>JAZGTN010000164.1:0-1200000 GCA_037783415.1 Leptasterias polaris
TGAAGCTCATGGGTCTACTAAAAAAGGTGTTACAAACCTTGTGTAAAAAAATAAGAGTCTTGAAACGCCCTGATAAAGCACTTCTTTGAATGTGAATTTTAGCCTTCTCATGAACAAAGTGAAACCTAATAATAATCATAAATGTTGGGATGAGAATATTACCGGTACTCAGTCTTGTTCAAAATAGAAATATTTTAATAGGCATAATCACTCTGGTGGGATTCGTGCCCATGACATTTGTCATTCCAGGGAAGATGTCTGAACTTGTCCAGTCACTAGAGGCAGTTCAAATCATGTATTTTGCAGTGTGTACTTACCACAACGATTTTTAATAGATGTCAAATTGCATGGGGGATAAGGAATACTATGGGAAAGTACCGAGAGCTTAACACACATCGAGTACAATGTATGGGTAAAACAGAGTAGAAGTGATAAAGAATTGACAAAAAAAAAAAAGTTGCTAAAAAACATGGATTTTGAAATAAATGTTTGCCTTTTAATATAAACAAATCATTTTTTGTGTGTTTTAATTAATTTATTTTAGGTTTGAACCAAATTTTTGGTACTAAAATCAATTTCTTAGTGCAATTAGACTCGGAGCTCAGCAGAGTGTAGGTTTGACTCCCAGTCATGACATGTGTCCTTAACTGAACTCAAGACACTTAACCATATTGCTTTCTCCTTTGGTTGGTAGGCAAACTCCCGGGTCTTGGGTGTTGAGTATGCACATAGAAGAACAAAGTGCAATTATCCCCAGAGAAGAGAAGTGGTTTTCCCCAGAGTTATCTGGCAGTGGTGGCTGCAGATTGCACTACAGCACTTTGTAAAACCTTACAAGGTGCTACATAAAATGGGTCCCACATTCATAACTCTGTATACCTGTGTAAAACAATGATCGCCATTAAAGGGGCTCCCATCAGTTGTGGACGTGGCACTTTGTAGGGGGCCCTAGTGTTCATCATTTTCATTATCATAATTTAATTTTTTTTTTTTTTTTTTTTATCCTTATTTTTATTATAATTTATTTATACTTATTTATATAAAATTAGTAGGGGAGGAGGGCCTTAGCTTTCGATCCAAACCCGACCTTCGATAGAGGCATAAACAAGCACAAACACAAACATATCATTCATAGCAAAAAGAGGAGCAAAGGATTAAGGGAAAGGTATCCAGAGGAAAAGTAGGAAAACATAGCCAATCAAAGTTGTTAATTTACAAACATTGGGGTGGCTAAGAACCAAATCAGAGTAAGGTAGTGAGGACATAAAGATGGTCAGTGTGAAAGGGTGGATTACTGAACATAAAGGTGTTAACTGCATTCTGGGTTTTTTTAAAATGTAGGAGGCATAAAAAGGGAGGATTAGAGAGGCAAGCTTGCATTAGGATAATGCAAACTACAATAGGGGGCAGGATAAAATAACTAGTGAAGTAACAACCAGATGATTCTGTGAAAAGGAAGGTACATGTAATTATAGAAGAACAGAATCAATGAATAGGATGATCTGTAAAGAAATAAAAATAGGCAAGAGGAACCTGCCAGAGAGAGCAGGATAATTAAATCCTCTGCAAAAGGAATAGGTTATTAACAGGTTTGAGGGGTTTTTTAAACAACTTTTGAGAGAAAAGAAGGGTAAAAAAAAACCAGTGGATAGGAACAGGTTATTTACAGTAACTGTATTTATATTACATCAAAGAAATAAGCCAAGCAGAAGTGGAAATCAAAGGTATCGCCCTAGTGTTTATGTTGAGTCCAAAGGGTTGGACTGTCTTGTGTTGGTGAATCCAGCGGTGTGATTCTCTGAGCTTGCGGTGTGTCATCACCAATGCAAGCCTCAATCACCATATAATTCGACATCTTTGACGCTGTGATTAGGGCTGTTGAAGTGGATTGAGACGGGTACGGTTTCTGGTCTTTATGGAAGAGACATGGGTTCGCAAAGCGAAGACCCGAGTTTGGTCTTAGTCTCTCCACATATTGTAGTCCACATCTCTTACACATAGGACTACATTGGGGTGTTACATTCGAGTCAGTCCTTGATATTTAAGTGCGGGTTTGATGTAGAGACACATTCTACATGTAGAGCGGGTACATTTGTGGACTACCCTGTATTTCTGTGAGGGTGGTGTTTGGCTCGTACCTGGGGGGAGTTTGGGCCCTGACTTGGAGGTCTCCAGATTTTAGGCGGCGGAATGCAACTTAGGGGTGCTCAAGAGATTTGCTGGAGTGTCACCTCTTAGAGGAGTGGAGAATATTCATATTGGCATTGAGGATTGAGGAGAGTTTGGGTAGTTTAGGGTGGAAGGTGGTGACAAGGGCTAGTCTCTTGGTCGGAACTTTTTTTTGTTCCTGCTTGGTCAACTGAGTATGGTGAGGTATGAACACTACAACTTACAAGTTACAAACTAACAGTCCATTGGGAGTGTCAACTGAATTGGACAGTGCCATATTTATCAATAGTCCCTCATATCACCAGTAGACTCTTGAGATACACAAGTGAAAAAACACCAGGAGGAATATTTGATATATCATACATAGTGTCCCCCACCCTTCAAAGGGGGGGGGGGGGAGGACGACGATGTGTCCTCGTCCTCCCCACGATTGACGCCCATGGTCCGTATAATCAGTGATTGATAGAAGGAATTGGAACTACGTAATAGGACCCAGTAACTGGGGCGCTGGACTTGTTTTTTTCGAATATGTTGACCTGCACAATTTGCTATGTTTTTTTAAGAAAGCACATGGTTTGGGCGCCGCAGCGAGTGAAAAGTCAGATGACTTATACAATGTGCACTCTGCGGCGCCTGCAACCAGTGATTTCTTCAACAGCTCAGAGACCAATTGATCTACTGCTGCACCGCGGTATGCAAGGGCACCCGTTTAATTCAGAGAGTGTACTTGAAGTCGATCTCGATGGATGGTTTCACCAATTGTTGATTAAAAATCATCGCTTTGGAGCACAAAAAAATGATCGTTAGTACAATTTAATGCCTGAGTGATGTTACATCATTAATCGAGAAGCCAGGTGAGTAAGCAGTTGAAACCTTTTTTGTTGGGGTCTTTTGTCATTCTGGGGCATTTTTTGTGGCTGGGTGTTTGAAAATCACAACAATTGAGGTTTCCCATCGAATCTACAATAAGTTCCGCTGGGGGCTAGGTCCTATATAGTACCATTGCAGATGTTAAAACTCCTGAAAAACAGGTACAAGCGCACCAGTTACGGTCTAGGCCTACTCTAGGTCTAGAGGGTAGAGGACTGTTATATTGTGGTTTTTAATATATTAATGAGCTTAGTAATTTGTAGCCCCCACCGGCTGATGACGTTGTAATTTGTTTGGCATGATTGGGATCATTCCAAAAGTGACAGTGCCTCAGTACACATCAAAGGAAAGTAATTCGGAGGAATACAGGTCAACTCGTAGACGTACGCAGGCAAACTCGACGCACCCCTACTCGTACACACAACAAACTCGTACACAAACAAACTGGTATGCCTGTTCACACCAACCTCGTACACCCACCAACTCGTACGCAAGCGTAATTCACTACAGGTTAGACCATAGGGAAAAGGTTTCGCCGTTTTGATGCTATTAAATGAAATCTGATTGATAGAAGTAGGGCCTATTTGATATTTTTATGTTTTATGGAAATTCTCCTCAGTTAAAATGTAAATTTGTTTGAAAATAATGGCCGTGGTGATATTTAATAATTTTGAATCGGGACGCATGGCAGTTAATAGGACCTAAGTTTTTCCCCGTTGGCATGTATAGGCCCTACTCTATGTAAATTTTAAAAAGATCTGTGGTTTTTCCTGAAGTGAATTTTAAAGCTGCTCCCAGACAACAAATTCATTGAATGATGTTTTGGTTGGACAGTTTTGGGCCACTCATCATCTCTATTGAGAAGGCATCTTCAAAAAGAAGGCTACTTTCTAATTTATTTTCTCCCAAATATTAAAAGCGCACGGATTCTCTTCATTTCACTATATTTTACTTTATATAAATTACATTTTCACCTTTCATTTTATTAGGCCCCTTCATTTGAAACAATCAGGGAACGATTTCATCCAGCAATTTTGCATAGCAAAATAATTAAACTGAACTTGTTTTGTGCACACTGAATGCTAATAATACCGAGTAACAACTGATGCATTTTGTGTAGCAAGTTGCTCTGCTATACAAGGGAAATCGTTCACTGACAATATTTTACTTCAGTCTGTGAAACGATTTTCTAAGCCCAATCACGTGGTCCTTACTCCTTGCTCTAGCCTCTAAGTCTATGGATGGAATGGAGTAAGTAAGTTTGAATATCTTTTTTTGTAAATGAATATTTGTTTGAACATCCAAAACACCCAAAGCAAGCTAAGAACTAAAGAAGAGCTAGATGAATACATTTAGCTGGTTTAAACCGCGACTGGCCCGTAGGGATGTGCTTGTGATTTATTATCTCTAGTCTTAGCAGCTTAGCTTCAAAACAAATGGGACCCGACGTTGGCCAAGGATTCAGCTAGGCCACACTGCATGCCACTGCTGACACTGTGACATGGATGCTGTGACACACAAGTCATGCAAGTGGGGCTAAGTAAATTGTATTTGTGTAAGTTTTAATTATTTGAAAAACAGGCTATCCTCAAAATTACCTCATATGTTGCTATACTGTTGCTATACCCGTTGCTATATATTTTATGCACAAAAACGACACGGAAAACAAAAGGAGTTCATTGTCACTGTTTGCAGATAAAACCAAGAATAGAGAGATCGACAGCGTTGAAAATGTGTACGTGTGTAACTAGACGACCACCGTCATGCCGCCGTCCGTCGTGTGCGCCGCAAGGTGGTAAGGCCGGCCGGTGTCGTCATACTGTTCCGCCCCAACTTTGATAGTGGGACTGGTCCACTGTAGTCGGACAGTAGTAATTATACAGGGCACCAGCGGAGCCAGCCAGGGGGTAGCTTTTCTGCATAATGTGCATGTGTGTGATGGCAGAATCCCAGAAAATTACATTTTTATATTATGATTATGAATCAATAAATTGTTGGTTTTGTTTTGTGTGTTATATGTACAAGAGGTCTCTCTTGTTCTTAAAAAAGAAAGAAGTGATGTAAAATATATACGATTTTTACTAACAAGTAAATTCAGTATTAATATGGCAATAATTTACAGAGGAAACAAAGTGAGGTCGGTCAAAAATGTCGACTTTTTAAAGGAATAGGTGGAATATGTTATTACTGGTTAATTCCCACCACCTTTTAGGTTTTTGGATAAAAGGTTGGCCAAAGGGTATTTAAAACTAATGCAAACTAGGCTAGAAACCCACATATTAACAAGTTAAGGAGGGGGGGGCCGGGGAAGCTCTACCCCGGCGCATGCGTGTCACAGTCAAGTCCGATCGATCCGAACCGTGCGATCGACTCTCCGAACCGGGCGATCGATCACGGTTATCGCGTCCGCCGCAGAGGCTCCTGTAGTGTTCTAGTTGGGACGCCCCAACTGTAACACTCAAGTTGTTACCGAAGTTGGGACCGGTCCCAACTATAGTTAGAACGATTGGTCAAGTTGGACGGAACAACTTAGCCTGAACATCTGACGTCACACCTTCGAGAGGCTCGTGAATAACGCCAGATACTAGCCTTGACGCCTGGCATGGCGGGATCCGGCCAGATGTACTTTTGACCTCGCATCCATTCACACGGCGGAGGTTCTAGTCCTCTTTTAACAACTTATACACACGCAGAGCAATAGAAGACGAACTGCGTGACTTCGGTACGGAAGCCGTAGTGACAAAAAATAAAGAAGTGAAATAATTTTTTATGAGCGCGAGAATATATTTTTTTGAACCATTTATCTGGCGGCCGCCACTTAATTAAGTGGCAGCCGCCACTTATTTATCCGGCGGCCGCCACTTATTATCCGGCGCCGCCACTTTATTATCCGGCGGCCGCCACATAATTATCTGAACCACACGTTCTTTATTTTGCGGATTTTAAGAGGCCAGGTAATAGGATTCAAGGGGGGGGGGGGGGGGGGGGGGGGGGTAAGAGGACATCATAGGATCCCAGGGGAGTAAAGAGGAAAGCTCATAGGTTCCAGGGGTGGGGGGTTAGAGGACAGGTCGCAGGGATCATCGGGGGGGGGGGGGGGGGTTAGAGGTAAAGTCATAGATCATGGGGGGGGGGGGCCGGGGGGGGGGGTGGGGTAAGAGGCGTGTCATAGGAATGGGGGGTTAAGAGGACAGGTCATAGGATCCAGGTGGGTAAGAGGACAGGTCATGTGGATCCGGGTGGGGTAAGATGACATGTCATAGATCATGGGGGAGTACAGGTCATATGATAGGATCAAGGGGGTAAGAGGACAGGTCATAGGATCCAGAGGGGGGTAAGAGGACATGTCATAAGATCCAGAAGGGTAAGAGGACATGTCAAGATGGCAGAGAAGGGGGAGATCCATAGAGACACCAAAGTCATGTCCTCTTCAACCCCCCCAATTATGATCCTATGACATGCCCTCTTACCCTTAACCCCCAACCCCCACTCCCCTCCGGATCCTATGACATGTCCTCTAAACCCCCTTGATCATTATGACCTGTCCTCTTACCACCCATGATTATTTATGACCTGTCCTCTTACCTCCCTGGATCCTTTGACCTGTCCTCTTACCCTGATCCTATGACCTGTCCTCTTAGCCCCACCCCCTTGATCCTATGACCTGTCCTCTTACCCCCCCCCCCCCCCCCCCCCCCCCCCCCCCCCCCCCCCCCCCCCCCCGGAACCTATGACCTTTCCTCTCCTGGTTCCTATGAATGTCCTCTTTAGGTCCCCCCCAATCCTATGTCCTGTCCTCTTAAAATCCGCAAAATAAAGAACGTGGGGTGGTACAGATAATTAAGTGGCGGCCGCCGGATAATATGTGGCGGCCGCCAGATAAATGGTGCCAAAAAAATATTCTCGCGCTCATGAAAAATATATTTCACTTCTTATCTCCTGGCACTATCCGGCTTCCGTACTTCGGAGCGCACCATCATAACACAGAGATATGAAAAAGTTTACGACGTCACTGCACGTGTATCCAATGAAATCATTGTATCCAATGAAATCAATGGACCTGGAGCAGTGCCTGTCTATAGGGGACCAGTCTATAGGGAAATCTGTGTGTCCCCACCCCCGCCCCCCCCCCCCACCCCCGCCCCCCCCCCCCCCCCCACCCCCCCCCCCCCCCCCCCACCCCCCCCCCCCCCCCCCCCCCGGCCGGAAATTCTGTCCTGGGAAATTAGGAGCTAGACTCGCCAAGTATTAATAATTGCTAAATAAATACTTCCAATAAACAAGAACTGCTAAATATAGACTTCCAAAAAACAAGACTCGCCAAATATATACTTCCAAAGGGACAAGAACTGCTAAATATAGATTTCCAAAAAACAAGACTCACTCAAATAATATACTTCAAAAAAACTAGAACTGCTAAATATAGACTTCCAAAAACACAAGAATTGCTAAATATATACTTCAAATAAAAAAAGAACTGCTAAATATAGACTTTGGCGAACCATCATCGGGTCAGCAGGCCACAGACGGTGGGCGGAGCTTCCCAGTGGGCAAAATACGTTGAATTAACGTTGAAGCAACGTCATATGCCGACGTTGGAGTAACGTTGAATGATGATTGTATTTGCAAATTGAATTAACGTTGAAGTACTGACGTAGATACAACGTTAAACTCACTACGTTGTTTCAATGTTGGCATGCATACGTTGTTTTAACGTCAAATTTCTACGTTGAAATAATGTTGAATAATGATTGAATTTGCAAATTGAAATAACGTTGAAATGCTGACGTAGATACAACGTTAAACTCACTACGTTGTTTCAATGTTGGCATGCATACGTTGTTTTTACGTCAAATTTCTACGTTGGTCCAACGTTGGGCCAACGTACAGTTAATCTAAAACAATGTCTTCGAGTTGAACTTTCTTGTTATGTAGTTAATGCCCATTTTAATTAATTCAAGTAATTAGTATATGCTTATTATACTTATAAGGTATATACATGTAAGATATGATACCGATAACTAAATACATTCTACACCATAACTACAACTTATACAGGTCTATACATCCTTCTCCACTGCATGTTTTGTATTTATATAGTCCAGGATCTACAGAATTTCCAGTCATGGTTATAACACCTTTTTAAAATAAAACTATTAAATTTTTAATTCACATCTTGGAATGACAAATGTTTCTTTGTACTTTTGAAGTACATATTTTCTTACAAACGAATTACAAAAAAAAGTACAAAAACTTGCCTGGGAAATTCCTAAATTCAACCAAAATTGTTTTGATATTGTCAGAAAAAATCATAACTTCTAAGTCCCGCCCACAAATTTGCATAAGTTTCAACGTTGTCCCAACGTTGTCTCAACGTTGGCTCAATTTTAGCATCTTGTCAAAAGGCGCTCATACCCAAAAGGAATGTATAGCTTTTTGCTTGCCAAATGTTAATGCAACATAGGAATGATATAAAAATAGGTTTGAGATGTCGCATCAATTACCTGAACTTAGTATAAAAACAACATTTCCATACACAAATAATTATCCCCCAAAATGTTAAACTTTAACTTCTTGTCAACATGTTGTGCACGAAAACCTAGTAGAAATGTTAAGCTTTTTACTTGCCAAATATTAATGCAACACAGGAATTGTACAAAATTGAGTACTAGAAACAATTACCCACAAATTGTTAATTTTTAACACCTTGTCAACATGCGCTCAAAACCAAACTGTGAAGGGCAACTTAGAAGTATAAATTTGGTTTGAGGTTTCAATCACCTGTCTAAACCTTGAGTGAAAAAACATTAAGATATTTTGTAATTGTAAAAAAAAAAAAATAGCAGCAAAAATGTGAATATTTTAATGGTTGGGGTGACCTCAAGTGCAGTCGTGAACTAAAAGCCTAGAGGAAGCCAACTTTGATCGCATTTTTAGGGCTGGCTTTAGGCCTATATCGATCCCATTGTAGAATAGTTGACCCTTTTCTACATCTGACCGTCCTTGCATTTCTGTATGCTCTGTGGTACTATATGGAAATATTACATTATTATTTGGACCACGAATAATGCCTTTTATTTTGCGGTGATTTTAATCAATGTTATCTGGGCTATTTCTTGGAATCCTCGCCCCTCATGTGTCTATATTTCTTGTGATCTTCTTGATAATTTTCTTGATGGAAAATGGTTAAAACGAGGCAATAGATGGCTGGTAATAATAATATTAGTATGTTACTGACTGATAGTCTGACCGGACACAATTGGTCAATATTTTACTATAGAGGAAGGATTTTATAAATTTAAGTGTTCACCATAATTAAGTATGCTAAATTCAATGTAAGAGTGTTTGGTTTAGCTCAAATCTAGATAAAACAAGCAACTGCAACTTTTATCCAACATTGTACATACGTCAAAAACGTTACATTGAAACAATGTTACCAATTATAATGTTGGATCAACATTGATTTTAGGTTGTTATTATCGCGACGCAACAATAACCTTAATCCAACATTGCATTAACTTTTAAAAGTATACGTTTTGAAATGACGTTACCCAGCTGACATTGGATCAAAATTGATTTAAGGTTGTTATTATCGCGACGCAATAACAACCTTTATCCAACATTGTTCATTACGTAAAAATCATTACGTGGAAAAAACGTTCCCAGAATGACGTTGGATCAACATTGATTTTAGGTTATTATTATCGCGACGCAATAACAACCTTTATCAAACATTGCACATATGCCAAAAACGTTACATTGAAACAACGTTACCAGAATGACGTTGGATCAACATTGATTTTAGGTTGTTATTATCGCGACGCAAAAACTACCTTTATCCAACATTGCACATATGCCAAAAACGTTACATTGAAACAACGTTACCAGAAAGACGTTGGATCAACATTGATTTTAGGTTGTTATTATCGCGACGCAATAACAACCTTTATCCAACATTGTACATACGTCAAAATCGTTACGTGGAAAAAACGTTACCAGAATGACGTTGGATCAACATCGAATTTAGGTTGTTATTATCGCGACGCAATAACAACCTTTATCCAACACTGTTCATACGTCAAAAACGTTACATTGAAACAACGTTACCAGAATGACGTTGGTTTAACATTGATTTTAGGTTGTTAATATCGCGACGCAATAACAACCTTTATCCAACATTGCATCAAGGTTTCGTTTGTTTTGTTTTAAAAACTTTTACACTTGTCCTCTAGATTACTGAGAAGGAAAAACCAACAATGATTGCATTTTTGGTCTTACAAACTGTTCACTGTGGCTTCCTCACGTTTGGCTCTCCAAATGCTTGGTGCATTCCTCTAAAGAAAGAGGCCTAATCCCGCAAGCCCACTATAAACAAATATAATACAACAAAATAAACAAATATTTTTAAGCATAATTCCATTCCTCCGATATAAGTAGATAATATTGTTTTACCCTTCTCTCTAGGGAACCTATGATCAGTTAACCAATTTTAATAAATGTTTACCACCATAATGACAACACTTTCACATTTGTTTTCTTGTTTTATGGAAACATTAATTTATTTTAAGTTTCTTCTTTCAGCTGCATGAATTTCTCACACACACATACCCACATTTACATGTACACTAGTACAAATTAAATATTAATGCTAAGTATAATTAAAGCAACTAAAGGACGCCCAGGCAATTACCCCGATAGCAGAAAGACGTTAAAATCACGTCTTAATCACGTTGTGTTAGACGTCTTTATAACGTCTTCAAACGACGTCTTAATGACGTACATTTGCACAGATGTAAGACGTTGTGAAGACGTTGCACATTTTACGTGATTACCACGTCTTTACGTCAGAAATCTGACGTCTTTACCACGTGATAATGTCCTGCCAATAACGTCTTAATCACGTGATAATAAAATGATAAAAATGTCTTTTTGACGTGATAATGTCCTGCCAATAACGTCTTAATGACGTCTTCCTGACGTGAAAATGACCAATTTATGGCAATACTCCTGTGTTGATAAAGACAGCGAATAACAATGATAAAGACAGCATATTCTGGTAATTCAGGTTTATTTAAAACCCAACATTTTGTTTATTAACTATATACTGTATAGAAAACTTTATAAATACATAATAATAATAATAATAATAATAATAACTAGTTTACGTTGATTAATACAGGTGCACAGCTCCACGAGCCCATTGCAATGTGTACAGTTTACGCTGCATGTGGCCGAGTGTTTGACCGAGCTAATGGAGGATGTCAAGTTTCCGTGGTCACCTGACTAAGAGGTGTGTTCCTATTGGTAAAAAAACTCTGGTTGATTGACAGGCCGGAACGGTCCATTACGGGCTGAAACAACAAAATCCAAGATGGCTGACTTAACACATCACTATCAATTTTGAAGAGAATAATTTTTTTTAAAGTTAAAAACTAGCTCAAAAATACTCACAATTAACTAAAAACAGTGAAAACAAGTTGACCAAAGGTCAAAGAAACGGTTGCCATGGCAATTGTTCTACCATTATAACCCTAGATATATTTTACGAAAGGTTATCATCTTCCGATGAGCTGTGTGAAGGCATTTGAGGTTGCTCTGCAGCAGCAATTACTCCTTGCCTAATTTGTCCACCGTTCAGTTGCCTCTTGGTGTTAGACCGTATCTTCTGATACACGTACTTCAGGTAGGTCTGGATTTCCTCCTCGACTTGCCCCAGGTTGGTCTTTGAAGTTGGCAAATTTTTCAGCACAGATTCTGAAAGGAAAAAGGAACAATTGAATTCTGAATCACCTTGTTAGTGTTTAACTCTAACCCCCTGAGCATTGTTTCTCAAGAATTAAAATCCTCAAAAATCCACCAACTTGCTTTGTTGTCCGGGGGTTAGGGTTATTCAGTAATGTTGATGCGGGGTGGAAGGGGGGATTGCCATTGTTGGTACCCCTGCAATCCAAAGGAATTTCATACTTTTGGGTCATTCCACGCCAACTCAACAAATAGTGTACACCATGCCTCTTTGAATTTTTTCTTTTTTGGTGTACTGAAAGATACTCAGGGAAACTCAAATTCTGAAAATTTGGTCTCAATGACTTTTCGTTCTCGCGCAACAGCATTCCAAAATTGTAGGGGGGGAGAGTAAACTAAGTGAATTACTAGTATTATCATACTTACCAAATATAACATTCACAACTGCCTTGAGCACAGAAAACTTCTTCTTGGGGCCACGCTGCCCACACCAGTTGTACAGTACTGCTACTTCATGTCTCAGAAGGGAGCCCATAATGCGGTTGATTGTGTCCTTCAGAGTCAGACCTCCACATTTACTTAGGTAAATGACCTGAAAAAAAGGAAAATATGCATTAACACCCTCCTGTACACTGCAACTTGCCATAGAATTGTGAGACCTTTCAAAGTTTGCTGTACTATGGGGACTGCTATTTTGAAAACAAGAACAAAATAATACGGTTCAATACGTACCATGGTTTTCCGGGCAGCTGCCTCATTCGCCAGTCTCTCTTCAAGGTGTTGAAGCTGCTCAGACGAGGTGAGCGGAAGGACCACGCCATCCGGAAGACCATGTTCTGTAGCCTTATCGTCAGGCTCCTGGTTGCGGAGGAAGTTAAGAACAGCCCGTATAAGCTTACGGTTCTCCCGCAGTTCGTGCTTAACTTCCTCCAACTTGCTTGATGTGCACTGATTTTAGATCTGCAATGATGAGAAAGACTTAAATAAATGGAAATATCCATACTATTAACTGACAACACGTACGTTACATGTACAACAGATTCCATCACAATCCGATATCAGAAGAAAGGCAATAGAGTGTGCAAGTCTCATGCACAAAGGTCACAATTGAACTTCCGGGCATCTCCGAGCCGGCTGGTATAAAAGGTTTGTCAATTTGTCAGATCTGGTATCCAGACTACTGCACGTAGGTATAACGTATCTAGACTTTTTGCTCTCATTTTTCCCTAATTTGGAATATCGTTCACCTTTTGTCAATTGAAATGAAAAATAATATTGTTGTTGGAGCTTTTATCTACCTTTTAGTAAAAAGAATGGCACCAAAACAAATTATTTCAAGAAGCTCCTATTTGAGGTGCCCGGATGTTGTGTTTCTCGTCAACTCTCGTACGTTCTCGGAGTCAACTTACACACTCTATAGTCCAACAATAGCAACATAACAACAATGACATATTTACCGGCATTTTCTGCTGGAGATGGAGATCTTTGCTGGATGACTGGGCTCTCTGACCTCGAGCGTTGCAGAGAGCGTGAGCCTGAAGGGCGAGGACTCGGTGCTGAGAAGCGGCTGTTTGGGGACTGGAAGGAAAACGTGATGTCTGGAGGAGCAGGAAACGTATTCTCTGACCCAGCAGGTTCAGACGATGCTGATGTCTTCGGGCGCTTCTTCTTAGGCCCGACGACAGGTGTTTCCTCCTCAGAGCTGCTTTCGCTCTGATATCTAGTATTTGGTCTGCAAGAAAATTATGAAAAAGGTTGTATCACCATTTGTAATCTGCATACAGTACAAGTAAACTTCTGATAATCTTAGGGAGAGATGGATCACGAAATGAAAGTTGCCATTCTTGTGTTATTTTTAATAACGTGTCCTTGGTTAAACTTCTGATGTCAGTACTGGGATGCACAGCAAAGCCGTTGTAACACACCACTAAAGAACTGGCAAAAATGATATAACATGAAATAATTATGCAGAGGTGCCTGATTTATGGGCAAAACAGAGGAATTTCAGAATGTTTATCCATTTACACAATGTTCTGCCAGAACACTATTACTGGATACATTCTTGTTACACATAATGCGCCCTATGGGCCTGATAATTTCCCGAACAAGCTCAAAGCACACATATTGTCAAGTGGACCTATTTACCTTGGTTTTCGTTTGGCCGCGGTAGGCATGGTTGACTCGGAATTGCTAGGCTGGTCTGAATTCATGTCTGATGTATACAGTGCCCTGCTACATCTCCTGTCGGCCTTACCGAAATCATCTAAAAAAGAAAGTAAAAGGGAATTGATAGGCATTACAGAGGGGGAGTACAGTATAAAAGGAAGATTACATCTCAAAATGGCAGTTTCTCTTCAGACAACATGCTACAAAGAGCAGAGAAGGATTTTCTGAGAAACGTCAAGCTATCTCTTATATTGTAGGACTTGATTCAACACGTGTCAGCCTAACTGGTAAACATTTTTGGCCGAGAACAACTCTTGAAAACAGTTTCAGTTGATACGTTGAAACCTGTCAAAGAATACATTGAAGAAATGCAATGTTCACAACAATTAAAATGAATGAGTTATAGCGTTATACATTCCTGCATATGATGCATTGTGTGACAATATTATTGTTCTACAACACAACACTCATTTGAACCAATGGGTATAGATTCTACACGTCATATATTTTACGGTTTATTTTTGTTCAAACATTGTTGTAAAGACTAAAGTGCATTTAAAATGTGTTGTCGGCAGTTGTCGTCAGGCCTTGGCAGTTGTCTGCTTTTAGTGCAACCCCAGAAGTTGCCTCTGAAACAATGTTTATTTAAATGACAAAATTTAATACATAACAAATCACAACTAGAAGTTAGAACTAATCATTGTCCATTGACAATAGTCAACAGCTTCTCATTTAAACCCCTTCAGCAAGTCAATATTGTTATCTGCTCTGACTGTACGTTTGAATTAAATTTATTCAAATAAATAAAATGTTTCTTATCCAGGAGTAATTTATCAGATTTGACTTAAAGACTGAACTTCAATTAATAATTATACGATCAACTGCTACGATCTAATTGGGACCAGACTGATTACTGCATCGCGCTGAGCACTATCATTGCGCAGAATAGCGTGAGATGCCAACCTTACTCGTAATTAATTCACAAAACTTAGATTGCGCAAAACTTAGATTGCGCTCGGCGCGCGGAGTAAATCAGTCTGGTTCCCCATTAGATCGTAGCAGTGGGTCGTATCATTATCATTGTTGTTGTGGAGTTTTCAAGCGAACCAGACAAAGTATGGTTTTCGAGCAAGCTGAAAATTCACACTCGCGACTCGAAAAGCAATCGATTTCCCACCAAAATGTGCGATGTTTTTGCAACAAATTCCAGCAATAGGCTGGGGGTACTGGACTGTAGTTAGTACTACGCTCTACACTCACTACAGCCTACAGTACAAATACACAGTGAGATCGAGTAGCATTCGATCGGTAAGGTTTCATGATCGATAATGACCCGTATTAAAACTGGACTTACCTTGCAGTAGTTGACATTTCTGAGGTCGTTGACTGTGTTTTGATGTTTGATCCCTTTGATGAATGCAAGATTGCAGTGGATTGTGTCGATATTCTAGCAAACAATTACTCCAAACGGAACAATACGTTGACAGTATGTACACACGTCGATGCGATGCAGCGAAAATTTAAACAACCCCCGACGGTTCCATTTCAATGGTACCCATTCAATCCGCATGAGATGCATGAACAGTACGCGCACCGCAAACTACCAGTTTGCGGTTCAACCAATAGGAACTCGCGTGATGCGCAACCGTCGGATTCGTTTTCTGAGTCGCGTATAATCAAACCCCAGCAAAAAATAATTAAAAAGATAAAAATTAAACTTCAAATAATCATGTTTTGTTTATTAGTCACAAACATCAGCCATGACTTATAACTGGTCATTGCTGACTTGGCTTTAGTCCTACGATCGCCTTCACTTAAATTTTGTTTACGTGAATTGACGTGATTATCACGCCATATTCCAATCAAGAAAACAATGGGGGAAAACTGGTAAATAACTGACATGAAAATCACGTCATATATATGGTCAGCCACATCTTCAGTCGACGATAAAAAAATCATTTTATGAAATACGTAATTATCACGTCATAATTACATTATTCATACGACGTACGACGAGATTACCAATTGACAACGTCTTCACGACGTCAGTCTGCTATCAGGGTAGTAGACTGGTATAAAGCATCAATGTTGAAATATTTGTTGTATGTTCCCTCTTATCTCTGGAGTGGATCCATTTGCAATACAGCATTTGGCACACTTGGTCGTGAGTATTGCTTAAAATAAGTTTACTATTGATACTAAACAGGAGCCACAGAAAGCAATGAACGTGGCTTTTTCTTTATCTTAAATCCACAATGAACATTAATTTTTCTTTATCTAAAAGTCATTATACAGAATTGAAAACTTTATGAAGTTCACACTGGAACCTTTTTTTTCTGTGAAATATGAATTCATAATCAAGAAAACTGTATCTGAAACTCTTAAAACAAATGCACTATATTAATGATTTCGGTTGTGAGAACCCAAAATAACGACAATGTATTTACGTGCTGACAACTGAGCATACTTGTTCACTATTTTCTCCTGAGTCACACAACGGATTGAGGAAAAATTTTCACAGATTTGTTTTTTCAAGTATACGGTTGATCACACAAAACATCAATATTGTCTGCAACTATTTTTTGTTGGCTGTACCAATCCTCTAATAAACAAACAATTAAGCAATTACCTAGCAGTGCTTTGTTACAACATAAATAATAAATGACCGAAAAGGTAGGGTCTTAGATTGCTTTTTTTTTGTTCTATGTAAAGGCTTATTTATAGGCAAAATTATACAGAAAGATTCTATAAAATCACATGTGAAAGTTTCAGCTGAATACAGTGTCTAAAAATGCTGGTAAAACAGCCAAAAACTTTCGCGGTATTTACACAAGAATGCAAAATCCATCCACGTTTAGCGAAGTGACAGATATCTCTGGTTGCAGCATTCTTGAACGGGACACCATTGCACCAACCCACAGAAATCTGGCCGGGTTACAATATCAGGAAGACACCAGACACTGGTCAAGTTCTCCTGCTGCAAGTACCTCCCGGACAGAATTCTCCAAAACTTTAACGTGATACAACGGTAGGTCAGTCACAGAGAGGCCTGAAATTTGAGGTAAAAAAAAGGACCAGGTTAGGTAACATAATCACAAAAAATGGACTCAAAATAATATAAGGTTATTGAAATAACCAGGGTTACTGTGCACAGAAATGTCTTAACCTGAACGTAAATGGTCAAGTTAAAGACTGAATTTTTGCATCTGCACAGATATCAGAATTTAAATTTTTTTTAGTACAGTGACCCAGTTGGGACAAGTCAAGACCAAAATGTTCAAAAATGCAATAAAACAAAGTGCAATTCGAATAAAAGACTTGTATTGCACAATACTATCATACCTAAAATAATAAGAGAAAAAAAAAAGGCTAAATCACTTTGCGTATGATCATCATACATGGTGTACATAAAAGCAATGATGAATGTTTGGTAAACTTCCTGGGCGCACTTGTATTTCATGCATTTCTGATAAAGGAAATGTTTTACTATCTCTGGACTAAAAAAAAAAGGTTTTTGTCTCTTGTTCAGCATGATCACACCAAGACAAAATGAATAAAAAGCAGCCAAAGGATTGTGTTCACAACAAATGTATTGGCTACAGTGTCGTTACTGTCAACTCGCCCACTCCAAAGTTGCCCACTACAAAGTCGCCCCCTATTAAGACGCATTGTTTTTGTGTACAACGTTTTTGGGGCCTTAGTTTTTTCACCTGTCTCGTTAAATTTTGTTTTTTCACCTGTCTCGTTAAATTTTGTTTTTGCCATGATGCCCCCTAATTCAGACAAAAATGCAGTTGTGCCCTTTTCACATAATTGCTATCTCTGCCTCCTCCTCATTGGCTTGGCATAGTATACATCCCTTTTTTCAATTGCGTTGTATGTTCTGACATGAATATTGGCCAAATTCATGAAACGAGAAACGAGTTCAACTTACCAGTTAACTAGTTTACATTTAATAATAGAAATAAAAATGTGTGCACCT
The DNA here is from genome assembly GCA_037783415.1 of Leptasterias polaris. Taxonomy (NCBI): domain Eukaryota; kingdom Metazoa; phylum Echinodermata; class Asteroidea; order Forcipulatida; family Asteriidae; genus Leptasterias; species Leptasterias polaris. The sequence continues at coordinate 17,930 of JAZGTN010000164.1, forward strand.
ACCACTTTTCTGTTGGTGATTCAAATGGTGCAACTCCAGAAATAACAGAACTACAGAAGATGCACAAAATAAATAAAAAATAGTTAAGTAATGAATCTGTACAACATGTCTAAAATTAACACGTACACATCATACATGGTACTTCTTGTTGAATGCACGTTAACTTCATGTTAAGTTAATAAACACAAACAAGAATTTGAAATTGCATCCTTTCAAACAAACTGCAAAGTCATCTGGATCTACATACGGCGGGACTACAGGTATACTGTAATTGATGGACAGCTGCCGTAATGGTTACATCTGTACGTACATGTATCATTGTATGTTCTCATAAAACATTTTTTTAAATCAATAAATTATAGGTGCTTGCCTGTTGGCCAACAACTCGCCTATTTTAAAAGATTTTAATTTGTACCATTAAAACTTACACATTGGAAGATTCTGAAATGTCCCCCTTCAACATTTTCTGGTCCAACTCCACGATGGTGTTGACGTAACCGGTGGCTCAAAAGGAAATAAAGCAGTAGCACTAGCAGAGTGGCACTGATGATTGGACAGCAGATCTATAAAAGTTTAAAATATTTTTGTTTGTGTTAAATTTAATCAAGAAGTAGACCTAATGAAGAATATATATCAATAAAAAACAAATAAAAATACATGGCAGCATTATGATTATGTGATTGTTTTACTGTTAAAAAGTATGAATACTTAGAGAGCCTTTTCATTCAATCAAATGGCACACTTTGACACTGTCATAGGCCCACGATTTCTGGCAAACCAAAATGCCTCCTGCAGAAACAGAGTGGTCACATTGGTATTAAAATAATCAAGATTTATATAAAGAAAACTCACTTGTGTGTGCATATCTAGCAGCAATCTCGCCAGGTCAGCGTTCGAAAGACTCAGTCCCATGGCTTTACTTCTCCAGGTATCTTCCTAGCCCTAGTCCTACGTCCAAGATGGTCCAAGCACCGACGACACAGGACCCTTTCAATTTCATGCTGGATGGAACTTGGAAGTAACATAACAACTTTTGAAGTTTTCTATACCTGACATGGCGTTTGATCGACGCACTCTTTGATCGTTTTAGGGCCTATTCTGTCAACTTTGGCCTCCCAATTTTCTTCCTGGGTTTATTGGCAACCGTTGAATCCAGTTTAAATTGACCTTTCACTTTCAGACTCTAACATCGATAAAAGCCGTGGCTTATGAAGATTGCAAAGATATTTTTTATCGACAACGCGAGTGTGTGTACACAGCAACTCCAAACAACCTCGCACGCGCGGAAACTGTGCTCACCACTATACACGACAAACACAAAATAGATATTCTCCTATTTTACTGGGTACGAGGTAACATAAACATGAACCATTTGCGAATATTTCCAATTGAAAATGTACAACTATTATCGAGTGTGTGAGGGCAGCATTCAACGAATTGTCTTCAAAAAAGACTTCTCGTCTCAGTGAGACGAAAAGTCTTTTCGTGATATTGTTTTACTAATTTCTCAAAAACTACAGCACCTCAGCCACTAATATTTTAAGGGAAGCTTTCGACTATCAATATCTTTAAACCATGTAAGTTTAGTGTGAATCTGTGAGCTTTTTTGTTTTGTATCTTACCAGAAGTATAGAGCTCCTTTAATTAGTATACGTTGAAACTACGTTGCCAAATTGACGTTGGATCAACATTGTTTTTTGGTTGTTATAATCGCAACGTTATTTCAACACTTTTCCAACGTTTACACAACGTCAAACTACAACTTAAAACAAACATCGCAAATGTGACGTTGAAATAATGTTGTTTTATGGTATTTCGATGTTGTGACGCCATATCAACCAAAATTCAACGTTGAAATAACGTTGTGTGCCCACTGGGTTTAGGCTGATTGCTGCACTACACTGGTGGCGTTTTTTTGCTCGATGGAATAATAAAAAGGAATTCACACACTGTATGTTGAGGTTACAATGAATATTATATTAAAGAAATGATTGAGACAACTACAGTGGGACATGTGTCCTGTTTGGTGGTTGGAAAGAAAGTGAGTGGAGAAACTAACGAACATACTATCAAATTTAAAGGGTGTGTACAACATTAATTGCCAAAGACCTGTATCCACACTTGATGTTACCCAATACATGAAATAACAAACCTGTGAAAGTTTAAGCTAAATCAGTCTTCGGAGTCATGAGAAAACAGTGAAAAACTCCCTTATGTGTTTTAACTTCTTTTCAAACATCGGAATTTATCCTGCAGGATAAAGACTGTTATTTTACTCATTTCCTAAAAACTATATGGCATTTCAAGCAAAACTATTTCAAGAGAAGTTTTGCACCATGACCATCTTTTTACTATGTTAAGTTATGTGCAAATCTGTGAGCATTTATATTTTCAATCTTACCAATGTTGTACACACCCTTTAAAAGCAATCAAAACTAGAGACAAGAAGAATATAATGGCCAATTTCATGTTGATCAGGATTAATGCAAATTCACTCAAACGTTGTTGAAAGTTTGCAAATGCAAACTCATGGGAACAATATAGTGGAAGAAAAAAGAAAAGAAAAAAGAACAAATGCACTTGAAAAATGTAAAATAACTGCACAAACAATAGATTATGATAGGTAGCTGTACCACCATAAATTATAAAAAAGAGCTAGGAGGATTTGCTGTACCACCATTTTAGAGCAAGGAGGACTTTGCAAAATGTCGCTCAGCTCTTACCGTAACCATAGCCACAAGATAAACCCATGTTCTCTTTTCTCGCGCGAAATTTCTTAAAGGACAAGCATATTGCATAAGCAATTGCAACTGACCAATCAGCACGCTTTACTGTGGTCCCCACAGTTAGCGTATGGTACGGGAAAAAAATTGCCAGCGGGCAGTTGGAATTGTGCAGCCGGCTTTTTTTCATTTTGTACCCGTACGCAAAGAAGTAGGTCAGAATATTCTTTGTTATTGAACCGAAAATTAATCAACGTGGTTCCCATGGTTCCTGCAGGTCACCTTTAATTATCGACATTTTGAGCGAATCAAACATTTCAAAAACGTTTGAATCGAGAAAAACAGGAAACAGCGATCACTTGTGGGTACGATTTAGTTAGTATTTACACTGTGATTCGGCTTCCGCAAAAGGCCGTGTTGCGGGCATTGTGTGCTTCCGGAAAAGAAAAACCGACTTCCGCTTTGTGAAAGAATGACATGATTATTAATATATTATGATGCTTCTGGAGAAATTTTCTTATTTGTAGGGGTATTTTAAAAATGAAATAATTTTCTTGATCTAGTCAGCAGTAAATTGCAGAGGAACAACACCTAAATGTTTCAAGTTTTTAGAAGTGGTAAGTGTAAAACTATGGCTGCTGCAGTGCTGATGCATACGCAACGTAACCTACTAATAATAGCAATGTTTTGCTTCCGGAGGCCAACATGCTCGGCTGCTACTGCCTCATAAAGTAAATCCGGGGTTAGCTAGCTGGTCTGCAAAGTGTGAGAGATCTCGAGTACACATGTAGCTAGCTGGGCTGTGATAGTGTGTTTTCTTATGTTGTTCGTTACTTTTATTAATTTAGCTGAAGTATTCAGTTCAGACTTCAGTCAAGATCATGTCAATGTCATCATGGGACCCGGGTGTGTAGTTTAGTAATGTATTGACATCATTGACATCATTGACACATTGACAGATCATCCATTTTTTAATGGGCACGACGTGCACTGCTTTGCATTTTCTCTGCTCAGAGCTGTAGTAGTAGCATATGCAGCTAAGTAGCTAAGTAGATCATACTAACTACACCCTTACACAGTTACAGTCCAGACATGACAGACATGAGAAGCACCTCCCCATTTAATGTTCGATTTGCTGATTATTGTTGTATGGTATGCAAAGATTGATATTCATATGATATTAACTTAGAAGTTAGATAGATGCTTAGTCAACAAATATATACATGAATTAATAATAATACCGCTACACTATCTGACTATAGCACTTGTGTACCACCTCCACAACCATTACAATGAATTATCCTTGATTTATGTAATGTAAATTATGCCGTTGCTATATATTATATATAATATATAATAACAAAACATTTCTAGACCTAGAGTATGCCCAAAGTCAAAGCAAGGTCAAGGAGTAAACAACATGTGTCCTTTCTCTATGATGCTAGTAGTAGTATAAGGAGTAAACAACATGTGTCCTTTCTCTATGATGCTAGTAGTAGTATATAAGGAGTAAACAACATGTGTCCTTTCTCTATGATGCTAGTAGTAGTATAAGGAGTAAACAACATGTGTCCTTTCTCTATGATGCTAGTAGTAGTATAAGGAGTAAACAACATGTGTCCTTTCTCTATGATGCTAGTAGTAGTAGTATTAACTACACTAGCACTGCAGTAAGTCGTTTGTTCCAGAATCCATACATCCCAGACAGGGGCTGAGCTGACGGTACTGCTGATTATTTCTTTGCCGTTTTTATGAAGCGACGATTTAGGCTTGGCCCTGAAGCCAAACATACACTTTTAGAAAATAACATTTGAAGTTGAACCATTTTTCAAACTATTGTTTATCAATTATACTTGGCGGCTGCTTTTGACATCATAGATCATCACTGAATGATAGAATGAAGATGATTTGGTTTGGGCGTTTCAGGTCTGCTCTTTTTGTTCAATTGGTATCACTCTGACCATGGAGGTAGAAATACCTCCATGCTCTGACAGACAAAGCCGGGTTTCCATTCATACCAACTACTCTGATCCACTTGATTTGGAGTACTGCAAGGGTCCATTTATTTAGGACCTTTTGTGTGCAGTTTTACACCCTCCCACTTGGCAATATTATGTCACCATAACATAGACTTTCATCAACAAATTTTCAATACAAAACATTTAACGAGAATCAAAAGGTACCTTGATTAAGGGAAATTTTTCCATCATGTTTTGAGAGCTTTAGTCCTGTCTCGGAGCATATTGACATAGATGGCAATCTTCTCTTATTTGGTGCTGCGTACTGTCATATGATCTGGACAGTTCTTGGACAGAGGTCAAAGATTACAAAATAGTGCAGCTCGTGTGGTATGTTCCACACCACTAGTCCTACCCCATCACTCGGGGAACTTCATTGGCTACCGATAGAGAACGGATTCATTTAAATTTTACTAATCCTAATATCTGTCCAATTTACTGTCATATTACACTCCTCCACGTTTTTGGTCTGCACTTGACACTGGCCTCACTCACTTGACCAATGAATTGGAATGATCTTCCTGCCTGTTGGGGAATCTGTTAGTTTATCTAAATGTCTTTCATAAAGCTCTCAAGACTCACCTCTATCCATGTTAATTCCTACAATATGCACTGTCATCTTGCCGCAATAGCGCCTTCATTTTAATTGTTATATGTTGCACTTTTTACTACATGTAGTTTTCTTTAAAAGTTTACTTTCAAATTACAGCTGATTTCTTCAGTTAATGCAGAACTATCTGTATTTTTCAATCTCATAACTGTTTGATGAGCTATTAATGCACGTATCAATTGTAGTCCCGGCCCTGGGGGACCCGGGACTTTGGCAGAGGTAGCCGGGACATAGACGGGGATGTGCAAAAACCGTGCCCTGCTAGCCGGGACAATAGCGGGGTCTTTGCCGAGGTTGTACAATTTGTTTCCCCCGCCCTACCGGGAAAATAGCGGGGACTTTGCCGAGGTTGTACCATTTGTTTCACCGCCCTACTGGGACAATAGCGGATCGTGTGGTGGTTGTGACAAATGCCCTGCATGTCGGTCGGGCCGGGATCGTGCGGGGGTTGTTATAAATGCCCCGCATGCAGGGACCGGGATCGTGCGGGGATGTACAAAATTAAGTGCCCCGCCCGGCCGGGCAGTAGTGGGGCATGGCAGGGACTATCACGCCAAGCCATTTTTACATCCCCGGCCAAGTCCCCGCAAGTCCCCGCTAGTCCCGGGTCCCCCAGGGCCGGGATTACAATTGATATGTGCATAATTCCTAAACACATTTGTCACTTCATAAAAAAAAAAAAAAACAGACCTGCCCACAGAGCGCAGTAAACAAACAGTTGCATATTATGTTTGTCACTTCATAAAAAAAGTAAATTAATCGTTTTTGTCACTAACCAGAAAGTCAAACTACTCCTATTTTGGCTCCATGCCCGCGCTATTTATTTTGATGGATAAAGTGGTGAATTTAAAATTGCCTAAAAAATAAAAATTAATTTTTTTAAAGAAAATATGATTAGTTGGCTATGCTAATTAGTGTAAATTTACAAAACCATTAGTTAGGCCCTATCATACGATACGGGGGAGGGCGCGCTCATGCATAACTGAACTAAAAAAGATAGTCTACTGCGGAGCACTGGGGAGGATAACATCTTTTGCTTGACTGGCTCCTGCCTCCTAAATAATTGTAAATTCCAAGTCTGTCTAAGTTCTCCATACATTGGGGCTGCCTACAGAAATTTGTCTAAAGTTTACTTTGATGGTATTCATGTTGGTGATTGTACTGTATTCGTCACTCCTACTGTAACTTAGGTTATGGTTTGACATATCCATGACTACGCCTTCTTATTACTAAAGTTTGTTACTATTATTATTAGCTGGTAATGAAACCAAGGATGCCTCATAAGTGAACTAGATCACTGTAGCTCACAAGCCTGAAGTAACCTGTAAACAAGTGTGCTTGCTACTTGTATGTGAACCAGAACACCGGGGTTAACCCCTTCTCTTCCATGATAAATCATAATGTTCTGGGTTCTTTTACGTGCACTACCAATCTTAATAAACATGGGACCTGTGGCTTAATGTTCTATAAAGGACAAAGCAATTATGGTAAAGTAATTGCTCAAGAACACACAATTTTAAGACCAGAGTCTCGAACTCAAATTATGTTGATCAGTAGCACCAGAGCTTGGGTCCGGTGCTCTTTTAACCGCTCGGCCAAGACTAGCCACAAGGTGTGGTACATGTACATGTAGTGTTTTTTTAATTATTATTTACAGTTAACAATCAGAATCAAGCATATTAAAAAACGCAGACACTGTAAGCACTTTAAAGCACACAAAGTAGGATAAACTTAACACCAGAAAATATGCTCACAAAAATTTAAAAGGTTACAAGCCAAAATACCATGTACAATCTGTGGCTGGTATCCTGCTCATTTTTGTTTAGCAATATTTTCTGATAGAGCAGCTCTATGAAATTGGGCCCTGACTATTAAATAAATAAACTTCTTTGAGTGGTGCAGAATGCCTGCACTTGACTTGTATGGTGTTCTAAAGACGACAGATATGCGTCGCGTCGTGCCGTCGCGTCGCCTATTCCGTCGTCCGTCGCGTCGTCCGTCGCGTCGTGCCGTCGTGCGTCGCGTCGTGCCGTCGCGTCGCCTGTTTTTCAATTGATTTGCATGGTGACTTGGACATCCGTCGTCCGTCGCGTCGTGCCGTCGTCCGTCGCGTCGTGCCGTCGCGTCGTCCGTCGCGTCGTCGTCCGTCGCGTCGTGTGTCGCGTCGCCCGTCGCGTCGTCCGTTGTCCGTCGCGTCGTGCCGTCGTCCGTCGCGTCGTGCCGTCGCGTCGTCCGTCGGTTCGTGCCGTCGCGTCGCCCGTCGTGTCGTGCCGTCGTCCGTCGCGTCGCCTGTTTTTAAATTGATTTGGACCTTATTTTCGCCAAAACATTCTTCACTTTTCTGTCAATTGGTGGCGCTCTTTGATTATTTCCGTCGAAGTGAGTCTGATGAGGTCGTCGAGATTCTAGATGGCAGATGTGTATAGTTTGATCAATCCCTGCTTGCCGTGTCATCTCAACAATATCCTTTTAATTGTAAAAACATGTCAAGTATTAGTTTTTACTACCTCGGCCTCCCTACCATGCCTACTAGCCTGTAAAATAAAGCAATGTCAACAGCAGCATCGTAGGAAAAATACTACCTAAATTATTATTATTATTTTTTCTTTTTTTTTTTCTTTTGAGTGGAGCTCTTATAGACTCCGTTTATTCAACTCAAGTAATTACAAGTATATACATCTCCTATGGAACATTAAAGCAAGTACTGATAGATCAGTACACAAGTACATATAGGTTACTAGAAACTAAAGGACAATGAACAAAGTTGATATTACATATCAAACAAAGGCAAGATCAAAACATGAAAAAGCAACCTAGTACAAGTAAAAAGATTAAAATTAAGGCCTACACAAAGGACAGTAACTGAGAGGTGACAAAATTCGATTTTGATCAGAACATAAACTTTGGACTCTCGTCTTCATTGAAAGTACACAGGAATTTGTACAATTAGTTAAAATTACTTGTTTGGAGCCTATTCCTCTCCCTTAGTAGAAATGATCTGAGAGTTTCTTTGTAGGTCTTGATAATGTTTGTGTTTGTGAAAACGTTGTCCTCATTGAAGACCAGATCACACCGGATTCTCCAAATAACATTGATCATCATGCCAACAATTATCATAGATACAAATGACAAATTCATACATACAATTCTTATACAATCACTGAGACAAAAGAAACGGCAGCCAGTTTGTTTCCTAATTAAAAATTCGACGTATAACCAGGGTTCAACCACCTCATTACAGTATAGAAACAAATGTTCGACAGTTTCAGGGTCGGATTTACAGAAAGGACAGTCGACTGTATCTATGATTTTCATGCGTTTAAGTTTATCTCGGGTTGGCAGAATCCTGTGATAAAGTCTGAAAAGGTGTCCTTGTCTTTGGCGTCCATAATATTGTTCATGTTTAATTTGGTCCAAATATTGGCCCAGTCGAACTTATCAGCGAGGCCTAAAATCGAGGCCCACTTTTCCTGTGCTTTTGGAAAAACAAATTATTTGACCTTCAATGATTTGTACATTAATTTCGTGGTAATTTTAGAAAAAGGTACCAAACCCTGATCCCATGGTCAATTTGGAACTGAGCCACCTGCTTGGATGGTTATTAGGCCCACAACGTTTTTCTTTGAAGAGGACATGATTGATGTTTTGTTCGAAGACGTTTAGCTATGCGTCCAGCAGTGATATGATTAATTTTACACTTCAAGGTTCAAGGTTCAAGGTTCGTTTATTTCCACAGTATCAAAAAAGCAAAAGGCAATAATAAATACATCAAAAGTAATCATTACATAATGCAAAGTAAATGTTTTACAGCATAGGTTTGAAGAATATTACATGTAAAAAAAAAAGCATTATGTGACACTGCAGAGGGATCCATTTAAAAAGCAAAGCTTGTAGGCAATGGTCCCTATAGTGACATGCATATGCATTGAGATTAAAAAATAATGTTAAGTGAACCGTGGAGGTCCGTGGTCGAGTCGAGCCACCAATAAACAAATATAATAGCAGGTCTCAATGCACATGCATGTTACAAAGAAAAATCAGCAAACACTATAATACAATCAAATAACGAGCACAAACAATGGGCTAGGACTAACACAACAATCAAACACAACAATCTTGCTGGTCAGCAATATAGTATCGAACGAAATCATGAGTGATGCAAAAGCAGCGTATCCCTCGATGGATTTAACATAGTGTGGCTATGGATGATAGTATACACCATGGATCCCATGTAGGAGACCACCCGAGTCTGCACTGTGGTATGGTTCAAAATACAATGTACATCTGTAAAAACACTCATCAACAATAAGATTTCAGTATATCAGCTTTAAAGACACGTTTAAAAGTAAACAAGCTTTTGGAGGCTTTAAGTTTTTCATTAAGCATGTTCCAAAGCATAGGTCCCTCATGTTTATAGTTTTAAGAGCGAGGGAAGTACGAGTGTAAGAAATGTGATAATTAGAAGCTTGGCGGGTGAAATGGGAATGTACATCTGAGTTTAAAGAAAAAATTAATTGAATAGCAGAAGGTAAATTTTTACAAGTGAGTTGATACATGAGGGACCCAAGCTGAAGACAATAAATATCATTCACTTTAAAATTGCATATTTATGGAAAAGGGGATCTGTATGTGCGTTAAATTCAGCAAAATTAATGATACGAAGAGCTCGCTTCTGTAAGAGAAGAAGTCTATTAGGATTGGTAGCAGAACCTGATCCCCATGCAAGTATCCCGTAGTTAAGATAAGAACCGATCAATGTATTATAAAGAGATTGTAAAACCAGTTCAGGCATAAAATGCTTGATCCTATTGATCACACCAATATTTCTAGCAATAATTTTACACTGTAATCAACATGACTATTCCATGATAGTCTACGGTCAACAAAAAGTCCTAGAAACTTGCAACAATCAGTTTCCAGTGATTTCAATGTCATTAATCTTTATAGGACTTGGAAGGTCTCTGACTGAATTACTGAACAACATGCAGTTAGTTTTAGTGATATTTAGGGATAGTTTATTGACCGTAAACCAGGTGGCAACTAGTTTGAGCTCATTGTTAACAGTGTTTACAAGATAGTCAAGGTTACTATGGGAAAAGAATAAATTAGAGTCATCCGCAAATAATATAAATGAAAGCACACTAGAAGAATTTGTGAAATCATTAATGTATATGGTGAATAACAAAGGCCCGAGGATTGATCCTTGAGGTACTCCATACGTAAGGACATCAGACTCAGATTTAATGCCATTGACATATTGTGGCCTGTCTGAAAGATAACTCTTAAACCATTCTAGGGGAATTCCATGGATACCATAGTTGGGAAGTTTATGCAATAGTATTTGATGGTCTATTGTATCAAAAGCCTTTGAAAGATCAAGGAACACCCCCAAAGTATGATTGGAGTCATCGATAGCATTAGTAACTTTATCAATAAAATCAAGGAGTGCCTGAATGGTTGAATGTTTGCTACGGAAACCAAACTGTTGATTTGTTAATGGTAAATTAATGGTACGGGCATAGACACATTTTTCAAAGATCTTTGAAAAACATGAAAGAATAGAGATGGGCCTATAATTGGATATATTGTTACGATCACCCTTTTTGAAAACTGGTGGGACTTTAGCAATTTTTATTTCTGATGGAACAATGCCAGTCGTAAAAGAAGTATTGACAATATGAACAAGTGGTTTACTTATGGCAAAAATTGACTTCTTGATAATGGAAATATTGATCAGGTCATGACCAGAACTTTTTTTATTTTGTAAATTTTTTACAATGTCCAAAATTTCATGTTCAAATACTGGAGTAAAAAAGAAGGAATTAAAATTAGGGTTGGGCATATAATCAGCAAAACTAAGGGGTGAATGAGTAGGTTGGATGTTTTTAGCAAGGTTGGGACCAATATTGATAAAGTATTGATTAAAATGATTGGCGATTTGATTTGGGTTGTCAATTAAATTCCCATTAACAATGATGCTGTTAATACCATGAGAATGGGTATTTTTATTCAAAACAGAATTTATAACCTTCCAGGTATTACGGATGTTATTTCTTTCTTTTTCAAACTGAAGGGAATAGTACTTTTTTTTACAAAGACGTAGAAGGCTAGTCAAGGTGTTTTTATACTTGATAGGGCCTATACTTGCATTTATGTGAGGTTGTAGGGTTGGACAAGTACTGACGATACAATTTATTCTTTTTCTTAATAGATTTGAGGAGGGAATGTGTAATCCAAGGGGTAGGTGAAATATGATTAGATTTGGTATTGTTGTTTTGTCTAACTAAAGGTGTATTTTGATCGTACAGAAAAATAAAATTATCCAGAAAAGTATTATAAGCAGTATCAGGATTATTACAACTAAGGACATTGGTCCAGTCAAAAGAGTGTAAGTCGTCAATAAACTGTTCAAGGTTCACATTAGACACATTTCGAGAAAAAGGTAAATTGTGATTATGAGAAGAACTTGAGTTTGGAGACTGAACGAACATAAACATTGGCAGATGATCTGAGATATCAGAGATAAAAATACCAGATTTTGAGGAAGGAAGAATATTTGATAAAAAATTATCAATAAGTGTAGCAGAAGTATCAGTAATACGTGTGGGCAATGGATTTGGGGGAGGAAAGAGTGAGATGTAAATAAGTCGATAAAGGACTGGGAGCTAGGATTGGTTGGAATTAATAAATTTATGTTGAAATCACCTGATCACACTTGATCCTAGCCAATTCCTTAAAGGTAATTAGTCTGTTATTTTTAACAACATGTTGAAATTTGATGATGTTATTCTTTGTTAAAACAGGACTCGCTAAATCGTTATCCTTATTAATCGCAACCACTGAATTATGCCAGAGAGGGATATTCATTACTTCCAAAACTGAGGTGAATTCTGGTCTGAAAACACCCCCTGATTTTTCGTAGGCTGCAAAAAGGTCCATATAAAAGGGAGTGGTCTGCAGTGACTTTTTCTTGGTTTTACCAAACACACCAACCAAAGATTATGGCTTTCGCCGGGTTTCTCGATCCAATAGTTAAAGAAGGATTTCCATTTACCATTACTTTTGATATAATACTCAACCACATCAGTTTTAGACTGCGTAACCTGACCCTGACGTCCAAAAGACCTGTCCCTCCCATGTATCGAGGTTCGGTGATAGTGGCACGCTTGATTTTGTCCGGTTTACCTGACCAGTAAAAACTAAAAATAATGTTTTCTATTTTCTTTACACACTCTCTTTAGAAATAAAAACCGTGGCATCATCTGCATGCTGGATAATTTTAACACATTCAGTTCCACCTGGACACTGAATACCATGCAACCATTATTGATTCTAATTAGAGTTCCTAAACCTTCTGCACAGACTGCATATAACAATGGAGACAGGGGACACCCTTGTCTGATACCTCTACTTATTTGGAAAGGTCTGCCAATGAAGATATTTACAATGACGCAACTCTCAGGATTACTATATAAAAGCTTGATCCATTGAATGAATTTGGGGGGGAATCCCCATTTTCTCAAGCATGGTAAACATATAATTCCAATTAATTCTATCGAAAACCTTCTCCTGATCGATGCTTAAAATAGCTGCTTCCTTATTGTTCCAATTATAATCTATGCTATCACGCAAAAGTGTGAGGTTGTCGTGATTTTTTCTCCCCGGTACACCACATGTCTGTTCGTCACCTATTATGAAAGGCATGGCCCTTTTTAACCTATTTGTGAGAACTTTGGCCAACAGTTTGTAATCTACATTTAAAAGGCTAATCGGTCTCCAGTTCTTGAGATCAAATTTACCTAAATTATTATCCACATGGTTGGTGGGCTTGCACAAAATTACTTTATTGATTATAAAGCGATGAAAAATTACTTTATTGATTATGAAGCGATGACCAAAAGCAAAACCATAAAGCAATAAATCAAGTGAATTCTAAACCAAGACCAACAGTAACACTACTGAACTAACAGGATTTATAAAACCACTAAAAACAACAAAACACATGTGCCAAGGAAGGTTACAAATTAAAATCAAAATGGCTCTAAAATCGTGTCCATAGCAGTAATGACTTGAAACAGGCAAAACTTAAAAACATGAAGAACTACCAGTACATAAAATCAAAGAAGTGATGGTGGGAGAACACACAGGCTGCTATCTGTAAACTATAATACATTTAATGGGTGACTTAATTACCACCATCTGAGGATTAAGGATTAAACAAGAGGGTTGTTTATTACAGACGATTCCTTGAAATGAACTTGGGTGCTACAAGAGATTAAGTTGGAATAAACAGTGGAAGGGAACATATTAGACACTTGTCTCTCCGTGGTCCTTTCTCTATGCTCCTACTGAACACGGTTTTTCTGGACCTGTTACATAATAAGCCATCAAAAGGGATGGGTTAGCAGTAAACACAAGAAGTAAAATTAAATCAACAAACTCTCACACCAAATTTAAACCAAACAGATAATTATTGTTACATCCTTCCCTGTTTAAACTTTGAGTGGGAAGGGGTAAACTTCTCTAACAATGAGAAATGTTTCGGAAGAAAAAGGTGATAAAATTAACTAGTGTTCATTAATAAAGTAAATTTTCATGGCGAATATTCAAATAGAATTACTGGCTGGAAATAGTAAGTTTGTTACTTTCGGTCATTTCCGATTGTTTTGTTTTTTTGTTTTTTTAAACAGAAGTTATGTGTGCATGCCTTTTTCACAGTAAATAATAATATGCCATAATATGACAGAAGAGTTAATTTACCAGAGTACATGTAGTAGTGATTAAAGTGGTAATTGGCCCGTTTATCTTAAAATATGTAATATCAATAATATTTGTAATGACAACGGATTAATATATCGCCTTTCGCAAGCCTGAAAGTTCATAAGTAGCAACAATTATGCAAAAAGGAGGCAAAGGCAAAAATTCTTTGTTTAACACCAAAAAACCATTAAAAAAAAATACATGGTCATGAGTCCTTGGTGTTTCTATAAACATTAAAACATGATACATGGTCATGAGTCCTTGGTGTTTCTAACTTGATGATAAATTTGTAAGCATTCACTTGTAATGTTCATTTCAATACTGATTGGGCAATAAATATTACGGAGTGACACAATGGTCGAGTATGATTTATCTGTCACTAGTCATGTCAATATTTAGCAGGTTTATTAACTGATACCTTTCATTTGGCCTGAACGGCTTTTCCAAATTGACGGTTTCATCTTTGAATTGTTAACATGTGTGAGATTTTTAGAAGTGACAGAGTTATGGATCACACAATAGAGAGTAACGTTACACGAAGTGACACATTACAAGAAACAAATCACTTTGAGAAAACTTGAAAACAGTGTATAACATTAATAATGTGCCATACATTTCCATCGGTAACTTGCTCTGATAGCTCCCTCGGAAGCTCGGAACATGGGGGTTATTTTCGATTCATCAATGACACTTCAACCACACAACAACAACATCATACGTCTGTCATCATTTCACAAGTACATGGACAAGAGTGCCACTGAAAAAGTCATTAGTTTTTGAACTGTACCATGATGCACAGTCTCTTGCAGCGCATGCACAGTCTCTTGCAGCGCCACCAGGAGGCACAATAATAGGACGAGCTACGCGACGGGCGACGACACGACGCGACGGGCGACGCGACGGACGACGCGACGGGCGACGCGACGGACGACGCGACGGCACGACGCGACGGACGACGGCACGACGCGATGGACGACGGATGTCCAAGTCACCATGCAAATCAATTGAAAAACAGGCGACGCGACGGCACGACGCGACGGGCGACGGCACGACGCGACGCGACGGACGACGGAACAGGCGACGCGACGGCACGACGCGACGCACATCTGTCGCCTTTAGAACACCATAGACTTGTTTGGAAGCCGAATGGCCCAAGTGTTTGTCATATCACACCGTAGCTGATTGACCTTCATTGGGTTCTGGTAAGGTTCAGGATTATTTTTAAAATATAAGGCTACTTACATGTAGTTAAAGGTAGGATCATCGTTTGGTTTTTGTCAGCATTTAATGCTTTTTAGGCAAAATTATAAAGGAGAAAGATGCAATAAAAGTCACCTATGAAAGTTGAAGCTGAATACAGCATTTGTCCACTTAATGAGAAAAGACCCAAAAACTGTCTCAGTATTTTCACACTAACTTGGAATCCACTGTTATACCAACAGCATCTCTGGCAGCATCATTTGCAAAGGATACCAACCTTCAAAAATCTGAGAAATGATTCATGCATTAATCATTTTTCAGATTCAAATGTTTTTATTGATTTCTAATCAATGGGGGCATTTCGGACGAATTTGCAGGATGCTTACTACCAGTACAATCTTTATAGAACGTAAGCTTTTGGATAGAAATTACACACATTTTTGGGAGGGTCATTACCATCACCCTTCCTTAAAGGTATTATACAGGATTGGCAGAGCTGACAAAATAATCACAGACAGTGTTCATGTTTTGTGTAATCAACCACATACATGAAATAACAAACCTGTGAAAATTTGAGCTCAATTGGTCATCGAGATCACGAGAAAATAGTGAAAAGAGACCTTATGTGTTTTCTGTTTTTCAAACATGGAGTTTATTATCGCGCGCGATAAAAACTCTTGTTTTACTCATTTCTCAGAAACGATAGCATTTCAGGCAGAAATATTTTAAGGAACCCTTTCTACCATTACTTACTTTAAATCATGTAAGTTATGTGTGAATCTGTGAACATTTGTGTTTTTCGATCTTACCAATCGTGTACAGGGCCTTTAATGTACATGTAAAAGAACGTTTTAATGATTTAGCTCTGGTTTATTTGCAGCAAATTTATCATAAAGAAACCTTCTTAACAATCTTCATAAATGATGACACTCGTCATGGCTATCTTACTGTACCAAAGTTACATACACACATGTACATGTACATGTACATGTACCTTTGGGGGTAGACTTGTTGACAAGTCGTTAATGATGGTCGCGGTGAGTCGAGTCGCATCTGGTGCTGTCGCGTAAAAGAATGCTCTCGCGAGATCACTGCTCTCGCGCGAAGTTGCTGGCTGCCAACTCTTCTTCGTCATTAACGACTTGTGAAACCCGCCGGCGGTTCATATTCATTTATTCATGTACGAACGCAGTGTACATTACGGTTGCTGTAGCGACGATCATGAAGACGAGTCCATTTTATCTAAGGGTAGTAGTAATTTTAGTTACTGTAAATGTACTGAATGCTTGCGCTTGAGACATCTGTGGGTGTGTTTTGTGGGTGTTAACTCCTTCATTAATTTAGTAACTAAAGAAATAAAGTAAACTTATCTTAAAATTCATTATTATAATAATTGTTTAAGATGTGTGTTTTGCCTCATAAAAATAAATAATGCCTTCCGTGAATAGTTACTGATCGCTCCAATCATTTAACCCGATGTGTTCTACAGTGATTGTGTGTATTAAGTGTGTATAAACAACAGACACGGAAACCAGTCAACTCGCCCCCCTAGCAAAGTCGCCAATTTCAAAAAACACATGTACAAAGTCACCAACTACAAAGTCGCCCCTAGCAAAGTCGCCCCCTGACAACAAACTCGTCCCCTCTCATAGTCGCCCATCACAAGGGAATTTAACAAATTTGTGTGATTGGACTACAGGGCTTCGAAAGCTATCTTAAGGGAACAAAAGCTAGCTATCTTAAGGGAACGAAAGAGGAATTTTGGGGAACAAAATCTCATTGCGAAGGAACGAGAACGTATATTAAGGGAACGAAAGCATATTTCGGACGAATGAACGTATATTTCTGGCAACTAATTCAAAGTCGTATTTTGATGAAACAAACGCTTGTTTTTAGGGAAAGAAATCTCCTTTCGGTGGAAAAAATTCATATTTTTATAGAACGAAAGCATATTTAGGACGAATGAAAGTATGTTTCGGGCAACTAATTCAAAGTCGTATTTTGATGAATCGAAAGCTTGTTTTCAGGGAAAGAAATCTCCTTTCGGTGGAAAAAATTATTTTTATTGAACGAAAGCATATTTAGAGCGAACAAAATTATATTTTGTGCGAACAAAATCATATTTCGAGGAAACGAATGCGTATCTTTCAGGGAACAAACGCGTATTTCTGGGTAACAAAATCGTATTTCGGGTGGAGAAGGCGTGTTCGAGGGAACAAAAACGTATTTTCTAGGAAAAATCTATTTTGCTACCTAGAAAAACACAACTTTGTTTACAAATTTAAAAAAATATAATTTTATGTGACAAAATTATATTTTGATTGAATTATATAATATTTTGAGGAAACGAAATGACTTTGTTGGAATTTTGTGTGTCGAGAGTGGAAAAAGAAATTCAGAGAGAATTTTTTTTTCACATTTTAATTTGTAATTTATTTTTCACCTGTTCCTTCAGGGGCTCTGGTTTTGTGTGTTGTTGTTTTTTTTTGGGGGGGGCTCGTTTTTGTCTCACAAATTGTTTAACTTAATTGCACCGTCAATATAAGAGTGGTTTTCCTATTTATTGACATAAATCTTATTTAATTTCCAAATCGGGGGAAAGGAACGTACACCGAACATTGAAACGTAACGATTTTAAAACAGCGGATTCGATCAGCGAGGTTTACCGACTAACAAACCCGCAATGACAAGGTAGTTGGTGGTCTGGCTCCCTAACCCCTCCCACATGTTCATGAGCTTCCAGGTACAGCTATCTCTTGGCATGCTAGGTAGGGTAGGGGTTTCCGTCATGCTGAGCCCCACCGAGAGAAACTCTGCGCCCCATGGCAGCATGCAGCTACACGATTTGCCCGTGTGTTTTACGTCATGTCCCCACACGCTGTGCACTGTCAAACACTGAAATAAAATCTTACGTTCGATTTTTTGTAATTATTTACAAGTTGTACCCATAATTTGAATACGTATTTTCTTGTGTCAAAATATTCATGAACACAATCACTCTCACCACTCAGTGTTTGGTTTTGATCGTGCATGATCAAAGCAACATAAAACTCCATCCAGTACAGGATTTGATGTTTAATATTCATCTACAGTTTGAATATTCATAGATATAACGAAATTGACCAATCAGATGCGTCCGTACGAATTCGGCTGAAGTGGCCATAGGCCGTGCACAAACCGCCAGCGGGTTTCACAAGTCGGTAAATGCGACCAGTCGTGAGAGCAATAATCTCGCACAGAGCAGCCCTCTCGCGGGATATTGCGAGAAAGCCGTTCCGCTATCACCGCGACAGACATTTAACGACTTGTCCACAAGTCTACATGTTGCATAGACTTGTTGACAAGTCGTTAATGATGGTCGCGGTGAGTCGAGTCGCATCTGGTGCTGTCGCGTAAAAGAATGCTCTCGCGAGATCACTGCTCTCGCGCGAAGTTGCTGGCTGCCAACTCTTCTTCGTCATTAACGACTTGTGAAACCCGCCGGCGGTTCATATTCATTTATTCATGTACGAACGCAGTGTACATTACGGTTGCTGTAGCGACGATCATGAAGACGAGTCCATTTTATCTAAGGGTAGTAGTAATTTTAGTTACTGTAAATGTACTGAATGCTTGCGCTTGAGACATCTGTGGGTGTGTTTTGTGGGTGTTAACTCCTTCATTAATTTAGTAACTAAAGAAATAAAGTAAACTTATCTTAAAATTCATTATTATAATAATTGTTTAAGATGTGTGTTTTGCCTCATAAAAATAAATAATGCCTTCCGTGAATAGTTACTGATCGCTCCAATCATTTAACCCGATGTGTTCTACAGTGATTGTGTGTATTAAGTGTGTATAAACAACAGACACGGAAACCAGTCAACTCGCCCCCCTAGCAAAGTCGCCAATTTCAAAAAACACATGTACAAAGTCACCAACTACAAAGTCGCCCCTAGCAAAGTCGCCCCCTGACAACAAACTCGTCCCCTCTCATAGTCGCCCCTCACAAGGGAATTTAACAAATTTGTGTGATTGGACTACAGGGCTTCGAAAGCTATCTTAAGGGAACAAAAGCTAGCTATCTTAAGGGAACGAAAGAGGAATTTTGGGGAACAAAATCTCATTGCGAAGGAACGAGAACGTATATTAAGGGAACGAAAGCATATTTCGGACGAATGAACGTATATTTCTGGCAACTAATTCAAAGTCGTATTTTGATGAAACAAACGCTTGTTTTTAGGGAAAGAAATCTCCTTTCGGTGGAAAAAATTCATATTTTTATAGAACGAAAGCATATTTAGGACGAATGAAAGTATGTTTCGGGCAACTAATTCAAAGTCGTATTTTGATGAATCGAAAGCTTGTTTTCAGGGAAAGAAATCTCCTTTCGGTGGAAAAAATTATTTTTATTGAACGAAAGCATATTTAGAGCGAACAAAATTATATTTTGTGCGAACAAAATCATATTTCGAGGAAACGAATGCGTATCTTTCAGGGAACAAACGCGTATTTCTGGGTAACAAAATCGTATTTCGGGTGGAGAAGGCGTGTTCGAGGGAACAAAAACGTATTTTCTAGGAAAAATCTATTTTGCTACCTAGAAAAACACAACTTTGTTTACAAATTTAAAAAAATATAATTTTATGTGACAAAATTATATTTTGATTGAATTATATAATATTTTGAGGAAACGAAATGACTTTGTTGGAATTTTGTGTGTCGAGAGTGGAAAAAGAAATTCAGAGAGAATTTTTTTTTCACATTTTAATTTGTAATTTATTTTTCACCTGTTCCTTCAGGGGCTCTGGTTTTGTGTGTTGTTGTTTTTTTTTGGGGGGGGCTCGTTTTTGTCTCACAAATTGTTTAACTTAATTGCACCGTCAATATAAGAGTGGTTTTCCTATTTATTGACATAAATCTTATTTAATTTCCAAATCGGGGGAAAGGAACGTACACCGAACATTGAAACGTAACGATTTTAAAACAGCGGATTCGATCAGCGAGGTTTACCGACTAACAAACCCGCAATGACAAGGTAGTTGGTGGTCTGGCTCCCTAACCCCTCCCACATGTTCATGAGCTTCCAGGTACAGCTATCTCTTGGCATGCTAGGTAGGGTAGGGGTTTCCGTCATGCTGAGCCCCACCGAGAGAAACTCTGCGCCCCATGGCAGCATGCAGCTACACGATTTGCCCGTGTGTTTTACGTCATGTCCCCACACGCTGTGCACTGTCAAACACTGAAATAAAATCTTACGTTCGATTTTTTGTAATTATTTACAAGTTGTACCCATAATTTGAATACGTATTTTCTTGTGTCAAAATATTCATGAACACAATCACTCTCACCACTCAGTGTTTGGTTTTGATCGTGCATGATCAAAGCAACATAAAACTCCATCCAGTACAGGATTTGATGTTTAATATTCATCTACAGTTTGAATATTCATAGATATAACGAAATTGACCAATCAGATGCGTCCGTACGAATTCGGCTGAAGTGGCCATAGGCCGTGCACAAACCGCCAGCGGGTTTCACAAGTCGGTAAATGCGACCAGTCGTGAGAGCAATAATCTCGCACAGAGCAGCCCTCTCGCGGGATATTGCGAGAAAGCCGTTCCGCTATCACCGCGACAGACATTTAACGACTTGTCCACAAGTCTACTTTGGGGGTTGCGTCTTTGTTTATGCTTTTTATGGCCTTTATTAAGGCAGCTTGTTTTCTACTTTTGTGTGTGCTGTATTTTGATATGCCTTGGTGTGCTGTGGGGGGCTCCTGCAGGAATACAATGTGTAAATAGTTTTATTGTGACTTGCAAATCTTTTATCATTCAAAACCGTTGATTTCCTGTTATGCCTGAT
The DNA here is from genome assembly GCA_037783415.1 of Leptasterias polaris. Classification (NCBI taxonomy): domain Eukaryota; kingdom Metazoa; phylum Echinodermata; class Asteroidea; order Forcipulatida; family Asteriidae; genus Leptasterias; species Leptasterias polaris. Next base: position 39,085 of record JAZGTN010000164.1, read on the forward strand.
CCCTGAATGAAGAATCCGACAGTCTGGACTTTGACTTGGCCACTAAGGTACTTGCACTGTCACAGTAATCAGTACCAGCCACATTCTCCCTTAAGAGTGGTCCGCTGTCCAAATTACAGTTAAAACATTAGAGGACCAGTCAAAATTCAATCCAAGTGGTCCGGCTAGCTAGTTCAGTGTTGAAAAACGTCTCTATTTAATATGAAATATGGACAGGTGAAAAAGGTGATGGACTGATGAAATGACCAGCTAACTGGTCTTGCTGGCCAGTCACTAAAAAAGTTAAGGGCCAACCCTGAGTACTCACAGATTTGAATATATGATGCCAAAACTGTCACTTTGATTCCAGCCAAATGGGCAATTCCAAGCAAACATGGACATTAAACACAAAAATAAAATTTGTGTCACAACTTTCTTTCCACTTAAAAATTATATCTAACATTTGAAAGAAAACAGATATAACCTTTTTTTAAACATTCTGTACCGTATTGTACAAAGGCAGAGATGTTTTCACAAGCTGTGAATGGACCCTTAAAAGTGAGCATATCAAGGTGATTTCTTCAAAGTTAAAGATTTTCCCCATAAAGATTTTTCCAGCAAAACTTTGATATTTGTGATTAGCACCAGGACCAACTTTTTACAATCCAGAATGAATTTCATTTCATGTCTCCCATTTAAGCATTATGTGAGTGTACATGTTGAAGCTTCGACAGGGTGTAATGCGACTGACCGAGAGATGAAGTTATTTCAATTGTAAGAAAAATCCACTGTTTTTTTTCAGGGCATTTTAAATAATCCTTCTACCCTTATCGTCAAGTCTGAAATGAGTAAAAACATCTACAATATATTTGGCATACTTTAATAATGAGTCATCAAAAAGTGTAATGCGACTAACCGGTAATGCGACTGACCATGCACTGTACATGCGACTGACCAAATCTGTTTTCAAGAGGAGGATGCTAAGAGGTCAGCAAAGCTGGAGATCTTGGTCATGACTTACTAGAGGACATTATTAAATGAATTAAGAGATCTGGGGCTCTGCAGATGTCACTCATGATGTATAAAGGGCAGCATTGCCCTCTTCACAATGCCCTACCCACAATGCACTTCTCCAAAGCACATCTACAGAACTACATCATATGTATGTGTTGTACATGTGCCATTCCAATATCTGTCTAACTTCCCTACTAGAAAAATCAGTCATCATGATGACTGAATTTGGTCATCAATGCAAAAGAGGCATCAGAGGCATCAAAAGGGCAGCATTTGGAACCCTCAAAATAAAGAAACAAATAGGGATTTAGTCATCAACAGTCATCACAATGATGACTATTTGATGAAAAAGGCATCAAATAGTCATCATTTGTGATCAGGCATCACAACCGATGACTCTTTGATGCCTGATCACAAAGAGTCATCAGTAATCGGGCATCAAACGGTCATCAAACGGTCATCAAATAGTCATCAAATGTGATCAGGCATCAAAACAGTCATCAGTTGGGATCAGGCATCAAAACAGGCATCAAAAGGCATCAAACAGTCATCAGATGTGATCCAGCATCAAAAGGCATCAAACAGGCTTCAAAGAGTCATCAAACAGTCATCAAAGAGTAATTAATTATGCAAAAAAAAAAAAAAAAAAAGCACAATAATTCACTCCAAATGCATCATATTGAAATTCAAATGCAACCCTGGTTGCTTCCTTTATTCTATTGTTGCATTAACTAAGAGTTACAGGCATTATATTTCAATAAAAATTCAGCCCTGGTTGCATTCTCCATATTTTTATTGCATTAATGAAGGGTTGCAGTATTTGGTTTTTGGACTTAACTTGACTGATTTTCATATACATCATGTAGAGCATCGTTGCCTTGTGGTTAAGATGTTTAACTCAACTTTGATTGCTTCTCTCCACCCAGGAGTAAATGGGTACCTGTGAGGGTACAGGTAGTTATTGCATTTGATAAGCCCTGTTGCGCACAAAACGTTGCATGCTAAAATGTGAGCTGAGAAGTAGGTTTCACCATTGATTATTGACCCAATGAGCAGGGATAACAAAAGTACTTCTCTTCTGTAAAAAGCACTATATAAATGCAGATCACTTTTTTATTAAATAGAATGTGGTTTTATTTTTGCATTTTTAGTACGTTTATTTTTGGATTGTAAACACAGCACATGCCAGGCAAAAACATGCCAGCAACACCTTTTTCTTAAGTTTTGTTTGTGTTCTGGTGTGTTAACTATACATGTATGTATTTCAACCCTTTTTTCATGGTAATTTTTTTGTGGAAGGGAAGAATGAAAAGAAATTCATAATTCCAGATTTTGATGATATTGTTGATACCTGAAGTATATGAGCGAAAAATACCAGTATTATGTCTTGTCTACTCAGCCTTAGAAAAACGCCTGGCATTATAACATGCACTGTTAATGATCCGGATGTCATCACTCTTCTTCAAAGGTGGGATGTTCTCCACTGCAAATTTAGAGATGAAACCTTGAAAAGAAAATGAAAGAAAATCTATTAAACAAGTTTTCATGAGAGAGAGCAAACATTTTAAAAGGACTAAACATCTGCATCCAAATCATATGTATCCAAATCACCTTCAATCTGTTGAAAAAGTTTTGTTTTTGACTGTAAAAAAAGGTTTTATTACAACGATTTAGTAACGAAAAGAAGTGTCCGCCATGATGCATCTGGAACGCACTTGGACGATACCATTATGCAAAGAGTAAGTTCTAAGGATTTATTTTTTTCTCCCTTTCTTTTTATTTTACTGCTTTTTTCGTTCTTTCTTTATTTTGTCCTTTCCATTTTTAAGACATGGAAATATTTACTGGCTGTCATTTAACACTACTCTAGTAGCATGTTAGTTTTTCAAATGACATTGTTAAAATAAAGACAACTTAACTTGCTGTTTTCAGCACCCCCTGGGGCCCTGTAGTATAATGGTATCTTCTATGTACGGTCCAAAAGCAACAAGGCGAACAGTACTTGTCGTTACTATTGTTCATGGTTAAAAAAAACTTTTTTACAATTAAAAACAAAACTTTTTCAACAGATTGAAGGTGATTTGGATACATATGACTCTATAGTCTTACACATATATTTTACGGTTTATTTTTGTTCAAACATTGTTGTAAAGTGCATTTAAAATTTGTTGTCGGCAGGTCAGGCCTTTTAGTGCGACCCCAGAAGTTGCCTCTGAAACAATGTTTATTTATAAATGACAAAATTTAATAATACATTACAAATTACAACTAGAACTAATCATTGACAATAGTCAACAGCTTCTCATTTAAACCTCTTCAACAAGTCAATATTGTTATCTGCTCTGACTGTATGTTCGAATTAAATTTATTCAAATAAATAAAATGTTTCTTATCCAGTTGACTGAACTTCAATTAATAATTATACGATCAACTGCTACGATCTAATGGGGACCAGACTGATTACTGCATCGCGCTGAGCACTATCATTGCGCAGAATAGCGTGAGATGCCAACCGCATTACTCGTACACAAAACTTAGATTGCGCAAAACTTAGATTGCGCTCGGCGCGCGGAGTAAATCAGTCTGGTCCCCATTAGATCGTAGCAGTGAGTCGTATCATTGTTGTTGTGAAGTTTTCAAGCGAACCAGACAAAGTATGGTTTTCGAGCAAGCTGTTATATGTGAACAAAAATTCACACTCGCGACTCGAAAAGCAATCGATTTCCCACCAAAATGTGCGATGTTTTTGCAACAAATTCCAGCAATAGGCAGGGGTACACGCTACTGTACTACGTACTACTACTAGTACTACGCTCTACACTCACTACTCAGTACAGTACAGAGTGAGACTGAGAGTAGCATTCGATCGGTAAGTTTCATGATCGAGAATGACCCGTATTCAAACTGGACTTACCTTGCAGTAGTTGACATTTCTGAGGTCGTTGACTGTGTTTTGATGTTTGATCCCTTTGATGAATGCAAGATTGCAGTGGATTGTGTCGATATTCTAGAAAACAATACTCCAAACGGAACAATACGTTGACAGTATGTACACACGTCGATGCGATGCAGCGGAAATTTAAACAAGGCCCCCGACGGTTACATTTCAGTGGTACCCATTCAATCCGCATGGGATGCATGGACAGTTTGCGGTTCAACCAATAGGAACTCGCGTGATGCACAACCGTATCGGATTCATTTTCTGAGTCGCGTATAATTATATGACATCGATCGACGAGACCTAATAGTCATTAACGTTCCCATCAAGGCAATGTTTTGTGATTTTTCACCGATTTGAAAAAAAAAATTAAAATAAAAAATACAACAATTAATCTAATGGTTCACAAAAGTATCACAAAAATTGTCATGACCATTTTCATATGAATTTAATACTGCAAAAACGAATCAAACCCCAGCAAAAAATAATTAAAAAGATAAATTAAACTTCAAATAATCATGTTTTGTTCATAACCAATGACTTATTTTTACTGGTCATTGCTGACTTGGCTTTACGGTCGGATCCTACGTTGATTTAATTAGTCATTGAGACTTGACTAATCTAAATTAGTCGTTTTTACTAATTTATGAGCACCATGACTAACTTATGTTTACAGTGTAAAGGTTTGAGACATTATTGAAGTTGGTGTTTATTAAAGATTTTAATTTTGCCTGGGTACATTTTGCAAGTGTGTACAACAACAAAGTCAAAACAAGTCCGTTTCACCAACTAGTGTCCATTTGTTCATTGCATTGCATATATACATGTAGCATGTATAGTGGCTTTGGGAAAGTAAGCTAAGTTTCAGTCATCATGCAATGAGGCATCATCTTTGATGACTGAAACTTAGTTTTTGGAGGATATGATGCCTGTTTGTTAGACAATTTTGCAACAGTCATCCACTGTGATGACTGATGATGACTTTGATGCCAGTTAGTGATGACCATTGATGCCTCCTGATGACCAAATGATGCCTCATGATGACCAAATGATGCCTATTGATGACACTTTGATGCCTGAATGATGACCATTGATGCCTTTTGATGACTGTTTGATGCCTTTTGATGACCTTTTTGCCCAGTGATGACCAAATGATGACTGATGATGACCAAATGATGCCCAATTTTACTTATGATGACCAATTGATGACTGATTTTTCTAGTAGGGTTCTGGTTTCATCGTTTGATTGTACAGAAACAATACAGATATATTAATGAAAAAGACATGTAGACATGTCTTAATGTTATCATGTGTTATAAAATAAAGAAATATGAGACATTTCTGAGAATTTTGAGTCCAAAAAGTGAAGTTATATGACATTGAAATATTTTACTCTCCACAAATTGTGGAAATGCTACTGACTAGTGCTGAAAAACAGACATGTTATGTTGAGAAACTGAAAGTACAAGGAAAATATGAACAGTTCAAGAGCACATAAAAATATCCCAAAAGAGCAAACAAAAGCAAAAAGCTCATGTCCTTTTTCATCATGATGAAACTTGATGAACAAAATGCTGCCAACAAATCAGAAGTGTATCCAGACGAAGTCAAGAAGATGCATACATGTAGTAGGTGATCAAGGAGATTTCCGTGTGTTCAAAACTGGAAATGCCCAAATCCTAAGAATGATAACACTTACATAACAAAACAAATTGGTTGTGCATTGAAGAACCTGTGATACATGTAGCCAACAACTGTGGCCATTTCAAATTTACAGACCACTTTTAGACAATGTCTTGAAGTTTCTGGGTATGTTTACATGTAAGTCACTTTAAATCAGCAATTTCATTTCTGTTCAATTACATACTCGATAATTAACAATTTATGTTAAAATGCAAAAATCTGGTGTTCCCGAGAATATAAAGTAAATTGATCTGTAAAATGCAATAACCATATTTCCGGAAAATGTAAATTTGCCAAACTTTAAAAATACACATTTTGGCCTCTTTTCTAGAATTTTTTAGAGACAAGGTGTGATTATTTTAGTCTAAACAAGTGAAATAAACTCTGCACAATAGCATTCAAGTTCTTGACAAAGATAAACCCAATTTTGTCAAACAAGAACTCAGTTTGGGCTCCGTATAGGCTTGACCGGACAAACTGTAATGCGACTAACCATGGTTTTGCCATGTAGGCTACACTCTATACTTCAAGTTGCTGACCATTTATAAGTATCCTGTTGGAGACTCGTGTATAGGAGTTGTGTGTTACATGTAGTAAAACTATTGCAAGTTTTTTGGTTTGAGGAAACTTTGAATTGTGATAAGTGTATTTTTTACCATGTCCTTTTTGTGTAATGCGACTGACCATTTTTTACAGCGTTATAACATCCAGAGCACAAAGCCCACAACATTTCTAATCATTACTTCAAAGCCTTGGGTGTCAAGTACAAATCAGTCTATAAACTTAGTGGAAAGACTAACTCACATAGAACTAATAGCACCAAGATCAAGAAATGACACAGAAAAGTGTAATGCGACTGACCATGGAATTGCCCAAATGCATACATACCATGTATATTATGTTTTTGTAATTTTTCTATGTTTGGTTGCTACTGCCATACTAATGAAGTGTGTGGGCTGTGGATGGCAAAAAGTTTCTTTGTTATTATACCAGCAATTTGGCCTTGGTGTTGAGGGTCATCACAGCCTTGGCTCTGGTTGCCTAGATGTAGCTTGGTATTTTTATGTCATTTTGAAATCATGTTTGTCAGAGCCTCCTCTCGCTTGTTTACTCTAAGTACTACATATTTATTTGGCAACACAGTAGTTCTAACAATTTAACTAGTCTTTACCAAGTGTGCACAATATGATAGGGTGGAGTGATCACAAAAGGTTGACATTTCTTGCTAAAACATGTTATTCCCTCGGTCTTAAAGTTATTTCATCTCTCTAGTATGCAGGAACCAATGACATCATGTCTCTTGTTGATCTTGGAAAAAAGCTGTTGGAAGCTTCCCGGGAAGGTCTTGAGGAAGAGGTGAAAGTCCTCATGGCAAATGGTGCTCCATTCACTACAGACTGGGTAAGACAATCTGTTTTTGTTAGTTGTTTATAGGTAGGGCTAAGGCATGTTTTGCATTTTGTCTGAGTTCACATCTATGAACTTCAGCTAGGCGGCGTAGATGATGAATATTACTAGGTCAACAACCATCAGCTTACAGATGTTTGAAAGCAGGACATTTTTGATAATAATTGACTCTTCTTCGTTCATCAAAAGGAAACCTTGACCTAATGCTTTTCGAAAAGGGGTCTACGAAAGCTCTACGAAAATTCTTAGCCTCTTTAGACTGATCTGGTCGGACTGGTCTTTGTGCGTGAAAGAAAAGGCATAGAAGTTACAGTAGTAGGCAGGAATGCATGTAGGGGAGCATCTTTCATGCATGTAGGGGAGCATAACTGACTGTCTACTAGTCTTGATTGGCGACGCTGTTTTTTGTACTAGCTGCCAATAGATGGCGCTACATTGACTGTTTGGGAGGCTGACTCAGAAGGACTGGGCAAGTCTATAAATCTGGATCGAAACAGCATCTTGACGATTTTGGATTTGCTGCCCGGAAAAAACCAGGCAGATCAAAACGAGGCTAATTTGCATTATGCGTTCAGCGACAGATATTGTGTATGGTACCTAGACGTAGGTAATGTCAGTAACTCCGCTTACCTTGTAGGAAAAATACTGAGCGCTTTGAGACACCCATCGGGAGTATAAAGCGCTATATAAGAACTGCGTATTATTATTATTATTATTAAATTGGGCCTTGAAGAGTTTAAAAGTCATAAAACCACTGCAGTTCGTAATTTTGTGGAAGGTCACGATTTAGTTGTAAATTTACCGACTGGATTTGGGAGAAGTGTTATTTTTTCAAGCAGCTACGTACACCTCGCTGATCGAATCCGTTGTGTCAAAATCGCAACTTTTCAATGTTCTGTATACGTTCCTTGACCCGATTTGTACCGAATTTCTTGGTAATTAAATAAGATTTATGTCAATACATAGGAATAACACTTTTATATTGACGGTACAATTAGTTTAAACAAAATTTGTGACAAACAATTCCCCAAAAACAAGCCTCCCCCCCAAAAAAAGAAACGGAGCCCCTGAAGGGACAAGTGAAAAAGAAATTAAAAATTAAAAGGTGGAAGAAAAAAAAACTCACTCGAAATTTCTATTGCATCCCTCACCACACAAAATTCCAACAAAATAATTTTGTTTCCTCAAAATATTATTAAATTCGATGAAAATAGAATTTTGTTTCACAAAAAATTATTTTTCATTTTGAGAACGCAGTGTGTTTTTCTAGGTAACGAAATGAGATTATTTCTAGAAAATAGGTTCTCGTTCCCTTGAACACGCTTTCTTAACCCCCAAACTACTATTAACCCCAGAAATATGCTTTCGTTCCCTGAAGACACGCATTCGTTTCCTCGAAATATGATTTTGTTCGCAAGAAATATACTTTCGTTCGCTCGAAATATGCTTTCCTTCCCAAAAATACGCTTTCTTTCCCTCGAAAGATTTTGTTCCCTAAAAAAATCTTTTGATTCCTCGAAATACGACTTTGAATTTTTTGCCCGAAAAATATTTTCATTCACCCGAAATATTCTATCGCTCCCTAAAAATACGCTTTCGTTCTCTCGCAATGAGATTTTGTTCCCCAGAATTCCTCTTTCATTCCCTCAGATAGCTTTTGTTCCCTTAAGATAGCTTTCGTTCCCCTGAAGTCCAATCCACCAATTTGTTACATTCCTTTGTGAGGGGCGACTTTGAGAGGGGACGAGTTTGTATTTTTTTATATTTTTTTTTATGAGATATCGCCTAACTCACAAGGCCACGGACGGCCACTCAAGGTGAGGGCTACACATAACTGATTTGGGCTATCAACCCAAATCAATTGACACCAGGGGCACGTTGCCTCCTACTCATGGGGCTGAAACAGGGTTACCCCCTTCACAGTCCTTAAGGATGTAGGCATGGGTATCATCCACTAGGAGCCTGTCTGGTAGAGCAGAATGCACTACCTTCCCAACTTTTTCGAAGCAATTATGGTTAAGTGCCTTGCTCAAGGGCACAATACGTATACGGTGCGTATACGGTGACCTTTGACCGCTTTTGTTTTTTCGGTCATTTCTCGTTAATTACGTGATATTTTTGTATAAAAATAAATATAAAAACCATCTAGAAATAATTTGTCTTTGATTCTACATGACTAAATTACGTAAACAGGTAACAGGTGTGTCCCTTTCACACATCGTGTAGGGAACAAAAATTATATAAATAATATATCGTTAAAGACTTTTTGAATGGACTATACGGAAACCCCGATCAAGGTGACACCGTGAAGGAGAAGCCTCTTGTGATTGATTGTACATAAAGTATCCATACAGCAAAAAGGACGGACTTGCTATATAAACTATCATTATCAAGCACCCACACATTCGCCTTTTGTTAATAATAATGGCCAGCGATTATCGTTAGAAACTCTCCACAATTCCTTACGTGGTACATAGTACGGAAGACAGGGGAACAGTCTGATCACAGCCTGCTCACCGTTGTGCGCGTGCGTTTCATTTTGTGAATATTCAAATTGCTGCCCGAAAAACAAATGTGGGCGGTGTCTCGGTCCAAAAGCGTCAAGACGTTCGTTTTGATCCAGATATTCGTGTGATACAGATCTCTTCTCCAGTAATTCGTGTTGCGATATCGCACCACGTTAAACAAAATGAACGTCGCCAATCAAGACTAACTGTCTACCAATTTAAAAACCCTCTGGAACATCCTTCATACTGCTACTGCAATAACCGTGTACATGTAGGTGCCTTCCCCAGTCTAGTTTTTGTATCATTCCCCCAGCGGGTCTACTGCAACCACATGGAGCGTCATGCTACTTTGGAGTTTTGTGGCCGAGTTGCTTTAGTGCACAGAACTCAATTTTTGGTGTTGTCAGAGTGTGGGTTCTGTGTACCAGGTCATGGCACTTGTGTCCTTGAGCAAAACACTTTAGCAACATTTCTTCTTCCTTCAAATGGGCGAACAAGTTGTAGGTCCTGTGTGTTTGTATAAATATGCACGTGAAAGAAACAAACTACAGCTACAGCTCTGCATGATGTGTAATTTGATTGAGCCTGCCTTTGGGGAAATTTTTGCGCTGTTAATTTTGGGCTGGGTACGTGGGGACCAGACACATCTGAAAGATTGATGTCATGTTCAGGCTAGAATTAATGCACACAGACCATCTGGTCCTCCGGCTTTTCTCATCTTCGTCTTTTCTCACCTTCGTCTTCCTAAACATATTTGTAATTATGAGCAGTGGGACTGGGATGTTGATTTGGTTGGTAGGGAGCGAGTTAAGATGCACATGTTCAAGATCTTAAGAAATTGAGGCAAAGATGTCATTGATACTGTTTGCCATGGCTTCAAGGCTGTTGGAATCAACACTGGGAGGAGGCTGAATTCATGACTCACTAGTTTTTCAAAGATGCCATAGGAGCTTTTAATCTGTTAGTAATGTTCCTTTTTTCCTTTGCAATTTTGTCTACATTGTATACTTGTCTATGCTTGCCTGCAAGGTGTCATAAAAGGTATCACATAATTTTTCAACAGCAGTTGCGTTTTATACATGTAGGTATAATACTTTCAACAAGTAATGATCCACATTCCACACTCCAAACGTCCGATCTGAGTCTTTCATTTATTGGTCTTAGTAGGGAGGCTGTTCACAGGAGACCAAAGAACTGATGAGCGATCGCTTGTTATAACCTGAGAACATTTTTCAGGAACTTTGTAATACATGTTAATAGTCCAGGTTTAGTGATACTTTTGTCAAGAATCGCATCTTGGTTGATGTAAAAGCCATTACCAGAGCACTTTGACTCGAATCAAGTGATTAATGTAACAAAACAAGGTCACACCAGCCTGTGGATAGTTGGTGCAGATAATGTAGTCAATTAAAGCCATCCAGTAAGTGTTCAGTAAGTTCACATTCAATGATTCATGTACTGTTAAAGTGGTGAATAAATAATGACATAAAATAACACAGAAATTTCACAAGGTAGTCCTTGTGGTCTGGCCTTCACCCACATTCATGACATAACTTCAAAATGGTCTGGCACAGCAATGACATAAACTCTTTGAACCTCTGATGTACATGTAGGTTCTAGCAAACATAAATCTTAAATAACCATCCTGCCTCCACGTCTCTGTGTACGGTTCTTTGTCATGAAAGCGAAATCCTGGATTTGAAAACAAATTGAATTTTCAGAAGTAAACCATGAATCTGTCATCTAGGCCTAAGTCTCTCAACATTGTACTCAATTCATCAAACATGTTTTTTAAAGACTGGGGATTACAAAAGTAGACCTGCACTGCAGTACACATGGTTTTGGTTCAATTACTTCTTCTGGTGTTAGTTAAGAGTAGGTTTGCATGGCAAACTCCACTGAATTTTATGCTCGTTGAACAGAAAATTGTTCAAGCACCACAAGTACTCACACTATGTACTGTCATAATAAGAAGATAATGTTCATCCAGAAACACAACAAAACTTAAGCCAGTCAGTAGAGCAACCTTGCAGCGGTCACAACGCTCACATGATTGCCTAGTTTATGAGTTCATGATTGTATTTCTTACAAATACATGTAACCATCCAAACAGGAAAATGTGGGATATCCATGTACTATGTATGCAGTCATAACATCAAACCTCCCCTTTTCAGTGTCATGCTAGATGTAGTACATATATGTATATGTAGGGAAGCCAGCTTAAAAACTCTGAGCTGAAATTTTAAGATTTATTTAAATTTAATAATTAATTTTGCTAGAAATATACCTGTATACGTTGTTTAAGTGTTTGTGAGTATTAATTGAGTTTGCCTGGATTTCCCTTTTTTACAATTTTGAGGAGAAACCAAAAAAATGTACCATACTGTCAAAAGTCCTCCCTTCTTCTGGTTTTTGGGCTGCACACTGACACATGTAGCATGTGATGCCAGTGTACTGTCACCATGAGCGTCATTGCACCCTGCTATGATGAGACCATTACAAAAATGTCCTGTGGTATTACCACATAAAATTACCACACAAATTACCACACAAAATACCACAGGAACATCCCTGTGGTTTTCCTGTGGTTTTTTGGGACATTACCACAGGACAGTTACCACAGGATTACCACAAGCCAGTTACCACAGGAATACCACAAGCCAGTTACCACAGGAATACATGTACCACAAGCCAGTTACCACAGGAATACCACAAGCCAGTTACCACAGGAATACCACATGCCAGTTACCACAGGAATACCACATGCAAGTTACCACATGAATACCACAAGCCAGTTACCACAGGAATACCACACGCCACTTACCACAGGATTACCACACAACAGTTTAATGTTGTTTTTAAACTCATTTTACTATGATATAAGTGCAATTGTACTGCAGTTTCATTTACGTTTTAAACTTAGGAAAAAACATAGTTTTATTGTATATGGACATTAAGTCTTGGAAATTGCAACACCACAGGATTAATCTCTTTTTGGAATATTTATCTCGGGCAAGTAGCTAGCCCAAACCTAATTAAAATGCTGGTCCTGTGAGAAATACCACCATGCTCCATTGCTAGGCTTCTGTTGATGGTGATGATGATTTAGTCACTTTCCTCGGAGAGAGAAGCACAAAGAACTGTAAAAGAAAAAAATGTGTTAGAAAAATTAAAACATTTGCCAAAAGGTTTGCATAACTCTGCAGTCTGCGATGGTACATGCATGGCACATGCATGGCAGCATAAATTACCAGTGCCAAAGCCCAAACCACCTAAAGTGACCATGTGACCATGAAGCGATTGAATATAAAATATATAATTAATTTTGAAAGACCCAACTGTTAAGTTTAATTAAACCGAGTCATGTTACTTACAGCAATCAAAAATTATAAATGTTCCTCAATTACTGTTAAGGGGTTTTAGATGACTGCACTACCCAATAAAATAAAACCAAGGATTTTCCATCAAGAAAAAATAACACTCCCTCGAGTCCCTGGTATTTGGTAGACTAGAAAACTACATACCCCAACCTGACAGTGACATACCAAAAGTACTTGTACATGTGCACTTCTACAAGAAAATTATAATTAAAATCACGTTTTTAACAAAACACTTGCCAAATATCATGCTATATTGCTACTGAGTGCTAGTTCTGTAGGCTGTAGTTCTGCTGAGTGACATACAGTACACACAACGAACAAGGCAGGCACAACGTCCCGATCTGAGTGATCCCTGGTGATGCTGATCACCGATGATTCTTTCTTGTTCTTGTGCTTTACTGTTTAATTCACATCCTATCAGCATATCAGTTTCAAACTATCTGCTTTTAAAATTAAATTGCACTGCAAAAACCTTTGACTTTAAAATGGGAAGCTTTAATAATTTACACTAAATAAAACATCAGCAAGTGAGTATATTTCAACCGTCGGCTGGAACTGATTTCAAACTATTAATGACTCATCATTGAAGAGAAGGGACTCTAACCACAAAGGTGTTCAATTTACATACGCGAAGTCAGGGTGCTGGTCAAGTGGTATAGCGCCCTCTAGGGGCAGGACACTGTGTGATATTTGTCTTAAATAAACTTGCGCAGTCCTTTTACTGCTTTGGATATGCAATCTAGTGATTTTTCTGAATATTTTTTCTTTTACTCAAATTGCTTTGTTTTTATAGTATGCATAACTCCTCAAGGGTAAATAAGGTGACATCCTGTTTTAAGTTCACACTTCAGTCGTTATCTTTGTAAAGTAATACTAAAATCGCACTGCTCATGCACTATAAATTATATTTCTGAAGTCTTTGATAAAAGCTTATAGCACAAATTGGTCTGTATTAAACCATGGTTTAAAACTGTGTTCTTTAAGTTTGGAGTAGTGAAACTGCAGTGACTCAGTAAAGAATGGTAATGCAACATCAAATACAGGAATATTACATTACATTGATATTACAATGAAAAACACATGCCAGTTACCACAGGATTACCACACACAAGGTACCACAGGACTACCACAACCAGTCCTTGACATAATCCACCGAGTCTATTGATAATACCTCAAGAAAATTCCTGTGGTACTGAACATTCCTGTGGTATTTTGTGTGGTAACATCAGGTACCACAGGAAATATCAACTACCACAGCCAGCTTGTTGGCATTAACGAGTCTAGTGATACTACCTCAAGAGTTCCTGTGGTACTTAATATTCCTGTGGTATTTTGTGTGGTAACATCAGGTACCACAGGAAAATACCAACTTACACTGTACCACAGCCAGCCGTTGACATCACATGAGTCTAAGCTATGATATTACCTCAAGAGTTCCTGTGGTGTGTGGTAACATCAGGTACCACAGGAAATATCAACTTAACACAGCCAGCCAGTTGACATTATCACATGAGTTCCTGTGGTACATGTACTTAATATTCCTGTGGTATTTTGTGTGGTAATTACACCAGGTACCACAGGAATCACCACAGGACATTTTTGTAAGGGGATGGGTTAACGGTTTGTTTAGTAGATGAGATAGAATAAAAACTCTTCCTAAGATACCCAGGGAAACTTTTGTTTATTCTACTAAAGAATTGAACTAAATAGTTAATTCTGAAATCTACAGAATAGTTCTATTATAATGTTTTTTATCAATTTTGTTTTACTCTGATATGGCTGCTTGAATGCCACCTGACAACTTTGGCTACTGTATGCATATACATGTAATCAGGACATGTGGAGAATGTTATCATGATTTTGCCCTTAATATTCTAGTATCACAGGTCGAATTGCCATCATGAAACATGACTCTGTAGCAGTTTTCTCTCCGTGTCTGGCAAATTGTTAGATTAAATTTGACATTCATCACCAATTCGTTTTAATTGCCACGCTAGTATGCCGGGTGAAAATCATTTGAGTTTGACTCAGCAAAAGTGCAACGTTTAAGCGCAGGCCTGAGCCCTTTTCTTGTTCTTCTTCATTTTAAGTCAAAAAGTAAAATACAGAAACAAAAAAGTATATGCAAATAAAAACATACATAGAATACTGAATCAAGTTTTTAAAGTAATTTTTTTTGATCTTTAGCTTGGAACTTCGCCTCTACATCTTGCTGCACATGCTGGTCATGTTTCTACTGCTGAGGTACTTCTGAAGGCAGGAGTTAGTCGTGATGCTAGGACTAAAGTAGACAGAACACCACTTCATTTATCTTCTCAGGAGGGACACAAAGAAATTGTCCAGTTGCTACTTCAGCATGGTGCTGATATCAATGCTAAAGATATGGTGAGACTGATTGTGCATGTCTTTAACAGTGGCTACTGTATACATACCCGCAACATTAGATGAACCACTTTGAGAAATCACTGCCCTTAAGAACAGCCAATTTGGAAATCACTAGTGGAGTGGTCATCAGTCACCAGTCACATTTTGTTTGCTACAATAAGTACAGAGCAGTACTGGACTTGGCAATATAATAACAAATAAAAACAACATTTTAATAATAATATTTAATGGATAGTAAAAAGTGCACCTTTTAGAGGAAACTACATGTATTTGGTAAAGATGGCTGTTGTCAAGCAATTACATTGTGTTAATTGCCATGATTACAAGTGATTGGCATGTTCAATTCTATTTTTTTCATTTATATAAAACCACATTTATTGAGGGTAACCCATCCAGTGTAGCTGATCATTTTGGGGGCCTCATAAAAAAAGGAAAACAAAATGAGTATGTATGTATAAAAAAGATCATTAAACTCTAAACATAGATCTGCTTAATTACAAATGTAGGTGTTTGGGCACCACCCGAACAACTCTCTTCATTAGTTTTTCTGTTTTTCTGGTGTTCAGCCATCAGCCCAAAACATATTGCTCTGGTATTTAAAAAAAAAAATTGTCATGTATGTTCTTCTCCTCACTGAACCATCTTAGAAAGATTTTGCAAAAAGTAAAGGCTGCATAGACTTGAAACTTACCATGTACTTAGACCTAATCATGTATGGACAAAACGGAAATTTTTTCGGGATAATGACGTGATAACATTAACAATTAAAAACTATATGTAAAGTTTCAAGTTTATATGAGCTTGGGAAGTGTGCTTTTGTTAGTGGACAATCGCAGGGGATCAGAAGAAGTATTAGAAAAAAATAAAAAATAAAAATAGACTTATCGTGTGTGTGAAAACAAACACTAGGTGTTCGGGTATCGCTGTCGTCAGTGCTGTGTCAATGCGTGAGCTATTTCATTAAGTTCAACTTTGGTGCTGTTACTGTTTTGAGGTGCGTAACAAACTACACACTTAAGCAAAAGTCTGAAAAGCACACGATCAAAAGCCTAGCATTTGATTGTTAATGAGGTTTGCATGGACGGCTGTTTTAGAGACTAACAAAGCGTAATGTCAAAATCGGGTTGCGCGAACCTTGAACAGAGACTAGACCCCAAGCATGTTTGATGGACTTTGAACCTTGCGGTTGATTCAATCGAGCGAGCAGCCGCTCACCGTTTAACTGGTTTAGATCACGTATATACATTGGACTAAAGCTTGCTAGATACAAAATAATTGGTCAACATTTCAAAAATGTGTAAAAATTATTGTGATGACGTCATTATGTTGTTACTTTAGATTTACGTAGTAATTATCACTGTCTATGCCAAGTTTCCACTCAGTCAAACGTGTTGTTTTTTAGATGCAAGGCCTCAAAAAGTAAACCTTAAAGGCAATACCATGTGACACATGATGACATCATCAATTTGAAACTCCACACATATGTTGTCTGCATAAAGGTTATTATGTATACCAATTTTGAAACGATTGTCATAAACTTCGCCACAGACATCTAGTAAAAGTGTATTTTGGTCTGTTTTAAACCTGTTTTTAAACACATCCCAGTTTGAATACATGTAAGCTACATTTCAGCTTGACCAAGCATACTACTCAGTATATAGATCTTTAACCTGCACCTTTAAGGTGACGTCATGTCACACTCGATGACGTCATCGTGGTGTGAACAAATTTTGTGGAAGTAACATATCCCAACTTTTGTTGACGTCATCAATCTAAAACTTCACACATATGTTGTCTGCATGAAGGTCATTATGTATACCAATTTTGAAACGATTGTCATAAACTTCGCCACAGACATCTAGTAAAAGTGTATTTTGGTCTGTTTTAAACCTGCCGCTAGAGGGCGCTTTTAGATGTTATGACGTCACCGGTCCGATTTTTGTAAACCAGACCTTTGCTGGATTATAACATCATTGGAAACAACTTGAAAAACATTGCCACTTTTAATTTACAAGGCACTTCCGGTTTCGACCGGAAGTAGAGGTCATGTCATGTCACGCACACGATAAAAAATGAAGACCTATAATACCTCTAAATAATCTCACAAAAAGCAACCGACGGTCTCTTCGTCTTGATTTGATATGGATTTTCAATGATTAAAATTGTTAATCTTTAAAAACCTTGTAATTTGACACCTGAAGACGTCATAATGACGTCGCAACTACTTAATGGAGGTTTTATTAAGGTCCTAACATGGTTTAAGTTTGAAGTTGATCAGATATACAGAAGTTAATGTTTTTGTCGGTAATTTTGTTTTGAAGAATTACACAAAGGCAATCTTTGACCTTCCGGTACGACCGGAAGTAAAGGTCATGTGAATTTGGCGTTAACTTTTCAAATGCTGCCCGTGTCTTGATCTATCATATGCCTAAATATTGTTACTGTAGCTTTAATATATAGAGACATACAGGCATTGAGACGAGGTCACTTTTTGAACTTAAACGGCTTGTAATTTGACACCAGATGACGTAATCGTGACGTCACAATTTACTCGGCTTCTGCTAGTTATGTTCTAACTTCACATGAAGTTTCAAGTTGATCAAAGGTTCGCAAGCCCACTGAGAAGAATAAGCAAAACTTAAAAAAAGAAAAAACCGAACAATAACAAAGAGTTGTTCGGGCTGAATGCCCGAACACCTAAAAAACGGAACAAAAACAAGAGGTGTTCCGAGCTATGCTCCGAATAACTAATAACATGACATATTTAAAACTGTCATATCTGGAGAACCATAAATGATACATACAAGATCTTTCCTCCATATGAAAACCCTTGGTCTACTTCACTCTACTTACCTGTAGAGCGAATACTACAATTGCATTGTTCCCTATGCCGGCAGGCAAATAGCTAAGAGTTTTACACACAATAGCGCCCTCAAGTGTCCTGTCCCCGACGCCCTGTGACATGCGCACTACGTTAGCGTCCTCTTTTTCTCTTAGCAGGCGAAGGTAACACATGTGAATTTTTATGTACGGAATAAATTCTGTAAATTGTGTTACTGGATTGCTTGAGAAAGCAAAGATAGTTGTAGAGTTGTTTTGTTGATGCTATCCTGATAAATAAGATTGTGGATAGGTATTGTAGAGTTGTTTTTGTGATAATAATGAGTTCTAGGAAGTTGGGGAGGACAGGGCTTGTCGCAACTGGAGGGACCTACATCCCTCCGGGACAACCCGAGTCCTCGGGGAACTGCACCGGTGACAATACGTCGCCGGGTCAGCAATCCCCCAGCCAGCCCCTTCAGCCGCTGTCGGCTGCTGGGTCTGACGGACCTAGTATTAACCGGGCGGGGGACCCTACAGTCCCTCCGTCCCCGGTTGATTTTCTCGGGTCAACCCAACCAAAAGGGAAACGCACTGGTAAGGCCAAGAAATTGCCTAGTACCGGGGCTGTACCCAAAAAAGGACGAGTTGGCAAACGTGCCTCCACTACGGAGTCCACCCTGCCAGTCCCAGGCCAATCTATGGGGCACTCACAGTCGGAGGGATTACCCCCCGTCGGCTCGGTGCACCCAGGCCTAAATACTGAGCAGTCGCAACCGGAGGAATTACCCCTCCATGGTTCGATGCACTCACACCGCCCTAGCATGACCGCACATACCGCGGTGCCTGCAGACGGTCTGCTGTACGGCCGCCTTGACCGGACAGCCCCCGCCTACGCTATCGGGCTTGGGGCGCTGTCGGCCGCACAGGCAATTGGCCACGGGGTACAGTCCCCATGGGGCCCCTTCGGAACATTACGCTCCGAGGGTTCGGCCTCTGTATCGGGGTTTGCCCAATGCTCGGGCATCCCCGTCACACAAGTAGCCTCCGAGATTACTTCGGAGTCCACCCTGGGGCGTTCTTCCAAAAAGAAGAGCAAGAAAGCCAGAAAACATTCCCGCCGCTCACAGTCGAGCTGAAGCGGTTCTTCTGAACGGACACACCGTGGCAAACGCCACAAGGGTGGTGACCACATCTCTAGGGAAGATTTCTTGGAGGCTTTTCAAACCCTCGCGGCCTCGCTTGCGGGCCGACGTGAGGACAGTGGTCATGGTCCTACTGACTCGGTCACCCAACAGGTGCCCCATAGTCTTTACGGCCATGGTTGGCTAGCACCGGACCAAAGGGGACTCCCACACACGGCTAGCCGTGCTCCTGATTCCCCCCCGGGTTTGCCGCCCCCGCCCGCCAACCGTTACGGTCAGGCGCGCGTGACTGCCGACCAGCGGGCACCGCCACACACGAACCGTGGGCCGGTGTCCCCGCCAAGCATCAGTCTACATCCGTCGGCGTCATTTGAGTCTGACCAGGACTCGGTGATGGTACGGCGGGATGATGCGTTTTCACCATCGAGGCATGATTCTCATTCCTCGAGGGCATCTCGTCCCCCTGATTCGGCCGACTCGGCCGAGGAAGAAGACGAGTTGGTCAGCTCTATCCAACGGATGTCGGTCTCTGAGACTGAGTTGCGCTTGGTCCAGAGGGATATGATCAGAGTTCTAGATCTTCCCTGTGACCCAGAACTCCCTTCTGATGAACGCCAATCGTTTAAGAAGAGATCAGGCCCGACAAAAGGCGTGACCAAGCCCTTCCCGGTGATGCCCTTGGATCGGGTGTGCGTCGATCACATGGACGGGGTGATAGGTGCAAAAACGTGGACTCCATACTCTAAACGTACAGAGCCATATTATCGTTTCCCCCCTGGGGATTTCGATAAATACTTTGCCACCCCTATCCTGCCGGACTCGGCCATCGACAAACTTGTCGCTGACAGGGGATCGGTATCCTCCAAGTTACCTTTTGCGGATAAGATTCGCGGGAAGTTGGAGGATGTGACCCGTAAGATGGATTCGTCCGCACGCATGGGGATGCGTGCAACGTCGTTCCTCTTGCTCCTTTCAGAATACCTGGAGCAGGGGTGCGACGCAAATTCGATGGTGCCAGCCGATATGATGGTGGCTGCCCCACTGCTTGGACAATGGTCTATGCTCTGTACTTGACGCACTTTTTCTGCCGTCAGCTGGGGCGCGTAAACGGTTAGACGACCTCCCACTCACGGGATTGGACTTGTTCGCTGGTAAGTTCCAGGAATCCATGGAGGATGAGGCTAAACGCCTCAAGGCCACGGACAAAATAAATCTGAAGAAGCCTCAGGCCCCGGCTAAAACCGCGGGTAAGGCGAGAAAACAGGCGTCCTTTGTCATCCCCCGACGCCGCCCTCAGAAGGCGGCCCGTGGCAATATCCGTGGTCGCGCCGATAACACGGCTGGCTCTCGTTTCACACAGTCCCAACCTGGACAACAGCGCGCCCAATCGGGCCGTGGTTTTCGAGCGCCTGCCCCCCGGTATACCGGGGCGTGGCGCAAGTGAGACTGCCTCCGGGCGACCTCCCACCGACGGACCCGTGGGAGGCCGCCTCCGGAAATTCTTGGGGTCCTGGGTTCAAATAACCTCCGACCGGTGGGTCCTCGAAACAATCAAACGCGGTTACGCGCTCGAGTTTACGAGGACCCCCCCGTCGGACATGCTCAGTCGGCCAACACCCATGCCGTCCGACAAAACAAAGCGCCGCTCCCTAGAGAGAGAGATCGACGTCCTTCTCAGAAAGAGAGCGGTGCGTATTGTCCCCCGTTCGGGGGTTCGGACGGGTTTCATGTCAACCTTCTTCTTGACTCCCAAGAAGGAGGTTGGCATGTGGCGCCCGATTTTGAATTTAAAACCCCTCAACAAATTTATTTGTCCGAAGCGTTTCCGCATGGAGACGCTAAGGACAATACTGGCTTCAATAATAACGCCCGCGTGGGCTGCAAGTCTGGACCTGAAGGACGCATATCTACACGTTCCAATCAGGCCGGAGCACCGCAAATTCCTACGTTTTCAATACAGCAATACCCTGTACGAATTTGTAGTGCTCCCATTCGGACTTTCAACCTCACCGCGGGTGTTCACCCGGATCGTAAAGACGATCGGGGCGGCACTACGGAGGCGAGGCGTCATGATTTTCATGTACCTCGACGACTGGCTGGTCGTGGGTCCTTCTCGGGAGGAAACGGAGGCAGTGCTCCAACTTACTTGGCGCCTAACCTCCGACCTCGGATTTATTATCAACACCGAGAAATCCCACCCTATCCCCTCGCAGGTTCCCACCTTCCTGGGTGCGTCCCTAGACTTGCGCAGGGGGTTGGCCCGCCCATCGGAGGACCGCCTGTTAAACCTTCGACAGTGCGTGTCCCTCTTCCTCCCAGCGGTAGTAGCTCCGGCTCTGGCCTGGCTCAGGCTGTTGGGCCTCATGGCCAGCATGGTGGATTTGGTGGATTTCTGCAGGTTGAAGATGAGACCTATCCAACTTCACCTACTCTCCTTTTACAGGCCCATTCGGCATCCAATCCACCATCCGGTGCCTACCACACCCTGGCTAGTCCCCCACCTTCGCTGGTGGCTGGTCGAAGCGAACATTTCGCAGGGGCGTGTCTTCCGCCCGCCCCGTCCGTCGGTGACAGTCACGACCGACGCGTCTTTTCACGTGTACCCATACTGCGATCGCAAACAAATCATGTTTCAAGAACTATAGTTGCTTTGTACATGATCTTTGCACCATATGAAAACTCTTGAAGTTTTGCACAAATATTACTTGAAGTGTGACCTCATTAAACTTTACGTTCCGGGCGAAGGCAAAAGTTGAAGTGAAAAACACCTTATCAAGAACTATATAACCTCTAGAGCCAAAGGGGTTGGAAGTTTGAACATAGTCTTTATAGACAAAGTTTTCTTTTTAAACTTATAAGCATTCAAAAAATATTGTATTTGACGTCATCACTATGTCCTGCAGATGTACATAATAAGCCGTGCAATATTGCATTAATTTTGACGCTGCGCTTTTGCTGAATCTTTGTCGTAGGTTTCACAAAAACGTAAAGGTTGTACAGACTTGGAACTTACCTAGGACTTAGAATATTTTTCGTGTCAAAGACATCATTGTGCCATCATTATAATTTAAAAGCGTTAATACTTTAAATGTTTAAAAAATTAATTTATTGAGAGCTGTGATAGCTACAGACATGATCTTCGCACAATACAAAAGCTCTTTAAGGACTCTTTAGATCTTACACAGAGTAGGACCTGGTTTGACCTTTACTTCCGGTGGAAACCGGAAGTGTTTTTGTAGTTTAAAAATTATAAACGTTTTGGAACATAGTACCAGTGATGTAATCAAATCCAAAAGGGCCTTCTAGCGGCAGGCTTAAAATAGTTCAAAGTGACACTTTAACTTGATGTCTGTGGTGAAGTTTGTGGTAATCATTTCAAATTTGGTTTACTCAACACAGGCTTTCATTTGATGTATTGTTTGAGTCTTTTAAGACTAGTTCCCGAGATCGAACGATATCAAAATTTCACAAGTAAATGTTATGAGAATTTTCGGAAAGAAGTAAATGAATTTAACAAAACCAATCTTGACGAAAACATAGGTGGTTTCGGCAGATGGCCGAAATGCCCCAAAATGTCTTGCATTTGCTTCATTATAACTTATAAGTAACAAAACTTTATTAAATAAACCCAAAATACCCATAATAATAATACAATATATTTATATAGCGGATAATGCAGGAGCATATATGCGCAACACAACACATAGTACAATGATATCAAATAGAAGAAACAAGTTACAGAATTCAAACAAATGAGTCTTTAAAAGTCCCTTGAAATCTGAAGAGAGCCAGCCTTACAAAGGTGCAATGAAGTTGAAGGCTCTTTGACCTTAGAAACAAGTTTGCGTCAGTGGGGATTGGCCAGCAGACCGAAGTGGACAAATAGGAATATATTTATGGGGAAGGTCAGATAAATAGTCAGGAGATAGGCCATGAAGAGCTTTGAAAGTGTTAGTGAGAAGATTTAACTTATACGCGTTAAACAATTTGATCGGGAGTCAGTGGAGTTCTTGTAAGATTGGTGTAAGATGTTGAGAACAAGGTGTGCATGAGATGAGGCGAGCAGCGGTGTTTTGAACTCATTGAATTTGAGAAAGTTCTCTATCTGAACGTCCAGTGGGAAGAGAGTTGCATGAGTCGAGTCTTAGAAGTGACAAATCATCATTAAGATGGCGTTTGATTTGACCTATATTTCTAATTTGCAGAAGAGCAGATTTGCAGATATCAGTAACTTGGTTGGTCACACGGGTACACATCAAAGAATCCATAAGATTTGAACCTGCAACCTCTAGGTTTATGTGTTAGTGCTCTATCAACTGATATTACTAGCCCTATGGCAGTCTCACTACTTTGTCATTATATTTGTTCAGGGTGTTGGAGGGCGGGGGGGGGGGGGGGGGGGGGGGATGGCACCAGTCAGAAGCCAAACCATCGATACAACCTGGGAAGTGACATTGTTAGGGGGTCGCTTTTTTAGTGTTACTGCTTGTTCTACTTGAGTTTTTCAGGTATTGAATGATAGAGTAAAACATTACGGAATAATGCAATCTCAAATTCATGATGCCCTTTTTGTCTCGATAACTATATTAAAAGCAATGCTGTTGTAGATTCATGTTTTCCCCTTTTAAAGTAACATTTTGTCAATTAGGAAATACTTTACCCTTTATGTAGTATTATGTTAATATGATAAATAATGTGGCCAAATGAAGAGTCGATCAGCACAGGACTTTCGTGGACACAAGTGTTATTCTTATGACCAGCTCTGTCTTATGATCCACAGCGTGCATGTGCTGTTTTCAAATTTGCATAACACTATACACTTTAGCGACAGCACTTTAGCGACCTTGCACCCAGACATGGATGATATTGTAAAATGTTTACATGGTAAAATTGTTTCGGAATATAGGATGACACAAATCTGGTTTTTTTTTGAAATATGTATAGCCTGATTACATGCAAACATTTGGAAATTAGGACATGACCTACATGTAGACTTTTGGACGTAAAGTCCTACTGTTCATGTATAACTTGTGGTAAATCTTGAGGTCCTTTGAGGCTTGGCATTTTGGTTGTAAAGCCACTTGCAGACAGCAATAATGGTCTCTAAGGGTCGTACACTGTACATGGATTTTCAAGATGAGTGTTTATGATCTATTTTTGAAGACTTTACATGAAAATCATGTTTTCGTTACATTTTATTTCAAAGTTTACTTGTGAACAAAAGCTATTTTTCTTATGTAAGCTTGCATTGTTACTTTATTTTTCTGCTAGTTGAAAATGACACCTTTACACTGGGCAGTAGAGCGTCTTCATCCATCCGTTGTCAAGTTGTTGCTGGAGAATGGTGCAGATTTCAATCACATGAATAAAGTAAGTTTAATGTGCTAACGTGCATCTTTTGACAATCACCCCAGTGTAATGCTTCAATTTTATTATAAAACTTTAAATGTTGATGCTGCAAATTGTTAAAATGGGTACAGCAGCTGGTCATAGTTATGATGGGATGCCAAATCCACTGTTTGTGATCATTCAAATGACTTGTAAAATGAATACTTCAAAACTTGATGCAAAACTCTTGTTTTCATAAGTATTTTGAGACTGATATAATGATAGAATTTTGTTCTTTTAATGCGGATGAAAGTATAAAATTTTTTGTCAGATAGGTTTAATTGAATTGTCTAAAAACAAATAAGAAATCTGATAAGTTTCTGAAATATTGACTCTTGCTATTTGTTTACTACAGTTTGACAAGACACCGATGGACATTGCCATAGAACACCAAAATCAGCCCATCATTTGCTTATTTCAGGCAGCTAAGGCAGCTCAGGTGAGACCATTATTTTTTATCTTTGATTCAAGTCCAGTCATACATTGTATACCAATGGTCAAATAATCTCAACTTGAATTATTTTGTTGTATTGTTGGCATGGCTTAATAGCCACTCATTTTGACAAACCCAAAAAGTTCCTCTTTCATTTTCCTATTTTATCGATCTTAGTTTTGATATGTTTAAATTTGAAAGAATATGTTATCCATTGAAACCATGTTCAAACTTCCTACCACTTTGGCTCCAAATGCCAAATGTTAAACTTTGAATTAATTGAATGTTATTCGACACTTGTTGACATCATCATCAGTGTTGTAGTCAAGTATTTTAGTTGAGTATCAAGTACTGCCAAGTACTACATGAAGGGTGACTGAATAGTTATCAAATATGAGTACTTTGGCCATTAAGTACGAGTACAAGTGTTCGAGTTCCGAGTATTCTGATAATTAAAGTACTTGGATCTCCGAGTACAAGTATGAGTACGAGTACTTTATAAACAAAAGTACTGCAAGATGAGGTATAAAACATTTTTTTCATTTTTGTAGACTAACTTCTAGAAAAAGATATGTGCTTGTGCAAACTATCTTTTAAACATGACTACATCATAGACAACATCAATTTGACTTTTCCAGAGCTTTATTCCTCTATTCTTTGGGTATACGCACATACATGTACAGGAAAGTGGAAAGGAAAGTTTGATTTTGATCATGAGTACTTAAAATTCCAGTTCGAGTACATTTCCAGTCAATTATCCAGTACATGTCTTGAAGTTCAGGTTATTTTTCAGTCAAGTATTGCGTATGAACTTTGAGTATCAAAGAACTTGTGAAGAAGTATTTTTCAGGTTGATTCTGTGTGTCTTCACTGCTGTTTGATACATTTGCATTCTGTGGAAGGCAATTGCTGGTTATGTGATGAAGACAAAAAGGTGCAAGCAAGATCAACCATCTCTTTTTCATGAACAAATCAAAGTTTTGTAAGCAGTGAAGAGGAGATCTTCGGTGCAGACCCTCAGGATGACTTGAGAAATGTGCTACAATGGCGAAGGGTAGCAGGAAGACAGGAAAAAGGGCACATCCTGGTGGCACCGTTCTGCCAGATGGAGGGCAGCTGAAGGCTTTTTAGTGAGGAGGCTGGCTACAGACCTACGGTGGGAAAGAGGTTGTAATGCTGTCTCAACTCTTCACCAACAAGATAACAATACGTTTTTGCACTCAATATAATAAAGATAAATGATATGCAGAAGCTCCAGCTCCGGATTGCAAACTTTTAAGCTGGTGACCCAATGAACATTTCAGGCACTCAACTGCGACCCTCCTGCCAATTGCCAATCATTGAACCCCCTGCTGCAGAGCTAATGTCATAAAAACAGGCTTGTCTTACCAGTAGTAATTTGTTTATTGAAGCAATTTGTTTTTCTTATAATATGTATTTCTGAGTAATTGTGTTAATAATAATAAGCTCATATCCAACACTCTGCGACGCTCAAGACGCTTCAACAGTCAGTATTTTCCTGCAAGGTAATGTATGTGGAGCTACGTTTTGAAGTATGAGACCTTTTCCTTTACATAGCACCATGTAATGATTTACAAGGTGCTGTGGCGCAATATGCAGCCAATCAAACCAGGAACACCAGGGCGAACTCCTTCTCTTTTCGATAATAAAGTGCACTGGTTTCTTTTGTGTACAATACACAACACACAGGACCAATGGCTTTACGTTCCATCCGAAGGACTCGGCAATAATGGTTAAAGCCTTTACACTACAGTGTACATGTCAAATTCAAAAAGTTTAGATTCCCTGCATGAGTGCACCAATGATAAACAACTCAAATTAAATCCATCTTAGTGTCTGGCCTTGCAGATTTATTTTGGCAAAAGACCAACACCTACACTGGAATTATGTATCTCAGACCAAACAGTTACTCTTATGAATAAAGTTAAGCTCTTGGGTGTCAGAATTCAAAAGGATTTAAAGTGGGATAGACAAGTTGACAATATGATCAGTAAGGCCAGTCGAAGAATGTTTATGCTGCGCAAACTATAAGAAGCCGGTCTGAACGCAGATGAAATTTTAGCAGTCTATAAAGGGTATTTTTGACCCGTGGTTGAGTATGCAGCACCAGATTGGAATGCAGGTCTTACTCAGAGGCAGGTCATTCAGATTGAGAAGATTCATAAGAGGGTGTGCCTGTACCAATTCTTGCCAGTAATAAAACCTATTCTGTAGCTTTTCAGCTTGACACACTCAAAGATCGTAAAACACAAATTTGCAAGGAGTTTGCTATAAAGTCAAGCTGCACCGATAGATTCTCAGCCTGGTTTCCTGCCTCTGGGTATACCTCATCCATGACATTAAGGAACACAAACCAATGGATCCTACAAGTGCAATACAAAGCGTTTCAAATGCAGCCCCCTTCAATACCAGACTTCTCTTCTGAACAGTTAATTTTTTACATATTTTGAATATTAAAATCTCTCTCTTTTTTATTATTTTTATTTCTCAAGGTCGTTTTATCACTTTGTGTTTTTGAAGTAGTAGTAGCATTTCCAGTTGAATTTGTAAAATCCAACTTTGATGCCCACAGCACACTTTTAAACCATTGTGATGCCAATTTTAAATACTTTGTTTGTTTCACCTTGTTTGTGTACTTCGGATGATTTTTTAACATTGTAAATTTTAAATGCAATTCGGTAGTTGGACCCCTAATTTTTGAATGTTTAAAATAAACCATAAACCAAGTGCCTTGCTTGAGGACACCAGTGTCACGACCGGGACTCGAACCCAAACACCAGAGCTCAAGTCCGGTGCTATTAACCGCTCGGCCACGCCACACCATATTGAACTAATAATGAAATTGTATTGAGAGGAAATTGTTGTTGCCGACCAATTGATGATGATGATCAAAAGTTTTGTGAAAATTTTTAATGCTTCTGATAACGTTTGGCAAACTACCTGAATTTTTGAGCAACCCACTTTTGGGTCGTGATCCATAGTTTGCAATACATTGCTTTAAAACCCGCCTAGGTTCCAATTCCAACTTAAAGAGCTTGAGTACAAGTCATCACAAATTTGATTGAGTCAGAATTATGGCAAGTAGCCTACATGTATAGTAGTGAACCTCTCATGATTGTGTTTTAGTTAACATTGAAGATTGGAGAATCAATTAAAGATGTGTTATAAAAATTGACTTTAGTGATCCCGAGAGTGTTCTTTCTAAATATGAGAGTTCTACAGGGATCACTTCAGGGGGCTAATGTTACTGTTCCACCTCTAGCAGTCAATTTTTCTGTGGCACACCATACATGTGCATAAATTCTGTTGGATCACATGTATTTTGTTATTTTAGTGTTGTGCCACACAAACCCAAAATACTATAAAATAATTATGCCTTGGCAAAAAGTACTTCCCCTGTAGCAACCCCCCCCCCCCAAAAAAAAAACAAAAAAAAAAACAACAACAACCCAAAACAACAACAAAATGAAAATAAACCACAGCAGCAACAACTGTGTGAATTATACTTTTTGTAGCAAGTCTGTTATAAATAAAATTGGCAGAATCTATGTGTATAATAATTTTTTAGAAAACAAAATTCTATGAGAATCACCTTGGAAGCCTATTTACTGTTTCCCCTTTCATGTAGAAGCCAGTAGTTTTAGTTTTTATCTGATTGCATGCCACTCAAAACATTATCCTATTGCGGAATGCTTATTAAATTGTGTAATTCAATTTTTTGACATGTTTCTGAATACAGGGATTTACTGATGTTGCTGATGAGGAATCACCATTTATACAAATGTCAACAGCTGACTCTACTCCATCACTCAACTATACCTCTACTCCAGCAGCAACTGCTTTACAGAGCTTTGTCACAGCAGCTGCAAAGGCCAAATTAAAGGATGATCATAAATGTAAATTCAAGATTCAAAATATTTGTTAATGTTATTTACTCTGTTTTTTAAAAACAAATATTATGTCAAAACATTGTTGGCCGTGATCATAGGTCAGAGAGGTCACAAGAGTAAGGAATTTAAAAACTTGCTTTTTCTTGTGATTGGCTGCTGGATTGAACACTGTTTCTGAACAAAGAGCTTGCATTAACAGTTTCCGACGTCAGATGTTTATATTTTTCATTACATGTAGTTGTAACCTTTCTAAATTTGTTCGCTTGTGAAAATCGTTTTTGTAATCCTTTCATCCAAACAAAGGCAACACATCTATGACAGGAAGTTGTAACATTTTTTGTAATGTTATTTTTTTAGTTTGTACTACAGTACCTACAACAAGTTCCACATGTACCGCTGTGTTGGCTACATTAGCAGCATTGGCTGAAGCATCCGCACCCCTCAATAAGTCAGGTAAAACAAAAATCTAAAAAATTTCCAACATGTAGCAATTCAAATCTTTTAATTATTTGCACAATTGTAAAATGTAATGTTATCAAACATCTTTTGAAATCGAAAAAGACTTGCAGATGTCAGTCCTTAAAATCATGACCTACGTACATCACATTTGAAATTGTTTAAAAAAACAACACTTTTTGAGCCACGCATTTTCAAAGAGAAAATATGACGGTATGGAATGTGAACTTAATATATTCTCTTACAAGTAGGCCTACTTTTATTACTAAACAGGACTATAATGACCAGTGATCTTACATCAAACAATTGTTAACATTGATGCAATTTAAACAATGAGTTTTTCTATTTCTGTATTTTCACCATGAACATTTTAAATGAAAACATGGCAGTGTCATTTAGTAGTGATGGTAGAGATTCTTTTAAATGTTTGAAGTTTGGCCTGTTTTACAGCATCAGGTAACAGAAGAAGTAATTCATTGTATGGTAAGAGTGGCAAGTCGTTGCAGTCATTTACATTGACTGAAGCAGGAAAGCTGGCACTTAATTGGAAGAAATCAAACAGCAATGAAAAAAAGACACAGGTAAGCTATCAAGTGGAATTAGTTTAAGTTAAAATGTAGCAATTTCTCCAAAGATTACCTAGCAAGTAGATATACACATGCAATGCCTCAAATCCCATAAAGATTATAAATGTCAATATATACTTCTTCATATACTTCCATTTAATAATAAATACATGTATAAATATAGAACAAACATGGTTGTCGTGGTGAAAATGTGTAAAGGTACCCCCATAGCATTACAAAGAAGCCTACCTAAGGATGGTAACCTGAGCAAGTAAAAGTTGATAATAAGTAAAATTGGAAATGGATATCTAATTTCTTGGTGGTGATTTCATATATTAATGCTTGTTAGGGGTTTTATTTTATAAGACAGAGTCCTTAAAGGGGAGGTAAGACAGATTCCTTAAAGGGGAGGTATACGTTTGGTAATTACTCTAAATTCGATGGCAATAAAAACTTACTTGGGAAAAGTACAGTAGCTTTTGAGAGTGAAAAGCATTTTGAGAATCATTTCACTTTGAAGTAGATTATGGAATCATACACCAATTTTTATTCAAACACATTTTGAATCTGAGAAATGTTTCTGTCAGAAACGTTTCTCACATTGTGTATTCCAATTACGGATTGTTCTTCTACGTGGACATAACCGCTCCAGATATCTGATGATATCTGAAAACGCTACCACTGTTTGAAATGAAATTTTCACAGGATGGTTTTACTGCATATGCCTACATTTATAAATGATTGAAATATTCGAACGGCTCCATAAGGTATACTTTTCTTTTAATAAATGACAGTCGTCTAGATTCAATGTCTAAACTATCTATCATTGAACCGCTGTATAGCATTAATAAGCGTAGTATGATAGAAGAGGGCAGTGCATATTGAGTGGTTGTATCAAGGCCCAAACAATGCAGACTATGGTGTTCTAAAGACTAAAGTCGCCATATATCTGTTGCACCATTCCAACATTATTAATAGAAGCAAACTATTTGTTTAAATGGGTGTTGTTGTTTTTTCTAGCTCATTGATTCCTCTGACTCATCTCAAATTATTACTATTATTCAACCTACTGAGGGACAAGCTTACATGACATCTAGGCCTCATAGTGTTTGTTCATTACAACCCAGCCAAGTGAGTGGGAGTGATTCATCACAAGTTAGGCTTGAGCTTGTTGCTGACAAAATACAGGTATTGTATTAACATACGTTGAATGTTTAACATTCAGTTTTAATACGGGTATTAAAAACATTCATGGGTTCCCTTTACAATTTGCAATAAGTCTGAGCATTTGAGAGTATTATTAGTGGTATTGTCTTATAACAAAGTATGATTGGTCAACAGCCTTGGGATGTACGCTTACACTCCAAGATCCTATAATCCTGTGGGTAGGCGTACCCAGAATTGTGGGGACTTTATAAGCATTTTATACAGTACCATTCATAGTTTATTTTTCTTTATTTGTCTTTATTCTTAGTGATTTGTAATTATTTTTAATTCATTTTTGGCAGAAAACCAAGACAAACGAGTCAAACCCAGATGATAAATTGCAACAACGGCTACAAGAGGCCCAACAACAAGCTGAAATATATAAACAACAACTTCTCGCTAAAGAAGAAGAAGCAGAAAACTATCGCAAAAAATTGCAGGAGATATCTGAGACGAAACATGTACATAACACATAACCAAAATAATTTCTCATGACATTGAAGATTAGGCGACCACTGAACGGTTGTAAGACTGAGGGTCTTTCTGCCATCTACCTTTCCACCAGGGGAATAAAAGGAGGTACATGCAGTGATGAGATTTTGTGGTTACTTCAGTGCTCAGTTTGTAAGGCTCATCGATTAAGTTCACTTTATGACAAGTGACAATAAAATAAAAAAATCTTTTCTGTCACAGTTTCAAATTGTTAGACTAAATAAAGGGCCTGACAAAAGCAGAAATGCTGTTTTCTCCACAATGTGAATTAAGCAGCTAAATTTTGTGCATAAACATTCCGTGACCAAGTACAAGCATTAAGTGTCATTCGTTTTACCTTATTTTTTCTTGCCATAATCCAAGATTCAACATTATTATTTTTGTTTTCAATTCTCACTTTTAAGTTAATATGCTGATTATTTGTTGCAATGTCATCTTGTGGTTCAAATGTAGTGCGAATGTTAAAGTTGCATGCCCCAATTTTCCCCAAAATAATTTGTAAAGCCCCGTTTTCTTTCTCTGTACGGGTGATGCCGTTTCAAAACAAAAAACATACAACAACTTTCGCATATGCCACAGACTATGCACAAAATAAATGTAATAACATGCAAAACTGGTTGTACATAGCTAATGGATCTGAGGTAACAATAATTCGTTTTTAGTTTCTGTAATTAATTACCACTTATCATTGGCAGGTTTTGGGCAGTAAATTATAACCTTCCCAAATCTATCAACATCATCATCATTGTCTTTGCCAGACTGTTGATCCCAAGTGGCTGACCAGGGGCGGATACAGGGCGTGGGGGGGGGCACGCCCCCCCCCCTTTTGCTTGAGAAAAAAAAAAAAAAAAAAGAGACACCATCAAGGAGAAAAGTGAGGGAGAGACAACATTATGACATAGGCCCTACCTATAATTTTGTTTTCAAAAAAGCTACTAATAATCCGTACCTCGTACACTTTGTTTCATTTGTGAACCACTATTAATTCATTGTCTCACGTGAATCTGTGTGTACTTTGTGGACAGCGTGTTTTTCTCACACACTGAACATGCCTAGCGCGGGGATCCGGGGGCGTGAAGATCATTCACCCGCAGCGTGAGTCGACCATGCATGCCACCTGTGTGTGTGTACATTGTGCAAAGAAGTTTCTGGCTGGAAAGTCAACACTTATTGCGCGCGCTAAATACAATGTGACTTTTACAATACGAACTTCGGAAACTAGTGAAGACATAGCCCCATGAATAGGGCCAATACACTTCGTATCCTTGCCCCTAGCACCATTGCATCATAATTTTGTGCCCGATTTATTTTTTAATACGGGTTATGAAACTTACCGATCGAATGCTACTGTACTTGTTTTGAAAAAATATCACAGATCTTTTGGGAAAAATTGTTTGCTTTTCGAGTCGCGATTTTTTGTCACATATTATTAACTTGCACGAAAACCATTGTCAGGTTCCCTCAACAATCCACAACAGTTAGACGATCAATTGCTGATTGGGGACCAGTCTGAATTACTCAGCGCGCCGAGCGCAATCAAGGTTTTGTGAAATACGTGTAATACGGTGCGCATCTCACGCCCGTCTGCGCAAAGAGATATTATGCTCAGCGCGTTATGTGAATCAGTCTGGTCCCCTCCCCATTAGATAGTTTAAATGTTGTAATATTGTTGTAATATTGTTAATACGTGATCAAAAAATACACTCTCGCGACTCGAACGGCAATCAATTTTCCCCCCAAATCCGTGATGTTTAAACTCTGTGTCTCACTCTGTTTAGAAAATCACAGATTTTCTTCGTATTCAAGAAAGAGGGTAAATATCCGTTGTGTTTCTTTCAAACTAGTAATTATCAATAATTGTGCAGATAGTACAACGATGCAGGGCTGGGGGAGGGGGATAGGTCTCTAGTACTGTAGGCCTACCCTCACCTTGACGTACATTAATGTTACTGTTGCTCGATCGCGCTGTCACTGAAGACAAACACAATTTGTTCTAATCAGTAGTAACATATTTTGTGTCACATTCTAATCGTCAAGTATGTGAAAACTAAATGACAAAGAGACCCTATTTGGTTATTTATTTTAAAAATTGCACTATCGTTTGTCTCGCCCAACAGTTTTTTCCCCCTGATAAGTATTATTTTGTAGCCTGCATTTTGATTTTATAACTCAGGATGGCTGATTCAAATAAATGACTCCCAACTAAAAATAATGTTTTAATAATGATCTTGCTAAAACAAAATTAGTTAAAGTGGTCAGATATTGCATTTCGTGCCCCTGGTGTCAATTGATGATAGCCCAAATCAGTTATGTGTAGCCCTCACCTTGAAGTGGCCGCAGGTGGCCGTCCGTAAGGCGATATCTCATTAAAAAAAATAAAAAAATAAAAAAATGAGATCGCCGCAGTACAGAGCATCTAGAATCCTATAAACTGTTTCGAAGCATTTAAGCGGGCCCCGGAAGCGGCCCATGCCGTTATGGCTTCGCGTTATGCGCTCGTAGGCGCCACAAATTGCATTCACCATTTGCTGCTTGGTAAATTTTCACGCCCCCCCCCCCCCCCCCCCCCCCCCCCCGTTTGGAAAATCCTGGATCCGCCCCTGCTGACTATCTCGTCTCTCTATCCTGCTCAAGGTCTGCCATGTTTTCTTTTCCCCCCGGAGAAAGGTTACCATTTCGTTGTGATTTTGCTCCCAAAACATGTAGTGTAAGCAGAGACAGTGACCCCACCCCCACCACAGCAATAAACAAATAAAATACGGTATTAAACGTCCGGCTGCTTAATGTAACTTTACATTTTGAACTAGATTGTGAGTTTGTCAGGATAAAATCCAATCGGCAATACCAGTTGCCAACTTTGCAATGGAAAATTATTTTAAGATCGTTTTATTCATAATTATGTAAGCATAAAGCTGCCACATAAAATTGTTTTGTTTGCAAAATTAAGTCGTACGTACAAGATGACAAGTCGTACATTTAAGATTATAGATAGTTCGCTATAGACCCATTGCACAACGCGCATACACGTGCGTCTCCTGTCCACCATTTTGGGTGTCAAAACGTGCACAAAGGGTGGTACACGTGTTTACGCACCAATGCGCGTGTAAACACGTGTACTATCCTTTTGTGCACGTTTTGACACCCAAAATGGCGGACAGGAGACGGGCGTGCAAAAGCGCTGCGCGTTGTGCAATGGGTCTATAGGCGCCATCTATCTACAGGCAAAATGCAATTTTAACTTGCAGGCGCGTCAAGCGCTCTATATATTAACGCAGCTGCGTTGTTCACAAACCAATCGTTCCATGTCGTTCTCACGCGAAACGCATGACTGTGTGTTCCAAACTGCCCGTAAAGATGGCCGATTTACGTCATACTGCATGAATTATTAATAGTCAGGTTGCTTAGGTCCAAATTTTGACGATACCGTGACCGACTGGCCCAAAGCACCAAACTTGGTAGATATGTTCTTTTGGTCCTAGAGAAGATATTTAGAAGGGGTGACACCTGAAAAAAATCTTGTAAGAGTACCTAATTTGCATAAATCAAAAATGGTACCTAATTTGCATAAATAAAAAATGTGGCCATCTGTTTTTAGTATATAAGTGCTGTAATCAGCCCTATATTAAATATTGAAATGATTTGAATTACTTATTTATAATTTTAAAGTCAAAGTACACTGATGCTTAGACTAATTATTACTAATTAAGACCAATTAGAGCAGGATTATCAGTGATGTAATGAGTGATTCATTTAAATGCATTCAATATGCAGCTAAGATTTTGGTGCGATGTTTTCTGCCCCTACAAATTAGAGTGCTTATTTTGCCAATCAAATATTGTTTTTTCCCCCATTCTGATGTATTCAATTTGATATTTTGTTATGCTAATCCATTTCAGTTGTTATGTATTGTTGTATTATAAATGAATTTAACGCCTGTACTCTTTTAACTGCAAATGAATAATTAATATTCACTGCATTGTTTAAGAGCCGATTGCTAGAGCACTTCATAGAGGTGTGCCTAGAGCATTCTGACGGCAGAAATACACTTCTTGTCTTCAATGATGGGATAAGGAAGCAACTCAGTGAGGCCATCAAGTCATCAGAAGCTCTTTCCATGTAGTTAGACTCATTAAAAGCATCAAGCAAGACAAACTTGATCGGGATTCATACCCTTTTATTGGGAATTTTGAGCTTAAGTGCCATAGAAATACTGATCCGGCAAGTCTCAAAACACAAGTTGCCATGCTGGGGCCTATTGTAAAGCACAAATATATCACTGAGTCACAGGTTTGTCTTTTCATAGCTCATATGATCTTCTTCAATGCAAAAACAAAGTATTTTTGGCATAAAACCAGCAGGCATTCCAGGGAAAGGGAGCCACCTTCCTCTCTACATTGGGCTATGTATCCATGCACTCATAAGATGAAACAAAAAAACGAACATCCTGTATAGACTGGCCATCAGTGTTAGCTACGACTGCGCCATTGAAAAATTGCCCAGCAAATGCTGTATGCAAGCGCTTTGAGGAAGAACTTGTCTGTCCTACAAGTCTAAGAAAAGGTATGTTCTCAATTGGGGTTTTGAGTAATATACACCATAACCCTGCTCTACAACAGCCGAGGCGCCTTCCATGAGGCGCCTTCCATTGTACTGGAATAAGTTATCTTCCAGTTTCCCACTGCATCCATATTTACTCCCTGAGGATTACACAACTGTTCCAGCTGTGGCTTGCTATACTTCTAAACTTAAAGTGTCAGAAACTTCTCAAACTACCATTGAAGGTGAACTAGAAAATGCGAGAGCTGCAGAAGTCTCCTGGATAGACATATTTGTTTCGCTCTTAACGGGCAAGCTCGAGAAAGAAAATTACATTGCCTGGTTTGCCTTCCATGCGTCAACTCAAGGGCTCCTTCAAATCCTGATGCTGTACTAAATGATGTCTTGCCCCTTTACTACGAAATGGCTGCAACCATTACCATGATCAAGCATGCGATGGAGATCCAAAGGCAAATAATCATCTTGACCCTTTCCAGACACCACTTGGCCCGAGACCCAGTGGTCTTCACATCGAGATGGCTCTATAATTATGGCACCCGATTGGAAACTTTCTGAAGGATCTGGTTGGACTGCTGCCTTATGCGAAGCTGCCCACCACACTATAGAACCCAGCCACAGTCATCAAGTTACAGCTATAAAACACTGGCAAATCTGCAGAGAGATGCTTAGGCAACTGAAGGCGAAGTCCGACAGCGGAGTTTCTTTTGAAAATGATCAAGGCAAGCCCCCCCCCGTTACAGTGCTGGGATATCATCTTGAAATATGAAACACTTGTGTTGTTTTTCATCCGTGCTTACCGTATCCAAGATTTTAATCTCTTTTTGGAGGCTTTGATGCCTTGGTTCTTAGCCCTTGATCACACCAACTATGCTCGCTGGATCCCCCATTCACATGGGCATTCAGGTTGGCTCAGTGGTATTGGTGTATATTTCACCTCTATAGCCCCAGGTTGAATCCCGAACCAGAGCCTGGCATGTGGATTGTGTTTTCAGTCCCTACCTGGTTGCTTGGGTTTTCCATGTTTGGAGTTGGGGGTTAGACAAGGATGCCTCATATCACCAGACCTCTTCAACCTGTTCCTTGAGTTTGTGATGAAAGGACTCCGAGAACTTGAACCAGGAGTACAAATGGGAAACAACATCAGATATGCAGACGACACCACCCGACTTGATCTTGTTTTTGAACTGGATAAAGCATGTAAAGGTATTCGGTGGCGTGGTAGGACACATCGGAAATCCAGCTCCACTGTTCGAAGAATATGGCTGGACAAAGGTTCCAGAGGCAGGCAGTGTCTGCAGAGAGCTGTTGAAGTGCAAATGCCAAACACAGCCGCGGTGATCCAGAAACTGCAGATGTCGCAAAGCGCAAAGCTGGGCTTTCTTGCACAGCACTTTGCAAGTGCAGTAGAAGCTGCCCAAAAACTTTAATTTGTAAAACGTGGGACTGTTTCAATAGTTCAACAACACTTCTCAGATAATGAGATAGTGTTAACAACAAAATATGAAGCAATTTAATTTTTTTTAAATTTCAAACCACGATACTTAATTTATTATTATGGTGGCCATCTTGGATGTTTGACTTAAAATAATTACCAAAAGGCACATCATAAGTTAACTAGATGTTGTTTTAAGTGCAGGGTATGTAAACTGACTCAAAAGTACAAATTTCAAAATTACTTTGCTTTCAAAATGAAAAAATGTACCAAAACAAGTGCTTAACTATAGGACTTAGCAGCCATTTTAAAATTATGCAAATTAGGTACCCTTCCAAAAATATTGGTGTCACCCCTTCTAAAATTTATTTCTGAGGCCCATAGAATGTACCTGCCAAATTTGGTGCTTTGGGCCAGTCGGTCACGATTCCATCCCTAAGCTACCTGACTATAAAGGGAAGGTATACTTTTGGCAGGGGGGGGGGGGGGGGGGGGGGCGGAAGGGGTGTTGCGCAATCATTTGCAATCGCTGTTGGGGTACACTCCTTTTTAAAAATAGGTAATGACCATTAAAAAACAAAAAGAAATCCATGTATACCGTTAAAATTCTCTCTTTAACAGCACTGAAAACATAACGGTGTATATCGTAAGAGTATTTTCAATTATTGAGGTGCTTAATTTTAAATAAAGTGCGTAAAAATATTACCGAAAATTTTCCGCTGGTTTATTGCAGCGGCTAACGTGTATGAATGGGTCCAGGTGGGAATTTCGTTTCAAATGGTCTCCCCTAAAATGGCTACAAATATCGACATAATGTGAAAACAAAATATTGTTCATCCTCTGATTTTTTTTCCATTAACGTAATATTTAGGAATAGATCTTTCATTCCTGAAAGTTTAATTAAAATCCCTCGGTACATCCTCTAGATATTTGACGATTTTTAAAAAGTTTTTTTTTTGAGAGAATGGATCCCACCGATACTTAGTTTGCGTTCAAACGATCTGTGTTGACAGACGGGAACATTTGCCGCAGGTAATTGTAATTCTGAGGCAACATACACATCTTAAACAGATATGTTATACCTGTCGCTAACGTTAAATATATGTTGTTTATTTAATTGTTAAATTACTGAAGCAGTTGGCAACGCAAAAAAACAATTTTTGAATGTTTTCTGGTGTAATGATTTGGGGAATTTACAACATTTGAAGATAACAATACCCTCTGATAAAATGGACTCACCCAGGCAGTCTCAACGGCACGCACTGCGGAGAGCAACCGTAAATTCAAATAGTGTGTACTGTGCATACACACACACATCCGTTTGTACGTGGGGGGAGCTTCGACCAGCGCGATGGTCGAATGAGATTATTTTCAACGTAGGTGGCGCGCTGGTGGTGCTACCCCTTCCGCCCCCCCCCCCCCCCCCTGACGTTTGGTAATCACTCTTAAAATTAATAATAGCAATAAAAATGTATTGGTTAGAAGCCAACCTCGTTCCCAGGTGGGATTGATCTCGCCGCGCCAATTTCCCCAGCATGCCTTGCTCCCTCATATCCATAGAGTTGTAGACCTTTCTTTTGCAACGTCACAGCCCGAGTTTTTGCCAACCTAGGTTGGAAAACATGGAAAGCCATAACTGCATATCAAAAACAGATAGCCATAGTTTGTAGCAATGTCACACAAAATGTTCAAAATAGTGTTGAATTTGTTGGAAACTAATCAACCAATTATGGTAGGTATTTCAGTTCATGAATCTTTACAGAAAACGATGAATTTTGTCACAATTTGTTTTAACACGATTGAATGTTTTGCTAACATTCGGCCGACCATGCCAACCGGCGCACTTTGTTTATCAACAAAAGAAAGGTCTATATAATAAGAACTAGGGGGCGCACTGACAATACACTGACAATACGGCGTGCACAAACGCGCCGGGGGGTTCACCACACTAAATAAGCCAGAATTCATGCGCCAAGCTACTTATCATAATTTGTAAACCCACAATTTATTGGGGGTTTCGGCTATCCGCCGAAACCACCAATTTGTTTTCATCGAGATTTTTTTTTTTTTTTTTTTTTTTACTTTTTCTTCTTTCCGAAAATGCTCATAGCATTAACACGTGAAATTTTGTGATCGCTCGATCTCAGGAACTACGCAGCCTTTACAAGACACAATTAATATCCTCCCCTGTCCGGTTTTCGATGTACTATGCCTTTTTCTTTGAATTGAAAAAA
This sequence comes from Leptasterias polaris, assembly GCA_037783415.1. Lineage (NCBI taxonomy): Eukaryota > Metazoa > Echinodermata > Asteroidea > Forcipulatida > Asteriidae > Leptasterias > Leptasterias polaris. The sequence goes on from JAZGTN010000164.1 coordinate 79,018, forward strand.
ATAAAAATTATTCCATAATCAACTGACGCCCTAATTACCTTCCTTTGTTTTGAAGAAGTAGCAAACATATATTAAAACGTGATGGACATTGAAACTTTCACACCACGCACCGATCTTCGATGACTTCAATAGCGTCCCATGCATTTGTTTTGAGTTTGACCTGTTTTCGATGCAAACAAAGAAAGTATATGGTGTCCGGGTGAAGCCATACGTACTGTGGAAGAAACATCTGCAGTGACTACAAGTGTTCTGTTGCCAGCAGTTGTCTTAATTTTATTCAACATATTTTTTATTTAATTAAAAAAATTACCATGGTAATTTGCAAAAACTTTAACAAAATAAAATTAAAAAAAATGTAAATAATTCAATTGGCTTTCAAATCTGATTTTTATTTAGTTTTGTGTCTTTTTATGTTTCTTAACATTTATAATAAAGCATCAGTGATAATCGAATCACAAAGCCGATGTTTCAATTTTAATATTAATAACAATAATGATATGAGTGTTGCATAAACAATTCTCCAGACTATTAGAAAATGATATAAGGCACATGGCTTTATTTAAAGGTATTATACAGGATTGGTAGAGCTGACAAAACAGTCGCAAACAAAGTTCATGTTTTGTGTGATTAACCATATACATGAAATAACAAACCTGTGAAAATTTGAGCTCAATTGGTCATCGAGGTCACGAGAAAATAGTGAAAAGAGACCTTATGTGTTTTCTGTTTTTCAAACATCGAGTTTATTATCGCGCGTGATAAAAACTATTGTTTTACTCATTTCTCAGAAACGATAGTATTTTAGGCAGAAATATTTTAAGGAACCCTTTCTACCATTACTTACTTTAAATTATGTAAGTTATGTGTGAATCTGTGAACATTTGTGTTTTTCGATCTTACCAATAGTGTACAGGGCCTTTAAGCCTCTGTATTTTTTTCCCCATAATGCTCAGCAGAATGTTCAGTCACATGATTTGATCATCGTGAATTGTGAACTGAAAAAGTGTTTGATGAAACTTTTTTCGGTGAGGAAATTTTTTTGTATGGCCCCGACAGTATGCATATTTTTGTACCTTGTAGAAATGCCTAAAATACCACAACTTTTTGCATTTACAAGTGCAACTATAGTGGAGCCTTGTTTCTAAGTTTTGGTCAAATGAGAGGAGACTCTTTGCTTGGCAAGTCACACCACAAAAATTGTATCTAGGGACTGTTTATATCGCGAGCAGAGAGGTAAAAGATTTGCCTCGATTTCAGGGACGACCTGAATACAGGGCGTCCTACGATACATCAAACGAAAGCCTGTGCCCTAGATCAAGAAGCAGTTGTTTGAGTGTTTTTGTTTCTTTCTTGACGATTTTACCGATTTAAAAACGTATTTTGAGTGTATTTTTGTGTGCGTACATGGCACGTAAAACCTATACCATGCCCGATATGGGGCAGAGGGAGGCCCCCCCAAACTAACCCTAACCCTAACACACTCTTCCCTCTTGTATACAGAAGCACCCCCCCTAAAATTCTCAAAAGAATTCCTGAGATTCCCAGAACACAATGAAGACACAATAGAGGGGGGGCCTCCCTCTGCCCCATATCGAGCAGCAATTGGTAAAACCCGCTGTACATAACACACGGCCATCCATCCACGTATCCACACACACAGCCAACGTGTAAGGCATACAATGCATCATCGTTCGGTGGTGGGTTCATTGCTTCGCTATAATGGTTATCTAAGGCCAAACAAAATAAATGTTGTGTTTTCGGTAACCCGACCGACCTGGATTTTTGCGGCTAAATTGCCGACCTCAAATCTTTTTAAAAACTTTTTTGTAAGTCGGTTAATGAATTCCCTTGACACGAACTATTCCGTTTCATGTTAAAAAAACTCTCAATAATTCAACGGCTGATTTTTCTACATTAGCCACGCAAAATTTCCCCGCAGATTGGCTATCACACGTTCTATCGTAGGTTAAAGATGGAGGTTTATCCACAAGAGGGCGCTGTTTCAGGCAAAAATGTATCGGCCATGAGTTAGACTTAAACCGGACGACGATCACAGACTTGGAACCAAGTCTAGCTTATCACGTGATCGTGTACTTCCCTCTGCTCCACACACAGAAACAAAATGTCAGCCATTTTGTTTTCGCTTTGGCGACAAAATTTTGAAAGTTTACGGTTGATTTTAGACCTTTATGGGTGTCAATCAACGTGTGTGTTCATATTATAGAGCAGGGGTAAGCTGGTTTGTGTATGCCCAGCAAACACGTAACGTTACTGTGAAGTTGTATTTTGGTAACGTTAATTCCCAACTAAAACACAACCAACCTGCAACGTTGCAAAATGGTTGCAGTTTGGTCTTGTTACTTAATAACCTAAATACAACGTTATAACAAGGTTTATTTTATCCGTCGTCTAAAAACGTCTAATTGTGAATATTATTTTGCAACGTTTTCTGAATGTTATGGTTCTGTCACGTTACTTGGTAACACAGATACAACGTTTTCCAACGTTGGTTTTTGACGTCATATAGTACAAACGTTAGGTGAATGTTATTTCAAAACGTTACCTGAAGGTTGTGGTTTTGTCACGTTATTTCAAAACATAAATACAACGTTATGGCAATGTATCTTCAAAATCTCTAAATAAAGTCGCGTTAACGTTTTTTGCAACGTTGCTTGAATGTTGTAGTTTTGTCAGGTTACTTGTGAACGTTATGACAACGTTATATCACATATGCAAATTAGTAGATTGGGCTTAGAAGCTGTAACATATCTACAAAAGTTTTCAAGAAATTTGCCAAATTTATGAGATTAGGTGTACTCATTTCTTCATGTATTTGTCTAAACTTTCAGAGGATTTAGTGACAAATTTATGGTACTAACAAACATGTAATTTTACTTTAAAAAATATATTATTAAGTAAAAATACACACCCATGACTGCCAAAGCAAGAAGTTGGTCGATATTTTTATTACATGCCGTACAATGTATAGTATATACAGGTGCAGTGGTCATCCGGGCAACCGCAACAAGTAGTAATGGCCTACTGGTAAGTTTGTATTGTTGAAAGTAATTCGTTAATCATGTTAATGTACTAAATACTAATATCCATGGAACTATTATGTAATATAAACGATTCGTACTTAATTGAAAAACGTCAGAAACAAATATAGTTACAATTACGTCAGGAAGCCCGTTTTCAGATTCCGCAAAATCCGTCTGTTCAGTTCCGCTTTAATCGTGGACAATCATGCCCTAAAAATATTACATGATACTTTGTCAATTTTAAATTTTTAATTTTTAATTATTTTTCAAATGTGATCTTCATTCTTGACAATTGTGAAGCCGAAACCCCAGTATTTGTTCGTAACAAATTCATGCCTAGTTTTTAGATCCCGAAAGCCTTGCCAGCCTACCGCCCAATTTCTAACCTGAAATATATTTCTAAATTAATTGAAAGAATTGCTGTGGATCAACTTCAAGCTCATTTATGTGATAACAATCTTTATGCAAAAATGCAGTCTGCTTATAGACCGTTTCACAGTACCGAGACTGCTCTCCTCAGCGTGCAAAATGACATCCTGCTCGCGCTAGATAATCACCAAGAAGCAGTCTTGGTACTCCTGGATTTCTCCTCCGCCTTTGACACTCTCGTCCATACTCATCTTTGCAAGCGTCTTTCTTCTCGTTATGGGTTACGTCACACAGTTTTGAAATGGATCACTTCGTATTTGGATAACCGTAATCAATCAGTACTCATTGATAGTGTGAAATCTGACTGTCATTGCCTGTGGTGCGGTGTGCCACAAGGTTCTGCAGCCGGGACCCCTATTATTTATATTGTTTAGTGCACCGCTGCAAGATATCATAGCTGGAATAAAGAGTATTGTTTATGCAGATGATACACAGCTTTATATCACCTATAATCCGGCGAATCGTGACTTAGCCCTTGCAAAAATTGAGGCTTGTATTGACGACATTAAATCTTAAATAAATCTTGGTCTTTATCTAACAAGCTTGCTCTTAACGATGCTAAAACCGAAATCATCATTTTCAACTCACGTTTTTCTAAAAACGTTTCTCCTACAGAAATTAACATTGGACAATCTGTTATTCAACCATCTCGTGTAGTTAGAAACCTCGGTGTTCTAATGGATTCTACAATGAGTATGACCGACCAGGTAACCAATATATGCAAATCTGCTCTTCTGCAAATTCGAAAAATAGGTCGAATCCGACGCCATCTTGATGATGATTCTACTCTTTTACTGGTTCATGCCTTTGTCACTTCTAGACTCGACTCTTGCAATTCTCTTCTAATTGGTCTGTCAGATAGAGAACTTTCTAAAATTCAACGAGTTCAGAACACCGCTGCTCGCCTCGTCTCTCGCACCCCTCGTTCCCAACATATTACTCCCATCTTACAAGAACTCCCGATCAAACTGCGTATCGTTTATCAGTTAAATCTTCTCACTTTCAAAGCTCTTCATGGCTTATCTCCTGACTATATATCTGATCTTCTCCATAAATATATTCCCGTTCGTCCTCTCCGATCTGCTGGCCAATCCCTACTCACGCAAACTACTTTTTCCACAAAATGTATGGTCAAAGAGCCTTCAACTTCATTGCACCTTCATTATGGAATGACTTACCTCTTAATATTCGCCAAGCTGGCTCTCTTCAGATTTTCAAGGGACTTTTAAAAACTCATTTGTTTGAATCTTTATTTGTGTAACTTGCTTTTAAAATAATATTCTTTTCAATGTTTGTTTTTGTTTGTTTTTGTGTTGCGCATAGAGGCTTCTGTATTATGCGCTATATAAATTTCTCGTATTATTATTTAATATTATAACGTTTTGGGGGTCATGCAATTAATAGATTGTGTAAATAAAAGAATCTATCACAACCTGGGGGTTATGTACTTCAACTTTTGAGGAGACTTGATAAATTTTGGCGTTAAAGTTGGCCCTATTTGATCGGGAAAGTGGAGAAGTGCTTCACGAAAACTGGCAGCAAGTCGGTTTTTGAAAAAAACCAAAACGTGTTTTTTTCTTCTGGGGTAGTTAGCAAAAATTCCAAACGGCTAACCTGCCAAAAATTGAAAAGAATTCCGAAGTTCAGTCGTCCGAAAATATGTTTGATTGGTTTTCAAGAGGCTGAGAGACTTACACGATTTTTTGAGTATTTTTGAATATTTATCATTTAGCATTGGTTCCTATGGGAGTTTATTTAGTGTGGTGCGCCCCCCCGGGGGGGGGGGGGGGGGGGGGCTTGCGATGCAGTGTGTGGCGCCATCTTGCGGTACTTCGCGCTAACTGGGTGGGCGGTAACTGGATGTTCCACTTCCATTATCACGGTCGGTATTGCTGCAAAAAACTCTCCCATCCACCTTAATACACAAAACTTGCAAAAACTTATGTTTCATCTTTGTTGATGTATTTGTTTAATGTTATAATAACATCCTATTCCAGACGTGAATTAAGGGCAAGCAATATTTTACTCAGGACTGTATGTAGATTTGATACATATACTTATGAACTTTTCCATCTTTGTTGACCCTTGGCAATTAAAATCAAGAAGAGCTGGCAATGTTTTTATTTTTTATTATTGTAGTTGGATATCTGAACTATATTTCCACCAAGTTTGTTGACTCTCAGCCCTGCACTAATTAAGTTATGGTTAACTGCGTAGATGGCATATTTCCTTAGTAGAACTGTCAAGTGTTTTCCTAAAGCCTAGATATCTACAGTGAAAATTTTCACACAATTGTTTTTTATTTCATCGTGAAGAGGACGATGAACTCTTTCTTTTGATGTATAAGTCGACAGAAATTGATACAGTTTAAGGGAATTAACGGTGCTCTAACTGTACGCCAGAAACACTACAAATTAACTCCCCGGAAGTGTCCATTTTGCGCTGAAACTAGTTAGTGCCCGTACTCGGCCACTGTAAGATTTTTGAGCGAGCTGCTCCACCAGGTGTTATGGTCCCAGGTGGGGATCAAATAGCCAAGATTTGAGTTTAAATCGCTGACCCCCCACCTTGTCGATTTTTCAAGATTTTGCATGGTCTTCTCGTAAACGAACACTTAACAATCAAAGTATCATGCACCGATACATAATGAGAAGCCAAATCACAGTATTTGAAAACCTGTTAAAACTTCTAAGAATTGTAACTTAATAATGTCAACATGATTTGCATAGTCGGATTTATTAATCAATAAAGAATCAATACCCATTGAAAAATAAATAAACTTCAGTGAGTGGCATTCATGATAGTTGTACTTGTGAGTAATTCAAAGGCTCGTTTTAAGATATGCAACCAAAACGAAAGGAAATTCGAAAAATTAATGTTGCTCTGTATGAAAGGACAATATTGACCCTCTGCCCTTTCAAATAAATTAAATAATGTACTCTTTTGCTGACAATACGTTTAGTAAGTTCACCTTCGTTTTTCACTTACAATTTAAAGCACATAATTAAATACCAATGTCTCGATAAGAACTTATCAAACGTCATAATGACGTCATCAGTTTTCAAATTTAGGATAAGGATAAGGATAAGGATCATTTTTTTTAGCAACCAAAATAGGGTTGGCTTTAACAAAAGATTATTATTTTTAAAAATTCATATTGTGAGGTGCATTAATTTCCTGTGTAAACTAACGTTCAATCAACGAAGATTTACACTTTACTTTCCTTGAAATTTCAAAAGCTATCAACAATGTTTTCAGCGATTCAATGATATAGCTAACGCATTACAACAGCACTGAGCCCAGCGAGAACTCGAACACCTAGTGTTTGTTGTCACAAACACTAAATCTCTAGTATTGTAATTGACATCGCTTACGCCGGGCAACCGCCGCACAGTGGGCCAGTTCAAGGTCAAACTGCGCCAAAATAGGCAAATAATGATTGTTTCAAAAATCAATACTCCTATTTTTTTTAATGTTCCCAGTTGTCCAGAGGCATATTATATTAAAGAATTAATGACAAAATCACTTTAAAATACGGGTTAAACCCTTGTATAGTCACAAAATTGTAAAACATGTGACGTAAATCGTTAAGACTAACGAGTATTTTAACTTGATGCTCTGAGCATTTCATAGAAGATAACGCCATGAAAACCGTGTCGTTAGTTGTTTACAGTCTATATTTTATGAAAATTAAATTTATAATCAGTTTGATTTCTGTTTACTGTTTGAAAAAGCCTGAAACACCACATAAAATGCCTTTTTAAAGTAATTTATTTTCTTAAGAGGCAAAGAAAAAATATACTTCCGCCGATTGCCCCTTTAATTTTCACTTTTTCTAGAAGCCTGAACCTTCAGCAACAGTTTAAAATCAAAATTGGCTGCGACTTTTTGCGACTTTGGAAGATAATTCATTTTGAAGTGGTAGGCCCCTATACGCAAAACGACTGTTTTTACTCATCCACCATGACCACGACTCGCGCGTGTGTCAGGTTGGACGTAATACTTCAGCATCAAAGAAAGATAAGACTCTCTCTGTAAAGACTTGACCATCATTTACATGTACTTCGAGTTGTTTTACGGTGGAGAGAAAACCATTTACATGTCAACTTAAAGGACTGGTCTTGTTGGACTTTGTTTAATTATCTGTTCAAAATCAAACAGCCCCTAACGACTTGAGAGTCTGACAGATTGTATTCCCATGAGATTTGTACCTCAGCAGAAAAGCTATTAAGCACAATCCGTCATTGTTTTAAGGTGGAATGTCTGTTCAAAATCAAACACATCAACTGCCAGTGACTGTTGATGTGGAGTGGTCCAGGGATGAGATAAATACGTTTGTTTTTTATTAACCTTATATAATCCGAACCTCGAAAAAGCTTGGTTAGTTCTCAGTGGTCATCAGTTGAGTATACGTAATATCGAGACCAGTTTTACTTTCATCATTAGTTCAGTACAATGGCATTTTTACCTAGAAAGCTGTTGATCGAAGCTGTCAGGTCTTCGGAAGATCTTTCAAATGCTGAAGTTTCACTTGAAATTTGCATGGAATTTTTCTCAACACATCACGATATAACACGATCAGAAATTCCAAAGCAAATTCAAGAGAAGATGAAAGCAACCCTGTGCGAATTTCTTTACAAGAGAAAATGGAAAGCTTGCAGCCGCAACAAATAAAATAAAGCCATTACTACGAAGGAGAGATTGAGTCATTGAATAAGTTTCATCACTGAATAAGTTTCATCACAATAAAACAGATAATTGAAGCTGTTTATACATTCTTCTATAGCCACCAACACTGTTTAAAAGATGCGTATTATTTCAAATCACTGACTCCGAACATCAAGCCAATCAAAATTCAGCATTTTGGTGACGTCACAGCATTTTGAAATATGTTCCATTGTCTTTCTCGGGCCATAAAACCCCTTAGTGCTCACTGGCAATTCAATTAGTTGCATACAACAATTTTGGCGCAGTTTGACCTCGAGCTGGCCCACTGTGCGCCGGCGTGAGAACGCTCTCTCTCCAGACATTGGACCGGAAGTATGGACTATAAATAGACTGCTGTGTTCGCGCCGGCAGGAAAACGTTGGCCAGGAGCCAAGATGATTCACTCTTTGCTTTGTGTTGATTAAAAGGAGTTGTGTTGTAAGATTGAGGCAGAAAGAGACCAGAGTTGTTACGAATAAAGTTGGTTTTCCTCCAGTCCAGTCTCGGGCTCCCCTTTTCTTGGTGTTCGGCGGAATTAGAAACAAGGAGCTACAAATGGTGGCAGCGCTCGGATTTCTGAATTAGTATTGCGATAAAAGGAAATGGCAAGTTACGGATCATCAGGAAGGAGTCTCGACCGAGGACGAAATCAGCGACATCTCCATGCAAATTGAATATCTGCAGCGGTCGCTGGGGAACACAACGGATATGTCCCAGCAGAAACAAAACCAACCGGAATCGGGATGATTTGACGACACCGGCTCCGTTCAAGAACATGTCCCATAAGGTAAGAGGATCAGCGCCTGGGGCAAGTGTTAAAGATTCAGGGCGTCGGCAGTTCCAAGACGATGTAAGAGCACAGTGGAGGATGGCGTGCAGCGAGTCGTCAGACAGCAACGATACCAACGCGATAGACTTGGGTTAAGGTACCACAAATCTCCGTTCCTTCTCCCCGTGGTTTGCGCTGGTTGTGAGCAACGCTCCGTGGACGCAGGGGCCGCCGATGAACACACGGAAACCCCCAACGGTGGTAGTCCTGTGATTGGGGCGGCCGTCGCACTGGCAAACACCAAGCTGACCCCGAGGATAAAGGCTCGTGAGTTTGATGGTTGCTTTTGCATGGAGGACTATATTGTTCACTTCGAGAGACTGGGACAAATTAACGAATGGAATGACCAACAGATTGCTGACTACTTATTGGTGGCACTGAAAGAGCATGCGCTTGAAGTGGCTTGCTCTTTACCCAAGGAGTCACAGTCCAACTACAAGGAATTAGTTTAAGCTCTAAAACGCCGGTTCGGCACAGAGAGACAGCGGATACGCGCCATCGTGCCGAGCTGACCTCGCGGAAAAGACACTCAGGAGAGACTGTGGCTGAACTCAGACTGGCAATAAGAAAGTTAGTTCGCATGCGCAGAGCGTACCCAGATTGTGGTGTGACTTTTCAGGAGGATTTTTCCATTGAACAGTTCAAGAACGCACTTGATGATTACAAACTGAAACATGCTTTATTTCAGGGAAAGCCTACAATGAGATGGTGGAAATCGTGGCAGAAGCGGAGGCATGGCTCAAGGCAGAGACAGTTGGCCAATCACGCGTATTGCTACCTGAACTAACAAAGAAAGACGGCGGGTGCCCCTCTACCATTGATGACCTAGCTAATATGTTGCACAAATTGATGGATGCCCAACAGCGTCAACTGAGGTCCGAAAGGAAATCTAAGAATTGGAAGCCAGGATGCTGGAATTGTGGGAGTCTGCAGCACTTTCGAGCGGAGTGTCCAAACCCTGTCGCCAACCCAATGGCATTAAACAAGAATCAGCTGGGCTTGTGAGCCAAAGGTCAGCTGGTAATAACCAGAGGCTCGAGATCAAACAAACATAATCGCCGTTGGCGGCAGTCCAACCGCCAGTATGGGTAGCCTCACCGCCGGTGGAGGCAGTCCAACCGCCGGTATGGATAGCCTCCCCGCCGGTGCAGGTAGTCCAACCGCCGGTATGTACAGCCTCATTGCCAGTATAGGCTTCCCCACCGCTGCCACAAACTATTGAAGAATTGCACAAAAGTCCACCGAGAGAAGAATATAGTAAAGTTGGTACAAGCATACGATCAGCGTCTACAGTGGGGACAGGATTGTATGTCCGGGGACGACTGATGAATATGGATGTGAGCTTCTTATTAGATACGGGTGCGACTGAGAGTTTCGTTTCATCTTGCCTTTTTGAGAAAGTGGCGCCAAAGCTGAGACCAGTACTCTCACCTGCAGTTCGCAAGTTTCGTCAGGCAAATGGCAGTGAACTTCATATTGTTGGTCGAGCAAAAATGGGAGTAAAAATTGGTGGTGGAGAAATAGATCACCCAATGTGGGTCGCTGGTATTAGCGATGACACTATACTTGGACTAGACATTATGCGACAACACAAGTGCCAACTCGTGTGGGATGATGATTGTCTCACGGTTGGTAGATACAAGGTTCCCCGGATGTCATACCCGGAAGAACCAGTAATCTGTCGTGCTCGGCTGGATGAAAATGTGATGATTCCATCGCTATCAGAGGTCCTACTTGAGTGTAAAGTAGTGGGAGAAAGCTCTGGATTTGTGCCAGTCTGGGGAATACTACAGAACAAAGGGAACCATGGGCAATGACTGTGATGTTCTTGTTGCAAGCGCCCTTGTCAACACACGAGACAGTCAGGTCCCAGTGAGACTCTTGAATCTGTCGTCTGAAGCAAAGATGCTGAGAAAGGGCACTGACGCTGCATTCCTTGAGCCGGTGGACAGTGTTGCCGTTTTGGCAGACCATCGGCAGACGCATGATGGAACGGCGAGCGGGTTGCTGGCTTAGATTCCAGAACATCTAACAGTACTATTCGAGTCTGGTTGCTAACACCTGAACGCCTCAGAGAAAGAGAGACTGTCGGCACTACTGCGAAGTTTTGGTAATGTGTTTTCAACGGGAAATATTTTAGATATTTTATTAAAAACAAACACAAATCGTAGCCCGCAGGCCAAATTGGATGTGTTCTTTTACACAATTTTTAAAAAGGTACAAAAAGTAGTTAATAGCAAAATATGAATAGTTTTGAAAAAACATGATAGTTATTATAAAAATTACAATTAAAATACAATAATTACACAAAACAAAACATACAATTATGAAGCAACTTAGGCAATAAAAACATTACAAAGTACCAGGACCCAAAGCACCAGAATCATTTGTTTAAAATTCGAGTAAAATATGGGATGGGGCTGTTATAAAAACGTTTAGTTCTGGTAGGCAGTAAAGAGAACTGGTGACTGTTGCGTAGGGTTTTCCCATGAATCTCTTGCCTAGTAGTAGTAGATGGAATTCAATAAGGGATTGTGTACGGATATTATGGGTAATGTCTTGGGCGAATTTAACACAGTGCTCACTTCTCCTGGCAGACAGAGTCAAGTTCACATGCTTTAAGAGATTCAGTGTAGGAAGTGTAATTGTAAACCTGAATCATTTTACAAACCCGTTTTTGAACTTGTTCGATCTGTTTTGATTGGTTGGTAGTGATGCCCGAGTGCCATACTACATCGGCATATTCCAGAATTGGTCTGACATAGCCTTTATATACAATACCTAGTTCTTTAGAGAAAAAAACAAATTGCTTAAGTGTTCTTAACATAAATTATTTCGCATTATTTTTTTTTAAAATGTGATCAACGTGAGTGTTCCATAAGGTCACTCTGTAACCAAACGCCACAAGGATTTTTGCTTCCTTAACAATATTTAAAGGATAACCATTGACTAAGACACTGGAAGGGTGACTATCTTTTTTAAAGCATATCTGGAGAGCCTGACATTTAGAAGGGTTAAGTTTGACTTTGTTAATATTTGACCATTCCGTCAAATCGTCCAAATCCTCTTGAATTTCGGCAAAGGTCAAGTCATCAACATATTTTAAACATTTAGAATTAGCATTTTTAGCAGCATCATTAATAAAGATTTGAAAGCAGACAGGACCCAGAATGGTACCCTATGGAACACCACCTTTGAGCTCCAAATAGTCCGAGTTGACGTTTAACTTATTAAATCTGACAGATGGGGACATTGGAAGAAATAATCTCACAGAACACCGCATTACGACGGGGAATGCGCCTCCCATCCGGCAGAGACCCAGAAGGGTGCCCCTGAGCCAACGAGAGGTGGCCTATAAAGAAGTGGATAAGATGCTTGCTCGGGGAGTAATTGAACCTTCTGATAGTCCGTGGTGTTCACCGATTGTGCTGGTCAGGAAGAAGGACGGTTCTGTGAGAGTCTGTATCAACTACCGGAAGTTGAATGAGGTTACCACGAAAGATGCACACCCTCTTCCCCACATAGAGGATAAACTGGACTCTCTGGCGGGATCACAATTCTTTTCCACTCTTGACCCGGCCTCCGAGTATTGGCAGGTCAAGGTTGCTGCTGAGGACAGGCCCAAAACGGCTTTTAGCACAGGAAGAGGTGGACTGTACCAGTTCCTTGCAGGTAGCAGTGCTATATCTCGATGATATTATCGTCTTCGGAAATTACCTTGAGGAGCACATGCAAAGACTGTGTCTTGTGCTGCAGAGGCTTAAGGAAGCAAACCTAAAACTAAAACCCAAGAAATGCAAGTTCTTTCAAAAAAGAAGGTGGAGTTTTTGGGTCACATAGTTTCACCAGAGGGAGTCACAACTGACCTGGAGAAGGTCCGCGCAATACAGGAGTGGGCTCGGCCAATGACTGTGACAGATGTCCGAAGTTTCCTGGGACTGGTGTTATATTACTGACGGTTTGTCAAAGGATTTCCCGCAATCGCAAGACCACTATACACCTCCTAACCGAGAAGGGAAGGCAGTTTAAATGGCCAGAAGAGAGCCAGGAGGCATATGAGCAGTTGAAGTACTGTTTGACATCCACCCCAATACTGGCCTACCCAGACCCGGCTGAACAATTTGTTGCTTGACACGGACGCTAGCGGATTTGCAGTCGGTGCCGTGTTATCGCAGATTCAGGGAGCGTGTGTTCGCATATGGCAGCAGGTCACTGACAAAGCAGGAAAGGAACTATTGTGTCACGAGACGAGAGCTCTTGGCCGTGGTCTTTATGAAGAAATATCATCACTACCTGTATGGGAGACGTTTCCGTGTCAGGACCGATCATAGACCACTGAAGTGGCTTTACGGCGTGAAAGACCCCGAATGACAGTTGGCCAGGTGGCTACAAAAACTTAGCATATGCAATTTCATCATCGAGCATCGTCCTGGAAGCCATCCAGCACGGCAACGCTGATGCCTTGTCGAGGAAGTGTTTTTCCAGCTGTGATCACGAAGACAGAGAGGAAATACCCCAAGGTACCGTACTTGAGATTGAACACATTCATGGTAGCAAGCTGCCGGCACAGGCAGCCTCACCGTCGGTACAGGCAGCCTCACCGCCGGTACAGGTAGCCTTGCCGCCGGTACAGGTAGCCTCACCATCCCCGGACAGGCAGACTTACCGCCAGGACAAGCAGCCTCACCACCGGCTTATGCTGCATTGCAGGTACAAGCTTCGGCTCCCAAGGTGGAACCTGACCTGAACTGTGACAATATTGCACGCTTCCAGCGAAAAGTCAGCGAATTGAGAGAGGTGCTGAAATGGGTCGAAAGACAGCAAAGACCACTGTGGGAAGAGTTAGTGTCCAGTTCTGGTGGGCCTGTTATGAACAGCTGGTGATGAAGCATGGATCTTGTATATCCGCTGGGAGCCAACTAGACCAACTGACAGTTGCCGACTGAGAGTGTTAACACCTCAAGGCATGCGGTCAACCGTTATGAAGCACTTTCATGATCAGAAAACTGCAGGCCACCTGGGAGTAGCCAAGACATTCTCAAAATTGTGTCGCAGCAACTTTTACTGGCCGTCAATGCGCACGCCGGCACGTCGGCACGCCGGCACGTCGATGGGTCCAGAATTGCCAGGAGTGCCAGAGATGCAAACCTACAGCGAGAGCCAAGAGAGCAAAGATGGTTCATTATCAAGTTGGAGCAGCAATGGAAAGACTTGCCGTCGATATAATGGGGCCTCTTCCAGTCACGACCCGTGGAAACAAATTTGTGATGGTAGTTGGCAATTACTTCACCCGGTGGACAGCATGCTATGCGATTCCAAATCATAAAGCTCCAACTGTGGCCACTAAACTTGTGGAAGAATTCATAGCAAGATTTGGCGTCCCTCTTGAACTTCATTCCGATCACGGACGGGAATTTGAGTCAGCTGTCTTTGGAGAGATGTGTTCCCTCCTTGGAATAGAGAAAACAAGGACTTCACCCTATCACCCTAGATCAGACGGGATGATTGAACGCTTTAACAGAACCATTGAGGCGATGCTACGGGTATGGGTGGATAACTCGCAAACAGATTGGGATGACCACTTGGCCCTGTTGGCAATGGCTTATATATCATCAGAACACGAGACTACAGCTTCGGCAGGCACAAAAAAACTCAACCAGCACTGCACAGAGCCCTGCCACCGATATGGGCGGCCTAACCACCGGTGGAGGCAGCCCAAACACTGAGGTGGGCAGCTCCACCTCCGGTATGGGAAGCACAACTGCCGGTATGGGAAGCCCAACCGCCGGTATTTGAAGTCCAACCACCGGTATGGGCAGCCCAACCGCCGGTATGGGCAGCCCAGTATGGGCGACTCAACCGCCAGTGCAATCATTACCGTCGGTACCCAACTCCCCGTACCGACGAATGATGGAGACCCGTCCATCTGTATACCGTGCACACGCCGAGGCAGAGCATTGAGAAAGCCACAGCGATACTTGCAAAAAAAAATCGTTTCCAGTGAGAACGGAACGCATGACAGTTGGCCACTATAGAGGGCGGGCGTGCATGTAGCAATTCTTCAGAGTTCTGCCAGTTGAAGAAGAACGCACATTGTGGTACTTCTCCCGACATTGACATGATGGATGACGATGTGACAGCTACCTATGCTTGCAGAGTGTGTGGACGCACGTATGACTCGTCTTATACAAGGAGACGACATGAGAAAGCAACCCACGAAGGAAAGGTCTACAGATGTAAGCTGTGTGACAGCCAGTACCGCCGATCGGACTACTTAACACGGCATGAACGAATATCTCATGCTGGGGCGCACACCGCTGCTGGCGTGAGTGACATCACAGGATCGCATCACAGGATGGAGTTGATTCGTCTGCAAGGATCTACATGAACGGACATTGGTATACGGCCCGGACCTTGCAAACTGCGGGGCTCATGGAGTGCCCCACCACGGCGGAGTTCTTGAGAGCCGACGGAGTCGATAAGGGGGTGCAGACAGAAGCTACTCTCATGCGGGAAGATTTTGTAATGGCCATGGTGGAGACGGTGGAGGACACCACCACCGGAGTCCGTACCGTTCGCCGGACGGAGTCATCGGGTATAAAGGAACCTAGCGACGTGCTGTGGCAGACCTGGGCCAGAGGGGGGCCCCCAAGCATGGACAGATTGTTTTGTTGTTGTTGTTAAATATAAAAAAAATGTTGTATCTTTGTTGGATTCTGGGTCACCAAATTGGGGACCAGAATCAACATTGATCATCATTCCCGGGGAAACCCCAACCAGTTACAAGTTAAACTGTTGAACTATGCTAATCACCTGCCTATCCAGGAGTATAGGCTAAACTGAGGAGGGGGTGATGTAAACGGACATCGCTACCGCCGGGTAACCGCCGGGTAACCGCCGGACAACCGCCAGCGTGAGAACGCTCTCCCTCTCCAGACATTGGACCGGAAGTATGGACTATCAATATACTGTTGTGTTCGCGCCAGCGGGAAAATGTTGGCCAGGAGCCAAGATGATTCACTCTTTGCTTTGTGTTGATTAAAAAGAGTTGTGTTGTAAGGTTGAGGCAGAAATAGACCAGAGTTGTTACGAATAAAGTTGGTTTTCCTCCAGTCCAGTCTCGGGCTCCCCTTTTCTTGGTGATCGGCGGAATTAGAAATAAGGACCCATAGGCCGTTCGCTACACTATTAATTATTATGGTGAGCATTATGAATGGGATTCTGACTAGAAAGCATTATTATTGCCTAACCCCCTAGCAAAAAAACCTAGATTTGCCCCAGCATCGTTAAACAATCATATAAAAAGACAAAGACCCCAACAGGATGCCAGCGATGAGACAGGCACATTAAAACCCCTCATCCCCAACAAAAGTGTGACCAGACATCAATACATATTGTAGCGTTGACCGGGGGTTGCGATGCACACAACTATGCCACAAGAATACAAGTTACTGGCTTTTCTGTCCCTTGTTCCGGAGCTTTTATTTTTTACTCAACAAGTCCTGACTTTTACACGAAGAAGAAGGCCGAAGCCAGAGGACGCCCTCTCTGGCGAGCGGGTTTCCCCGATAGACCGGCAGGGGCAGCCAAGCTACTTATCATAACTTATTTTTAGTTATAACGTTTTGGGGGTCATGCAACTAATAGATTGTCTAATTATAAGAATCTATCACAACCTGAGGGTTCTGGGTTTCAACTTTTGAGGAGATTTGATAAAATTTGGGCTTTAAAGTTGGTCCTATTTAGCTTGGGAATTGGAGGAGTGCCTCATGAAAACTGGCTGCAAGTCGGTTTGGGAAAAAGCACATTTTCGGGGGCGTTTTTTCTGGGGTAATTAGCAAAAATTGCAAACGGCTGACCTGCCAAAAATTGAAAAGAAATCTGAGGTTTAGTTGTCCGAAAATATGTTTGGTTTGTTTTCAAGAGGCTGAGAGATTTTAAAATATTTTTTGAGTATTTTTGAATATTTATCAGTTGATTTAGTGTGGTACACCCAGCAGTGCTCCACCGCGGAGTCGTGCTGGCGCCCCCTACTGGTCGATCGGCACAGCCGCTACAATATACACTGATACACAAATGTTTACAGGATAATTAAAATATTTTTGCCATTTCGAATATTAGGCTACTCATATTTAATGCATTTGAATACATTGTAAATAGTACATAAATAACGAAATATTGACACAATAATATAATGAAAACACATTTTTGGCATTTTAAAAATTACTCAAAAATTATTATAAAGATATTGGATGCATTTCAGTGCATTACTGCAGGACAATCATGGGGTGAAATATTGACTGTTCCATTTCACGAGGCAAACCTGAAATGGAAAAGCCAGTGAGAATTCACGTGATTATACTATGGAAGTCGACAATGCACTCAAATGCATCAAAATATTTGGTTTATATAAGACATAGGCCCTAGGCCTAGATAATATGATATTGTCTTTTGAATTTGTTTTTCACAACGAACACAAAAGATATGGAAACTCATTCGCACCACCACACTAAATTCTAATAGCCCCCTCTATTCAATGTTGACAACTCCGAGAAGACCACCGTTGAATTTTGTCTTCCGTGACAAAACCTTGCCTCGTTTTGACAAATACGCAGGAATGATTATTATCCATATGGACTCCTATAAGTCCGGGAGCCCGGCGGGGTTTATTGCAAATATTTAGTGCAAAAGGTTTGAAGTGTGGGATATGTAGCACCCACCGAGGGAACCTTAAAATGTGAATTCTAAAGTGCACCTAGTGATGCGTTGTGAGGGAGGAAGCCCCCTAAACTCACCCAGAGAGTCGATTTAATGAAAATTTTGAGTGCAAGATTTCCATATTATTTTAAGAAAATGATTATTGGTGCCAAGTGTAATTAAGAAGTCCCTTAATAATCGCTAATTACACCTTTTACCTTCAAGCGAGGCACCTGTTTCAGCGTAACATATCTTCAGCTGGCTGTCAGTCGCGATTGTCACATGTAATAAATCACTTAAGGGGGCTTGCGAGGGCTTATCTCCCATTTTCTAACCGCAGAAATGACGGCAAGACATCAAAGGACTCCCAGCTAGTTGGGGAACAGATGTTTTCAATCAACTCAATGGATCCAGGACTTTTGGCGACTACGCGCGTGACCTTGGTGTCATTGACATTGACCAGGCGGCCATTGCTTTGTGTACAAACCAAAGCACAGGCGCAATGGGAGCATTTTTTCTCAGCCCCTCTGACCCAAGTCACCGACCCCTTTTGATTGACACCCCTTTCAGACTGTGTCTAATGGTACTGCTGATCTGAGGATATCATGGACTATCGCATGCCTGGGATTTACCACGTGGGTGCTGTTATGTTTTTCTTGACTTGTGACAGACGCTTTGACAGCCAAACTCGCTGCAAGGTTTTAATCGAAATGTTGAGTGCAAGGATGAAACTGTGCTGACTCAAAATCAACTACTTAAGAACATTTTAAGTGGTGCCATCTTTGCTTAAAGGCACTGGACACGTTTGGAAATTGTCAAAGACCAGTATTCTCACTTGGTGTATCCCAACATGCATAAAATAACAAACCCGTGAAAATTTGGGCTCAATTGGTCATCGAAGTTGCAAGCAAATAATGAAAGAAAGCAAATTTGTGTGCTTTGATGCCTGAATAAAGCTCAGGCCTGAAGTCTTTTTCAGATTCAAATATTTTAGTGAGAAATTACCTCTTTCTCAAAAACTACGTTACTTCAGAGGGAGTCGTTTCTCACAATGTTTTATAGTACCAACAGCTCTCCGTTGCTCTTTACCAAGTCAGTTTTATGATAGTAAGTATATATTTTGAGTAATTACCAAACGTGTCGAGAGGGTCAATATTCGATTTCATCAAAATCTTGAGTGCAAGCATGATATCTTCATGGATTGAAAGGCTATGGTCCACTAAATGAGATTTCCATATTTTAGAAATTGAATATTGGTGCAATGTTTACTTGAGAAGGCCCTAGAGCTAGTTGCATTTTTAATCTAATGTATTACTATTCTGCCCTCAATACGTGTCGGTAGGGGTATATAGCTATGCACCCCTACCGACACGTAGTGAGGGCAGAAGAGTAAAAAGATTGTGCTTTGAGGGCATAACTAAAGCATTTTCGATGCAAAACTGCACTTCAGAGAAAAACTCTTTTTCTAACGTGAATCACATGGATTGCAATAAGTATGACGGAGTAGACAATGTAAACACAAGAGGGCGCCAGATAAGTAAAAGGTGGGCCAAAGCAGTCTTGAAGCCAGAACAATTACAATTCTGACTTAATTAATAATAACTGTACGGAAATGTTTTGTTTCATTTTGAACAACTCGCTGCAAATGGAGAATCTCTTGGGTTTTACTCCGTGACTTTTGCAGTTTCATGCTGTTTTCATGCAGTTTTTCATGAGTCCATCCGATGTTCATTAATGCAAACACAGCACAAACTTATATCTATCTGGTAGGAAGTTGACATGTATAAATTATTTACTTCAAAAATTTAATCAATCTAGCCTAATTTAGGGCTCATCCCTCCACTAATTGCAAAAGAATCGTTTCCACTTCTGCCTTGTTCAAAATCGTCCCCTGAGCACCACTAAAAGTCTACTTCAATACAACAATACATGGGCCAATATGGGCCCCTGCTGATCCTGCACCCGGGATTCATAATGGGGCCCAGGCCTAGATAACCCAAATGGGTCCCATATGGGCCAACATAATGGGCACCATACGGGGTAACCGATATGGGCCTCATATGGGGTAACCCATATGGGCCCCACTGGATCCTGCACCCAAGATTCATCTGGGCCCAATGGGTTGGCCCAGATAACCCATAATTTTTATGGGATACATCTGGGGCCCATTTGGGGAAAAACAACCTGGGTAAAATCTGGGGTATCCCATTATTATGGGCATTACCTGGGATTCGTATAGGCATTCTGGGCCAGAATGAGGGGTCCATGTGGGTGGCCGATATGGGGCCGATATGGGCCAGCCCAGATAGTTTTTTGGCTTAAATCAAGTAATCATTTAATGTTAATGAGAAGTATAATTATATGAAGAATTACATGTTTACTATACATGAGCTAAACACAACCTATATTGGTCAGTTATTACGTAGCGTATGAAAGAGTTTTATTGTAAAGTTTATGTATGTATTTTTCTTATAGACGAATATCTTACACAAGTAGACTGGATACAAAGTATTATTGGGGAAAATTGGGAAATCTTTCAGTGATGTCCCACGTCAAATAACCTTGTGAAAAAGGCGATTTTTGGCATTTTTACAGCCAGACCCACATTCAGACCCCTGCCAAATACCAATCAAAGGTGTGATTGGTCTATCCTTATATCAGGTCACACATTATACACCTAGTTTATAACCAAATGTAATACAAAGGCAATCGGACATTTCACTTGGGCACCAGGGGGTCTCAAAAATGACAAAAAATCATTCCGCAGGCTAAAATGTCATTTTTAAAGACCTATGCCTTGATATAAAAATGTCCTATGCTACTTTTGAAAGTAGATTCTAGTTGATGGGGTACCAGGTACCCTGTATATTAATTTGCAGTTACATATCTCATCTCAATTTGTAGATATAGGCCTCTAAAAATGGCCAAAACACAAAACATTAATTTGAAGGGGCGGGGCTTAATTTTTAGGGGGTCATATCTCAGACAGAAATGTCAAGGAGTAGGATTCAAAAATTTGGTGTGTGTTCATGGCACCCATAGGGGGATGTTTGAAAAAAAAATTGCAAAATCTGTGACGGAGCCTGCCGACCCATCATGTGAGTTGACACGGAATGACCCAAAACGCTGTAAATGAAAACTCAACTAAATAAACAGTAAACCAGTAAATCAGTAATCAAATAATTAAACAATGTTTTTCCCATAATTTTATGATACCCATATGGGCCACTGCATATTCTTCCCATATGGGATTGCCCACATTTCCCCATATGATACCCATATGGCCCCTTGCATATTCTGCCTATATGGGATTGCCAATTTTTTCCACACAATTATGATACCCATAAGGGACAATGCATATTTTGCCCATTTATGGGCTAGCCCATGTTTTCCCCATACGATACCCATATGGGCCACTGCGTATTCTGCCCCTATGGGATTGTCCACATTTTCCCCATATTAAATGATACCCATATGGGCCCTTGCATACTCTGCCCATATGGGCTAGCCCATGTTTTCCCCATATGATACCCATTTCCCCATATACCCATATGGGACACTGCAAAATTTGCCCATATGGGCTAGCCCAATGTTTTTCCCATATGATGATAATAATAATAATAATAATAATGATAATAATAATAATTAGATTAATTGAGCGCCTCACGCTGAACCAACCCCCAGGCGCTTTACAATATTAACCGTTTCTTAAAGAGTAAAGGAGACAATTTAAAGACATGTAAAGCGACAGCGTAACCCTATCTCATAAACAGAGAAAATTAGCCATATTGTACATATTATTACATGTAAAGAGTTTTAAAAAAGATCAAAAATACAATACCAGTGGTTGTTACAAAAAAATTACATTTTGGACATGAATTTACAGGGCATTTTATGAAGCACTAGGTAACTGCAGAGAGACTGTCCGTCTGAGTAGGGAGAAATTGTGGATAAGGCGCATAAAGACCACTCAGCCCCATGGTTTGAACATCCAAGAAGGAAATGACTAATAACCTTTTGTCTTTGCCTTCTCCCTTTCCCCCACAGATATCCATATTTTTAGTCTGCCCTATTTAACTAATTATTTACTTTTCTTCCAACCCTCCATTTTGTCCTTTGTGTTTCCAACTTCTTGTGGTCAAGCCATCCCTTTCCCTCCATAATCCCTGCTTACTCCCTGCTTTTTCTGAATGCTTTATGCTTTTCTCTCTCCACTCTATCTATTCATGTATTTCCACTTGACTGCTCTTGTCAGCCTTGTATCCATGCATGTGTGTTGTCTTGTCATTTAGCCTTCGAGAAAGACTCTGCTAGGGTCGAAACGTCGGGCCACTAACTGACTTTTTGCATTTATACTACAGGTCCTTTTGGTTGGTAAGCAGTTTGCAACAGCTAATTCTATTTTCTCAAAAAAATAACCTATAAATATAACCTATTTAGCTTGGACCAATACAAATAAAGCGAGACATTAGTGATAAATACAATCCCAAGTGTGGCTAAAAACAAAGTTGTAAAAAAGTAAAAGTAAGGCAAATTTGGCATACAATTAAGAGAGGAATAGTTTTTTCCCAAAGCCCTCTTGAAGTCAACGACAGGTTCTCCATATATACCCATATGGGACACTGCATATTTTCCCCATATGGATTACAGTTATTAACAGACAAACTAAATGAGTTTTTTTTACCCCAGAAACAGATAGTTCTTATTATGTGTATGCCTGCTTTGTATTATACGACAACTCATGTCCACACAAAGAACTATGAATAACAATTTGTTCGCTGCCTAGGATGACAAATGAGATGTATACATAGTCTGATCATAGTTAAAGGGTGACCGTAATCACAGGCAGGGCAGTCTGTCATCTTCCATCTGTTCTGGCGTAAGGTCCGGATCATGCTTTAAAAAGAGCTGTCAATGTTGAGGAAGGTTGAAACCAGTGACCTCTTCTGGGGGATCCTTTACAAGGTCTTTGTTGGCAAGACAGTCAAGTGACCAGAAATTTTCAGACTTCGATTGATGGTCAACATTGACATATTCAAGGATATTGTAACGTTAACTCGAGCGGTCTAGAGTCTGTCTGTAGGTAAACGTCTATCTTCTGTTGCAATTACATTAAAACGGACACTCAAATAAGTACCATGCACTGTATTCTCTTTGATTTTATAACGATGTTTTATTTGGATTCTCTCTCTCCCTTTTACACTTACTTTAGTGATTTGTCTGGCTGATCCTTCCCTCGGATTCACGTTAATCTTTTTAATCAAATCTAGGCTACTGCACTGGTGGCGCAATCACTGACCTGATCTTGATGCTTTCCCAAAGCCCGCCAAACTACAACTCCTAGCCTAGACTCTAGTGCGTACCGCGGCCGCCGAATACGCGCTGCATCCTGCCCATGTGATCATCACGCAGTCATCACGCGCTAGCCACGCACACGGCGCCGCTGGCAAGAACTGGGTCAGTAACTGCGCCACCAGGCGACTATTTCGCCACATTACCTCCACCTTTAAGAGGTTGATGTGTCCTCACATCGTGTCAACTTCACTTAACTCACTTAGTTCAGGTTAACTGTTTTTTTAATTTTTTATTAATTTTTTTAATTTTTTTAACTCTGGCAAAACTCTGGCAAGACATGCGCCTTTAAAAAAACAACAAGTTCAAAGTTAGTACAATTCAAAACATCATAGTCTCTATGTTTTTTTTGTTTTTTTTCAGAGATGGCTAACAAAATAGACAAAGAAAGCACTAACAAAATAAAGTGGTTTTTGAAATTACCGAAATACACTGGATTTCAGGTCTCTTCACACTGATCTCCTTGACTTTAACTTTTATTTTTTATTTTTTTTTATTTTTATTTTTTTTACTTTTAGAAAGAAATTTCGCCACAATATCTATGGTAACGATTATCCTGCTATGGTAACGATTATATGCTGTAAATGTTTGAATCTCTCATCTCCCTGTCTGTTAGGAGGAGACAGCTTTGAATCCCTTTACAGCATGTGAACTTGACTCTCTGTCTGTTAGGAGGAGACAGCTTTGAATCCCTTACAGCGTGCGAACCTGACTCTCTCTGTTAGGAGGAGACAGCTTTGAATCCCTTACAGCGTGCGAATCTGACTCTCTTTCTGTTAGGAGGAGACATCTTTGAATTCCTTACAGCATGTAAACTTGACTCTTTGTCTGTTAGAAGGAAACCACTTTGAATCCCTTACAGCATGTAAACCTGACTCTTTGTCTGTTATGAGGAGACAGCTTTGAATGCCTTACAACACGTAAACTTGACTCTCTGTCTGTTAGGAGACAGCTTTGAATCCCTTACAGCATGTGAATCTGACTCTCTTTCTGTTAGAAGGGGAAAGCTTTGAATCCTTTATAGCATGTGAATCTGACTCTCTGTCTTTTAGTGGGAGAGAGCTTTGAATCCCTTACAGCATGTAAATCTGACTCTCTTGCTGTTAGAAGGGAACAGCTTTGAATCCTTTATAGCATGTAAACCTGACTCTTTGTCTGTTAGAGGAGACAGCTTTGAATCCCTTACAGCATGTGAACCTGACTCTATGTCTGTTATGAGGTGACAGCTTTGAATGCCTTACAACACGTAAACTTGACTCTCTGTCTGTTAGAAGGAGACGGCTTCGAATCCCTTACAGCATGTAAACCCGAATCTCTGTCTGTTTGGAGGAGACAGCTTTGAATCCCCTACAGCATGTGAATCTGACTCTCTTTCTGTTAGAAGGGGACAGCTTTAAATCCCTTACAGCGTGCGAATCTGACTCTCTTTCTGTTAGGAGGAGACAGCTTTGAATCCCTTACAGCGTGCGAATCTGACTCTCTTTCTGTTAGAAGGAAACCACTTTGAATCCCTTACAGCATGTAAACCTGACTCTCTGTCTGTTAGGAGACAGCTTTGAATCCCTTACAGCATGTGAATCTGACTCTCTTTCTGTTAGAAGGGGAAAGCTTTGAATCCCTTACAGCATGTAAACTTGCCTCTTTGTCTGTTAGAAGGAAACCACTTTGAATCCCTTACAGCATGTAAACCTGACTCTTTGTCTGTTAGGAGACGGATTTGAATCCCTTACAGCACTTTAACCTGACTCTCTGTCTGTTTATAGAAAAAGACAGCTTTAAATCCCTTGCAGCATGTGAACTTGACCCTCTGTCTGTTTAATAGAGGGGACAGCTTTGAATCCCTTACAGCACGTGAACCTGACTCTTTGTCTGTTACGAGGACACAGCTTTGAATCCCATACAGCATGTAAACCTGACTCTTTGTCTGGGAGACAGCTTTGAATCCCTTACAACATGTCTACCCTGACATCATATGAACTTGACTCTCTGCCTGTCAGAGGGAGACAGCTTTGAATCCCTTTTATACAGTATGTAAACCTGACTCTTTGTCTGTTATGAGGAGAAAGCTTTGAATCCCTTACAGCATGCGAACCTGACTCTTTGTCTGTCAGAGGGAGACAGCTTTTAATCCCTGTTATACAGCATGTAAACCTGACTCTCTGTCTGTTAGAAGGAGACAGCTTTGAATTCCTTACAGCATGTAAACTCTGACTCTCTGTCTGTTATGAGGAGAAAGCTTTGAATCCCTTACAGCACGCGAACCTGAATCTCTGTCTGTCTGTGAGTCAGCCTTGAATCCAATACATCATGTGAACTTGACTCTCTGTCTTTTAGAAAGAGACAGCTTTGAATCCCTTACAGCATGTGAACTTGACTCTCTGTCTGGGAGACAGCTTTGAATCCCTATACAGCATGTGAACTTGACTCTCTGTCTGTTAGGAAGAGGACAGCTTTGAATGCCTTTATACAGCATGTGAAACTGAATCTCTGTCTGTTAGGAGGAGTCAGCCTTGAATCCCTTACAGCACGTGATCTTAACTCTCTTTCTGTCCGATGGGTTCAGCTTTGATTCCCTTACAGCATGTGAACCTGATTCTCTGTCTGGGAGTCAGCCTTGAATTCCTGACATCATATGAACTTGACTCTCTGTCTGTTAGAGGGAGTCGGCCTTGAATCCCTTACAGTATGTGAATCTGAGTCTCTGTCTGTTAGAAGGAGACAACTTTCTCTTTAACAGCACGTGAACTTGACCCTCTGTCTGTTAGTGGGACACAGCTTTGAATCCCATACAGTATGCGAACCTGACAGTGTTGAAGGTGCAACATCACGATGGGGAAGAGGGGGTCTTAGGTCTGAAGACACTGGTAGTGGGGCCACTGGACTGTTGGCATGAATGCTGAGCACATCCAGGTCTCGACCGGGTGTTCTAGGCACTTCCTCAGCCCTGTCGGCTCTCTCAACTCGGTCCTTGTGAGCGTGTTGCCAATGTCTGTCCAGGTCGTGTTTCCTGGTAAATCGCACGGGGCAGTAAGGGCATGTCTACCTGTCCCTACTCTTCATGTGTACTCTACCGTTGTACTCTGACAGCAACATCACTCAACCCATGGGTGACGATATATGGACCATCCCATTTCGGCTGAAGTTTTGGAGACAAACCCACTTTCTTAGTCCCAATTCTCACCATCACCGCACTGCCAATACCAAACTTCGCCTTTTCTGCTTTGAGGTTGTACTGCCGACTTTGGTAACAGGCAAACTTCTTGAGTTGCATGCGGGCTAACTCATGAGCAGATTCCAGTCTCTGTTTCAAATCACTGACGTAGCTGGAAACATCAGTGTGTTTTTCACGCGGTAGACCACACATCACATCTATTGGAAGATCCACCTCTCTCCCAAACATCAATTTATTTGGAGTGATACCCGTGCATTCGTGGGGTGAAGCATGGTAAGTCATTAAAACCGATTGCACATACTTTTCCCAATCTCTCTGATTGGTCGAGACATACGAAGCCAGCATAGCAATCAACGTTCTATTGAACCGTTCCACCTGGCCGTCACTCTGGGGTGATAAGCCGTTGTCCGGGTTTTATCTATACCTAGAAGCTCACATAAGTCCTGAAATAAGTTGCTTTCGAATTGTCGACCCTGGTCGCTGTGTATTTGACGGGGCACGCCAAATCTACTGATAAACTCATCCACCAGCTCTCGAGCTATGGTTTTGGACTTGATGTTTGGTACCGGATAGGCCTCTGTCCACTTACTGAAGTAGTCGCTACTGAAGTAGTCGTTATGTAGCGATTGCCATCATTGGTCTCCGGAAAGGGGCCGGTAATGTCGATTGCAATCCTCTCAAGTGGCACACCAGAGATCTGCTGCTTCAATGGAGCTCTCCTTCTTTTCTGGGGCATCTTCTGCTTGGAGCATTCCAAACATCTTCGGCACCAGTCCTTGACACTGTCAAGCATCCTCCACCAGTAGAAGCGGGCCTTCACCTTTTTATACAATTGTCATACTCCCAAGTGTCCCCCAGTAGTTGTAGTTGCTTTAGAATGTCCATTTGCATCTTGTTGGGTATAACCACGAGGTAGCGGATTTCTCCTCCTGAGTCATCCTCCCACCTTTTACACATAATCCCATTCTGAATGCTGAGCTGGTCCCAAGCTCCCCACAAGGCTTTACATCGGGCATTCTCTGCCGACACCTCTGACCATGGCGGTCTTGGACCTCCGGATTCAATCCAATTCATTACTCTGCTGAAACCAATTCTGCTCAGTTGCAATTACTGGGTCTTCCTGTCTACTGCCCTGACCTTTCTGATGGTTGGTCTGATTTGTCAATGTATTACAATGGTCCGACTCGCGTTCCTGCTTCGCAACGCACTCGGGCGCAGATTTGATCTGGACAAATCCTGTCGACGGTCGTTCGTCTTGCTCGTCGGCTGCAGTGTTCGGCATCGGCTGCCCCTCCCAGTCCTCTGGGGGTACGTTTACACTGCTGGCAAGGCATTCTCGACATAGCATCGGCATTTCCATGCCTGCGTCCGGGTCTGTGCTCTATTACGAAGTCATACTCGGTCAAAATTTGAAGCCATCGGGCTGTTTGTCCCTCGGGGTTCTTGAAACCAAAAAGCCATTTTAATGCTCCGTGGTCTGTTCTGATTTTGAACTGGTGTCCATACAGGTAAGGACGGAAGTGTTTGACATGATGTACAAGCGCTAAAAGCTATTTCCTAGTCACACAATAATTCCTCTCACTCTTAGTGAGGGAACAGCTAGCATACGCTATTGGTCTTTCCACTCCATTATCGTCACTTTGCGATAACACAGCTCCCATACCAAAGTCACTGGCGTCCGTATCCAGAATGAAGGAGCTGGTAGCCGTTGGGTAAGCTAGGATTGGGGACGTAACAAGTCGTTGTCTCAGATGGTCAAATGCTTCCTGACACTTACTGGACCAATTGAACTCTCGGCCCTTCTCCGTCAACTTATGAAGGGGACTTGCCAGTTCTGCAAAAGCAGGGACAAAAAACGGCGATAATACGAGGCCAGTCCGAGGAAACTGCGGACTTCATGCACACTGGAACTGGCCATTCCTTTACTTTTCGAATTTTCTCTGGATACGTGTGTACTCCCTTGTTCGAGACTACGTGTCCCAGGTAGTTCACATGTTGCTGGAATAAGTTACACTTCTTTGGCTTTAACTTTTAGCCTGGCCTCCTTAATCCTGTCAAAAATGACTTGTAGCCGTTCCACGTGCTCTTCAAAAGTGCGGCTGAACACAATTACATCATCCAGGTATACCAAGCATATCTGCCACTGAAGGCCTAGAAGCACATTTTCCATAAGGCGTTCAAATGTGGAGCCAATTACACAATTACACAGCCCGAATGGCATCACCTCGAACTGGTACAATCCACTGTGAGTGCTAAATGCCGTTTTCTCTTTATGTTCTTCGGCCATGGGTACCTGCCAGTACCCAGATGCAAGGTCTAGTGTGGTAAAGTACTGGGAACCAGCCAATGAGTCTATCGTGTCATCGATGCGTGGAATCGGGTAAGCGTCTTTGTGTGTTACAGCGTCGATAATCAACACAGAACCTCACACTCCCGTCTTTCTTTCGCACTAATACGACTGGCGACGCCCAAGGGCCACAGGCTGGCTTGATCACACCTTTCCTTAGCATATCACTAATCTCCCTTTCTGCGACTTCTCTCTGGTGGATCGGTAACCTCCTCGGTTGCTGTTTCACTGGAGCAGCACTTCCGGTTTCAATTCGATGTTTGACCTTATGGGTTTGTCCAATATCCCCATCTCCCTTCGAAAAGAGAGTGCCATTCTTTTTTCAAAAGTTCTTTTAACTGAACTTCTTCTGTCTGATTCAGGCGGGATGCACTTCTGTGATATAGGTCTTCTAGGTGTGCATGAATAGTACAATTTTCCCACCGTGTGATTTGTTTCATCCCCGCATGGTTTAACCTGGTTGATTTGCTGAACTGTGCTATCCGAATTAAGATTAGGCCCAATTACGTCTACTGTGTCGAATATACCTGCCGTTTTCCTCGGTAAATGGTCACATGAGTATCCAAAAGATTCATTAGTCTAAGTGGCACCGTCCCTTCATTGGCACTGACGAGTGTTGGTGCCAACAGAAGGCTATCCCTCTTTACCAGGCTAGGAGCTGGTTCAATCATTCCATACTGTTCTTGCTTCCGCTCTCCGTTAAGCTGTCCGGTTATTATCACTTCCGTCAGCGCCGGCACTACTACCGTCTGATACACAGTCACACGGCAGCTCTGCTGTCTATCCGGAGTATCTCTAAGAGGCACTTCTATTCCTTTCCAATGTAGACTCTTACTGGAAATGTCGATCAAGCAGTTTTCTGCTCGCAGAAAATCTAGCCCCAAGAGAACATCATTGGTAATGTCAGCGATGATGAACTTATGAACAATCTGATGTCCACCTAACGTCAGTTCCACAGTCACTGCTCCACTAACTGGCAAGCTCATGTCGTTTGCAACCTTTACTTTAACGTCAGAGCTTACTATGTCGCCTTGTTGTTCCCGTGACCATTTCTTGATGACTCTCTCGGATACTATTGAAACTGATGCCCCCGTATCAAGTAGAACAACAGTGTCCACTCCATTTAAGGACGCATCGAGGTATAAGCCCTCGCCAACGGCTTTTATTTTCTCACTGCGTAGACTGCCATTAGACCTATGTTCTTTAGCTGAGTCTCGGCCTTCAGGCCCAGCTTCTAACAGTTTTCCGGTTTATTATTTCGCTGGGGCTGCGTGACATGCAATGGGGCAGGTTGGCTGTCCTCTTTCTTCCTTAATAAAGGACAGTTCGGCTTTTATGTGGCCGAGTTCTTTGCATTTGATAGCACCTCGGCCCTCTGTCATTTGGCCCCCGGTTCCCACCTGGCCTCTGTCGGTTGATTTGCTTTTGAAGTTCACCCAGTTGTCCCGTCATTTTAATCATCTGCATTTGTAACCCTGCCTGCTCTGAAATCGGATTCCCTTCGGCCGTCCCCCCTGTGGAAATCTGCCTCACATTGACTTTCTTTAAGTCTCCGCACCGACGCTCTTTCCCTGCCTTTTGAAGGGTTTCGAGCTCGACTGCTGCTGCTACGGCTCCGTCGAGCGTTGAAGTTCTCATTTGGATAACTCTGATCCGAATATCTCCTTCGGCCAATGCATCCAAGAAATGATCCCTTCCCATGCGGTCCCTACTTTCAGCGGGTAGATCCACATATACCTTGTCTACAAGTCGTCTTATTTCCTCTGCCATCTCAACAAGGTTTTCCGAAGGTGCTTGTCACCGGTTTCGAAGTTGTGCTCTGTAGAGTTCTTGTTTCTCCTTTGGGTCGAAACGCGCCTGTAAAGCTTTCACAAGCTTTGTATAGTCTCCTGTCGCCTCTTTCGGCATGGTGCTCAACACTTGCTGTGCTGGGCCAGCTAATAGTACAGCCAAAAACTGAAATTTGTCCACGTTGTTCCACCCATTGAGCTCAGCACAAAGTTCAAAATGCTTCATATATGAAGACCACGGTTCCCGTCATATCGATCGGGTTTTATTACTGGTCTATCTTTAGGTTTCTCCTTCCTCGTTGTGGCGTTTATTTTTACTTCTTGTAATTTCTGTGTTAGATCCGCGTTTACATCTCGTGGGGATTTTACCTCACAATCAACGCTAAGGTTTGTTTGAGAAGACTGTTGGTTTTTCTCACTGGGTGTTTCGACCACTTGGTTCAATAACCCACTGGGTGTGGCCGTCTCTCTTTCTTGGCTGCTGGGTTTATTCTCCTCTGTTCCTCCATTCCGTTGTACTGCTCCCTCGTCATACTTCTCCTGGCTTCGGATCTTCTCTACCGGCTCAGTAATAAACTCTCTGCGAGTGGATGTCCTCTCAGGTGGTTCAAGAGTAATTTTGTACCTGCGAAGTCCTTCCACTGTGTCCGGTATGGTGATAAATTGGTCTACAGGCCCTGACACTACTCCTTCATAGTCCAATTCTTTCTTCACTTCGTCAGGGCACCGAGGGCATGTGTCACAGAGAAACCCTCATGTTTTGTATTTTAATGCATATTTATTAGCTGTCCTGAATATTGATGACTTGTAGCCCAAAGTACGAATAATGCATATCATTAGACCAACACCCGATCCAGCAATGCCGTGGTTGATTGAAGCTGAGCAGGTAATAACAATAGGTAGCAGTGTTTGAGGAATGCTTTAGTTGGGGTCTACAGTGTTGTGAGTTGAATATTTATCAGGTCAGTTTTGAATTAGAAAAGGAGTTGAGGTGAAAGTTGAGTGCAGGATTGAAGAATGATTCTGATGATGTAAATAGATGCAAATATTGAGTTATAGGTATTTCTGTGTGAAGTGAAAGTCAGGGCGTTGTCTCCAAGATCTCAGTCTGTTTGGACTGCCTTTACACTCAGCTCTGCTGCAGCGACATTGATAAGAGTATTCAGGCTCTTAGTTTTTATTGAAAGCAAGCATCCAGGCTTGTGTTTGCTGTTACAAGTATCTATAAATTGCGAGTGTTATTAGGTTGATTTTTCACCTAACATATTTAACTTTTGGCGAGAGAGGAGACAAGTCCGGAGAAGGATCGACAACCGTAAGTTGAAACTTTTGTGTACATATATATATATTCTGTTCAGTGAAGTAATTTCTTTTAAAACTACTACATATTTTGTGAGGTTAAGAATTCTAACCTTTGTGATATTTAATCTGACTCAAGTTATGTGATTAGAGACACGGATGTTTCTACTTTAATTCTAAGTGAAGAATTTCCTGTGCTTTTCATGTTTGTACGTTTAAACTCAAGAATTACGGCAAGTGTTTTGGTTTACTTATGAAATTGCAGACGGCTTTGGTTCTGGGTCACAACTTTACGTTGGAGCACCACTTTTATAGTGAATCAATGATGTTTGAGTGTCGCCATTTAACTTGGAAAGCAGGGGGTGGTACACCGCATCCTGTCTGTATATTGGAACTGCCCAAGTTGGAAGCTGTACTACTGCAAGTAGCCTTTTCTTTTGCATGGATGGAGTAGCCAGCAAGTAAACTTTGAACATTTAAATAGGAATTTGTCTGGAACTGTACAAAGAGTGACAAATATCATTAATTGCATTTACTGCCTGTATTTTTGAAACTGCCTTACTTGAGAGTGAAGGCTGAGTATTTAAAACTCCGTGTAGTTGCAATTTTGCATTAACTTTATTGTTAAGTGTTGCTTTTAGACAGTGGAAAGGTGTTAGGTTTGAACTAGGACTGTTTCACTGTAAATCAATTAAAAGCATAATAAGTTTGTAATAATAGAGATATTCACTAGACTGTGATATTGTGTAATTTTGCTTCAAAGCTTTTGCTAGTGTGCCTGAGTGGCTGTAGTCCCTTAGTTGGAACAATTTAACATTTTTGGTCTTTGTGACCTACATTTATGTCTTTGTGACATTTTTGGTCTTTGTGACCTACATTTATGTCTTTGTGACATTTTGGTATTTGTGACCTACATTTATGTCTTTGTGACATTTTGGTCTTTGTGACCTACATTTATGTCTTTGTGACATTTGGTCTTAGTGACGTAAACTTTGGTCTTAGTGACCTTCATTTTGATCTTGGTGATCAGTGGTCTAAGTGACCGACATTTTGGTCTTAGTGACCTGGTATAAATTTTGCCTTGGTGGCTATTTTCCTTTGAGGAGCAAATAATTGGTAGATGTGTGAGTGACATAGCATTTTGCCTTTAGATACAAATTTGACATAATTGTGCGGAGCACTTTGAGGCGAGCCAAAATTGAAGCGATTGTAAGTTGCAACAGATAATTTCAACTTATGTTTTTATGACCAATGTATATACTCGTGTAAATTAATGATAGTTTGATGTGAGACATTGTGGAGAATAAACCTCTGAAAAGAAGACTTATTTGTCAGAGTGGATATTTGTTTTATTGTGTTCGCTGAATCCTTTAATTGGACAGGTTTTGGTTCTGACAGCATGCCTCTTCTAGCCTCTCTCTCGAGTCCATTTTCCTGCTGTTGAAACTTTTGGAGTTCCTTCCCCTTCCATTCTTGTGTCAGCAACTCCGTTTAGCAGCCACGGGCTTGCCGATTCTGTCCTGCTGCTATCAGCACGCAGTGGGGAGTATCCCGTTTCAATGTGGGCACCATAATCACCACTTGGCTTGGCCACATTTGTTTTTCGTCCTTCCCTTTCTTTCTTATTCGACCAACTAATGGATCGTTCCCGAATGCTTTGAGAAATCATTTCAATCTCTCGGATTATCTCCGTGTACCTTTCTTCTAGATGCTGCTGTAACTGTGTAAAAGAGGACTGCAGTGGTTCTCTGCTTCTTGACCCATTGGAATCATTAGTTTGGGCCATTTTCCGGCCGGTCCAACCACTCCGGGCGGCTCGAGCTCACCGAAAAAGTTGCGTTATTGTTGAAGTTACGGACAGCGAGTTGACAAGTTTCACGGGTGCAGAGGTTGTCTCCGGTCGGCTCACCAAGGCACTCCGGGCGGCTCCCTACAGCGGTTCAGCGACTCTCCAGGCGGCTCCCTACTGCGGTTCTGCGACTCTCCGGGCGGCTCTCCGAATGGTTCTCCGGGCGGCTCTCAGCGTCACAATGCCTCGGTAAACACCACTGGCACACGGCAAGGAATTCTCTCTCCGGGCGGCTCTACGGACAGTTCTCCGGGCGGCTCTCAGCGTCACAATGCCTCGGTAAACACCACTGGCATGAGCAGAATACCTAAACTAAATACTGGCTCAGTTTACACCACTGCCGTACTTAAATTTTACAAGAATAATAATGTCTAAGGGCAATCTACACTGTTGAACAGCAAAATAATGTAAACAGTTGAACAGCAGAATAGTCCCGCAGCTGCCACCAATGTAACGTTTTGTCGAGCGGTCTAGGACTTATTTTCACGGGGGTTACAACTGTATATTTCTACTGTTCACTGGACATAAAATGAATTAAACAATCAACTGCAATATTCTTATTTCTTCTGACTGCTTACTTTATTCTGTCTGATTCACTTTCTTTCCTTCTTAATCATGTATTTGATTACTTGTGTTCAACGCTGTTACTGACCTGGTTCACGGTGAATCCGTTCACTGCCCTGCTTGCTCTCGATCGTTCAAACCACGATGTTGCCTCGATGGCTACCAAACAACAACTCCGCGCTGCACACTCTAAGCGCGGGAAAGTTCGCGCACACATCCTGGCCGGATGCCAGAACCAGATCAGCAACAGCGCCATCACACGAGGGTTTCGCTACAATATAAATTTAGAGGGGGGCGGGGGTATATTCTCATACCAGTCACATTCTCCCCTCAGATGAAGAAAATGTCGACCTCGACATTTTACATATTATCAAAATTCTCAACATATATACAATTAGCAGCAAACTTGGAAATCTAGCGAAAACTTTCAATTTGCCGGAAAAATGTAACAATAATTTGTTTGCAATTGAAGCTACTTTGACAAAGTCATTTTTGAAACTTCAGGTTGTTTCTTTCAATCAGAACATGAAAATGATGCACTGTGTTCTTAGAAAAAGAAAAAGCCACATACCAGTCACATAACACTATGCAACCAGACGTGCAATAAATACAAATAAAGTGTCGAATTATATGTTTTGAGGCACAAGGAATCTAATAGAACTATTATTTTGAGATTTTGTAACCCGTAGGTATTGTGGCGGGACTAGCCCAATCCGTTGTTACAATAAACCCTCTACGAACCCGCTATCCATCGGCCGGGAATATAGACCCGTTTGGATGGAGATATACCGCCCTATTTATACGCGTAGCCACATTCAACCACGCCTCCTAAACCTCTGGGATGACAGGGACATATATGATGAACTCTTATTCTTTATTGGACCCTGTGTTGATTGATAGCCTCCCTGATTAATTATTGGTAGCCTCCCTGGTTAATTATTGGTAGCCTCCCTGATTAATTATTGGTAGCCTCCCTGATTAATTATTGATAGACTCCATACTTCATTAAGTTCCTTATAATCAGTTGCCTTCAGGTAGCCTCGCACTATGCGCTACATGTACTGTAAGGCAGTGCTGGGCGGCGCGGTAATGCCCGGCGATGGGGTTAGCCTCAGGGTGTCCGTAATGCCGTACGCCTCTGGCGTCCGTGCGTTGCGGGGTGCACCACACTAAATAAGCCAGAATTAATGCGCCAAGCTACTTATCATAATTTGTAAACCCACAACTTATTTTTAATTATAACGTTTTGGGGGTCATGCAATTAATAGATTGTGTAAATATAAAAATCTATCACAACCTGGGGGTTCTGTGCTTCAACTTTTGAGGAGACTTGATAAATTTAGGCGTTAAAGTTGGCCCTATTTGACCGGGGAAGTGGAGAAGTGCTTCACGAAAACTGGCAGCAAGTCGGTTTTGGAAAAAAAAAAAAAATCGTGTTTTTTTCTTCTGGGGTAGTTAGCAAAAATTCCAAACGGCTGACCTGCCAAAAATTGAAAAGAATTCTGAAGTTTAGTTGTCCGGAAATATGTCTGATTGGTTTTCAAGAGGCTGAGAGACTTACACGATTTTTTGAGTATTTTTGAATAATTATCATTTAGCATTGGTTCCTATGGGAGATCATTTAGAGGGGTGCGCCCTATATATACAACATGGTGGCGCCCTTGCAGCCATTTTTGTTGGGATTTAAACATGTCTGCCGTTTGTTTACAATATTGCAGGCGTGACAGAAATGAGTTGTTTGAGACTTCTTTCGTCAGTTATCGCCGTTTTTTTTTATTGTTCGTGAAAACATCACTCCTCTGGCTGCAAACAGTAATTATAATAAAATATAGATAGCAATAACATTGTCACTTGTTAACAGAATAATTCAACGTTTTCAAAGAGTGGCTTGCTTTTTTTTTAGGCATCCTATTCCTACACACTTAACAGTCAGTATACAGTGTGTAAGACGGGACAAACTACGATCGACGGTACGACTATCGTGTATGACTATTTGATGAGACTGTGATGGTAAGTCACTTTCAAGAAAATCATGGGTCAACAGCGGCTGGTTGCTTCCTCAATTAGGAAGAAATAAACATGTTGTAAACATCATCATCATTCATACATTACATGGCATGGTTGGTATTAACTATTAATAACTGAACAAGAAGAGTGGGGGAGGTGTAAACATTGCATTATTATGAATGTCAAGTTTCCGGAAAAGTCAAGTGATTCAATTAGAGTTACACTCTATCGGTTTTTCCATTTTGAGAACATTCTGCTGTAATTGTGCTCCTTGTGAATCTTTGGCCCATCATAGTTATACGATGAGTTAGTGTCCTGTGACTTTGGATTTAGTTGGCCAGGTTGATACAAATTTTTTTTAGCATAGTAAGTGTGATATCGTTCAGCTCGACACTGTGCTCGTCGCTTTTTGTAGATCTTTCCCATAACACGTTTTTTGTGATATTGTTGTTTTTTGTCCATTGCATCGAGGGCTTTTGCAGCGGGTGATCCAGCAGTAATGGGGCAATGAGTTGCCTCACACTTTTTGATAATAGAGTTTGCATGTTGGTTGTTCACCAGATGGATGGCGCTGTGATCTCTTGAAGCTCCGTTCCTTGAAAAGGTTAGTGTTCCTTTTGGATTTGTCATGGCGTAGGCATGATTCATGGATTCAGACTTCTGGGAACTTGTTCTGTACTTGGTTCTCTCTATCGCTTCGTCTCCTATGCGTTTTTCCAAAATTGTTTTTAAGATTTCCTCATCTTTAGATGTTAAAATAAATCTGCCGCGGACATAGCGAGAGAGGTATGGGTACTTGTATTTACCGTTGCAAACATGAGAATTTTGTTTGCATTTCTCATGGTCTCCCATGTAGCAGTTCGGAATTGCATCAATCGCCTTTGCAGCCAGTCTTTTCATGCTTGCTGTGTCATTTCCGCATTTAATGGAAATATGGTGTGCCTCAGCCTGTGCTCTGTGACTCACGTCATCAGCAAATCGGTCCTGTACTCTGTTTCGGTCTCTTGCACTGTTCCCAGGGAACATGTCACTGCTAAAGTTTGCTCGGCTGACTGCCGCACAAAGCGAGCGGTTCAAGTGGGATGGGTCCAGCAGACTTTCCATTTCCTTTCCCGTTCTTCTTCTCATGACAGAATTCATTCCTTTTGCTAGACAGCCGTCAGCGTCTGTTGTTATTCTATCCACAAGAACTGGTTCCGTGCACTCCAAAAGTTTAGTCGCACATCGAACACCCCCTTCTCTCTCATCTCCCATATTGAAATGCGCTGGACGAGTAGCTGTGCACTTGTCGCCGTGCTTAGCGGATGTGCATTGTTGACCGAATGATGATGGTGACATTTCACCACTTTTACAAAGCTTGTTTTCTTGATGGTACATTATAACAAACTTTGAAGTAGTTGCGTTCTCGCACACGGTGTCTCTTGTCTGTGTTGCAGGAACAAATGGGTTTTTTTTCCTACAGTTGCGCAGGGGATTATTATACTGCCTGTCCATTTCAACTGCAATTGGACTTTCTCGTTCAAAGCCTTGGAGCTCACGGATGTCTTTCACTAGTTTCCTCTTGTCTGCCATGTCTCTGATATTTTCATTTTTGATAATTTCACCACATTTGTTCGAAATTTTTTGCAGCCCACTAGTGCATGGTACAGCTGTGTCCATTGATGTCAAGAGCCTCCTCGCACCTGCGGTTGCAATGCCAGTGTTCTGCAGGCCAACTTGGAAAGACATGTTTGGGGTTGCAGTGCGTCGTCCCCGCTTCCTACCCTCGTTAGCTATCTCACTGTAAAGTTTTGTCTTTTGTGTTTTAAAACCACACTTTTTGCAGGACATTACCTCTGAGACGGCTAAACCTCTACGCTCTTCTGCCTCAGCCAATAGTTTAGGTTGACCATCACACTTAGGATGTGTTTGTTGATGATCAAGTACAGCTTGTGCACCCAGCTCTAGAGCTGAGTTGATGTCTACAAAACGATAACCTCCTCCTTGGTGATCAGTTCCTCTCTTGGGCAGTGGCTGGCCACATTTGTTGGCTATTGGGATCACTCCCTTGAGCTGGATCTTGTCAACTGGAGCCAGTTCTACAACTTTTGGGCGAAGGAGCATCACATTTCTGCGGTTGTCTTGTTCCATCTGTGCTGCAATGTGGCAGAAATCTCCTCGCTCCGTATTTGGGGCGGCTAAACTCAACTGCTGATGGGTTGGCCTGACATACCGTGGTGTAGGTATACTTTGAGTTTCACTGCCTTTGTCCTGTAGTGAATTAAATTTATTTTTCGGCTTGAACCAAGTTTTTTGCATCTTGAAAATGCCGCGTCTAGCTCTACCCATTTTTATGGCAATGGATTTGTTACAAACATTGAATGGCATCCATCATAAGTGATCTCACATTAATTGTGGTCTAAAGCAAAAATACTTTTAGAGTTCTCCCGATGCACAAGCTAGCGTATCAGGGCCGACACTACGCTGAACGCACAAATTTCGGCCGATATGCCAACATTTTTTTTTTTTTTATTTTTTTATTTTTTTTTCAATTTCAGATAAATTTCACAAAAATTCATCAAGATAAAACCATTGCCAATGCTCCATATTGGACAGTAGGACCTGTGAAAAGGCCCCCATCCCAGGGGAATTGTCTAAGATAATAGCCATCTGTTTCTGGATAGAGTTATAACTTGTCCCCATCAACCAGAAACAATCATAATGGTTTGGCCTTTTTCAACATGCCCCGCCCACGCCCCGCCCACCCTTTCCCCCTTTTACCCCGTTCCAGAGGTAGAATACAATTTGAAAGGGCAGTTAAATGTACAAAAAGTGACCTATGTGTTTTCTAGATTTTATAAAGCTCCCCATTTTAGACTAATATGAATGCATGGTTAGAATAATTTAAGGGAAAGCAAAATGTGACCCCCCCCCCCCCCCCCCGGCCAGCCCCCTTCCATGTTTACAGCTTGTTCATGCCAATTAACCCCTTCTTAATGATTAATTAAATAACTTGTAAGGTTTTTATGATCCTGTGATAAAAAAGAGACATGTTAATAACTTTTTGAGTGAGGACTTGGATATAACTTCTGACTTGTCCTTAGAATGTACACAGTGTGTCGTGCAGGTTTTTCTTCTCGCATAGTGCTTAGAGTACATGTAAATGCTCCAACATGTTTGACCTTGTTGTAGACGAACGCAATAACATTTCACTTTTTTTTTTCCAGATATCAAGTCAGTGACTTATTCTCAACAATTTAAGCATAATTTTTTAACCATAAAGAATAATTAAGTGCCCTTATAGGGTGCACCACACTAAATAAGCCAGAATTAATGCGCCAAGCTACTTATCATAATTTGTAAACCCACAACTTATTTTTAATTATAACGTTTTGGGGGTCATGCAATTAATAGATTGTGTAAATATAAAAATCTATCACAACCTGGGGGTTCTGTGCTTCAACTTTTGAGGAGACTTGATAAATTTAGGCGTTAAAGTTGGCCCTATTTGACCGGGGAAGTGGAGAAGTGCTTCACGAAAACTGGCAGCAAGTCGGTTTTGGAAAAAATAAAAAAATCGTGTTTTTTTCTTCTGGGGTAGTTAGCAAAAATTCCAAACGGCTGACCTGCCAAAAATTGAAAAGAATTCTGAAGTTTAGTTGTCCGGAAATATGTCTGATTGGTTTTCAAGAGGCTGAGAGACTTACACGATTTTTTGAGTATTTTTGAATAATTATCATTTAGCATTGGTTCCTATGGGAGATCATTTAGAGGGGTGCGCCCTGCGCGTATCCCCCCTCCTCGGATCCCGCCCTCTATCCTCCTGAGTACTCAGGTATGCGAGCGCGCACTCCCCGGCTCCGTTCCGCTACAACGGCCTATAGCTGTTCGTCCAGTAGCCTCCCCGGACCCTGCGACCTGACCCCAGCCAAACTCCACCGTCCGTCCAGCACGCCGTCAGCCCCGCTGGTGCCTTCCTAGTGATCCTGCTCCAATCCTTTGTTGCGTGACTGCACTGTTCTGTTCTTACTGCATACACTAACTAACACTGTAGCCCGCAGCTGCTCCCGCGCCCTCTATGTCTGGTAATTTGCGCCACAAAACCTCATTCTTAGCTTGAACGTCCCCGTTCATATCGGCTAAAGACCTGAGAATACAAGCAAAATAATTATCTCAAAAACAAACTAGTATATAACTTTTATTAAACAACATCAGGGTCCTTTAACAAAACCTTGCCTCCTTTTCCGGTGCCTCCTTATACATGCACCTCCTTTAAACACTTTATCAAAACAATGAAACTTTATAGAAAACTTTACAGAAACTTTATATAACACTTTTTAGAAAACTTTGCTGAAACTTATGAAACTGGTAAGAGCTGGCGTAAACGATCCTA
Organism: Leptasterias polaris; assembly: GCA_037783415.1. Lineage (NCBI taxonomy): Eukaryota > Metazoa > Echinodermata > Asteroidea > Forcipulatida > Asteriidae > Leptasterias > Leptasterias polaris. The sequence goes on from JAZGTN010000164.1 coordinate 119,473, forward strand.
AACTTGTACTTTAAAACCCATCACGAATAGCCTCTTAAGGAGAACTATTCTCTACGAAAGTCTTGGTCGAACTGCACGTCGTATGTCCTCTTCACCCGCTGCTCGCGGACCTTCACGCCCACCTCATAGTCGATGGTAGTCGACACTTCCCGTACTCGGCTGACGCGGCCTCTCAGCACCTCCTCGAGAGGTGTCATGTGGATCGGGCGCAGATCCTCTCTGTACCCTTCAGCTGCTCCGTCGCCTTAGGCTTCCGTCTCAGCCGGCTCTTGTGGCGGCAATACTTCCGCCTTCTCATCATTGCTCTCCGAGTCATCCTAGGTCATCAATAGCATCCCCCGAGGCTTACCATCAAGCGGCTCACGTACCGGGGCTGGCGTGTCCTCTTCCAACAAGGACAAAGAGGTCGGCGTAGGGACATTCCTCCTCCAAATGCCTCTGGTCCCGCAGCCACGGAGAGATCAAGGGGATTCCATGAGCACTGGCGTCCTGCTCAGCAGCCTTGCGTTTGGCTGGTTGCTCCTCTTCCCGTGCCACTGGTTCACTCTGGGCCGGACGTTTCTCCCCGCGTTGTTGCTTAATACTGGTGGCGTGCTCGTCGTGAAGGACAGACAGCGCCTCAGCCCACGTTTCAGCGTCCTCGAGGTCCGTCGTCACCCGCCTGGTCTCTTTGGGTACGCCGCACCCGCCTTCCAAAACGTCGCCGCTGTGCCCGCTCCCTCTCAGTTTCAAAGGGGACCATATCTACCTCATGGATATGGTCCTCGTGATTGTGGCGGTAGTGTCTCCTCAGGTTATCTTTCCTCGCGCTCCTGAAGGTGCACCGCTCGCACCAAGCGTACAGCTCTGGACTATGATCCACCTGTCTGTGTCGGGTTAGGTTGGTTCTGTGCCGGAACGTATTTAGAGCACTCCGGGCACCCAAACTTCTTGTCATGACTCTTCATGGTTTCCAGCCTGGAGAATAAAAATAAATAAAATAGAAATGGTTAATAATAATGATTGAGACTGTACAATTTACTTCCTAACGGAGGTGGAGAGGTAATCTCTTCTCCCTGAGCGGATTTCTTCGATCCCGGCCCACTGGAACTTCTTCTGTGTCCTGCACTGTCTCCGGGTAACTGCTTCTTCGTCACTTTCTCCCATGGCAAATACCCGGTTAATCTGCGTGTCCTCGATGACATCTATGTCCGGCGTTGTCGCCTCGTCACTCCTCTGCTGATGCTGCCGTACAGGTAACACCTGAGGCGGAATGTCAGTGACTCTTCTCGGAGGTTCCGTCTGCCATGAATCAATATGAGGGTCCTGGTAAGGCTTCATCAGATCGAAATGAACTACAAGCATCTTTCCCCTGGGTTTACTCTGAATCCTGTAGTTTATATCGGAAAGCTTCTTTAAAATGAGGTATGGTCCTTCCCATCTAGAAACTAACTTGGGGAAACCCCTTTCTTCTTTGCCGGGTTTAAATAGCAAGATGAATTCACCTACATTGTAACCTGCTCCTTCAACTTTCCTGTCATAGGACTGTTTTTGGCGTCTAGCACTAGTCTTCGTTTTTTCTCTGGCTCTTTCGTGGGCCCTTTTCATCCTCCTGCGTAATTCGTCTCCATAGTATGTCTTAGGTTCCATAGCCTCGTCAGGAAGAGGCACTTCAGTAGTGAGGTCCACCGGGAGCATGACCTCCCTGCCTAGCATGAGCATGTTCTGAGTCTCTCCCGTTGATTCCTGTGGTACCGACCTGTTTGCAAATGTAGCAAAGGGAAGCTGCTGGTCCCATTCCTTCTGGTTACGATCGGGATCCAGCATCATTGACACGGTATGGATAAGTGCTTTGTTGTATCTCCACGAGTCCATCGGACCTCGGGTTGTAGGCCAATGTACGGGTCTTCCTTATGCCCAATATCTTACACATTTCGGCAAACACATCTGCCTCAAAGTTGCGACCCTGGTCAGAGTGTAATTCACGTGGCACCCCATATCGGCAAACGAAGTTCTCTCAAATGCCTTGGCTACCGTCTCGGCTGTACTGTCTGGGAGGGGGTACGCCTCCATCTCCTTGGTGAAGTAGTCAGCAATCACTAGCACCCATTTGTTTCCTCCTTCAGTTTCCGGCAAAGGGCCAACGAGATCCAACAACACTCTTTCCATCGGCGCCCCAACTTGGTACTGTCTAAGTGGTGCACGCCTCTTCCGAGCAGGTGACTTCCGTTTCGCACATACATTGCAGCTCCTGCACCAAATTCTCACATCTGCCGCCATACCCGACCAGTAATATCTCACCTTCAACTTAGCAAGCGCACGACTGAATCCAAAGTGTCCCCCAGTCTGTCCCCCAGTCTTCGCCTCTCGTAGATTGAGTGGGAGGACTATTTGCCACTTCAGCTCCTGCTCGTCATTCGACTCCCAACAGCGACATAACACTGACTGCTACATCTCTAATATTGGTCCCACTGCGACCAATAAACTTTGTCCGCCGGTGCACGGGAGGATATACCCTTCCAATCCGGTCGCTGACCCGACTCCCGTTTCACATGTATTACCCAGGCAATGAACGGGTCTTCCAGCTGACCTTTTCACAAATCCTCCATGGTAACAGTCGGCTCAACAGTCACTACTCTCACGTTCGCTGGTACGGGTGCCTCTGTTCTCTCGTCGTCCAATCGTCCGCATTGTTTACACGGTCGGCGTGACAGGCCATCTGCGTTTCCGTGTTTCTTCCCAGGGCGATGCAATATCTCATAGTTGTACTGCCCAAGCACTTCTAGCCACCGAGCTACTTGCCCCTCTGGGTTCTTAAAAGTAACCAACCACTTTAACGCCGCATGATCTGTTCGCACTGTTATCTTTTGTCTGTACAGGTATTGCTTAAAGTGCTTGAGATATACGACAATCGCAAGGGGTTCCCTGCGTGTCACGCAGTAATTCCTCTCGGGTCTACAACGCGCTCTTCCCCATTTTGCAGCTTAGATAAAACTGCTCTGATACCGACCCCACTAGCATCTGTATCCAACACGAAATTGCCTTCGGGTTCCGGGTATGCCAGTATTGGTGCCTCTTGCAGGTGAGTCTTCAAGGTTTGGAATGCCTCCTGGCACTCGTCGCTCCAGTGACGTGCCTTCTCCGTTAGACTTTGGAGCGGGCGTGCCACGTCAGCAAAGCCTCTAATATAAACCTCCTGTAATATGAGGCAAGAAAACTCCTCACCGCTCGGGGTTGGCCATGTCCTTACCGCCTCCACCTTGTCTGGATCAGTTGATACTCCAGCCGAGGACACAACATGCCCCAAGTACTTGACAGATTGTCTGAAAAGATGGCATTTTCCCGTCTTCAACTTTAAGTCCATCCTCACGGAACCTGTGCAGAACTTCCCTCAAGCGGTTGATTTCCTCCATGATTGTCCGCCCGTGCACTATTACATCGTCTAAATATACCAGCAAGGTTTCCCATTGGGGGTCGCGCACTATCCTCTCCATAAGCCTTCCAAAGGGCATAACCCTCCAACTGTGCAATCCCCCCGCACAACAAATGTGGACTTCTTACTGGCTTCGGCATCGAGTTCTACTTGCCAATGCAATATCGAGGGTCGAAAACCATGTCGCACCGGCTAGTGCGTCAAGGGTGTCGTCAATTCGCCTGCTGGGTGCTGTCCTTTTTGCGAACAAGAACTACATTGGAGGCCCATAGACTGTCGGATGGCTCTATAATGCCTCTACTCAACAAGTCCTCCACCTGCCGGTCGATCTCCTTTTGGTCACATAGATGTTGACGCCTCGGTCTCTCCTTCACTGGTCTTCTATATCGCTATCATCCACCGGTGTGAGGCGGCCAGCAGTCACGCCGCATCGCCATAAGCACTTATGTTTTCCTGGGTTCAATACCCGCACCGGCAGTGTTCCTCCATCCATCTTTACAAGCGATCTTGCAAGTATAAGTCCCTTGTTAGCGACAACTCCACCTCCTTCGACTGGCTCAATTACCCCGACTTGACATGAATCAAGTGATTTATCCATCCTCCCTTGTAATTGTATGATTATCTCGTGTCCTGGTGGTATCGCAGTGGTCTTTGCTACCACAACCCTGGCGCATAATGAGGTCCCCCACCGGATCGTGCACTTGATGTGTTCTCCATACACAGGCTAGGCTCCAACGTCTTGAAATCTAGCATCCCTCCTGTAGGTATGAGGAAGTCCCTCCTGTAGGTATGAGGAAGTCCGACCTGAATCTCAATTTGCGCTATGCCCAAGGTGTCTATCGGTGTCCCGTCAGCCTGAAATACCTTTATGTGATTTAAGCACTTCCTCGGGTCGTAGGATAGGCTGATTGGCGTTTCCCTGGCGCTCACGTTTATTCCTCTTTTCTGGGCATTCCCGTGCATAGTGTCCACTTATGTGACAATTGTAGCACTTATCCCCTTGAGTTGCAGGTCGACCTGGGTGGAAACGGTAAACCCTGGTGTCACGCCTTAATGTTTGTCCCTTCTCTTCCTTTGTTTGGTTCATCATCTGTTGTCCTAAGGCGTGCGGTAAAACGTCATCCGTGGGTTGGTCTAGCATCCTACATTTCCCGTTGCCGAATCTGGGCCCAGTCCTTTGAGCCTCAATTTTCTCAAAGTTTTCGGTGGCTAATGCCGCCCGTATCGCCTCATTAAGAGTTGAAGGGTTGGCCCGGAACACAGGCGGTCCCTTGCTGTTTCCGTAAACTCCGGGTACGAAAATGCTGCCAACTCGCGTACTGCCTGGCCGAGCTCCTGAATTGTTTCCTTCAGCCCCTGCCGTTTATTTCTCAGCTCCAGAAGAAAGTTTTTCGCTCGTTCCACTGGTCTCCAAAACGGTCCGGGGTGATTCTAGGGCGACACGTCCTCCTTTTTAATAGCCTATCTTGCAGCTGCTTTTGTCCTATGATTCGTGGATCTCGTCTAAGAGGCCATGGTGTATCCTCAGAGGCTTCTGCGCCTCCTACATTGCAGCCCGTTTCTTCACCTCTATCTCGTAAATCACTAAGAGGCTCCACTTACTGGTTTTGGTAGTTCCTCGATTGCCTCCACAGGAGGCGTTTTGTCTCCATTCACGATGACAGTAGATTGTGCCTGTGGCATCCAAGAATTTTCCCTTTTCATGATGCTCCTTGGAGGCGTCCAGTCGCCTCCTGTTGCCTCCTGTCCTGTGCGATGCACCTTAATTGAGGCAAGTCCGGTCTCCAAACCGGAATCCAGCGACGTCTCCTGACTTGAGCGCCTCCACGCTTCCTCACGAGACAATCTACTTGTCAACTGCTCCATCCTAGCCCCCTGGAGTGTCCTCTCCTCCATTGAATGTTGAAGCTCATCCTCCCTTCCTTGGAGGTCCATACGGAGGCTGTCAACCTCCTCTCGGAGTTCTGTAGCAGTCTGGTCCGTCATTATCTGTCTTAATTAAGTTGTGTTTAATCTAATTGAGGCGTCCTGTTATTAAAACCTCTCCAAGATTGAAAAAGAATGAGAGGGGGTCAGAAGCTAGAGCGTGGGTAAATGGCAGCCAGGCGTATAATCCCACTTCTGACACCATTTGTGGCGGGACTAACCCAATCCGTGGTTACAATGGACCCTCTACGAACCCGCTACCCAGCGGCCGGGAATGTAGGCCAGTTTGGATGGAGATATACCGCCCTACACGCGTACCCACATTCAACCACGCCTCCTAAACCTCTGGGGTGACAAGGTCTATAGGTCTATAGCTGTTCGTCACTACGCATCCAGTAGCTTCCCCAGACCCTGCGACCTGACCCCAGCCAAACTCCACCATCCGTCCAGCACGCTGTCAGCCCCGCTGGTGCCTACCTAGTGACTCCTGCTCCAGTCCTTTGTTGCGTGACTGCACTGTTCTGTTTTTACTTCATATACTAACTAACACTGTACTTGAACTGCCTGAGCTGCCGCGCCTGCGCCACAGTATTTAAACCAAGATGGTTTCCATAATGGCTGCCATTTCAAATATTTTCATAACTATTCACCTTGACATGCTGTAAACACAAATCAAGTGTCAAAACATAGATTTGAGGCACAAGGGATCCAATAGAACTATATTTCGAGAGTTAAAAACTCATAAGTATCTATAACAAAGATGGCGACCAAAATTGCGTCCAAATTGGCCGCAATTTAAAAAATTTCCTGAAATTTGCAAACAGACAATGAAGTCTGTTTGTACTTGTGGGAGAGTTCTATCTTTTGATTTGTATCCCCATTCTTGAACAAGGAAGTACAGTCCAAAATGAGATAGATGTGTCAGTATTCATTATTAAGTGATTAACAGTTGCTGGCCCCATAAACCTTTAAAGAACAATAATTTCCTTGGCTAGTGATAGGCAACTCGGAACGCGGGCCATGAACCAAACTCGATGCCCTTTTCAGAATTGGGGTTCATTTTAACTGCAACAAATGACGTGGGATCTCGCGACTTCCACAAGTCAAGAAAAACATAACAGCACCCACGTGGTAAATCCCATGCCTTGCCATACTCCATATCCTCACCAGTCCAATTACACACAGTCTGAAAGAGGTGTCAATCAACAGGGGTCACCGACTCGGTCAGAGTGGGTGGGAAAAGAAACAATCCTCCATTGTGCATAAAAATGCACAAATTTCCCAATTGGTTTATACACAAGGCAATGGCGTCTGGTTAATGTCAATGACACTACAAGTCGGGCGCGAGGTCGCCACAAGTCCTAGTCCCAGAGAGATGATTGAAAACATCTGTTCCCCAACTGGCTGGGAGTCCTTTGATGTCTTGCCGACAGTTTCTGCGGTAAGAAAATGGGAGATAAGCCCCCACAAGCCCTCTTAACTTATTATTAATTACATGTGGAAGTCACGACTTCCAAGGTTCGAATATACGTTCCGCCAAAACAGGTGCCTCGTTTGAGAATACAAAGATAAATCCTTGCCAATTATCTCCACCCAGCTAACCTTTTTTTCGGGGCAGACCTAGACCTTTACGAGGTTTAACCCCCAAATAGGAGCACATTAAAACCTTCTGGAGTTCATCCCTCTGTCCACGTTGCCCCAGCTGTAGCTAGGCTACGTCTCCTGCACCTCATGGCCAGCCAATGCATCCACTTTTGCTCACAGAATCGGCCCAATATTTGCACCGGACAGGTCATTAGACGCTTCAATCAGTATTTGGGGGCACATAGAGGAAACTTGGTATCGGGGACTTCGTCCTAGAAGGAGACTCACTTCCACATCAATGTCCTTGAATTTCTGGCAGTGTACCAGGCATTGAGGCACTTGCACAGAACTGTCACAGGGAATGCTGTTTTTGTCAAATTAGAAAACTTAACAGATGGTCTCCTATATAAATCGACAAGGCGGAAAACAGTCACTATACTCTTGATAGTACAAGACAAAAAGGAAATAGTTCTCTCAACAGTTCACTATGCTAGGAGAATCAGGGCGGATGTGCTGTCCAGAAGAAAAGTCCTCCCTACATAAACGGTTTCTCAACCAAGCAGTCATTCAAACGATCTTCCAGAGGCTGTCCGCACATAGACCTCTCCGATCCACCCTCAGCCGTCGACAACCAATTCCAAGTCCTTTGTGCTCAGAACTGAGATCCGGGCACTTTGGAGAACATTATTTGCGTATGACTTCTCCAATCTCTCTCCTATAGGAGAGTATTAACAAATACCACCGAGGAACGTTGCGTGATCCTCGTAGCCCCACTATGGCCTGCCAGCCCTGGTAGTAGAATAATCATCATAGCCCCATTCTGGCCATGCCAGCCCTGGTAGCAGAGTGATCCTCGTAGCCACATTCTGGCCATGCAGCCCCGGTTGCAGAATGATCCTCATAGCCTTATGCTGGGTGTGCCAGCCCTGGTTGCAGAATGATCATCATAGACCCATTCTGGCCATACCAGCCCTGGTAGCAGAGTGATCCTCATGGCCCCATTCTGGCCATGCCAGCCCTGGTAGCAGAGTGATCCTCATAGCCACATTCTGGCCATGCAGCCCTGGTTGCAGAATGATCCTCATAGTCACATTCTGGCCGTGCCAGCCCTGGTTGCATAGTGATCCTTATAGGTCCATTGTGGCCACGCCAGTCCTGGTTTCAGAAATGTTTGCAGCTTCTGATCCACCCTTAGGAGTGAACAGATCTACAGTACCAACATCTCAGATTCCATACCTTGGGAGAATCCCTCACTTGCCGTGTCGTATTTGTCGAGCAATCAGCACACGGACTCACAGGTAGGGCTGCATTGGGGAGCCTGGGGAGCCTTCACTACCTCCGATCTCTCATCTTGCTAAGTTGATCTCTTGTTTTAGGACTTTGAGTTTGGGAGAGCGCAAAGGGACCAGGGACAGTCTTATGTTTTACCTTGCCCCACATAGCGCACCTTCTTCTCTCGGTGCTTATCTAATCTGAATGTTAGTTTGACACTAGTAGGGGAGACCCTGAAGTGGACTCCCGCAATTCAAAGGTGATTTGAGAGTCCGCGAAGTTATAAAACCTCTCCCTCCTGCCCCAAAGAAGGATTTATCCTTGGATGGTTATTTTGGCACTCATGCAAAGAGAATAGAGGTCCACTGTCTGAGTGGTACTGATTGGCTCTTGAGTTCTAAACTCACAAAATAATAATATCGAAGTCTTATATAGCGCACGTATCTACCAAACAAGGTACTCAAGGCGCTGAGTATATACATACTTTCAGAAAGATAGGTTATTGCAGTGATGAAAATCTGAGACCCAATTATTTAGCACCTTATAAGGGTTTACAAGGTGCTACGGCGCATTAAGCAGCCACAACCAGGAACACCGGGGCGAACCCCTTCTCTTTTCGATAAGTGCACTGGGTTCTTTTACGTGCATTCACAACGCACGGGACCAACGGCTTTACGTCCCATCCGAAGGACGAAGCATGTGGTTAAGTGTCTTGCTTAAGGACACAAATGTCACGACTGGGATTCGAACCCACACTCTGCTGATCAGAAACACCAGAGCTTGAGTTCGGTGCTCTTAACCACTCGGCCACGACATTCCACAATGTATTCACTGTGCCACAAAGTATATGTTTGGACAGCTTATGTGCATTTTTTTACGTCTAGTGGCTGGAAAGAATTTGTAAAAAATTGAAAATGGCGGCCATTTTCGTTGCCATCTTGGTTTAAAATCTCAAAATATTTATTTTATTGGATTCCTTGTGCCTCAAAAAACGTGTCTAGACACTTCTGTTTCTAAAGCATGTCTGGTTGCATGGCTATGAAAAGAATCCAAATGGCGGCCATTTTGGACGCCATATTTGATTTAGATACTATTGAGTTCTAAAATCTATTAATAATGGTTTTATTGGATTCCTTGTGACTCAAAACCTATGTTTTGACACTTAATTTGTGTTTACAGCATGTCAAGAAAATGGCGGCCATTTTGGACGCCATCTTGGTTTTAGATACTTATGATTTACAAAATCTCAAAATAATAATTCTATTGGATTCCTTGTGCTTCAAAACATACAATTCGACACTTTAATAATTTTTATTTATAGCATGTCTGGTTGCATAGTTATGATAAGATTTGAAACTGGCGGCCAATTTGGACGCCATCTTGGATTTCGGAAAGAGCTCTAGGGAGGTTTTGGGGACTTTTAGTATGTCATTCTGGGCACATTCCTGGACCTATCCTGAAAAATCAGCTTTTTATGAGCTATATCCGGGTTTTGGCCCGTATGACCTAATGTTTTTGGACTACTGCAAACCTGGGGTGCTAGTTTGATTCTCTTGGTATCTTTATGTGATAACACCGACCAGTGTAACTTTCCCAAACAATGTGGTAAAGGGGGATAATCAACACCGTTGTCACAAATAGATACCGGAAAGAATCAATTTAACACCCCAGTTTTTGCAATGTAAAAATATGTGCAGTGTTTGACCTTGAAATCTACTCGTTGTCAGTGCTTTCCAAGTCCTGCGGGGAAAACAAATCATATCAGCACGTTTTTAGAGCATAGGCTGGTTGCAACAGCCAGGCTACCGGAAGATACCAGTGTCCGTAGACCAGTTCGAACCGTGTAATTAGCAGCAGGTACATAATACATTTTATGTAATAATGCTTCAGGATTATTGTTTTGGTTTGCCCTTAAACTGATAATATTATAGTATCATGCTTTCCGAGGCCTTCAGAAAGTCCACCACTACTCGGGAGGAATTCGAACCAACGACCAAGGCATTTTATAAACAGCATCGGAGTCCACTCTTTTTCCTGAAGATTGTTAGAACATAGGCCCTACTAATAATTGCGACACGGAGTTGTTAAACCACCAGTTCTTTATTTCAAATTGCCCCCTTTTACAGCGCTACTTTTCAAACAAAAGTCTGCAGAAAGCGGTTGATCTAGCATAATTTTGTCACCACAAATGGTTGCGTCTTTTTGCTGCGTGATATTTTTGTGCAATTTTAAAAGTAATGCTAGAGTAGAATTGACTATAAATAAATAAATAAATAAATAATACAAATTCTTATTCGCCCCCCACCAAAAGAAAATAAATACATAAAAGTATAAAACAGTTTATCTGGTTATCTGGCCTGCTTCTGTTTTAATTTGAAATATTGTTAAACCAACGAGGGAACTAATGTTGTGGGGGTCATTGCACTCATTCAGGTTTTACTAATTCTTGCCCTCCGCCTCTAGCGAAATTTTGTCTTCAAGGGACTCAAATTGTCTTCGTTGGGCTAAATTTAGGGGGAAAATGTGCCTAAACATGACTATAAAGGTCTTCCAGGAGTAGAGGAGAACGGTTCCTGAAATAAACCAGATAAATCACCCGATCTTTGTATTGTAGTTGTTTTACTTTCATCAGAAGTATCAAAGTTAAATATTGTAAACAATTCAACTTTTGTTTTAGATTTTCTTAAATTTTACAATTTAAAATTGGGCAGTAAAGGTCGCTAAAGTTCTTTGCTTACATTCAACATTTTCCCGTTCTCAACCGCTTTTCGTAGGTATTGAAAACAGCACGCTGCCAAGATGATTTACGAAATCGTGTATATTGTGCAAGGGATAAAAAGAGGCTGACGAACTTTCATGACGAACCACTTCATTTGAATGTTTTGTTAGTCTTAACGTATTGATTGGTGGCGAACCTTGGTAGACCGATTGAATTTCACATTTGGAAAACTCTACTCCTCTTTACATGACAGACAGCATTGCGCAATCCTTCACTACCCATCCCCATTTTACCATGTATATATGCAGGGGCCTTTGTTCCCAGATAGTTATTTTGCCAAGTGGTATTTGTCTGTCGCTTGTTTTTGGTTATTTTGGGGCTTGTCTTGATGAGTCAATAATACATAAGGACATTTCTGAAATTATTTGCAGTATGTTTGATTTAATACAATTGACAACGGGTATTTATGAAACATAATTTCAGGACGTTTTAAAGTAATATTAAATTAGATTAAAACTAATAATTCATCCTTATTAAATAAAATAATACGTGCTATAAACAACGTGCCCCTTTTCAACCAGTTGGAACATAAATCGGGCCTTCATCTAACAATTTGAAATACTGGTTGACAAATTTGGGTTTGGGTTGTTCAACATTACCTTTAGTAGTCTCCATTACAACATTCAGTATAATAATTGCGAAAGATTAAACTTGCACACACTTGCGGTCAAAAACAGCTATGACCGAATTCAAATAGATAACGGGAGACGAATAACAACATGTTATAGACCCTTCTTGTCTATATACATTTAAGAACTTACCTAGTTTATATATTATAGTATCCAATAATAAATACATATTTAAACATGTTGTGTTTGTCATAAACTTACATACAACTAAAGAGAAATTATTGACATATCTTTACCGAAAGGGTGGATATTTTATATTTATCTATTCACAGACATTGCAGACGACAAAACACACATGAAGCTGTGTACTTTTAAATACTTATTAGGGTTACCTTCATTTTGTTTAAAACTACGTATCCCTTTATATGAACACTTTCTGTATAGTCCAACAATCAGTGTATTTATTTGGTTCGTATATGCCAATCCCTATGCCCATAAGAGATACGTATCAAGTGACTCACTGTTCATAACCAGGCACCACCAAATACTAATACTACAATTAAAAAACACCCTAAAAACATAAACAGGGCCGTAGGAAGCTATCTGGCCGGTACGGCCATGGCCGTACCAATATTTGAGATTTTTTCCCCCCGTTTTTTGGTACTGTTTTTTCTCCCTCCCCGTAGCATTTGTTTGCCCGATATCAAATTTGAATCAAGTAAAATAAAAAAAAAAAAAATCTTCAAAATAAAACTCATTAGTAACGAGTTCATTTCCCTTTGCGCGCTAGCGATTGTATACTATAGCTAGCTATGCGATTGAGGCTAATGGTATGGACGTTATTGAGGGCAGCCTACTGCCAGGTCACGACCTCTACCCTTTGGTCATCCCTGTCAATGTGGTCTACATTCAGGTACGGTTGTTGGGCACATGCGATCGATCGTGTACATGTCATAATGTCGACACTACTGCATGTTGCGTGAAACTTTTGTTGTTGTTGAAATTCTGAATGTTGTAGAAATCGAACATGATCATTATAATATTTTCCGATTGATTTTATATTTCATAATTTCCCTTGCCATTCATTTCAAATTACAACGTGAAACTACTGTTATTAAATATTTTTATTGTTGTGTAACTTGCTTTTATTTAAATAATTTGTGAAACTTATAAATGTTTAAAAACAAATTTGTGCGCTTTGTTTTCTCCAATGAATTCAAGGAAGGATACAATAGATCGATCCATTAAGCCCCGCCTCCTTACGAGTTGACCAATCACAGCCACGAAACCCGATCAACATTAGTGCAAAGATCACCAAACGGCTCAAATGGTGATCAGATTTCGCGGTTGTGATTGGTCAATGAGAAATGGGCGTGGCTTAATGGATCGGTGTATAACTAACTGATTCTGTAACACTTTCCAATTTTCAGTGAACTAATTGTTCATATAGAAAATCATTAAATGAGCTTTGGAAATGACATTTGATCGTTTATTGTTGCAAAAATAGTTTATCAAGATTAGTTTAAAATGTTATTAGAGAGTAAACCAATAAAAATGAATTTTATAATTTGCTCAAAAAGTGAGGGAAAAGTGGCCAGGAATTACGTCATATTGCACCACAGAGCATCTAGAATGAAAACATTTCCGGGGCCCTTAAGCGGGCCCCAGACCCCGCGCCGTAATGGCTTCGCGCTAGCATTGACTATAACTCCGCTTCTCAAATGGGCCTGACCAATGTTTTTGAGCTTCCTACGGGCCTGATAAAGATTAATAAATGAAAAGAAGTAACATTACAGTTATTCTAATAATAACAATTAAAAAACTAGAAATTCCTTAATTGTTTTTACTCGAACCTACTTCAAAAAGAATTAAGTTTTATGCGGTCACTTTAAACCGTGCATACAGTGAAACATGTGACAATAATAGTAGAATAATGAGAAAGGACCAGTTACTCATGACTTGGTCCCTCTTTTGATGTATAATGTGTTCGAGTGCGCCTATGCGCGCTCAAGCACATTAAGGTGGATAGACCACAGGCCTTAAACATTTCACATATACATAAATGCCGGGGGTTGTGAGGCACAATGCATGCTGGGGAAATGGCACACCCATTGGAACGAGATTGCAGTTTACAGGGACCCTTATTAAGGACATAGTTTGATGTGTTCAACTTGAAGAGCTGGTTTCCTATTGGAAGAAGATCTGTAATTTGCATACAGCACTTTAGTATTTTAGTGGCTGTATTTAACCCAATTGTCTGCTTATGGTTGTAAGATCTTATGGTTTAATTTTATAAAGCTTTTCATACACTGTACTAAGACTGGAATAATGTGAAGTTTAAATGCATTTATTTGGCTTTTGATATTTCATAATTAAACTTTTTGTATGTTTTTGTTTCAGTATATTTATATATTTATGTATAATATTGATCGATGTATTTGTTACATCAAAGGAATCTGAACATGTAACAAGTACCTTAACGTATTTTTCTTTAGTTTAGAACCTTGTCGTTTAGCGTTTTTCAAAATCAACGTAGACTTTCTAAAGACAGCTTCTCAATTGAAAAACGCCTAGATCTGCAAGTCTTTCTCCGAACTGTGGTTATAAACGGTTCCACATTTGTTGAAATTCTAATACTTTATTCATGAACGATGCACACAAATCATCAAAAGAAATGGTATTGCAGCTGTAATATGAAACGATTTACTCCAAATATGAGCCAAATAACTTTTGTGTTTTTACATGACTTTGAAAGCAATATGAAGTATGATAGTTTAAGACATGTATCACAATAATTTTTTACAATATTAAGAATGATATTAAGCAACTGTTTGTCAAAAATAATTGGTCAAATACAATCGTCAACTTAATAACAGTTTGCACCATTTTTTATTATTGCTAATTTCTATAATTATTATCAGATGAGACGAGTTTCAAAATACTGAAATGTTATTTAAAAACATTTAAACTATAGGCGGCAAGTGACATGTCAAGCACAGTTTTCAGTAAAAACAAATCATGTAAAGCTCTGGAAAGACCCTTTTTAGACACAATTTTACCAACTGCGGTGGTTTGCTACTGTATGACTACAAAACTGTCTACTTGTCAACAGAATCGATATGATCTGGTTTGGCTGAACAATGACAGATATTCACAACTCCGTTGTACGTGCTTTCTTTGGTGACACTAAGTGCACCAAAACGCCCTCTACTGGCAACTGACAAATCAGCTGGCTTCTCACGACAACCGATGTCAAAGCCACTGGTTCCACTGGCTTTGCATTTATGTGACTTGATGGCGGCACGTTTTGAAAAGCCAGCTGATAAACCATTTATCTGCAGTTTAGAGCAATCCTGTGGTGGACCTTTGGTGATGTGACCAAACACTTCGTCATCGCTTTCAACCAGGTCATCGTCATGATTGGAAGAATGACCGTTGGTCATCAGACTGTATTTCAAACAATTGATACTTTCTTCTGATTTGTAACTGGATTCAGGTGATAATTTGTCGGCCTTGATAAATGGTTTACGAGGGAATCGGCTTGGACTCTTCTTTGGATCTACTCCGTCAGTATCACTTGAGTAGCCATCACCTTCTGGTATTGACAATACAGCCATCTTTGATTCCGAATACAAAGCCATGTACACATCTGGCCTTGCTTCAAACGCTGCTGCTTCGGGCCATGATGCAAGACGACGCCTCAGTGGACTTACACTCCGTAGAACTGCTTTGCCTGTGCTGCAGATAAGCCGCCAGTCGTTCAGTATATCATCCGTTGTAGTATTCAGAGATGTTACAGTGAACCTGATCACGTAAAGGTTGTTAATCGCCGCAGGTACAACGTAAAGTTTACCACTTCCATTGAGTCGACGTAGCAACTCCTCTGTCAGGAAGTTCTTCCCCTGTAATTTATATCAAGGGAAGTAGTTTACTTAAAGATCAACTTGAACGAAATCACTCGAACAAATTTGACCCTTTATATTTGTTTATTGTGTGTGTTTAGTTATTATTATTTGGTCGTAAATTTGAATTTTTCTGCGCTGTAATTTTGCTAAAATTTGATCGGAAAAAATACCCAGATAGCATGCGAACGTTGAATCAACGTTTATATTTGGTTAGCATGGTTGATTTTTGGTTAGCATGGGTTATTGTTCATTTAGTATTGTTAATTTAACGTTAATCTAATGTTACAAAGGTTTATGTTAGATTATGGTTATTTAAAAACGTTAAATCAACGTTTGTTTTAGGGTTTCGTGGTTGGTTCGTTTTTGGTTAATAGAAAAACGTTAGGTCAACGTTTGTTTTAGGTTTCCCTAGTTGGTTCGTTTTTGGTTGAAAATTAACGTTTAATCAATATTTGTTTTAGGGTTTCATGGTTGGTTCGTTTTTGGTTGATAAAATAATGTGTAATCAACGTTTGATTTAGGTTGTCATGGTTGGTTCGTTTTTGGTTGGTAAAATAACGTTTTATCAATGTTTGTTTTGGGTTTGGATTGTTTGCCAATTTTTGGTTGATAAAATTACGTTAATTCAACGTTTGTTTTAGGTTTTCATGATTGTTCTGTTTTGGGTTGATAAAATTACGCTAAATCAATGTCTGTTGCAGTTTTTCATTGTCGAAAAAACCCCAAGGTTATATCAACATTATGCGCTAGGTAGGCTAAGGTTGGCCCTTTTTATCAGTCCAAACTCAAATTTAATATATAACAATTTGGTGTAATGAAGACATTGAATGGTAGTTTGTTCAACTTTTTTTCCAAATCCTTTTAGAAGAATTTGTTAGACATCAAATGTACCATCGATAGTTTCAGTTGCAAATTATTAATTAAAAATTAAACCAGTTAAATATATAAAAAGATGCAACCATGACTGCAGTTTCTATGTATTCCGGACTACATATATACAACACATGCCACATATTAGGATATATAGGTATACATTGACTATAGCATGTAGTACAGTTGTAATAATCATTTATTAATTAAAGTATACCATAAAAATACATTAAGATATTCTAATTATTCATGTCAAAGTTGATGGATCGTGTTGGATCATGAGTTAAATTAAACGGCCCAATTAACGTTGAACAAACGTTAATGTAACATTGTTTCAACGTTAGCTTGCTAACGTTAATTAAACATTTTATCAATAAGCAAATTAACGTTGAAAAAACGTTCACATAAAAACGTTAAAGTAACTTGTTGAAAAAACGTAAATGTTGCATTGTTTCTACGTTTACAATCTAACATTGATTAAACATTAAATCAATGAGCAGAATTACGTTGAGTCTACGTTCTCGTCAAACGTTAAAGTAACTAGTTGAAAAAACGTTAATGTAACATTGTTTCTACGCTTACAATCTAACGTTGATTAAACATTCAATCAATGAGCAGAATTACGTTGAGTCTACGTTCCCCAAAAACGTTAAAGTAACTAGTTGAAAAAACGTTAATGTAACATTGTTTCTACGTTGACAATCTAACGTTGATTAACCATTACATCAATGAGCAGAATTACGTTGAATGTACGTTCTCATATAACGTTAAAGTAACGTTCAGTGTAAACGGTATTAAAACGTTGTTCGACGTCCCAATGCTATCTGGGTAGCCCCTCTTTCAATTTTTGAACTAGAGTTTTTTTACCGCCGTTGGCGGCCCCCTCGTATTTTCGGAACCAAAACGTCACAACGCGGACTGGTGAAGATTGTTTGTATTCGTCTCTATGCATTTACTGATTGCTTTTTTTGGATCGTTCCTATTCTTCAAACTTTGTTTTAACGACTTGTGTAAGTTTGTATCATGCCGAGCAAATGTGCTGTCGGTGGATTCCAGAATTAGCAAAAAGAGTCCCGCGTTTATTTTTCTTTCATTTTCCGAAGAATGCGGCGATGTTTATTAACAACTCTCGAAAGGATCTCAAGTTGTCAAAATGGTCCTTCAATGGTTTATATGAAGAAGGGATCACCGAAAAATTATTTTATAAAATCTTAAATTATTGTTTAGTTGTTCATAGATCAAGGGTACGTTCTCACTATACGGAGCACCACAAAGAGACATAGGCCTAATGGTATGAAAACAATTACTGAAAACAGAAATAATTCAATTTCAAAATAATTTATATTGAGCCCTCAAAAATCAATGTGTTGCTCATCCAAACTGATTTTGATCCAAAATTGTTTTTTAAATCATTTTGCATGAAATCTTTTCGAACGCTTATCTTGAAATAAATTATTGCGAAATCGTTTTGTGCGCCAACAATTTATTCTATTTCATTTCGAATGCTCAAAATATTTAATTTTGTGCGCTCAGAATAATTGATTGCCAGTGTGAAAGCTAAAACAGTTATTGCGAAATCGAATCGTCCTCTCAATTTTTTTTCGAACGCTTCAAATAATTTAGATAGTGCGCTCGGAATATTGCCTTTGCAAACGCTAAAATTTCATTTCGAAAACAAGTCGTGCTCTCAAGAAATCAAAATATTTCTGTAGTGATTTTCTTCTTCTTCACATTTCCCATTTCTTTTTTTTTTTACTCCTAGTAGACTATTTTATGGTTTCCATTATCTACTCATACCAACCGTGATCCATAAAACTACTATTCGACATAAATAATTTACTGGTGACACAAATTCAGTCTTAAAAAAACAAGGGTCTCAATAAGGCATCATGCCTGATAACTGTTAACATGTTGTTGGGCGCAATCTTTGAAAAGGGCCATTCTAAAAATTCGCTCAAGCCAATTTTGCAGTTTGCGCATTGCTACTTCTGAACTAAAGTCTGCCCACACAAATACCACAAATACAAAATGCGCGGCTGAGGCACGAAATTGACACAAACTACATTTTGCATTCACTTGTGCTGCCAGTTGTTCGCACCGAGTGGCTCAGCTCATTATGTAGTTTTGTCTTGTCCCTTTTCTCGAGAACTCCCCTGGTCACTTGAGCTGATATCACCCCCATCAGAAATGCTTGAAAGAAAAACCTCTTCTTCACCAACACTATAATATTTCCACAAACCGCTGCTTTCTGACATTTTAATCAGCTTAATTTTCATTTCAGAGATGCCTCTTTGCATGTAATAATTCACGTTTGTGTGGGGTTAAAAAACCCGAGTCCGCCGTGTGACGTCACAGTGTTGTTTTGATTCCTAGGCGCTTAAGGGCTTTTCGTGAAACTCGGCGCTTTTGCTCAGCGTATAAACGCTGATCAAAATGTTCTTTTTTACATTATGACACAATTTTGTATTGAGTTCCACTAATTTATGTGTTATCATTACGCACTCGTTTACCTTTCTACAACAAAAAGTCAATAATGTAAATTTCGTTCAAGTTGATCTCAAGTCTAGAGCTATTCTAATTCGCATGAGAGATCGACATTGCGCGATACCTTACCTTAAGTCGAAATACAACCAGACTCAAGTTGCAATCAACAGGAATCTCAAACATTGCTTCTGACCGCACAAGCGTTTCGAAGTACTTTGCTAGACGAACACCCTGTAATTCAACAATGACATGGAAAACTGCAGTTTACATTTTTGAGGGTTAAAACAAACACCTTGGGTATAGACTACAATTGTATGGAAATTCATTCAAAATAGCTTGAAAAAGTTGGGAAAAGACTGAAATTGCGACGCCATAGTGTGGAACACAAGCACGACATAATCAATTGACTGATAGTCTCAGATGTTAACTGATTGTCTGGTTCAACTGGTGAGCAGACATGTTTCTGAGAAGTCGCGGTACAACACATTTAGTAGTACTTTATCCACGGGCGTTTCAAAGTGCTATTTTTCTTTTAGACAGGTTTTAAAGTTGTTGAACTATGAGACCCAATTAATATGTAGCACCTTATAAGGGCTTACAAGGTGCTGTAGTCAGCAGCCATTGCCAGAAACACCGGGGCTCTAAATCAGCGGCGGATACAGGGGGGGGGGGGGGGGGGGGGGGCGTGGGGGCGCACGCCCCCCCCCCCCCCTTTTGCTTGAAAAGAAAAGAAAAAAAGACACCATCAAGGAGAAAAGTGCGGGAGAGACAAAATTAATGACTAAGGCCCTACCTAGTATTTTATTTCAAAAAAGCTACTAAAAATCCGTACCTCGTACACTTTGTTTCATTTGTGGACCACTATTATTTCACTGACAGACATTGTCTCACGTGAATCTTGTGTACTGTGTGGAAAGCGTGTTTTTCTCACACACTGAACATGCCTGGCGCGGGGATCATTCACCCACATCGTGAGTCGACCATGCATGCCACCTGTGTGTGTGTACATTGTGCAAAGAAGTTTCTGGATGGAAAGTCAGCACTCGCGCGCGCTAAATACAATGTGACTTTTACAATACGAACTTCCGGAAACTAGTGAAGAGTGAAGACATGCCCCATGAATAGGGATAATCTACTTTGTATCCTTGGCCCAGTGCATCCTTTTTTCTGTGGCCGATTTAAATTTTAAAATGGGTTATGAAACGTACCGATCGAAAGCTACTGTACTTGTAGAAGGCCCTAATGCTGAATTGTTTTTTTTTAAACATCACAGATCTTTTGGGAAAATTGTTTGCTTTTCGAGTCGCGAGTGTGATTTTTTCCCCACTTATTAACTTGCGGGAAAACCATTGTCAGGTTCCCTCAAAAATCCACAACAGTTAGACGATCAACTGCTGATATTTAATGGGGACCAGACTGATTTAGTCAGCGCGCCGAGCGCAATCAAGGTTTTGTGAAATACGCGTAATGCTGTGCGCATCTCACGCCCGTCTGGGAAAGATATAGACCTTTCTTTTGTTGATAAACAAAGTGCGCCGGTTGGCATGGACGGCCGAATGTTGGCAAAACATTCAATCGTGCTAAAAAATGTTGTGACCAAATTCAACATTTTCTGTAAAGATTCATGAACGGAAATACCTTCCATGATTGGTTGATTTGTTTCCAACAAATTCAACACTATTTTTGAATATTTTGTGTAACACTGCTACAAACTGTGATGTGGCAATCTGTTTTTGATTTGCAGTTATGGCTTTCCATAGTTTTTCAACCTGGGTTGGCAAAAACTCGGGCTGTGACGTTGCAAAAGAAAGGTCTATACTATGCTCAGCGCGTTATGTAAATCAGTCTGGTCCCCATAGATAGTTTAAATGTTGTGAAATTGTTAAGGGAACCCAACTAGGTTCTCGCGCAAGTTGTTAATACGCGTTATCAAAAAATTCACTCTCGCGACTAGAAAGGCAATCAATTTTCCCCAAACATCTGTGATGTTTTTAAAAAAATGTTTAGCATTTGGGCTTTCTACAAGTAGGCCTACAGTAGCATTCGATCGGTAAGTTTCATAACCCGGATTAAAAACTACATCGGGCACAAAAATAGGATTGCAATGGTGCTTAGGCCCAATTGGCAAGGATACGAACGAAGTGGATTGGCCCCACTCATGGGGCTAGTGAAGACATAGCATCGTATAATCATGGTGTCTCACTCTGTTTAGAAAATCACAGATTGTTTTCGTATTCAAGAAAGAGGGTAAATATCCGTTGTGTTTCTTTCAAACTAGTCATTATCAATTGTGCAGATAGTACAACGATGTAGGGCTGGGGAGGGGGCTAGGCCTCTAGTAGGCCTACCCTCACCTTGTCGTACATTAATGTTATTGTTGCTCGATCGCGCTGTCACTGAAGACAAGCACAGCTTGTTATTTTGTGTCACATTCTAATCCTCAAGTATGTGAAAACTAAATGACAAAGAGACCCTATTTGGTTACATGTATATTAAAAATTGCACTATCGTTTAACTCGCCAACAGTTTTTCCCCCTGAATTAAAGTATAAGTTGTAGCCTGCATTTTGATTTTATAACTCAGGATGGCCGATTCAAATCGATGACTCCCAACTCGAAAATAATGTTTTAATAATGATCTTGCAAAAACAAAATTGGTTTAAGTGGTCAGATATTGCATGAGATCGTACCACAGAGCATCTAAAATCCTGTTTCGTAGCATTTCGGGCCCCGGAACCGGCCCATGCCGTTAGGGGTTCGCATTATGCGCTCGTAGGCGCCACAAATTGTATTCACCATTTGCTGCTTGGTAAATTTTCACGCCCCCCCCGTTTGGAAAATCCGGGATCCGCCCCTGTCTATACACAATAAAACAAGGGACCTAAGGCTTTACGTCCCATCCGAATAACGAAACGACAACGGTCAAGTGTCTTGCTGAGTGTCACAAGAGTGTCAAGACTTGGACTGCTCAAACACACACTCTGCTGATCAGAAAAACTAAATCTGGAGTCCGTTGTTCTCGACCGCTCGGTCACGACACGCTGATTTGCCCCCAGAAAGGAAAAGCCCATAGAAAGCACTTTTATTATGTATTGGCTTTCTTTGTCGGTTTTGGCAAATAAGGCAGCCGATTTAATCAATCCATTAAAAATGAAGCGCTTTAAATCTTCATTGCTTCCGTGTTTCGAAATAAGAAAGGGCTATAAATTTCGCAAAATGTGAATTAAAAACTAAATACAAATAGGCCTTCAGCCTGCTCGCTCTGAGCTCTCCCAGATGCATCCTCAACAGCAGAAGGACATGGTGTCCTAGGAAATCTGTCCACCGGAGATCCCCCCCCCCGCCCTGTGCGGGAAATTAAATGGACTGAAGGAGGAGAATTCAAAAGACAGCGCTATATCAGAAAAAGTGTGTACACAGTTCAACGTTGGGGGCGGGGGGCGGGGGGGGGGGGGGGGGCAGAATCTCCTGCCACACCGGCACCAAATAATATACCCAATCTGAAGCTCACCCTGCTAACATCACTGAACAAGCGCAGAACAAACAACGAAGTAATTCAAGATTTAATTGTGACTGAAACAACTTGCGGAAAAATCGAGATGATGGCAACAAACTCGTCGCAACCTCCCCGCCAAACATCAACTTATAAGGCCTATCACCGACCGACTTTTTGTCTGCCATTGCTGTGGCCAACAAAGACACCTAGCTCGTGGACGCCGCTATACCCGCAGGGCCCACGGCAATTCAGGGCGCACCGTCGTCGGGGCCTAGCAACAACAAAATGCAGTCTCTAGTTTCTCCTTCGACCACACCAACAACTACCGTACCTGCACAGAGTACCAGAATCTATTACTATTACAGTTAGGCCCTAATATTAATCGACATCGATTGAAGTTGATTGCCATAATTACACCGCTTTGACGGACTCCTGATCCCAGATAACCTGTTTCAGAAAGCATAATTATGCTGCAAGAACTCCAGTCATTTTGTCCATCGAAGGCGCAAGTGGACAGAGCGTTTCTTACTTAATAAATAATAATAAAATTCAATTTATAATGCGCCAATTCCAGGCAAGCCTTTTCAAAGGCGCATGACAATGAAAGAAACCACTAAAATGGTGTAATTATTCCAGCCTCCTTAAAAATCGTAGACAACGTCTACGATGTGGTGCTAGTATTTGTAGCTCCGACTCCTACGTGTACTTCTACTCATTGGCACCAATGCCCACAGAACCAAATGATATCAGTTTATTACGTTGCACCTCCCGGGACGGAAGTCGATAATCTCTGTCAAGCTCCGACATAGGTCCTGATGGTCCGCACATACACGTCGCTAAAGACTATCCACAGATTAAAGGTCGGAAGGCTTGTTGCTGATAATAGAATCATGTTTTTGTATTTACATTTTAGACAACATTACTGGACTGTCTCACCAGAAACTGTAACGTATACTAAAAGCTTCTGCTGAACACCAGTTTCTTGTCCATCATTATGACTGATTCATTTGGACAAAGTGGAAGGTAGGGTTGCTATGACTATGTGTATCTGGTGACTGCCTTTCAATCAGATAAAGAACATCCAATTCAATAGTCATGGACCATTTAGCAACCAACACATAGATTAAAAGCAGGTCCGTTTGTTTTAGGAAATTGCTGCTTTTCAACTATTAAGGGGCCATTCAGAATAACCTATTTTCAAAAATTACATTTTTTTTTTTCGAATTTGATTTTACCCAACCCCCCCGAATTCATAAAAAAACCACAAAAAACATTAACAGACTAACCCTATACACTGTTTTAGATTTGTCCTGAAGATTTAATTGACAATTTAATTGGCGAAATTGACGGAGAAAACTTAAATGATTAGGGGTAAACTTGATTTATTGAAAAAGGATGTTAGTACCTTTCGTACATGCTCTTGAAGTCCTTTGATTCCAAATGACCTTATGACAAACCACAGCTTTATGGAACGGAAGCGACGACTCAAAGGAATCTGCCAATTCTGTCGAGGAAGATTGAAATTAAAACGAAGTGTAACAGTCTGCCATGATAAATAGACCTTGTTTATTACATAAACAATTACAGCGGACGCTCCCCCCCCCCCCCCCCCCCCCCACACACAAAAAAGTCCCCCAAAACAAAACAAAATAGTCCACCCGCCAAAAACAACAACAAAATGGTGCGCACAAACAAATTGACCAAATGGCTTGAACTGGGCCTTGATTTTTCTTGGCTTGGATCAGGCAGACGGAGCCTAAGCCAGAGTATGTCAAGGCCTTCGTGGCTTGGAGCCGCGATCCCAAGCGACTGAAATCGGAGACCACGCACGCGAGTGGCGAAGCCATGAGGGCCTTTTCCAACTTGTTTGCGGTTTCTAATGTGTTTCTTTATAATCTCGACTTTTGCTACCCGAAACGGTAGCAAAAGTCCAAACCAATCAGAAGTGCATAACGCACGTTTCATACTTCATGAATAATTCATTTAAAAAAACGCAAACAAGTTGGAAAAGGACCTCGTGGCTTCGCCACTCGGCTCGCGCGCGTTAGTTTCCCGTTCAAGTCGCTCCACTGTTTACAAAGCTGTCCAAGCTACGATGGCCTTGACAAAAGGCTAAAGCCAGAGCAGAAGATCATGAGCTGTGCTCTCAAAAAGACCTGGTTTCCACACAGTCACATTACAGTATTCGTGCATGCACCCGCAGTGAGTATGAATCGCCATTTAGTGAAAGACTATTTTGACAGGAAACAGGGTTGAAACACTGGGTGATGGGATACATACGTGCCATATTTTGTTTTCTGTTAGGACTAAGATACGGTTCTTACCATGAAATCGATGGCCATCCCTTGTTTTTCATGTTTAAGATACAAAGGATTAACACAAAACGTTTTCTCCAGTACTTCTCTATCTTTTACCCTGCAAATGAGAGAAAATGATGTATAGTTGTGATGTATAGTTGTAATGTATGTAGGTTGAGGAAGGTTGAGGAAGGCAGAGCAGTCAAACAAGTCACAAACTTTCTGAATAATCTAGTTTCAATTATAAAGTCCTGCTCCATGGCATTTCTAACATCAGAAGTCTGTGCTTATTGATCCACTTAGGTAGTCAGATTCCCCGCGAGTTACTGTGCACTGTGCACTAGCCTGTCTATACGCACGTGTATCTTTACACGCATTTGACTCCCAAAATTGACCATTCCCATGAAATATCTTAACTACATTTACGCATGCGTACAGACACTTTTGGTTGGCAAAAGCCATAGAGATGTGCACTAATAAAGCAGACGCACAAACGCGTCCTGCGTCACTCCATTATCAACCCCATACAAAAAGGCGTGATGTTTCATTATTTGCCAATGTTTGGACGACCAAATGGACGACTTTGCTTTGCACATCGATTTTGAAAATTTTCGGGCAACCTTCTAATTTAATTTTGACCTGCCTTTAAGTCTTTCATTAAAACTTACCACATGGCAGTGCAATCAAAGTGAACCATCATCCATTTGCTTGGGTTAAAAGCAAATGTGTCTGCCCTATCAACTCCTTTCAAATGATGGCGGTATTCAGGACACAGGAATGCAGTCCCAGCGTATGCAGCGTCAACGTGTAACCATAAACCAGATTCTTCACCTGCAGACACAGATATAATATCAACTGGTTGATATGAACTCTGTTTTTGACAAACTTAGGAAGCAGTTTAAATCCCCGATAAGATGTAAGAACTAAACTAATTATATGGCGCAGTTTACACAAAAAACTTAAATTGAAACTGTATTATACAATTACAATGAATATTGTAAAATGAGAACAGTATATGGAAAAATAATTGATACTGTTAAAATTAAAACGTTAGTTGTGTAGGATTTAAGTTGTTTGTATATAGAATATTGATGTAGGCCCTTTAGTTGAAAAACATTCTATATACAGGGATCAGCTGTTGCCTCAAGTACCAATCCCCATGCAAACTTCTTTTGGTTTGAGGTTTGTCGGGTTGAGAGGACTATCGCTAGTGACTTGGGATAAATGAATAAGGACAACGTATATATAAGTCACTGCGTTTACGAAAAACATGTACATTTGGAATGAAATTCTTGGCGAACAGCGAGCCAACGGGGAGATTTGTGAAATGTGACATCTGAAAGTCCTTAGTTTATCTTACAATGTATCAACGAAATGAATAAACCTGATCAGGACTGTGGTAATTTTGCTTATAATGTTTTAAAGATTATATTAACCGATCACTACCAAATGTTGTGACTTTTCCTAAATATTATCACTATAGGTTCATAGTTACTAAATGCATCTAAAATAGGAAAGAGTGGGTTGCTATTGAAATTTAACCGTTTGTTTTACCGTGGGTGTGCTTAACTGTATTTGTTTACATTTTCTGCAAACATTAATGTACAAGAATATTATAAAAGATCGTCAATAAAGGAAAACTATGTGATCATGTAGTTTAGCTACTTACTGGAAATTAAATAAACTGCGCCAATAAAGTATCTAAACACTTACAAATGGTCAGATTTATCGGAACCTCAAATAGTATGCAAAAAATTAATTAAATAATTCGATTCACAGTTATCTTCTGCGCATTTTGACACCTCTTTTGTTGCGCTGCGATGTTGTTTGGCGGATTTATGGGCACTTGAGTGGCTTAAGGTCGAATTTCAAAAGTTGCAAAAGCCCCTATTCACCCCAATTCCACAAGCAAGACCGCTTATTTAGCCTTCGCCAGATCGCATCGGAGATGGAGTCGTCGAGCGTGGTCCAAAGTTCTCTTCACCGACGAATGCCGAGTGTGTTTAGATACTTTATTGGCGCAGTTTAGTATAACTGCCCGGAGCCCCCCCCCCCCCCAAAAAAAAATAAAAAATTATAAATATATATATATATATATGATTTTGGGTTGAACAAGGAAAAATTGACTAGAGCGGGATTTGAACCAACGACCTCCGGATTGACGTGCCGGCGCTCTACCAACTGAGCTATCTAGCCCTATGTTGGCGGTCTCCCTATTTTGTAAATATATATATACCAACAACAACGACAACGACAAACATCAAACAAACAAACAAACAAACAATGAAATACTGTTTACCAAATCTTGGAACATTTGGCAAAAAAATGCGGAAAATACGGGGAAAATATAAATCTTGACAGATGATTCGCAAAAAACTTAAAAACAGCAAATTTTTTATGAAAAAAGTGGCATGTGTGTAAAAGTTTGGTCGACAGGAAATTCCTACAAAATATCATAGCTACCGGCCACGTTCTTCAGTAAGAATGAAAGATCGATTGATGATTTTTTCAACTGCAAGGTTTCTTTAAATTAATGTTAATTTTGAACAAATATCTACACATTATACTGTTTAGTATCTATGCGACGTTATTTCCCGTCATATTAACATAATAATCTGCAAAGAGTTAAAAAAGAGAGAAAATAATTTAATTCAAATCTTATTTGAGTCGTCAATTCCGGCAATGTACTGTTACAAATTGCACTGCCATGTACACTTCTGAGCCTTGTCGGGTGCAATAAGTTCACTTTTCCTTTTTTACATTAATCGTTCGAGGATTGAAGATTGTGTAACGACGGCACTTTCAGCCTCTATAAGTTGCAGTACATTATGAAGGATAATGCCAAACTCATTTAATTTCGTTGATACTCACATACTTGACCGATCTCTTCCAGGTTATCAAATGCACATACCCCTGTTGTTCCGAGTGTTGCACATACCTGCAGGAAGATCAATTATAAACTGAGGTAGACAATTTTTGTTAGAAAAATTTAGATATAGATTTAATATAGCAATTTTTCCGATTCAAAAAGGTTTTAAGCTTTTAAGATGGTGTGGCTGATGGTGTGGCTATTGGTGTGACTGTTGATGTGGCTGGTGTTGTGGCTGACGGTGTACTTGACGGTGTGGCTATTGGTGTGGCTCATGGTGTGGCTGTTGATGTGGCTGATTGTGTGGCTGTTTTGCCTGTTGGTATGACTGATGGTGGGGCTGATGGTGAGGCTGATGGTGTGGCTGTTGATGTGGCTGAATGTGTGGCTGACGGTGTGGCTGTCGGTGTGGCTGATGATGCTGCTGATGGTGAGGCTGTTGGTATGACTGATGGTGGGGCTGATGGTGAGGCAAATGGTGAGGCTGATGTTGTGGCTCATGGAGTAGCTAATGGTGTGGCTGACGGTGTGGTTGACGGTGTGACTGATGGTGTGGCTATT
This sequence comes from Leptasterias polaris, assembly GCA_037783415.1. Lineage (NCBI taxonomy): Eukaryota > Metazoa > Echinodermata > Asteroidea > Forcipulatida > Asteriidae > Leptasterias > Leptasterias polaris. The sequence goes on from JAZGTN010000164.1 coordinate 147,496, forward strand.
GGTGTGGCTGATGGTGTGGCTGTTGATGTGGCTGATTGTGTGGCTGTTGATGAGGCTGATGCTTTTGCTGACGGTGTGGCTGTCAGTGTGGCTATTGATGCTGCTGATGGTGTGGCTGTTGGTATGGCTGATGGTGTGGCTGATGGTGTGGCTGATGGTGATGCTGATGGCGTGGCTGATGGTGTGGTAAACGGTGTGGCTTACGGTGTAGCCGATGGTGTGGCTGTTGTAGCTGATGATGGTGTGGTTGTTGGTGTGGCTGATGGTGTGGCTGACAGTGTGGCTGTTGGTGTGGCTGATGGTCTGGCTGATGGTCTGGCTGATGTGTGGCTGATCGTGAGGCTGATGGTGAGGCTGATGGTGTGGTAGTTGATGCTGCTGATGGTTTGGCTGTTGGTGTGGCTTGTGGTGTGGCTGACGGTGTACTTGACGGTGTGGCTGATGGTGTGGCTGATGGTGTGGCTGTTGATGTGGCTGATTGTGTGGCTGTTGATGTGGCTGTTGCTGTGGCTGTCGGTGTGGCTGTCGGTGTGGTTGATGATGCTGCTGATGGTGAGGCTGTTGGTATGACTGATGGTGGGGCTGATGGTGAGGCTAATGGTGAGGCTGATGTTGTGGCTCATGGAGTAGCTAATGGTGTGGCTGACGGTGTGGTTGACGGTGTGGCTATTGGTGTGGCTGATGGTGTGGCTGTTGATGTGGCTGATTGTGTGGCTGTTTTGCCTGTTGGTATGACTGATGGTGGGGCTGATGGTGAGGCTGATGGTGTGGCCGATGGTGTGGCTGTTGTAGCTGATGATGGTGTAGTTGTTGGTGTGGCTGATGGTGTGGCTGTTGTAGCTGATGATGGTGTGGTTGTTGGTGTGGCTGATGGTGTGGCTGACAGTGTGGCTGTTGATGTGGCTGATGGTCTGGCTGATGGTCTGGCTGATGTGTGGCTGATGGTGAGGCTGATGGTGAGGCTGATGGTGTGGTAGTTGATGCTGCTGATGGTTTGGCTGTTGGTGTGGCTGTGGCTGTGGCTTGTGGTGTGGCTGACGGTGTACTTGACGGTGTGGCTGATGGTGTGGCTGATCGTGTGGCTGATGGTGTGGCTGACAGTGTGGCTGTTGATGTGGCTGATGGTCTGGCTGATGTGTGGCTGATGGTGAGGCTGATGGTGAGACTGATGGTGTGGTAGTTGATGCTGCTGATGGTGTGGTTGTTGGTGTGGCTAATAATGTGGCTAATGGTGTGGCTGATCATGTGGCTGATGGTGAGGCTGATAGTGAGGCGATGGTGTGGCTGATGGTATGGCTGTTGATGCTGCTGGTAGTATGGCTGATGGTGGGGTTGATGTTGTGGCTGTTTATGTGGCTGATTGTGTGGCTGTTGGTATGGCTGATGGTGTGGCTGTTCAGTCTGCTGATTGTGTGGCTGTTGGTATGGCTGATGGTGTGGCTGATGAGTGGCTGATGGTGAGACTTAAGGTGTGGCTGACGGTTTGGCTAATGGTGTGGCTGTTGGTTTGGCTGATGGTGCGGCTGATGGTGTGGCTGATGGTCTGGCTGATGTGTGGCTGATGGTGAGGCTGATGGTGAGGCTGATGGTGTGGTAGTTGATGCTGCTGATGGTTTGGCTGTTGGTGTGGCTGTGGCTGTGGCTTGTGGTGTGGCTGACGGTGTACTTGACGGTGTGGCTGATGGTGTGGCTGATGGTGTGGCTGTTGATGTGGCTGATTGTGTGGCTGTTGATGTGGCTGTTGCTGTGGCTGTCGGTGTGGCTGATGATGCTGCTGATGGTGAGGCTGTTGGTATGACTGATGGTGGGGCTGATGGTGAGGCTAATGGTGAGGCTGATGTTGTGGCTCATGGAGTAGCTAATGGTGTGGCTGACGGTGTGGTTGACGGTGTGACTGATGGTGTGGCTATTGGTGTGGTTGATGGTGTGGCTGTTGATGTGGCTGATTGTGTGGCTGTTGATGTGGCTGATGCTTTGGCTGACGGTGTGGCTGTCAGTGTGGCTGTTGATGCTGCTGATGGTGTGGCTGCTGGTATGGCTGATGGTGTGGCTGATGCTGTGGCTGATGTGAGGCTGATGGTGTGGCTGATGGTGTGGCTGTTGATGCTGCTGATGGTGTGGTTGTTGGTGTGGCTAATAATGTGGCTAATGGTGTGGCTGATCATGTGGCTGATGGTGAGGCTGATAGTGAGGCGATGGTGTGGCTGATGGTGTGGCTGTTGATGCTGCTGATGGTGTGGCTGTTGGTGTGGCTGATGGTGTGACTGATGTTGTGGCTGGTAGTATGGCTGATGGTGGGGCTGATGTTGTGGCTGTTTATGTGGCTGATGGTGTGGCTGAAGCTTTGGCTGATGGTGTGGCTGTTGAGTCTGCTGATTGTGTGGCTGTTGGTATGGCTGATGGTGTGGCTGATGAGTGGCTGATGGTGAGACTTAAGGTGTGGCTGACGGTTTGGCTAATGGTGTGGCTGTTGGTTTGGCTGATGGTGCGGCTGATGGTGTGGCTGATGGTTAGGCTGATGGTTGCTGATGGTGTGGCTGACGGTTTGGCTGATATGGTGAGGCTGATGGTATGGCTGATGGTGTGGCTGATGGTGTGGATGGCAGTCTGGCTGATGATGTGGCTAATGGTCTGGCTGTTGGTGTGGCGTGTCGTGGCCGAGCGGATAAGAGCACCGAACTCAAGCTCTGGTGTTTCTGATCAGCAGAGTGTGGGTTCGAATCCCAGTCGTGACACTTGTGTCCTTAAGCAAGACACTTAACCACATGCTTCGTCCTTCGGATGGGACGTAATTAAGCCGTAGGTCCCGTGTGTTGTGTAATGCACGTAAAAGAACCCAGTGCACTTATCGTAAAGAGAAGGGGTTCGCCCCGGTGTTCCTGGTTTGATTGGCTGCATATTGCGCCACAGCATGCAAAGGAATAGGTCTCATACTTCAACACGTAACTCCAAATACCTTGTAGGAAAAATACTGAGCGCTTTGAGACACCCATCGGGAGTATAAAGCGCTATATAAGAACTGCGTATTATTATTATTATTATTATAGTGTGGTTGATTGTTTGGCCGATGGTGTGGCTGACGGTGTGACTGATGGTGTAGTTGATTGTATGGCTGATGGTGTGGCCGTTTATTTCAAAACCATGGCAGAAGATTTTTTCAAAATACTAAATGTTTGCACTTTTTAAAGCAGGATAACAAATTTCCCTGAACCTATCAAGGAGTCCCTCAGTGTCATTTTATAAAGCTATATGATTCCCTTCTATAGGTAAAGCTAAATTTTTGAAGGGGTTTATTGTTATAAAACTTGGCCTACTAGGCCTTTTTATTGACCTGAAAGTAATTTTGTCTGATGAGTTAATCCTTTTCATTGTAACCTACCAGTACCTTAGCACGAACTAGCATGGACACAATTCCTTACACAAATTGTGTTCACTGATTCTTAAAATTGTACAGAAAACGAATGGTAACATATAATTATTAGATAGGTGGGAAAACTACAAGCGATGCTTTTTCGATTGAACTCTTCTAATCATGCCGAACAAAAGAACAAGATCAGTAAACATGGGTGAGTTAAAGGTATTGGCATATAGGTGTTTTGTTATGGAGGTAATTTACCTAATTTTGAATCTATTATGATATATAAGAACATAACTTACAAAGAAAGGAATGAGGCCATTTTGTTTATCTTCTTGTATGGCTTTGCGAAGTGTGTTCCCGCGTAAACTGTAAGAGTCATCTGATTGAAGACGTCGTAGTTTGACAAGAGTGATCAAGGCATTCTTTTCAACTGAAGAATGGGCCTGTATTATAAAATGGGGAATTGAAACATTACATTAATAAAATTATTGTATATTACCAGATAATTCAATGTTAAACTCAAGCTCTCCAAGTGTATAGCCTTCTGTTTGTTTAAAACACACACTTTAACAAGATCACGCTCTCAAGCGCCAGTTGCAGAATTTACAAGTTTTCGAGCCGAGTTAAAAGTTTTTCCCGTATTTCGTTGTCGAAATACGTCAAGAATCGATTTATAACTGTAGCACCATACCTGATCTGAACAGTAGACAACAAGACGTGAACAGATAGTTCCATCACTGACGTCATCAGATGACTTGTGCGTCAATTCTCTCTGGGTGCGGATAGCCCGATAGCGGGCAGCAAACATTGCTACCAGGGTCGCCTCACTCAATGTCCCCTGATTCGGAAACAAGATTCAAGTCTTACTACGAAAACTAACAATATTTATTACCCACCGAGGCCACAGAAATTAAAAATGAACATTACAGGTCCTACACAAAGGGCGAAACGTGTTTGATCAACATGTACCTCAAAATTAAAGAGAACATGGACTAACGCACTCAGAAGGAAAGTGGATATTGATTCTGGGTGTCTATACTGCCTGAGTTGGTACTTTTTCAGTAATCCTTCTATTGTACCTGAAACTCCAACCTTTTATAGCCAACCCTGTTTGGAGTATTGGCGGCATCAATCGAGTAGACCAACTTTACCTATTTTAAGACTTATTGCTCGAAACTTTGTTCCGACGGCCGAAAAGGCTTGGTAGAACTCATTCAGTCTAAAAAAAAAAACATGTGACTGCACTCAGTTGTGGGAGGAATGGTTGTTGTCAAACTGTAGCAATTGATGGTAAACGTCATGCACAGAATAGACCACATACGACAAAAGTCAAATCACTGCCAATGGGAACTTGCATAGTATCGATTAGTGTAAAGCAGATCAGGAAAGAGTTTAGGGAATCTGTTTAAACAGCATCTTAATGAGGCCAGTCAGTGCCTCATTGTATGTATATGTGACTGGTGGAAAATGTATAGCTTTGTTTTCTCTGCTTAAGTTGTTTAATTCTCCGTGATTTTAACAAAGAGGTAGACCTCCATGGCTTTAATCTATTATTACTTTTCTTTTTCATTCATAATGCCATTACATTTCAAATTTACAGTTTATTGGATCTGTGGGAAAGTTCTTCAGCCAATCTTAATCTTATCCTTATGTCATTGTTTATTGGAACTTGAGAAACCACAAGTAGACTCATTTGCATATTCCTTTGTATTTATAGTTGTTTCATGTTTATTCATTAGCTTAGTCATAGCCCAGGAATGCAGTACTTGATTCCTGTGGGTCTTTTTCATATTCTTAGTTCAGTTGTTTGCAAGACATCATTCAGTAAAGAAGCAAAGTTTTAAAGATCTAGTTTTGTACAGCGTTGGCTGCGCGCGGTTTCCACTTTGGGAAAAAAATGGAAATTAAACATTACACATACCTCATAATGCTGTTTCCTGACTTAATTTTTGAGCCTGTTACATATATATATACTCTTAAAACACATCAAATACGATTGTTCGAACGTTTTGTGTAATTTGTTTGTTTTTGGGTTATTAACGTTTTGCTTGTTTTTTTATATTTTCGTGCAGCTTAAATTACCTTTGAAACGATGCTTAATGCATCAATAATGTACAAAGCGTCAATCTAGCTGCACAATTCCCACAAATTACAGCCTGAAAACAAATTTAAATGACCAAATGCACGCTGCAAAAAGCTGCTGCAAATTCGAATGCTGGTCAAGTGGAATGTTAAATCGAATGGTCATCTGTGTTAATCGACGACGCAAGTGAACAATAACACATGAAGTAAAATTGATTGACTGTATTGAGAAGCTTTCAATTTCGTGCGAAATAGAATGACGCTACGTTTAAATCGGCCGCTAACAGCCGAAAATTAACGGGAAAATTTGTGCTATTAATTTTTCGGGGGGGGGGGGGGCTCATTTGAATGTCGACATACAAGTAACTTTATTTTGTAAGTGTTTTAGATATCTCGATAAGTTTTTTACTTTCCCAGACAATGTCATTTTGGGCCGCATCTGAATAGTAGCACATAGTATCCTATACCTCAAACTAAGTGTCAATCCAGTAGTTAAAGCCCTCTCTGTTGATGCTTTTATTTTACATAAATTGTATGGACAACGGACACAAACTTGGCGGATACAAACGTAATGAATTTTTTATTGTGAACGTATAATATTATTGTAAACTATTCATTGATTTATTTGCCAATTTCCTATAGCAACCGACGTGCACCTGTCAGTCTCCCTGAGCACATCTTTTCCATTGAGGCGTGAATCTGGTGTATCACTGTCTCGTATTCTTAAGCAATTTAATTTCCACAATCTGACAAGCTTATTGATTTGAGTATATTTTTGGATCCTACAAAGTCACTGCTTGTCGTGGGTGTTACTCCACTTCCCTCAAGGTAACGCATGGTAATATTCATAGTACTTTGTTGTTGTCTAGCTGTAAACCGCAAACTAAATGGATTCATAAATACTTAAAACCCCCAGCTATCTTGAATGAAACGTTAATTCCATGTGATTAAGCAGCACGGACGACCAGGTGGGGCAGTTGATATTAAGCGTGAGGATCTCATTATTGTAGCACTACTGGAGGTCTTCAGCTGTGTCTTGTCATTTCCGTCATTGAAGGAACACGCTTACTGCTTGTCACCTTTTATAGAGTAGCAGGGACGTGTTAACACTACGGGCTAGTGTGACGCAATCCATGTACGTCTGCTATCACTCCACAACACAAATGACTATCAAACTTAAATGCTGCTCAGTCAGAGGAGATAGATTACCACTACAATGATACCATTCCAATTTTCATGCACAAATTTAACATTAAAATCATATTTGAGACTGCTGGACAAATTCTGGGAAACAACACCAAGTTGTGAACTACTCAGTATGCATTATACATTCCCCGGGTTGTTGAGGACGGGTGACTAACTGCACACAAGTGCATCTCTTTTATTTTTTCCCCGAATAATTTTTGCCATGATTTTTAATCAAAATATATTCAAATGTAATTTTAAATAGCTTTGAAATACGGTAATATAAATAGAACGATATAATATTACTGAAAGATCTGATGGAACTAACTGATTACCTGCAGGACGCCACCACCTTTACCCTCTTGGTTTCGATGCATGAAACTTGCAGGTAAGCCGATCATTGCACCTGAACAAAACGATCATAAATGCAATGTTAACTAAACTACAGACTTCAAACGTTAAAGGGTGTGTACAACATTGGTTATTGCCAAAGACCTGTATCCAAACTTGATGTGACCCAACATATACATGAAATAACAAACCTGTGAAAGTTTAAGCTAAATCAGTCTTCGGAGTCATGAGAAAACAGTGAAAAACCCCCTTATGTGTTTTAACGTATTTTCAAACATCGGAATTTATCCTGCAGGATAAAGACTATTATTTTACTCATTTCCTAAAAACTATGGCATTTCAAGCAAAATTATTTCAAGGGAAGTTTTCCACCATGACCATCTTTATACCATGTAAGTTATGTGCAAATCTGTGAACATTTACATTTTCATTCTTACCAATGTTGTACACACCCTTTAAGATATAAATGATCAGACACACACTCCATTATGAGTAAAACACTGTATTGAGAGCCCTTCGGGATGATTCGTTGTTTAGAAATACAAAATTGACGATTGTTCGGTTTGACTGAAGAGGTATTGCAAGTGACTCACCAAGCCAGTCCATGACAATGATTTCAAGCTCAGTACAAGCAGGGCTTGATGCCTGTTGGAAAATAATACGGGAACTATTGAAATAAACTTTATATAATTTGAAGCGGATAAAGATGGAAATCTATGTTTTTTATGAGAGTCATGCACCCACTATCAAGACAGCTCCCGCACAAAAGTCACACAGCATCGGACAGGGAACCACTGAATATTGCATGAGGGAGGGGGGATGGTAGTCATTCTAATAGGTCAAACCAATCATTGTTGTGCTTTTACAACATATTATTTGACTGGTTATTATGTAAATAATTTCTACTGAACGTTTTTAAAGATTCTATTCAAGTATTAAAATTGTATTTTCTCCAAATCATTTAAAAGTGCACTTTTAAAACCCCTAAAGAGGCAATTTGTCAGACAAATTTCAATATTTCCATTTTCTTAACCGCAGCTAGCCTTGACCAAGGCGTTGGAGTTTTACTTTCATTTATTATTTGTCTTTTTAGATTAGTTGGTTTTCCCTTTGCGCTATTGCGCCATTGCGATACCCATGCACCCGAGCTATGTGCAGTCTCTGGATGTGTGCCAAGCATGTGTAACGCAGTGCTTGCGTGGTGTGAGATGTGTGCCTGACGGCCTCCGCATGCGGATAGTAAATACGAGTGCGGATGACCTGCGCACAGTAGTAGTACGGGCGTCGTGCGATGTGATACAAACATTATAGTCCATGAGCCAGCCCCACTTGCCGGTACCAACTCAAGGGACTAATTCTAATATCACTTTTCTTGTTGCAAATAATCAATAACTTACCATAAACTATGATAGCCTTTCCAAAAGATTAGATTTCTACCAGTTTTCGAAAGATTTTTACCATACAATCTGAAACCTCTCAGCCTCTTCCGTTTTTGATAAGTCAACGGCCGTTTAGATAGTAACAATTTTTTAAGCCCATCTGTTTGCACGGAGAGTGAATATTTGGTTGCGCATACTCAAACAGCCGTTGTATTTGTCACATGGCAAGCATGCTGCATGTCAACAATGTTTCTCTTTGTCAATAATTGCCGATGTACTTTTCATCAACAGTCATCAAGAGGAATTAATTGGTTTTAGTGTCATTCTGTTGAAAAATGCCTTTGTTATACACTCAGAAAACAAATGGTAAAGAGAGGTTATGTAAAAAAAGTTGTGTAAGAAACTACCTAACTTAAGTAAAACACGGCCAAAAATATGTACTGATTTGTAATGTAAAAAAATCTATACATGTTTTGAGAGTAAGTATTGCAGTTAACCAAAGTTATGTAAGATTTACCGAAGTAAAGAGAAACTTTACATGGCATTGGTAGGTCTTACAAGGAACTGTGAAAAGAATCCGGTGTTTACATGCAAGTTATGTTTTTCCCCGCGTGTGCGCACGCGCGTGTCTGCGTGATGACAAGTTGCTAACGTTTCAGTCCATGCAGTCATGTCGTTCGTGCTCGTCGAGCAAAAGTTACAAGAATGGGGATTTTGCTCCTTGGTGGACGTATTGAAAGGTGAGTTTCTCAAAAATTGTTACGATCTACAGTCATATATACTGATGTGTGTCGTATTATTATTTGTTAGTTTTTACAACCATTTCGGCCTACATGTTTGCCATGAACTTGAAGATGTCTGCAGCGCTATAGCGCTGCTATAGCAAAACAACATGTTGCAACACGTTACAACATATGCCCACTTTATAGCGCTGCAGACATCTTCAAGTTCATGGCAAACATGTAGGCCGAAATGGTTGTAAAAACTAACAAATAATAATACGACACACATCAGTCACTGTATATGACTGAAGATCGTAATTTTTTTTGAGAAACTCACCTTTCAATACCTCCACCAAGGAGCAAAATCCCCATTCTTGTAACTTTTGCTCGACGAGCACGAACAGGCAGTAGGCCTAAGGGTCGTGTTAGAACAAACTCAAACGTTTAGACGGGAAAAGGGTACAATTTATCGGTAGAAATATGTAATTTTGTACGAATACACACAATCCAAGTAAACATTTTACCTAAACAAACAGTAAAATAATAATAATTACACAGCTATAAGGTAAATAAAAGTGTTTACCCATAAAAAGGGTAACGCGGAATAGTTTTACATGTAATAAAAGTGTAAGGTTTACACAATCAATGTGTAATATTTTACATATCTAGCGTTTACTTATAATTTAGGTAAATATGTTTACTCCTAAACGAAGTAAGTTTGTAAGTCTTTGTTGTGTAAGTTTTTACCGTGCAACGAACTGGTAAAAGTTTACCTAACTGTTAGCAGGTTCACCCCCTGCCTCTAAAACATGTTTTTTTGTACACAACTTGTGTAAATAATTTTCTGAGTGTACATTGCCTTTTGATTATAAATGTTGTTTGTAAAGTTAAGAGAAGGTTGTGGTGCAGGTTTTATTCTATTACAATTAGTAGGTCATCACTTGAGTATGCAGCACCTGTGTCGTGCCGGTCTGAATTATCCTACTGAATCAACAATACACTTTGGAGAGTGCTCAGATGCGTTCTCTGTTTTTTTGTTATGTCTCCCTAGAAGTGCTTTAAATACTTCTGACAAAGAAAAGTGGATTAAGGGTGAAAATTTTTCCACCAAATCTTTGCAGGCCTACTTAACCGTATTGGGGATAAGGGTTGGGTGGGGATGACCATGACAGAGGGTGCCCCTTACTATTTTTTACTGCCCTTGTCATTTTAACGTTGTAATTCAACCTACATAGAAAAGAAAAGAATAACAATTGCTCTAGAACTTTTTTCTTTTACCACTAAAAAACAAAAGAAAAAAAGTAGAGTGGAAGAAGCCTAGTATTAAAAGAGAAAAAGAAAAGAAAAACAAATCAAGTTCCCCTGTGCAACCCCTCACAAATTTCTTGTCAGGGGAGCCACTGCCCGGCGCCGGTAGATGATTTCTAAATAATTTAGGAAAATAGTGAAGGCTGAAAACACCGATGTATTTCAGGGAATCAAATCCTACAGCCTGGGAAACGATAAAAAGAAAGTGACGAGCAGATAAGCAGGGCAGAAATTTTTGCGGGCCCTTTTAGAATTTCACTAGGAGTATCAAGGGTTATGCAACAATTGAAAAACAAACATGTTATACAGTTTTTAAAATAAAACAACGTCGTAAAATTAAAATCAAGAAATAGGCCCCCCGAAAATAGTAAAACAAAATAAAATAAATCAGGTCTAATGCGTTGCCCTCCATCAAAACTGCATGCGTTGACCGACCAAAACTGCATTCTAAACTCTTGGGTCGGCCTTTTTCTGTCATTCATATTTAATGAAATTTACAAATTGTCTGTGTATTACATATCTGAAATCCAGGTATTTTAGTATCACAATTATAAATGTGAACAGCATTGATCTGGATCGTCACCGATTGTCCTCGGTCAGAATGGGCAGACGCAACGGCGGGGGCATCACAATCACGGCACGTTCTTACTGTTTTTTTTTTTCACTCAATGTGCACTTCCCCCCTCCTTTAAATCAACAGCCATATAAAAAATAGCTTACCTCTATTCTTTATAAAAACACACATTGATTGTTCACTCATAAAGGTCTAAAATCAACTGTAAACTGTCGACTTTGTCGCCAAAGCGAAAACAAAATGGCTGACGGTCTGTGTTTATTGAGAGGCAGCAAAGTGAAAAAAACAACGGCTGTTTGAGTGTGCACATTCAAATTATTCTCTCCCTATGCAAACACATGGGCTTAAAATGTTGTTAATATGTAAACGGCCGTTGACTTATCAATAACGGAAGAGGCTGAGAGGTTTCAGATTTTACGGTGAAAATCTTTCGAAAACTGGTAGAAATCTAATTTTTTGGAAAGGCTATCATAGTTTATGGTAAGTTATGGATTATTTGCAACAAGAAAAGTGATATTAGAATTAGTCCCTCGAGGTGGTACCAATAGGCCTATGTGAAATTTCGGCACCTGGCTCATGGACTCTTACGCACAGTGCTTGTGATAGGCTAGTGGTGGATTTTACGGCGTCTTTTCGGAGTGAAAACTGCGACCGCCTTGAGCAAGGCTAAACCGCAGCGTACAAACTGGTCAGCTCATGCCATGATATCCTGGACCTTGCCACACATCCTAGACAAAATGAAACGCATGTGTGTAGTGCACCAACGCACCCACACTCACCCACACAGTTCCTTTACGGATCCGGTTTGTGGGGTCCTGCTATTGATGTTCTATTATTCACTTTTTAAAGGAATTTTCTGGGGTCTAGGTTGAACAGAATTCCCTTGTGGTGTCCATTGTTCCATTGTGTAAAAGACCCCACAAGGCACTCCCGTAAGCTCATCCGCCACACACACAAATTATTAAACTATTCCGGGCATGATCCAAGTCTCTCAGCGGCCACCGCCGGATACCGTTTGCTAACTGGCCATAGACTGATGGAGTACATGATGGAGAAGACATGCAAACTATGTAAACATTTGTACTATCCATCCACTACCCTCCAATCACTAACTCACATGCCTCCCTTTTCTCCCTTCGCTATCAAAACTTCCAAAGCCACCATGACGCATTGAATGAAGCCTGCCTCCCTGAATCTATGCAAATTATTCGGCCCGGTCAGAACTACGTGGTTAGCTAACCCGCCCAGGCGAAATAGCAGCCTTTTGCGGCCCTTTTTGAGTGTGGATGTTTAATAATGATATAACAATACTAAATCCAATGTCTTTCTTCCGATTTGGCAAAATATAAATAAACTGACGAGACTGACAGTGGTGGACACATAGTGGTGCACGATAATTGCTAAAAGTAAAACTACGTAACTTTAGTAATTCTCCCACTTCGATGTCAAACTGGACAGTGATTTTACACCAGTGTATATGATTAGGTAATTACATTTTTTAATGTCTTCGATAGACACGTTTCGACATAACAGTGCAGTAATTGTTACATTTTTATAACATTATAGATCAAAATTTGCAACTTTGAGAGAAGTCCAATTAATTGTCTTTCCATATTTTCTTAATTCTTTACCGGGAATAGTCCTCGTTGGTTTCATTTTACCTTGGAAGGATACACAACGACAACTACCGGAGCTTTTGAGTCAACGTCACTTTCTTTATTGACTTACCCATGTAAAGCCAAGACAGCTGATAGCATCAGCTACCATGTCACCCAGCATTGAAGGGAAGCTATTAAGAGCAGGGAAATAAGCGTGCATATGGGGACTTTGCCAGTGAGTCACCTGAAAGATAAAACAACACCAATTAGCTGAAAAGAAGACTATGAACACTATTTGAGATGGAAGTTGAATAGTAGCAAGATGCCCGAGCTCTTTCCTGGTTTTCTAGAGCGATCTTTATCTATGGAGTTCAGTATAAGAGCCATCCGATTTGTTGAGACCACAAACTTGGAATGACGACATACTATACCAGTAAGATGTTGACTTCCTGAAATTATTTTTGTCGAGATGACCACATCCTGAAATTAAGAGTAGACTTATCTCAGGATGTCGACATCCACCAAATCTAGAATTCCACAAAAGAAACTCTTCTATTATATAACTACTTTCCTACTGAGTTGTTGACATGTTGAGATCAATTATTGACAGTAGATTGACATCCCATCTTCATAACGTCGTTTAAGATTAATTACCTCGGGGAGTCGACATCCAACTTCGACATCCATAAGATATTTATCTCGAGAAAATATCAACTGCATGTATAATAATGAAGCTTCCCCGAGATAAATTCTCATGATCTCAACAAGTCTAATGGCACTTCCAAAACTCCGTAGGTGTACTTTGTGTCAGGTACATAGTATTAGTTGTTTGAGTGCAGTTTGGCTTTTCCATCAGCATTTGGAAATTTTTTAGGAATGAGTAACTTGAATCTCACGTGCAACAGCAAAGTCAGTTTCAGCTTAATTGGCAGCTTTATCATAAGATATGTTCCTGTCATAAAAATTGGCAACTGACAGCTGATTGCGATCAATTCATCCAACTTTATTTGAAAAGATGAAGCCCATTTGAAACTATTGCTGTTTCGGCTGATGGGTGTAAACCCCCAAACAGCATTCTTCCCACTAATTAGTTTACGTTGTTGGTATTCGAGATAATTATTAGCTCATCTAAAGCCAAGAATGTTGACTAAATAGTTGGAGGAATGCTGTTTGGGGGTTTCGACCCATCAGGTTTCGACTGGATATGCCGCAAACAAACAACAACTACTCAATTACCGTAAGTAAAGGTTGGAGAAAGCAATATGTAGATTTTATAATAAAAATTGCACGCACAAGTTGCATAATCGGAGTTGGGACCTGCCCACTGATTGCCTCTTTCATAAGAAAGTGTAGCTGTATTTAAGTACAAAATACCATTTAAAAATTCAAATACAGTTGTTTGAAGTATTAGGAGCTACAATCATTAAAGAAGACTATCTTTTTAAATGTATTTTGAAGATAAATTTACCAAACTAATTAGGAGAACAATGTTTAATATTACGCGGCCCCACTGGAAACAGAAAAAGCTTAAAATGCAATTGTTTGTATCTTTATACGATTTTAAAAACTGATTTTGGGTTGAACAAGGAAAATTTGACTAGAGCGGGATTTGAACCAACGACCTCCGGATTGACGTGCCGGCGCTCTACCAACTGAGCTATCTAGCTCTATGATGGCGGTCTCCCTATTTTGTCAATATCCTTGTTCGGTGGGTGCCAGTCAGAAGCCATTCAACCGTAAACTGCCGTGTAGCCAAGGATCACACCCAAGTATACGATACAACCTGGGAAGCGGCAGCTAGGGGATCGCCATAAGGGGATGCGACTTTTTATATCAGATATCAAATAATAAACCACAAGGGAAACTGACTGGGTAAATTTTAAATGATTTTGGGTTGAACAAGGAAAAATTGACTAGAGCGGAATTTGAACCAACGACCTCCGGATTGACGTGCCGGCGCTCTACCAACTGAGCTATCTAGCCCTATGATGGCGGCCTCCCTATTTTGTCAATATCCTTGTTCGGTGGGTGCCTAGTCAATTTTCCTTGTTCAACCCAAAATTATTTAAAATTTACCCAGTCAGTTTCCCTTGTGGTTTATTATTTGATTTTAAAAACTGTCAAAAAGGAGTCTTCTTCTGTATACAAGTGATGACAACTTTGCCGAAAATAGCCACGCATAAAATAATAAAAAGCTTTTGTAAATGTAACAATTTAAATGTAATCAAGTTTGAGTTCCAAACTACAATCAATGGTGTGAAGCACCTGCACAGATGTTTTCATATTGATTACATTGTTAAACAAATAATATATAGAAGAAAAAAGCACGACACGTTCCCCATCGTGTCTTGCGACGTGTAATTATCCGTAAAATCAGACATACGTGACTGTACATAGGAAGAGTGTACGTGTTAGGTATGATAAATATTAATGCACCAGACTTCTGTAATGTCTGAAAACTCTTGATTTCACAGTGATAACAAAATGACATTTTCACAATTAGAATTCTTTAGGCAAATGGCTTCCCACGACACACAGTCTTACTTTTCATTATTTTCAAGGTAGCAAAGAAACGCCAACCTTTCTGGGGGTACAACATAAACTTGGCAGAAAACCAGTCACTGATTCGGGTTTTTTTTCAGGGGGGGGGGGGGGGGGGGCACACCTACATGTTTTAATCTTTGTAGGGCTGGCAAAGGATGCGTAAATTAACTGCAGTTAGTAAAGCGATTCAGCCAAATTATACAGTCTTTTTACGACTGGAGAGTAGGGTGGTTCAAGTAACTACCTGCGAATACAACTGTGGGCCACACCCTTTTTAGTCCATGGGAAAGTTAAAGGGACAACGAAAATCCTCACATTTTGTATGCAAACCAAAAAATAAATAAATAAATAAATACATCTTCCAAATCGAAAAACTGTTTGATACAAGTAAAGGCCGTTTATGAGCCATTGTACTTTCATTGAGCTGGGGGAAGTGTTGAAATCATAGCGCAATGGATTAAACAATGAAATTCTAAAAAGTGCGAGTCCTGTTCGGAGACTATTACAAACAGGGACTGCTTTATTAATAGGACCACTTTTTTCAAAAAGTCAAGTAGTAATACACAGCATCCACAATTTGTATATAATATAGGTCTTTGGGTTATCGAACATAAAGTAAGAGAGGTTCATAAATGAGGTATGATTGGGAATATGCCTGGATATAAAAATAAGGGCATTTAAGATGAAGTATTTTTTAAGAGGACGCAAAGAGGTGGATAATGTTTTAACGGTAATATTGACTTACCCCTGGTAAAATTACACGTTCCACGTCTTGAAAGATGTCTTGCCATTTTTCAGGCTCCTCTGGTGCCTTTTCGGGCACTAGTTTGTTCATATAACCCGGTTGTACATCAGGAAACGTACGTCGTGATCGTATCGTACTCAGGTACTCCACGATGAAGTCCACAACTTCTTTACCTTTTACAGTAATCAGAAAAACGGCATAGCTGATTAAATATTAACTAAAACTTGTGTTTTCATTATTCGTTGTTCGTCCGTTTTGTTTTTAGGGGTTGGGTATTGGGCATCGAACAAATCTGCGTTCGAACGAAAAATCTTCTTTCGAACAAAAACACATCTTCTTCCGAACTTCTGGTCCAAAACGGACGTTGACAAATTCAAAAATCATATCTCAAGAACTATCTGACCCGCATGTGTAAACCACACAAAAATAGAACTGCACTGAAAACCCGTAACTAATCCACGTGGCCTTGTGGTCAACGGAGCGCAACAGCCAGCTCAAAGTCCATCAAACATGCTTGTAGTCTAGTCTCTGTTCAAGGTTCATGCAAGCTGATTTTTGCATCACGCTTTCTTAGTATCTATAACAGCCGTCCATGCAAACCTCGCTAACAATCAAATGTCAGGCTCACACGGTCATGAAACTTGGCAACAAAATTACACCTGATAAAAGATGAAACAGAAGTATGGACAACATAATGACGTCACCCAAAGATTTATTGGGTATAAATTAAATGTAATTTATTTTAATCAAATTTTGAGTTTTTGGTTAAACAACCATTGGCGCAACACTGCTGAGTTGAATTCCGCCCAACCTGTGCCATGTTCGGCGTCAAATTGTTCCCATATTCGCCCTTCTGATGGCTTAATGGTGAATATGGAATTAATGACGAAGTTTCACTCAGATGGCCACCTGCTTCAGTGATTCGTATGACTTTTAATTATGTGAGAAAATGCAAGCAGAAAAAGACAAACATTTGTTATGTTTTGATCACACACCGAGAAGCAGGGTGGTGACATCGGCCCGTGAGTGCCGGTGGCACTCACGGCAGTGTTTATCGGTGTGTTTGCACCAGTGGGGCCCAATACACCGATCCATTAAGCCACGCCCATTTCTCATTGACCAATCACAACCGCGAAATCTGATCACCATTTGAGCCGTTTGGTGATCTTTGCACTAATGGTGATCGGGTTTCGCGGCTGTGATTGGTCAACTCGTAAGGAGGCGGGGCTTAATGGATCGATCTATTTAATAATATGTACTGGAGCATTATTTTTGTGCTCCTATAGTAAAAGACATACTAGGTGTATTACAAGATTGAACTCAAGCTGGGATATGTTAAATTTAATGTTTGTTTTCCTGGTAAAATTACGTCATCAATTGTAACATGATGTCACCGTAAAGTTGCAGTTTTTATAGATTTTTATACACAGCAATGCTTGTAGTGGTCAAGCTTACAACCAAGCTGATGTATTCAAGCTGATATGAGTAACATCCCAGATTTGAACGTCATGCCGAACACATTGTTTTTGTTATGTAACAACAATTTATGTCTAGTTAAGATTTATTTTCGTTCGAACGAAAACAATCTTTTTCCTTCCAAAGATTTTTTTTTTGTTCGAACGATGATTTTTAAGCTATACCCTGCGAGGCACGCAAGCAGTTACACCAACAGCCTGCCCGCTAGCAGCCTGCAGCGTCGTTAATAGTGGCGTCTCTTGAATGTGCGCCCGCCGCGGGTTTGTTAATACTTTCATTTGTACGAACGATGATTTTTACGTTCGAACGAAGAGTATTTTCGTTACTTCAAACGAAGAAAAAAAAATTCCTGATTTTGTTTCACCTTTGTGACTTACATTTTATTTAATCTCAGAATAAAAATTCTTTATATACTATTCTCAAGTTACACAAAGGTCTCACTAATTTTGGACTTTTCTGTTTATTTCCCTCAGCAATAATTTTCGTTTGTATCTAAAATGCTTGAGAGTCAAATCCCGTCAGAAATTTCCTTTGTCGGACCACGTATAACACATCACTGTTGCAAAAAGGTCGTATTAAAATCAGCTGGAACACACCAACACACCCTTTGTGTTACTTCAAAAAATACCGATACGATTTCCTTTAAATTGCATTTACTGATGTTTTAAGGTGTGTACATCATTATCTGCATTATAGGATGATCACTTCATCCAATAATGCCTACTCCGTCTAACAAAATGAGCGCTGCTCAAAGTCTGCAATATCCCCAATATCATCTGATGCAAGTGGGAATAATGCGCATTATCGATAATGCTTGGCTAATCGGTTTTTGTACAAATTATTGATATTATACTCATTACTGTTACTGGTTTCAGAACCTAACACGTAATGGTTACGTCATTGCATTAACTATCACGACCGACGAATCAGGTTTGCCAGTTTGTGACGTATATGTAGGCCTATCAATATTCACCATGCGCTTTATTCAATGGTACATCGGTACACATAGCGCTGGTACAGTTCCAAAATCGTGTGGCCCGACTTTATGCATTTTCACGATTAAAGTTTACCGTTTTCACAAAGTAAACTATTTCTCAATAATATTCATTGGTTTGTACACAACGCTATGGACAAATCTTATTTTTCGTGTACACCAAGGGACGTATGTGTTCAGGAACTCAACTTACTCATTCCAACGGCGCAAGAATGAAAACATATCGAAAGTTCCGTACGAGCTGTAACTGGCTCATAAAAATAGTTGCGGGTCTCCGAAGCAATTGTTTTTAAATTTTCTCCAATCACGGAATTGTGGCCGTAGCATAGGTACGGAAGTGTTATTAGAGGGAATTGAAAATAAAAGTCGTTATTATGAATTAGCATAAGTATCATTTATTACATATGCCAATAAAGTCACACTTTCTCATATTAGTTCAAGTCATAATGTACTATACGTACAAACGTGCATAAATGAATTGTTGAATACGTACAACTATCGGATTGTACAAGACGTGAGACCGTATAGTCGTGAGAGCAGTAGTCTCGCGAGATAGTTGCGAGAGAACTGTTTCCCAAGTCTACACGCATGGCTGCCTGTCATTGAAGAATTAATTGTGTATAAGTGACATTTTGTTTGAAAATGCCTGTGTTATATAACAATGCCTTTGTGATACGTAAATAATAATAATAATAATAATAATAACTAGTTCTTATATAGCGCATTTTACAATAATGTATCAATGCGCTTTACATTAGTGCCCTGGTCATTGGGCCAATAACATTCCTTTATTCTTTCTCAGCTCCCTGGGAGTATACAACCCTGGGCTGCCGTGGCGCTCCGAAGGCTTTTTCAAACACAATATCAACCTCTACCCTTGCAGGTACCCATTTCCTTGCAGGTACCCATTTATATCCCTGAGTGAAGAGAAGCAATTATAGCAAAGTGTCTTGCTCAAGGACACAAGCGTCATGACCGGGACTCGAACCCACACCCCGATGACTAAACCACCAGAACTTGAATCCGATGCTCTTAACCACTCGGCCATGACACCCCATAAAACTTAGAGAAGGTTGAGGTGCAGGTTTGTTCTATTAGATTTAGCAGGCTATTATACTCAAACTCAGCAAAATGGGGAACGGAAACAAATGAGTTGTGTGTGTATGTCGTAGCTTGATCTCTGTTCCGGATGTTAAAGTACGTACTAGTAGATCCCGGATGTTTAAGTACTAGTAGATCCCGGATGTTTAAGTACTAGTAGATCCCGGATGTTTAAGTACTAGTAGATCCCGGATGTTTAAGTACTAGTTAGATCCCGGATTTGTAAGTACCAGTAGATCCCGGATATTAAAGTACTAGTAGATCTGAATATAGTCCGTGTTGCCTGGTAATTCATTTCACCGGACGCTAAAACCGACAAATGTAGCCCGGAGAAAATCTCAAAAAGGAAACCGGGGAGGAAGGAACTCAACAGGTTGTACAGAAAAACTTGTAAAAACTAAAACACTTTCGGCAGAAAACACAAAACTTTCGACAGAACAAACCAAGACAAGTTCGTTATAAACGCAAACAAACTTTGGATAAAGAGAACCTTGTTTGCTGATTGAAGCTGTGACATAAAGTGAGCCTAGCCTGTCTTCTAGATTGATTTCAAGTCTGAGATCGCGGTTATTTCTCTGCAAAATTCCCCCACAGATTTCGCACGCTCTAACTCGCAATCTCAGACTTGACCCTCTTTTGTATACGGATATTCATTTATTCACAACTGACATTTGCATAACAACACTATACCAGAGAGATAACCAATCAGGATGCCACAAAACTCCTGCTGGCTGCGTCCATTACCAATTACTTCAGCATTTTCTGTAAAATCTAATTGTTTATATTTGTATAGTGATTTTTTACGTATGCTATTTGTAATTTATACATAAAATAATACAAGATCTGAAAATGTTGAAAAATAAACATGACAAATAACCTGATCCTTACTAGACGAAAAACTGTCATAAAGTCATTTTCGAAAGTTTTTATTATTATTTTGAAACTAGAATCGTTTCGTTTTGTTTTATTCCAAACTGCAAGTTGAATCACTGAGCAGATGCAGATTAGTTACATGTGCATTAATGTTGTATTTCTGTACTGTATCCCGTGGTATAAACGGTTAAGTTGGAACCAAGACTAGTCGTCTTCCCGCTCTACAACTGGACCACAATTTTTGGCGGTCACCACTTGCTGCTCATTGGACGCCACTCGATCCCCGAAACCGGAAGTTATTTCTGACCCGTCCGCAGACAGGCCGGACCGAGAACACCAAGTGTTTAGTGCAGTGTAAAAACAAATCGTACGGTTTCTCCGTCGAGTATAATGCATTTGATCAGTTATGTGATAAACTGATTTAATTGCGTATATATGCAGCACCTGTATGGTGCAAGATTTGAAACTTTTGAAAGAGTTTAGAGCAGTTTACCTCGCTTTTGTCTAGGTCTCCCTTGAAAGAAATGTGCGACCCATTGAAACAGGATCCATTTTCTTGACATTTCATTTGTTGTTAAATGCTTATAACGTGCTTGACTTGCCACTTGATAACATTGTTGCTGTTAACCAATGACACTATGTTGTAGTAAAATTTCAACACAAAAGGGCGAGAACAACTGCTGCCCATCTCTCTCTTTTTATCGTTTTCTCGGGTTGTTGGATGCTTCCCAAGGGCGTCGATGGGTGGGGGTCGGGGGGGAGATGCCCCCCCCCCAACTTTTTAGACTGGGGGGGGGGGCAGCATATCAGATGTCCCCCCCACTTTTTGATTAACTGTTCATTAGAAATATGCACCAACATTTAACAATAAATACACCATTTTCTTGATTTAATATTTCAATACAATGTTTGTTCAGATAAAAGAATAGCGAACAAACGGTGAAATGTTTTCTTCATTTTCATCTTTTTCTGATGGACCACGCGCAGAATGGTATTTTGGGCCTATTTCCGTTTCTATAATACAGACAATAAGACGACAAGTTTTGTTTAAGACATGAACGCCAAAATCCCGCTTACATACCTTGTTAGCATTCAAGTTATGCGTCGTTTGTGTATGCTACATGTGTACGGTACACGATCACTTTTTAAAACAAATAGCAGGAAGTATTGTAACGCCTCTAGTACACATTTGTAATTTATCACTTACAACAGGAGTCTTTCCGGACTCACTGAAAATAGCAAAAGTAATTCCAATATACAAAAAAGACGACTCTTCTCTAGTTTCAAATTACCGACCTGTTTCTATCTTACCAAGTATTTCTAAAGTATTAGAAAGACTGACTTATAATAGACTGTATGATTTTCTAACAAAAAATGAACTATTGTACGAAAATCAATATGGTTTTAGAAAATTTCATTCAACGGAGTTAGCATTGTTACAATTATTTGATAGAGTGTCAGATGCCTTAGCTGATCATAAGCATGTTATTGGAGTATTCATGGATCTGAGCAAGGCATTTGACACTCTTGACCATACAATACTTATACGTAAATTGGAATACTATGGATTGAGGGGTGTTGCTATACAATGGTTTAAAAATTATTTAACAAATAGAAAACAATATGTATGTTATGATTCAAATGAATCAGAATTATTATCTATAACGTGTGGAGTGCCACAAGGGTCAATCCTCGGCCCTTTGTTATTTCTGATATATGTAAATGATATTTATAATTCATCAAGTGCACTTCAATATATTTTATTTGCTGATGACACCAATGCATTTTGTTCCAATTCAGATTTTCAGATCCTTTTAAGAAATATTAACGCTGAATTACCAAAATTATCAAAATGGTTTAGAAGTAATAAACAGTCTCTTAATTTAAAGAAAACAAACTATATATACTTTCAGAACAGGAAAAATAATGATATTCCTGACATTGAAATTACTTTGGATGGTGAATTATTGGAAAAAAAGGATAGCACAAAATTCCTTGGTGTTTTGATCAATGAAAATCTGAGATGGAATAACCATGTGCAATATATTTCTAATATTATTTCACGTAATATTGGTATTCTCTGTAAATTGAAGTATTATGTCCCTTCAAATATCTTGTTTATGTTATATAATTCATTAATACTGCCATATATTTCATATTGTAACATTATATGGGCAAATTCGAAAAGTAACGTTGACACCATTCTACGGTTACAAAAGAAAGCAATGCGTATATGTACTGATTCTTCCTATTGCGACCACACCAATCCCTTGTTTTCGAAACTAAAAACTTTAAAAGCAGATGATATATATATTCTACAAATAGCACTTTTCATGTTTCGCTTACAAAATGGTTTACTACCTTCTTATTTCCCCCCATTGTTTAATTTGAATAAAACCATCCACTCTTACCCTACAAGGCAAACTGAAAAATTCCATTTAAGAAATCCAAAAACCGCATTGGCTCTCAAATCTATAAGACACGCCGGCCCAGACATCTGGAACTCTCTGCCCATTGTAATAAGAAACCTTGGGACATTGTATTCATTTAAGAAGGCAGTTAAAACTATGTTATTGTCTAAGTATTGATCCTGTCGTGTGTAATTGTACTATATTCACGTTCGTGTGTACATTGAATGTATATTTAACAATGATGTGTAATCGTCCATGACCTAGCATCGCTTAGCCATTCATGAATGAACCTGCATTCAATCAGCAGATGTACGAGATTTATTGTATTATTACCAACGCTCCTTCTCTCCCCTTTCTTTTTCTTCTCTGCAAGTCAGTCTTTTGTATTTGTTATTGTTGTTGTATCTAAGTTGAGGGCTGCGGGCACGTCAAGCTACTTTGCTTATTTCTGTAGCCCTCCTGCATCTAATGTAGGCCCTATGTTAATTATGCATTCAATATATTTGTTTAAATTCGTTTATTATTTGTATAAAATTATATACATTTAAAATATTGTATCAAACCATACTATGTTCATGAAAATGTTTGATGAAAAAAGAAAAAAGATGCAGGAACCAATAAATCAAATCAAATCAAATCAAATCAAATCAAATCCCCCACAAAGGAAATCAGTGAGTGCGCGCACGTGCAAGTGTTACATTTTAACGCACAAAATGTAGTAAAATCCACAGTACACGTTTGGTATTGGTATTGACTCTGAAAGTTAATGGCAATAAAAACTTACTTTGTAAGAAGTACAGCAGCTTTGGGTAGTATAATGAATTTTGAGAAACTTTTAACTTCGAAGTACTACGGTTATGGAAAAATATATCACTTTTTATTCCCAAAAATTTGAATCTGAGAAGCGTTTCTGTCAGAAACGCTTCTCAGACTGTGTATTCCTATGGGGAATATTCTTCCTGCGTGGAAATATTCGCTCCGGTTTTTCGGTGATATCTCAAAAACGCGACCACCTTTTGAAGTGAAATTTTCACAGGTTAGTTTTATTGTATGTACCTACATTTATATAGGATTAACACAATCAGTAGGCTCCAATTACCAAACGTGCAGCACCTTTAAAATAAATAGGAGCAGGTTGTTCAGTGTTATAATTTTTTTTTCTAAAAACAAAATAATAATAAAAATAATAAAAAAACGATAGAAGAAACAAAAACATCAAAAACTCTCTCAATTTTACTGAAGAAATTGTCGCAATGTGGTTACAATTAAAAAGGATTGTGAATAATATGAAGTTTGTATTTGGCAGAATCTCGGTTTTACATAAGGGAAACCAAGGCCCAAATCCCATTTCCGCCGGATGATGCTTTTGTTAAATATCACCCCCTGTAACTCACCTCCTGGTCAAACAAAAAATAGGGAACAAGTGTAACACAGAAATTAAATGTAAAAGTAATGTGTGGGGTGCAAATAATGTAAGATGTATTTTGTCAAGACTTGCTCGCCCGTCCCCCCTACTTTTCAGTAGCGATCGATGCCCCTGATGCTTCCCCCTCTGAAGTAAACAAGGCTTTCGTTTTTAGCCTTTCGTTCATTTGCCAAAAATCACTTAGAATTCAACTACTGGTGTTGGGTTGTCGGGTTTCTCTGATAGAAAACAAAAAGGGGTTGCGAGAAACTTGTTTTTTTTCCTTCTTTTTTTCTTCTCTCTTATAAGAAGCTATTTCCTCTGTAGTACTTGGGTGGTTAAAAATAATGGTCTAGCGCAACTGTCATTGTTGTCTTTTCTATGAATGAAGCGATGCAGCATTAATGAGCTTTGGGCAATGAGAAATATGTTAAGAGGCACAATGTGCCCCAACCCCTCTGCCATCCCCACCCCAATCCAAGTCCTGATTCAAGGGCTGTACACAATAACTAACAATACTTTCACAATTCCTGTAGCTTTGCTAAGAGGAGGCAGACCCAAGCTGCATAAAAACACAAATATATTTATTTCCTCTTGATGTCATACAAAAGCCAAACAATGATAATCTAACATTCATGACAGGCTATCGCGCGCGTTCAACGTTGAAAACGTAGTTCACGAATCTAGAATTAGTCCAACGAAGTACACAATAATGTGGAGCTTTTATCCCCTGGCTCATGGACTTATAAAACAAACCTGCGTCCTAACATCCTCGAAAAGGGTATACGGCATAACATTGACAAAGAAACATAGCTAACAGGCCGCCATGCTTGTAATGTGACAATCCCCTTTACCAATAAATACCCCCGCTTGATTGGAAAAGGTACAGCAAAACTTTGACAAAGAAACATTGCTGACAGGCCGCCATGCTTGTACTGTGCAAATACAACGGCTTATGAGGGGTGACTCCCAGCAAATAGGGAGGAACAGAGCGACGGACTCGGTAATATTTATATGCCTTCAACATATTCTATACAAGACAGATTTCAGAGCTAAACGAATCTAGTTTAGTGTGAAAATTAGCTGTTGTCTTCCAACTTGAAGTATTTTTGATGACCAAGGTCCTGAAAATGTGTCCCATTTCCCGCGAATTGTAAGGAAATTTCTTCAAGATTGTTGCTCGGACGTTTTGAAATGTATGGTAGGGGTATTTTTATTTGGAGGAGAATAACTCGACTAGCTTTGGGACTCCCCGTGTCAAATTGAGCAGAGAATTAAAAAATGAGTAGTAAATTGATACTTTTCCCCTTACTGTAAAAAGCTGTGAGACTTCAGCTGGTTCAGACAGGCGCTCCAGAGTCGCGCCGAACCAAATTATAAAAAAATCTAAAAGAAAGGTACGACGTCTGAAACAGGTAGGAGCGACTGGACGCGCTGGAAGTTGAAAGATCGACTCATAGACTCTCGAGCGTCTTGGCTTATAGACGTCGATCTTTTCATGAGCCGAACCAAATGTAAATTGCATGTTTATGTATGGTATTTAAAAGAAAGTTAGCTTAACGCTATTTTAAAGCATTCTTCTTCTTCTCAGTTCAGCTAGCATGGAGGCTTTTTTGTTGTTGACTCTGTTTAAATGTTTACAAATAGTAGGATGAAATAGGCCTACCCTATTACCCGGGTACTCTGCACGTTTTTCGATTAGAATAAAACATGTTTAGCAACCCATAACGAGTGTCCTGCTTTTACAGGAGTGTCCGGCTTTGGATAAAGGAGAGTCATCGCAAATACCCTCTTGTTGTCAATACCATACGACTGACAATAATAATGCCGTGCTCGAAAAACAATAATCATCAAAAGTGACCATGAGTTGCTATTATGAGGGCTTCCTTTGCCTATACTTTTTCCATTTTAGAATGCATGAAACACATTATAAGTATTAAGTGATCTTACCTCTATGCTGATATTCATGTATGTCCATATTGACAGTAACGGCTGCGTGAATCTCCTCTGTCAATTTGTAGTCAGCATGACAACGTTTGAGACGGCGTTTGTCTGTCAGTAAATACCAATAATATGAAACGCGGGTCAAGAGTGGCACAGGTTGAATCGTAGCTTTAGTTGGTTAACACAAATATTTGCAGACATCCGTGACTCCCTCAAACATTTTTATCGGCGAATACACCAAGTTTTGTGTGGTGTTTATACCTGACAAAATGTGTTCATAAATTAGGGAGACAGTTAGATATACAGTGTTGGCTATACTTAATTATCTCCAAAAAATTTGATTTATGAGTAGCAACATACAGCAATACTACAGCACAATTCGCCTGAGATTGGAGTTGGTGGGAATGTCCTTCTGTCCCTGTGCCAGGGATTGTCAAACACTGTGTGGAAACTGCGACACAGGCATCTCTATAACAATCGTCGGATTATCATTCGTCGACCAATGAAAACAGCTTTTTTTTAACATGCTCCGCCCCCAAACTGCATGTTCAACACGGTCTAACTGTATCGTGATTCCTCACCGTTTTATTGTATTCAGTCTGGGGAATATTTGTGCAAATGTTTGTTTGTTCATTTATTAGGATTGTAGTTTCAAAGTACATAAGTTCATCACGGGCATTGAGAACATGGCTTGGGGTCGCTAAAACTTAGAATCATCGATCAAAAAAATATGTATTTAAGAGGGTGAGGATGCATGAGAATTGTTACAAATCGCCCCAAAAATTAGTCCGCGGAACAAACTTTAACCTGTCACTATTTACTCACTATTTTGCTTGTCGTTTTTAATGTTTTACTCGTTTCAGTCTTTTACTAGTCCTCCTTTTTAGACGACAATGAGACGGGAGAGGGAAAAGGGAAAGTAGGGAAAATTAGGAACGCAAAAACAGGTGAGTTCCAACAGCACACAGACATGTTATACATGACTGTGTTTTAACGGGGACAAAATCTAAACAAAACAAAACAAACAAACAAACAAACAAACAACCCAACACCCCAACAAACAAACAAACAAACACCACAATCAAACAAATAAACAAAATCAAATCACAATGTGGAGACGTCGGCTGGAAGGAAAATAGAATTACAAGAAGATCTCAGTAGAACAGAACAAATCAATAAGAGAGCCATACAAGATTCAGACCTAAGGAATGCATTAACGGCAGTGTACAATAATATTTTAACAAGTAAAGAGTTAAGGTATCTCTCCAAAAGTAAAGCCGGTTGGCAGGAATGATTAGGCAGTTTCATGCCACTTCGCTTTGCTCATACGCATGAAAAACAGTTTCCTTCTAATTGACAACACAAGAATAATACAAAGAAACAAATTATTTCATTTCTGAATTGTTTTATTAAAGCATGGGAAAGTACCGATTAGTGGCAGGTATGAACCAACACAAAGATTTTTTCAAGGGGTATGTCTAATGGTTTCATTACTTCGAAAGAGAGTACGGTCAGCAGGAGCCATTTTATAAACATCTTGCCCTTGTCGGGCCGAAGTTGCTCGTCCTTGGCGTTTCCGGGCCTCTATCTCCTTTATTGCAGCTTCTTCCGCTTCCACGACTCTTTTGTTTAACTCTGGAGATATGCCTTGGCGACTGTCCTTCTCCATGTGCTGTATAGTGGCCCAACCGGCTTTGCTTGAGTCAATTTTGATCTTTCTTTTTCTATCAGCCACAAGTTCCTCAGCTTCTTGAGTTTTGAACATCGCATTTCTGAAGAAGCGATACCTTCATCTTGCCAATGATTATTTCTAGTTGGCCACAAAAAACGAACTGGGCTGTATTTACCGGGCCTAGACAGCTTCCGACACTCAAGTTGATTTTGTAACTCTTTTAGTTTCATGTCGTCCAACTCTTTGCTGGAGTGTGATATGCTGTCAAACTTCGAATTAAAGTACCGTTGGAACTTGTCAAACAGATCTTCGGTGTTTAAACCAGAACCTCTCGGTTGTTCATCTGTCGACATCATCAAATTTTGGAACTTTACGAAAGCAATACTATATACAAGCAGCATAACGGCGTGAACTGAAAACAATACGACTTCACTGCACTCTTATACGAGTACGCTTCAATGCGCAAAGGAATGTTGCGTCACTAACCATTGTGCCAAAGAACTATACAACAGACTACAAAAACCCATATAATGGTGGCGCGCTTATACTTGTGTCATCCAAACGAACAAAACCAAATTTTCCTTTTGAAAGTTTTTTTAAAAACAAGAATCAGAGTCAGTGTCTAAGGATTTGGACGGAAAGAATGATAGCTCGTAAGCGGGTCCAAATCCAACGGAGGCAAGAACTTACCGGACTTGTATTTAGGATCAAATTCCGACACTGCTTACCGCGGAATTATTTGCTTACAGCCAATAGAATCAAA
Organism: Leptasterias polaris; assembly: GCA_037783415.1. NCBI lineage: Eukaryota > Metazoa > Echinodermata > Asteroidea > Forcipulatida > Asteriidae > Leptasterias > Leptasterias polaris. The sequence continues at coordinate 175,981 of JAZGTN010000164.1, forward strand.
CGATTTTACAGGAAAATCTAAGCAGAATTCCGTGATTTATAAGCAGCGCATTGAAATAGGGCCTGGCCCATGTCAAGAACCTCCGGGAGTTCAATATCCAGAACAGACTGTGATTGTGTCATAACTCATAAGCTGTACTCTACTACAAAACTAAAAAAAGGAACGAAAAAGGAAAGACAAAGAGGGGAGAGAAATAGCCGATAACTGAGATAAACAGAAGAATTGGCGAGATGCCAGACCTCGAAATTTAGTTGAAGAGCTGAGAGCTGAAGAAGGAAACTGAGGTCTCGATAAGATCATTCTCTGATGAGAATAATTTAGAATCCCCTGGACTTCAACATTCAGACTCTGCGAGTCACACAAATATTTACACTTTTAAAATTGCCCATTAAAAAAAATTAGTTTATTGTGTTTATTGTGTAGCAATATAGATAAGATATTTTCATATGTAATTGTATATTCACTTTTCCTGCTTCTTTTGGTGCCAGTTTCACTTGACTACTTTTCGTGCCTCACTGCACTGGAGGTAAATAAGGTGGTCAGGTGAAATTTGATTTGCGCCAACTGGTCAGGGCTGTATAAGAAAGAGAGATGAAAGAATTGCACTAGCTTTCAAACTTCATGTTTATTGAAAGCATTTATACCAGTTAAATTTCAACATGGTCATCATCTCGTTCAATGGCGCATGATTCTTGACAGCACGGCAAATCATCTCCCTGCCTCATCTGACCCCTTAAGTGCCTCCTGTGAAAAGTGAATTTACAAGTACATATAAAAATATCTTATCTCATATTGCTACACAATAAGACAATGGACAAGTACATTAGTTTTTTTTACTCGCACTGTAGAACGAGACCTCATGAAGTTGTTTTTAGTTGGTAAGAATCCACATTCATAGCCTTACATAAATTATTAAAAGAGATCGTAATTTGCGTATTGATGACCCATGACCCCGACCGCATTTGGCAGAAGAAAATTAAAATCTCTGATAAGTTGGTTGTTTAAAGAAGTCACTGCAAGCAAAGGACTCACCTGGGTTGCAAGCATCTCTCCAGTGCACTGGAGAGATGCTTGCGACCCAGGTTCTAAGCTTCTGTTTCCCGAGACCGACCGGGAATGACTGTGACTGCTGGGCTATCAGTCGTTTGGCGTGTCCCGAATATTTCCATATTCTCCGGCAATTCGCCGGTATCTCCGTCAAAAGAGATGACAACTCCGTTATTTTGATGTTCCACATTCTTGTCTCGTCTAAGAGGCGCCTTTGTCACTCCCTCTTGGTTCATCCTGTCTACAGACGTTGAAGTCGCGCTCTCAGCCACTGCAAGAAACACCCCGAGACTCCGCCAACGACTGGAACCAGCTCACGCAACCACAAACCATAGCCTAGCTAGATTCATTGTAATCTTTACATGGTTGACGTCAGTAAAAACACTTTTTATACAACCACTTTACATACTACCACGCCCGTAACCAGGGGGCGGGGCGGACGCCCCTAGTACAAAAAAGAGTCCGCCCCCTTAACAAAATTATATATATAACAAAAAAATTTAAAAAAAATTAAAAAACCGGCTTTCAAAAATCCCAACTTCCTAAGCGTCGTTACGCGACGGGCGGTGCTAGCGTCGTTACACATTTCTTTCATAATCTCCCACCCACTGAAAACAAATAAACAATCATATAAATAATAGTAGTTCTGGTTAAGGGACTTCATATTACTTTTATTAGTCATTTATTTATTTATTTATTGGCACTCACTTTTAAAACAGTGGCACACACCCAACACTACAAGTATATAGGTGGTGCGTCCATATACAAATTATTCAAGTTACAAATATGCTGTATAAACGATTTAGAATACAAAAGTACAGTGCATGTAGTAGACATAATTAACATCGCAGAAATACATATACATGTCTGTATACCCGTAGGTACATAGTTTGAACACATACATAACATTTAGACATACAGAATATCGAAGCAATAAAAAAAAAAAAAAAAAAAAAAAAAAAAAAAAAAAAAAAAAAAAAAAAAAAAAAAAAAAAAAAAAAAAAAAAAAAAAAAAAAAAAAAAAAAAAAAAAAAAAAAAAAAAAATAATAATAATGTGCATTCTAAGGAAAACAGGTAGCGCTAAATTAGTTTAAAACTTCACTGGCAACACAATAAACGCTGTACAAAATGTGGTCTCATTTAAAAAGAAGTAAATCTCAATGCGATATTTCACCAATAAACAGCCAATGGCAAGGGGTCTTTATTTATTCTGTAAAGTATGCACCCTAACTCTTATCATGAAGTCTAACACTTCAAATCCTCGTCTCACCTTATATTCACGCTTCATGATCACATGCATTGATTACTGGTTGATCCAAGAGTGTTTGACAGCCTTGCTTACTGTAACTCTAATTATACAGTAATTAACTGCATCCATTCACTGATGACATAGTGTTGTAATTGAAGTGCGAGAGTAATGAGTTTAAAAAAAAATCTTCTTCAGACGATAAATTGAACGTTCTAAATTGTCTAAGAGGAAGTCTCCAGCATAACGAGTATGCTGAGTCACGAATTGTGTTGTTAAGATGTTCATAATTATATATTTACGTGAATTTTTACTTAAATATTTACTTATACATTCACGGATTATGCTTCAATTCGCAAATATTCACGTAAAAATTTGCGATTAAGGCACAAATCGTGAATATATTTACGTACATATTTGCAATTTTTGCACCCAATCGCAAATTAATAGTTACGTAAATAATCACGTCGTCCGTGAATATTTGGTTTCAGCTATAGCCGCGTATTTGGCCGGAATTTCCATCCGCGGATTCCGGGGACGTCAATGCCTAAGGTCAATAGACTGTGCACGTCTCGAACGTATATGAACTTTCGGGACTAAGTTGGTCCCAACCATTATTGCGGGATTCTTTTTCTTCAAATACTCTAGTTTAACGTATTGTATGGATATAAACTTAAACAATAATTTTAAGAAAGTCAAATTAAACCATAAAGTAAAATTTAACTGACGTTCATGTTCTCATTAAACTAATGAAATGGTCGCAACAAATTCAGACATGATTGGCGAACGGGGTTTAAAAAAACAAAAACATCCTTGTACCAAATTTAAATTATATTTCAATGTTAATTTTAAGAAATTATTTGTATATATATATACCCATTGATATTTGTATTTATAGCAAATTGCTATGAGCTGGGTTTTTTTCCAAGAATTTAGTACAAACATAATTTTAAAAAAGTCATTATTGGAGTGTTTTCTCATTTCAATACGCGCGAGGCTCGCGCATTCTATTGATCTCCATTAAACTGAGATCCATAAAGGTCCATCCAGACTGTTTCGCAAATAATAATAATAAACGCGCGTTAGCCGTTAGCAGGCTGGTCTAGATAATGGCAAATGTTGTCATTATGGAGACCAGCAAGCACCTACCTTATTCCACGGCTAATGCGCACGTCACAAATAATTGCGAAGTAGTCCATTCCTTGCATTTTTGCTCTGTGAGCCACTTGGCTGTGTACCAATGCTGCTTAAATTAGCGCTAAGGGAGTTAATCTAACATAATATCCTCTTGGGTTAACAGAAGTTAAGTTAAGTGCCATATTCAAGGATATAAGTGTCATGACCGGGAATCGAACCCACACGCCGATCATTCAGCAAGCAGAACTTGAGTTCCGGCCACGACACGCCCTAAATTTGGTAAAATACTTTTTTTAACAGCTTGGTTAAACAATTATCACATGACTTGCCCTGGTGACCAGCACTCCTTAGAATCAAAAGTGATCTTTTAATGTCAATGGATGACCAGAAGATTAGCCTATTGCTCTTACTTGACTTGAGCGGCGCTTTTGACACCATTGACCATCTGTGTCTGTTACAAACCTTGAAAACCCATTTCTGGATCAATGGTAAAGTTCTTGCATGGATTGAATCTTACTTGGCTGATAGAAAACAGACAGTTGAAATTGATGATATTGAATCAGATGTGTTCAAGGTACCCTTCGGTGTCCCTCAAGGGTCACGTTTAGGCCCCCTATTGTTTACAATGTACACAAGCAGACTCCTCACAAATATTGAAAAGAAGTTCCCTATTATTACTTGTCATTGCTACGCAGATGACACACAAGTATATTTGTCATTCTGTCCTAACACACCAAATGAAGAATACTGTATCAGTGTATTAGAAAAATGCATTGAGTACATTAGAACCTGGATGTTACAAAACAAACTGATGTTGAATGATAGGAAAACGGAACTGTTAGTTATTGGCACTACACGTCAGGTATCTAAGTTCAAGTCAAACGGTATATCATGAGGTGACACTGCTATAATACCATCCCATAACGTAAGAAACTTAGGAGTGTTATTTGATACTCAGTTGAACATGGAATCACAAATTATTAGTGTATGTAAATCAGCATATTACATGATTTATAATCTGAGGCGCATTCGTAAATACTTTGATCAAGATAGCATGAAAACTGTCGTCCACGCATGCATTACGAGTAAATTAGACTATTGTAATAGTATATTGTATGGATTACCAAACTTACAGATAGCAAAGTTGCAACGGGTTCAAAATACATGTGCAAGATTGATTTGTAATCTCCCTAAATTTGCTCATGTAACACCACTGTTAAGAGAATTACATTGGTTGCCTATACGTCAAAGAATTGAATTTAAGATGTTAATGATAGTTTATAAAGCGCTTAATGGTCAAGCTCCTAGTTATATTACTGAATTATTGGATTTTAAATCTCAAACCCATGGTCATAATCTTCGTAGTACACAAGACACATTGGCATTGAAGATCCCCCAAAATTAGAACAAAAGTAACCTTAGGTGATCGATCATTTCTTTGTGCAGCTCCTAGATTATGGAATAAGCTACCTGTGGACATTAGAAAGTCTCAATCATTAGATGGCTTTAAATTTAAAGTAAAAACCTATTTGTTTTAAACATAGATTTAATTATATTATGTTCATGCTTTGAATTGTATAGCATTGTGTAGTGGTATATCATCTAAGAGCTCTTGAAGCGCAGTAGAATATATAAACATAGTTTCTGCGCTCTACAAATGATTTATTATTATTATTACTCGAATGCACCTTACAGATAATACATTACCGCCAACATAGGGCTGGATAGCTCAGTTGATAGAGCGTTAGTCCTGAGGTGGTTGGTTCAAATTCCGCTCTAGTCCATTTTCTTTGTTCAACCCAAAATCAGATAATACATTCAGTTTCCAATTGGCTGTACTACTTTCCAATTAGCGCTTGAATGCAAAGTGGTGCTGAGGCATTTGCTGATTTTACGTCCAATTATTGTTATTTTGGGGAGTGTCTGAGACAGGGTCAGCGGTAGAAAGAAAAGTTTGTGGTCGAAAATGACAACCATTAAAATAACAAGGAAAACCTTAACCGGTGAAATCCGAAATTTTGTCAAGATTTTGTCAAAATTTCTTTCAAATTCATTTTTATTTTGCTGCATATATGATGTGCCCTTCCTGTAAGATACTGTTCTTTATAGTAATCCATAAATTGGCAAAACCCCTTTGCTTATTCCTAAACAATAATTGTACTCCAATTCCTTTACACACAATTCCAACGATAAGGACCACGTGTTTTGAAACAATCTTCTCGAAGTGCAGTTAAAATTGACCGAGTTCATAATCAACCCATTAACTGAATGATGTCTGGCAAAAACACAAACAAGCCTTGAGCAGATATATTGGAAGCATCAAAACACCTGCCTCTGCAGCTTTCCATCAATAGAGTGCAATGAGGAAGAAATGTCATCTTGCCTTTCTTTGAGCAGGCCTGCCATTTGCCTACCAGATTGTCGATAAACCACAAAGACCGCTGCAGTAGATGAAGCCATGTGAAAGTAATAATCAGTGGATGCCCGGAAATTACATGTTGGTGAAGAGAGCCTCCGTCAGTGCCTGATGCTATCGACGGAGGGCCTAGACGTCATAGCCAGACCTACGTTATAATTATGGTGTTTGTAAGTCAGCCAAAATACAGAATCAAAGTTATTGCCAAGATGCTGATTGCCGACGTTATTTTAAAACACAAAATACTTAAGTGTAGCCTCAGTTGTTCCAAAACGTTGAAACCATGCGTAGCAATGAACAGGATATCTTTAAATGCAAACTTGAGTGAGCTGCTGCCGACAAGTTTTAAAAAAAGTTGTTAATAATAATAACTCATTTGCAGTACATCTGTCAACTCAGTATTGTGTTTAAATTTTAACCTCATATACGCATAAACTTATTGAAGTAAAACAATTAATGTTAACGGCAATCGTCACAAGAAATTGTTTCTTTTTATGTTCCAAAGTATTTGAGTGAAAAATATCCACAAGAAGTCAGAAAGTTTTTGTCAAATGTGTTGATATTTTTTACTAAAAGTGCATTATGAAATGAGTTTATTGTTGTCATACCCGTGATTTGTTTCTTGATTGTAGTTCCTCTGCTCAGATTCACGATCCCCTGACACCGTGTACATCAGATACTAAACAAGAGTAGCTAACAAGCGGAAGTTGTATGTACTTAATAATTAAATCCAAATAATGTCACAGTTCGCGAGGCAAAACATATTTTTTACAGAACTCATAAAGTGCTTGGAGAAAACTGCTTGTTGTCTGTATGGTATTCTTGCTACAGCGCGCAGCGGCTCAAATGCGTTCAGGCTCGAGATAATGTCTTTTTCCAAAAAAGATCTTGAAAACGCGTGTTCGTGTTAACCACGTGACGTGACCAAGGCGACGTAAATCTTTTCGTAAATGTGACGTAATTCTATCTGAAGCCACACCCTTTTCGCACAACCCCACTTGCTTCACTTGCCAGGGAACAATTTCATAGTGCTTTTTATTGGTAAACAAATTTGTGTGTAACAATAGCCAAAAAAAAACCCCCAAAAAACAAAACAAACCTTAAAACGTGAATGTATTTCACGGGTTATGAAGAAAAAAGGAACCAGCTTGCGTGTTCCCTATGGGATTTGCATTGTTATGTTAATCGTTTGCCTTCCGTATAAGCACCGGGAGGTTATAATGGTCAGCAGCTTACGTCATAAAATTATAAGTACCCCACTAAAATTCTCAACTAAAAGGAATCTTACTGACTAATCAATAATAATTCACAAAGCTAGGCGTAAAGTGCTCAGCTTATTGTCGCATCTTATAAATCTAAGTATGACACTAGGGTGATGTCATCCAGGGCGGCTTATTTTTACGTGTTCAGCGCCATAGAGAAATGAATGAAAAAGACGCTTTAAAGAACAAAAGATTGTTTGATCCTCTTGCAGAATTCGTTGACAGAGAACTTTACACACGCTATTGATTTGATAGAGACGACTGAGCAAAGCGGCTATATTCCTGCTGAAATATAGGCAAGCGCGTGTTTCCCCAGCTATGGGTTAAATAGTCAAGGCAATCCATTCCTTGGGCGGGTGGCAGGATCAGCCACCTACGGCAAAAGGGCGAATTGGAAGGACCATACATCGGCCATGGATACAAACAGGTAGTTCTGTACCTGGGCTTTTGGAGACTCTGGTTGGAGACAGAGTTTTTCAGCATAAGGGCGGAGGAGAGTAAACTGCATAGCGTTCTATTCTCAACGGCCACAGAACAGCAGGGAGAGAAGTCAAGGTCCTTCGCCCTGCATAGCTTAAAGACCACTGAAACCTAACCACAATGAAGAATAAGCCAAACAGCACCCGGGTTAAAGCCCCGGCCATCGATTTGCTACTACTAGTTGAAGTTCCCCAGTGCCTGGATAAGCCAGAGCAAAATGACGCAACTTCCCTAAAGCCAATTGGAAAGAATGATGATCCTCCTACGACAGGGCGAATGCCATTCCGATCACCAATAGATCGATCCATTAAGCCCCGCCTCCTTACGAGTTGACCAATCACAACCGCGAAACCCGATCACATTAGTGCAAAGATCACCAAACGGCTCAAATGGTGATCAGATTTCGCGGTTGTGATTGGTCAATGAGAAATGGGCGTGGCTTAATGGATCGGTGTATTGGACGGGCTGATGCCGACAACGGCAAGGAGGGCACTTTTAAATGCTAAATCTAGCATAGGAATTGGGACATGGAATGTACGGACTCTACATCAGCCAGGCTAAACTCCTTATCCACCAACTAGGAGACTTTGACTGGGAAGTGATGGGAGTCTCTGAGACTCACTGGACTGACTCAGGAGACTTTAACTATGAAGGATAACCAGATACTGTGTTCTGGAAATGACACAGTACACAGAGAGGGAGTAGCACTCATTCTCAATAAGAGAGCCCAGAGAACGCTTCTAGGCTATCAACCAATATCAGAAAGGGTTATCTCAGCTCGATTGCGCACACAGATTGGAGCAACTATGATAATAGTTAATACAAATGCACCAACTTCAAGTTGTTCTGAAGAAACTGCTGATGAATTCTATGATCAACTGCAATTATCTGTAGACCAAGCTCCACCAAATATGTCTTAATATTAATGGGAAACTTTAATGCTAAAGTGGGGCAAGATATATTGGGAACCATGGAATGGAGTCCTTGGAAAACACGGTTGCGGGAACACCAACACACGTGGAGAAAAACTACTCAACCTCAGCGCAGCCAACAACCTCTGCATAACCAATACTCTATTTAAGCAAAGCAAAGAGAGCCGGGAATGGACATGGGAATCACCGGACGGCAAAACAAAGAACAAAATCGATTTCATATTGATAAAACACAAATGGAAAAGCAGTGTCTCCAGTGCAAGAAGCTTCCCAAGTGCAGACGTAGGTTCCGACCACCAGATGGTCCTCGCCAACATCAAACTCAAACTGAAAGTCAAGGAAAGAAGCATCCGACCTAAGAAATATGACATCCTCAAACTCAAATCAGAAGAATCTAGAAAGACCTACGAGGTAACCATAGGAGGAAAATTCTCACCCTTATTAGAGTTACCTGACACTGATATAGGAACGGAAGATCTATGGGACAACATAAAGTCTGCTTTCAAAAACACATCTGAAAAAGTATTAGGAGCAAAGAAGCACCAACAACAAAAACCCTGGCTTTCCACAGAGGTACTAGAACTAAGCAAAGAAAGGAGTAAGGTCAAGCAAGCAAGACTCCAGGACCCCTCAAAGAAACCAAGATACAATTATCTCAACAGTATGGAATTCCATATCTGCCGCCGTGCGTCGTGCGCCGTGCGCCGTGCGCCGTGCGTCGCCCGTCGCCCGTCGTGCGTCTTGCGTCGCCGGCGCCCGTCGCCCGTCGCCCGTCGTGCCTCCTCCAAATTATCCCACGTTGAATTTTATTTTTGGGGGCAAAAATAACACTTGGTTTGAAAATAATAACCTTGTCGTATTAAATAAGTAGGCCTACTGTAAATAAATAAATAAAACTCAGCGGTAGATTGTATTTCTAGGCATAACTCATAATTATTGTGCACAACCATGACAACAGGCCTTGTAAGTTGTATTGTAATATTTCTGTCTGTTACATGTACACGATATCACAAATCAGACCCCCGGACATACCATAGTAACGTTGAACTGATGCAGTAAATACTCATAATGTTAGATTCCCTAATAGTATCCACGAGATGAACTTATTCAGCATTATGTTGATGCCGGATACACATACAGTGAAATTTGTTATATACTGAAGCTTCGACATGACTTGAATTGCAGGTAGGTGCACACAAGACTTTAGAAAAGTGTTTGTTAGCACAATAAATAGTGCTGATATGCTGGACTACCTGAAATCCTTGGCCCTATCCCCCTGGCACAAAATTAAAAAATAATAATAATAAAATAACAAATCTGAAATTCAAACCAAGTGTTATTTTTGCCCCAAAAAATAAAATTCAACGTGGGATAATTTGGTGGGAGGCACGACGCACGACGCACGACGCGCGACGGGCGACGGGCGACGGGCGACGCACGACGGGCGACGGGCGACGCACGACGCACGACGAAAAATGGCATATATGGAACTGACAAATGGCAGAAATGGGATACAATAAAGAGCACGAGGCGACGGACGACGGGCGACGCACGACGGGCGACGGGCGACGGCAGATATGGAACACCATACAACAGGGAGATCAAAAGAAAATCTAAAGATTGTAAAGACAAGTGGATTCAAAGCCTTTGCAAAGATGTCGATAAAGCACATCAATCAAATAAAACCAAGCAAATATATTCAACCATCAAGACTATTACCGGGAAACAGACCACAAAAATGAAATGTACAAAGGACAAACATGGTGTGGTTTTGACAGATGAAAACAACATTAAAGAGAGATGGAAAGAAAATTATGAGGAACTTTACAACCTATCCGGTCCTGCGAATATTGACGTCTTACAGTCAATCCCAGCCACAAATATTGAAAAAACAGAACCTAACATACTCAGAAGTGAAGTCTCCCGTGCCATAAATCGCCTTAAAGACGGGAAGGCCCCCGGTGTTGATGCCATCTAAGCAGAGGATATTAAGGCCACTGGAGAATCGGGAATTAACACTATCCATAAGTTATGCAACAAAATATGGAACTCTGAAATCATACCAGAAGACTGGGGGAAAGCAGTCATGGTTTCCATTTACAAGAAGAAGGACGAACTTGACTGCGCAAATTACAGGGGCATCAGCCTCCTAAGTCTAGCAGGGAAAGTATTCTGCAGCATAATCCAACACAGAATACATTCCAATACGGAAGAGATTCTGTCTGAATCTCAAGCAGGTTTTAGACCAGGAAGAAGCACGGTGGACCAACTGTTCACACTCAGACAAATAGCAGAAAAGTATGTTGAGAAAAGTAAGCCACTCTACTGCTGCTATATAGACTACCAAAAGGCTTTTGACACTGTATGGCAGGACGGCCTCTGGCAGGCTATGGGGAATCTTGGACACTCGCCTAAAATAATCAGGCTTCTGCAAGCTCTTTACAAAACTTCACAAAGTGCAGTTAGAGTTAACGGAGACCTCACAGACTGGTTCTCAACCACTACAGGTGTAAGGCAAGGTTGTGTATTGTCACCCCAACTATTCAACATTCTACTCGAGTTAGTCCTCCGACACTCAATACAAGAAGCATCAATAGGAGCCACAGTTCAAGGTGAAGTCATCAACAACCTTAGATTTGCTGATGATATAGTCATAATGGCAGAATCAGAAAGCGAGCTTCAGCACTTAGTTTCAAAAGTTGACGAAGTGAGCAGAAAGTTTGGGCTTACAATCAACATCAGCAAAACAGAAGTCCAAGTCATCAGCAAGGCTAAAACAAAAGTTTCTGTAACCATAAAGGGAAATCAACTGTAGCAGGTCGACAATTTCATTTACTTGGGGGTGTCATCTCAGATTCTGGCAGTAGTGAAAATGACATCAAAAGGAGGATTGGCCTGGCTATGGGAGCGGTACAAAAACTGAATACAATTTGGATTTCTCATCAAATATCAACAAAAACCAAACTGGGGCTATACAGGGTGCTCATCCTATCAATAGCCACTTATGGATCAGAGACTTGGACAGTGAAGAAAGGTGATGAGAACAGACTACTAGTTTTTGACATGGCCTGTCTGAGGAAAATCCTTGGGGTTACCAGGAGAGATAGATTAAAAAACACATCAGTCAGATATACCTTGGACTACCAACAACTGATAACTGACAGGGTAAAAGCAAAACAGCTATCATACTTCGGCCACACTAAAAGAATGACGGCAAGTCGTTACCCAAAACTTGTGCTCGAAGGCAATGTTGATGGATCAAGGCCCAGAGGAAGACCACCGAAACGCTGGACAGATGACATCAAGTCCTCTTGTGCTGATCTGGGCATCACATCACTGGTCAGAGCAGGACATCTAGCAAACGACAGAACAGCATGGCGACTGATAGTGGATAGGCAGCTATCTCCAAGGCCCCCCTTGGGAGGAAAGCTTTAAGTAAGTAAGTAACGTGTTCACAAGCCAAATAGTGCCAGGGGATAAAAGGCGAACTTTATTTTGGATATAGCGTGAAAATGTTGTGTACTCTCTATCTGGATGCCGCCAGATATCGAAGAAAACAAAACAGTGCCCCTGATCAAATTGGTACCGAGTGTTTTTATGAAAAAGAAAAAAGTAATCAAAATGTCACGTAATTAACTTGAAATGATCGGGGGAATAGCAGTCAAACGTCAGCGTATATGCTTTATCATCCAACGAGCGGGTGTAAACAACCGACATTATACACACGTCAGTATATCCTATGTTCCTTCGACATCCAAAGATCGTCCCAAAATATTACAAAGAAGCAAACCCGGCAAAAGTATGGTAAAACTAAAAAGTCCACACAAAAAAGCATGATCAATCCAAAAGACAAAAGTACTACCTGCAGTACTACTAGTACTACACTGACAAGGCCAAAAATAGTTAAAAGGCGACAATCGTGCCCTTGATCCTGCTGACGGTACGGAGCCCCTGAAGGGACAAATAATAACACAATTGAAAAGGTAAAAACAAACAAAATCAATATTATTTCGATACCTCGAAATATTATTTTGTTCCCTCGAAATTTTAGTCGTTCCCTCGAAATGTGACCTTTTGCGGGATCAAAACATTATTTCGAGTGACGAAATTACATTTCAATGTAACGAAATAATACTTATTTAAACAACAATTATTTAGTGGGAAAAAGTATTATTTCGCGGGAACAAAATATTTTTTTAATTTCTTTTGACTTTTCAATTTTTGTTTACCTGTCCCTTTAGGGGTTCCGTGGAGACTCAATAGTTGGCAAATAAAAAATGTTACTTCGTGTCTTGGGTTTGTTTACATCGCGCGCAAAGCAGGTCCCCGTCGCATTCGGGTCTTCCCACGATACACTGCTACTGATGGTGGTAATAATTGTTGATTTATGAAGTGTTTTACAGGGTCAAAATTGTGCCGAAATGCGAATTGGGGCAAAACACTAACGAAAAGATACAAAGGAAATAAAACCATAAAGCATTAATTAAACCATAAAGCATTAATTAAACCATAAAGCAACGAGGTGAAACGAATATCAGGTGCAGATACAACTACAACGTCACAGTTGCATGCCCATTGTGCCAGCGCAGTAACGAGATGAGCTTGGATAGCTAAATATCCGTATCGGGAAAAGGCTTATACTGTGACCACTATCATTTCAAAAAGCATACGTCCGATCATCAATTTGTTTTCGTTCACTTGTGGGGTACCTTATAACTATTTGTTGGCCTAAAACGCTGGACGGCGTCACCATGACATCATTTATTGCGCGTTGTTTTTAAAACCAATGGCACTAAAAAGAACTAGATACCAGCGTACATTTAACCAGTTCGTACATTGTGTACATTGTACAGTTCCATTGACAACATGTGCATCGAAAATTAATATCCATGAATTGTTGAATGACTGCTTGCAATGGTTTATTGTCTGATACAATGTATGCTATACAGTAATCTTTAGAGTCAGTCTAGACACTATTGTGTACATTTAACCAGTAAACACTTTTGTACCTTTTGATAGCTGACACGAATAAAGGACAAGGTCTTGTTTTTCTTCCTAATTAATAATTATTGTGCAATTCAGAGCCCCGAGTCAACTACTAACTTAAGACGACAAAAGGAAAAACAAACGCAGTTCGCTTTCGAGGTTTGCTTACGCAGTGACGCAGGAATTATGTAAACTCTTACCAGAACAGCAATGTCAACAAACAACGAAAGCGGCAAGATATAATCTCCTTTCATATAGGACGAATTACAGGGCACTATATTAAAAATGATCTTTGTGATGACAAGCCTGCTTCTTTAATCAGTACGCTGTTGGTTTCACTATTGGTCACTAAATTCTAAATTCCGTACCATTTATGATGTGTGATACCTTCAATAAATTTATTTTCTTTTGATATCAGGTTAATTGTGCCCTGACTGTATAAGAGGGGTTGACGACACACTTTTATTTTTCATGTTCCGACCCTAGTATATTTCTTTGACCTTTCATTTCAGTTCAAACAAGAAGTTAAACTTAGAAGGAATCACAATTCCTGAACAAAAGAGGTCCCACGTAGAGTCCTATAGCGCCTAGGTTCGGTTAGATTGATGGTCAAAGGTAAGGTCAGATTCAGGGTCAGGTTAAAAAGAAGTTGTACAGGTCAGTATCAGAATGATGATCAGGCTTAGGTTTTTAGGCACACTTTAAGTCAAAACAAGGGCTATTCTAGTGAAAGGTGATGAAGGGTTTCCTTACTCACAGTCAGGTACACAGTAAAGGTTTGGAGCAGTTAATCAAAGTAAAACAGCACGGAACAGCTTTGTGTTCATTCACCCATAGAGAAAGGACGATTCACCCAACACATTTTCTAGTTACATCAGGCGTTCTTTAAGTGAAAACTTACAAAATTGTAGCCAGAACATTGACGTAACAAACCGCTGGCGTCCATTAATACCGCTACAGACCATAGTCAACTAATGTTTTCCGTCTTTTGGCTTGCGGATACACAGTGTGTAACATTAGTCATAGAGGAGATATTTGATTAAAATTAATTAGATTAAATTGTTTGATAAAACATTTTAAGTCGCTGCCTGTTATAGCACCGCACTAGTTCGGTTTTCGCTTTACAGTTGGTCTACCGCGGTACCAGCTGTAATGCCTAATGTACATTGTGCATGACTCCAATGTATCGTTCATACGCAGATCCGGGGGCTTGGGCCGCAGGGCTAGGGGCACGTTCCCCCCGGTAAAATTTGACACACAAAACTAGAGGTATACAAGACAAAAACAGAAAGAGAGAAAGAGTGCGGGGAGGGGGGGGGGGGGGGGGGTTAGAGGGAAGGGTAAACCATTATTCTACAATAAAATTGAGTATTTGCTGTACCTTGTTGCGCGTTTGTTATGACTACAGCAAAGCCGGTTCCAAAATTAGACAACAAGCCGAAATTTTTACAGATCGGATTGAGTTTACGCAATAAAACAAGGTTCAACAGATGTTCTCACTGTGTCTGGATTTCTGGATTTGTCTGGAGTGTCTGGATTTCTTATTTATTTCAGAATGTCAGGGTTCAGTCGCAGCAGTTATTCAATTAATTCAATTCAATCAAACAACTATTTCCGTACTCACAATAAGAAAATACAAAATCATGTGGACAAATTTATAGTAGTACAATTCAAGCAAAAAGTAAACACGACCAATGAAAATGTTAACAATCTAGGCTGTGAGTAAGGAGGCTGTTCAAATAAGCCGAGGCTTGTGATGGGGAACATCCCTATACATGATACAAAAACAAGAGACAAAAACAAAACACAACAAAACGGACAGAAGAGAATGCAAAATGAACCGGTAATGAGCTAATTATGCAGATAAGCTCAAGAAATATTAACAAAATTAGGACCAGCTGTAAGCATAAACAAAAAGGAAGCTGAAGACGAGCGGTGGACTCCGGAGAGAAAGCTACGTTACATAATGCGCGAGTAGGGCTCTTTTGAACAAGGCTTTAAAATGACAAAGAGAACTGGCTGTTTTTTTTATTAGGTCGTCAATGGCGTTCCACAGACGAGGGCCATAGAACCGAAGTGTATTCATGGAATAAGAGGCTCGAGTGAAAGGGATATAAAGTTTACGGCAAGATCTGGTAGAGTAGCCGTGAATGGCTTCAGTAGAGATGAAATAGGAAGAAAAGGAAGAAGAGTGTGAGAATATTTGTACATGCCAGTATGAAGTTTGTTGATATTATAAATAGTAAGGGTGTGTTGTGCAAATAGGGGAGCAGTGTGTTCACGAGGGTGTGAGGAGGTGCAAATTCTTATAGCATGTTTTTGAATAACAGACAAAGAATTAAGCCTTTTATTATTTGAATTGGCCCAGACGATGTTGCAGTAATTGGTAATTAAGATAAGGAAGAATAAGTGTTATACCAGAGCAGCAGGAGGAAGAAAATTACGTAACTTGGAAAGAACCCCAGTGTTTAATACGCGAGGTAATTTTGATAAATGTGCTCAGTCCAAGAGAGTTTAAAGTCAACAATTACTCCAAGAAATTTTGTAGAAAGCACTCTATTGATGGGAATAGTGTCCATTTTAACAGGAGGTAATCGGATTGTGACTGGAGAAGTAGATTTGCTGAAGAAGATGACATTTGTCTTGGTGTGGTTTAAGGAAAGCTTGTTTGCTCATAGGACACCTGAAGAAGTTCATCATTCAAAGAATCGATAAGAGTGTCGCAGTTCGGACCAGTATGAAGAATAGTTGTAACGTCAGCGAATAAAGTAAATGATAGCAGTGAAGAGGAACAGTGAAGGTCGTTGATATAAAGTAGGAAGAGAAGCGGGCCAAGAATATAGCCTTGTGGGACTCCGCAGAGAATAAAAAGACGACGGAGTCACAGTTCATCACTGAAGTGAATTGTTGCCTGTTATGAAGGCAATTCTGGAACCACTGAAGAGTAACTCCTCTTATGTTCCCATTGGACTTTTTTGTGCTAAAGTACCGCGACTTTTCTGTAGAATTACAAAATTAAATCCAATGGGAACGCACGGTAAACTGACCTCCCTGTCAACTTACCGCGACCGTGATGTAAAACTAACAGGCCGAAAGAGGTCGCGGAAGACTTCCGCTCAGCCACGGTAACTTAACGGGGCCGCTAAAAAGTCCAATGGGAACGCTCCACGCTGTAAACATACCGAGACCACGATGTAAAACGCTATACAAACAACACCACTTCCAGTATACGACACAACTATACACAGAGGGCGCGCGAAAATGGTAGAAAGTATGGTTCCCTCTGTCTCGTTTGCACTGACTAGCGGGATGCCGCGCTTCGCGCGGCACCCGCTAGGTGGGCGCGATTCTTGCACATTAATGCGACCACGGTGCATGGGGTGGGGGGGGGGGGGGGGGGGCGGGTAATAGACCCTTCCCATGAAATATTTAAATTGCACTTCACGCGTGCGCACTTACACTGCTGGTTGGCAAAATGATGGAACATTGCCCCTTTTTGTGTGGGGCTGATGGTGGCGTGACGCAGACGCACTTGTGCGTCTACTTAGTGCACAACTCTATGGCGTTTGCCAACCAGCAGGGTCTGTACGCATGCGTGAATGTAATTAGCATATTTCATGGGAAGGGTCTATTGGAGAGGATATCAGAGTTTATAACTTTCAGAATTGGTTTGGTAAAGATATTTAAAATCTGTACGCAATGTAGTCATGTCCTAATGATAAAATGTTGAGCATGCAAAAGGTGTTGAGTGCGGTCGAAGGCGAAGTGTCGCCATCCCTCACCCTTTTCGCCCCCTTTTCTCGACTACGAAGCATAAGTTGGGGTGTGTTTTAATATTTGGGAAGGATATAAAAATGCAATGATGCATGCTTGGCATGATATGTAGGTTTTTAGATAATCAAGACTTTTTGAATATCCAACAAAGGCCTGAGTAATCCATGAAATATTTGCTTCTGTGCTCCTAAAATTTGTCAAATGTTTGAATTCATGTATAATACTTGATTTCCTTTTTTCTTTATTTCTGGATTTCTTTGTGTCTCTATCTCTTTATTTCTTAAATGTGTCTTTGTTTCTATATTTTCTCTTTCTGAATATCCGTGTTTGCCGGTGGTGAACTATGTATTTTCTCAGTATTCTATTTCATTGTTTCTGTAATTAGGCCTCATGTATTATGTGTTTTTCTGACTCAGTGGTCTGTTTGTCTTTTTATTTGTTTATTTTGTTTATGTGTTAGTTTCGTTATTTCCTTAGTTGCAGGGGGCCTATTATTTATCTCTGATATGTTTCTTGATATCTATTGACGTTTATTTTGTAATGTTTTTATGTCACTATGTTACAGTTGATTTCGATGTTTCTATGTCACTATTTCTGTGTTTTTAAAATTATTTCGGCATGCGTTTGTTTCCGTATTTCGTTCTTCTAGATTTTGTAAATGGTTGATAATACAATAATAATGTTAAGTGTTACAGGGGTGTGATTTTGCACATTTTGTTGATGACAGTTTTGTAAACTTGTTTTTGTCTTGACAGATCCTGTTGTTCAAATTTTATTCATCGTACGTCTAAAGATTTAAATCGGAAACGAAAATAAAATAAAAATGATTTGTGTGTTTTCGTTTTCCTTTATTCGTTCCTTTCTGTCTCTCTTTGATTTCTTGATTGATATGCTTGTTTGGAGGAAGCTTTATTTTTGTCCATTTTCCCTTTCATTGTGTCGTTATTTCTTGCTTTCTTTATGTCTTGTTTCTTTATTTCTTTATTGCTCGGAAATTATTGGTTGTATTTAGGCCTACATACCACTAAATGCAGGTAACGACTAATATTCGACAATGCTTGTCTTTGTGAATATTATGTTGTTATTCAGTCAATGAGTAGGCCTAACGTAAGCAGTCAATTTATGAAAGAAGTAGGGCCTATAAGGAAAATTTATAAAGGGGACATAGGAGGTCACATCTGCCCAATAAAATGAAATGAGATGGAAGAAGACAAAGCATCATTAACAGAAAATATGCAGTATCTGTAGAAATTAGGATTACCCCCTCCCCCCCCCCCCCCCACCCACCCCCCCCCCCCCTTGAGCTGCATTTTAAATCAGTCATCTCGCTATATTAGTATAATAGGCGCGGGGAGACATTGGAACACCAGTGCCAACCCAGTAAGCGGTGTCCGGCAAGCGAAACTTCCCAGAATGCACAAATGCAATAGCGAACGCAAATTTTAAGACTGGCAAAACCCCCAATTTATGTTTTGAATATGCCAAATTTTTCCGAAAATCAACACCCACAAACCCTCACGCAAGCTCCGCTACAGACTAACCCCGGCGCAAAAAACAAAGCATCATTAACAGAAAATATGCAGTATCTGTAGAAATTAGGATTACCCCCTTGGTGACACAAAATGCAGTAGATATTTATTGATAAATTATTTAATACCATTTAAACCCACAAAACGTGCAACAAATATCTTCTGAAGACAAACAACATTAACACAATCTTGTCGAGAGAGCTGGGAAATTATACGGCGAACACCCAAGACCGAGGAAATAACGGACCAATCACTCGTGAGAAGTTATCACACGTGAGAAAAAAAAGATGGCGACCCAATAAAAAAGATGGCAGCCCAGCGCAACCTCGTCCTCGAGGGGGCGAGGTCACCGTGCGCAAGCGGACGGTCGGATCACACGTGAGAAAATCGTCGGTGGTACCATGGAGGTCTATTCCTACCTCCATGGTGGTACACACTCTCTTTCTAAAGCGTTGTTCGATGGAAAATGAGGGCACCAGTTATCCCAACATGCAAATTGTTTATTGCGTGCATCCTTGAGAAATTACCTTAGTCATGCAGCGCTACTTCTGATTGTTCACTGAAAAGACTCACGGGTCGTTAAAACCGTGGACTTTTGGTGACACAAAATGCAGTAGATATTTATTGATAAATTATTTAATACCATTTAAACCCACAAAACGTGCAACAAATATCTTCTGAAGACAAACAACATTAACACAATCTTGTCGAGAGAGCTGGGAAATTATACGGCGAACACCCAAGACCGAGGAAATAACGGACCAATCACTCGTGAAAAGTTATCACACGTGAGAACATGCAGCCCTACTTCTGATTGTTCACTGAAAAGACTCACGGGTCGTTAAAACCGTGGACTTTTGGTGACACAAAATGCAGTAGATATTTATTGATAAATTATTTAATACCATTTAAACCCACAAAACGTGCAACAAATATCTTCTGAAGACAAACAACATTAACACAATCTTGTCGAGAGAGCTGGGAAATTATACGGCGAACACCCAAGACCGAGGAAATAACGGACCAATCACTCGTGAAAAGTTATCACACGTGAGAACATGCAGCCCTACTTCTGATTGTTCACTGAAAAGACTCACGGGTCGTTAAAACCGTGGACTTTTGGTGACACAAAATGCAGTAGATATTTATTGATAAATTATTTAATACCATTTAAACCCACAAAACGTGCAACAAATATCTTCTGAAGACAAACAACATTAACACAATCTTGTCGAGAGAGCTGGGAAATTATACGGCGAACACCCAAGACCGAGGAAATAACGGACCAATCACTCGTGAAAAGTTATCACACGTGAGAAAAAAAAAGATGGCGACCCAATAAAAAAGATGGCAGCCCAGCGCAACCTCGTCCTCGAGGGGGCGAGGTCACCGTGCGCAAGCGGACGGTCGGATCTCGCAGCGCCGCGGGGTGGAACTTGGCACCGATTTTAATTATATAGAAGAAGATGGCAGCGTGTGTACATGTAGCATGCATTACAAAAACAACGCTCAGCGCTTTTTCAATCTCGTCCAGTTGCTGTAGTTTCGCTACTGTGCAGTGGTTAGAAACATGGCAGATTTGATCAATTTTGTGAGGAGTTTAATTGGACTAGATGAAAATGCTGATGAATTCAACGCGAGAAAACTACGTGACAGGCAAGTCATATCCTGCATAGGTCAAAGGTGACTGTGCACAGCGCCCGCGATGTGTGACATTCTGCCAGTTTCGAACAGCAAGTTAAAGGCTGTTCCGTCGCGGAATTTAAGTCCAGGTGGGAACGCACGGTAGAATTACACTTAATCCAGTCACTTATTACCGCGTGGCCGCGGAAGAAAAAGTCCAATGGGAACACGGATTTGTATGATACTCTTGAGACATCTCGGCGTATGTGAGTATTTTTTTATATTGACTGACTATCGTTTTAAGCCGTACTTTTTAAAAATATCATTTCCTCGGACTGATGTTCTTTCGTAAACATGGAATAAAGCAGAAAAATGCACAACGACTCAGTAAAGTTGGCATAGGGCGATTAGCTATAGACTTCTGTTGAAGTTTTGTCTTAACAAACAAAGGTTGATTAAATGAAGTGGCCATCAGGTGCAAATGGAGCAAAATCTCAATTTGTGTAAAATGTCCTAGGTTGCACCAGAGGACATGTCATCTTATAGCGGGCCCCGAACCCCACGCCGCATAGGATTTGCGTTCATGTGTTCTGTTCGTAAATGCCTTTACGTTATGCACGCAATTACATCCTGGCTAGAATGATGTCTCTACACAAACGGGAAGCTTAAACTTAGCCGACCGACCCCCTCAACAAAAACAAAAAACAAAGACGAAAAAGATAAAAGCAAATTTCTACAGGGTTTAAATAATGTGTAAAACACCTCTGAATAATATTATAGATTGCACTATGCAGCTAAATTAAACTTTTTGCCGGGCGCTACAGCGGGCCTCAGACTCCGTATTGTGAAAACTATGCGCCAAATTGCAGTTCTACAGAAACGGCTGGCGTCTGGCTTATCCTTAGTAATAATAATCAACCTGAACGACATCAACATTATTGTTTTTGTTTGTTTTTGTTTTTGTTGTTGTAGAAAGGTAAACGAGTACGCGATGATTACATATAAATTAGTGGAACTCAACACAAATTTGTCATTAATGTAATTTTTTTGAAAAACAATGAGTTTCACGAAAAGCCCTTGAGCGCCTAGTAATCAAAACAACACTGTGACGTCACACTGCGGACTCGTTTTTTAAACCCCACACAAAGTTAAAGGTGTATTATTACATGCAAAAAAGCGTCTCTGAAACAAAAATTAAGCTTATCAAATGTTGGAAAGCAGCGGTTTGTGGAAATATTACAGTGTTGATGAAGAAGAGGTTTTTCCGTCAAGCATTTCTGATAGAAGTGATATCAGCTCAAGTGACCAGGGGAGTTCTCGAGAAAAGGGACAGGACAAAACTTGGAGGGGCATATGCCATGCCAACGTTCGCAGAGCTGAGCAAAACGAATGCAAACCGTGTAGTTCGTGTCAATTTCGTGCCTCAGCCGCGCAATTTGTATTTGTGTGGGCAGATATTTAGTTCAGATGTTGCAACCCGTAAATTTTAAAATCAGCTTTCGCGAATTGTTTAATTGGCCATTTTCAAAGGTTGCGCCCAACAACATTATAACAGAGATCAAATTAATATGATGCCTTTTTAAGAACCTTTTTTTTTAAAACTGACTTTGTGTCACCTGCGAATTATTTATTTCGAATAGTATTTTTACAGATCACAGTTGCTATGAAGAAACATGGAAACCATAAAATAGGCAATAATGCCAGTTAGGCTACTGAAGGAAAAAATAAAATAAAAATAAAATAAAAATTATTATAAGCCCTCCAAATGATTTCAAGCGAAATGTTTTTTAGAGCACGAAAGGTTTTTGCATTACTTCGTGAATCGATCTCGCAATAATTTTACTTGAGCTATTGCAATAATTTATTTCGACCTCTCGCAATAATATATTTCAAGATGAGTGTTCAAAATAATTTAAGAATTTAAACAATTGTTTTGTTGGTGATCCCTTATTCATAACTTGACAACTTGAGATGATCGCTGTGTGGAGTCCTCGGAAAATGAAAGAAAAATAACCTTGAGACTCTTTTCGCTGATCTGGAATCCACCGACAGCACCTTTGCTCGGGCATGATACAAACTTACACAAGTCTTAAAAAAACCCAAAAAACTTGATGATTTAGAAGGAGAAAACAAATGGAAATAAACCATAAGATTATTACCTGTAAGAGACAAAGAGATGAACGTGCATTGAGGTCTTCGTTGAAATTCAGTATGAGGGTGACGGAAGCGCGCGAACATAATGTCAAAAGAGGGCGCTTCTCTTGAATAAGTTGAATACAAAATACAAGCTAAGGAAATGTTACATGATAAATGCATTGAAACTATACGGTGGGGTACATTTTCTATAACAGTCACATATGCATTTTATTGAAGGCTTCTGCGATTTTGACCATTCAGATTGTTCCGTCCACTTTTGGACTAATTCGCCATAGGTTGTGTACAAACCGATGAACAAGATTCCCAAGACTGTGATCGGAGGTTAATTCTGTCGTCAGGGGTATCCACAAGGGGGCGCTATTTAGGAAATACTCCATTGGCTATCATATCAGGTATAGGCAAAACACCACGATCACAGACTTGGAACCAAGTCTATAAAATAGACGAACTGACTTCCGAAATCCATGGCTGAACCTTTTTCACGAAACACGACATACGTCGTATACAGGTACCTCCAGATACTCTTATAGCCTTTACTACGCATGGCGGCTGGTATCGGCCGGAAAACTGATCGACATGACCAACGACTTCATGACACAGATTGGTGTATGTGCGCAGCGGCATAAATTGATTTCCTGGGCTATCGAGTTTCCGCTTTAATTATAGGGTCAAAATAACGCGCATTAGTGTCATTCAGCTAATACGATACCGAAACTAATTAATCCCAAAGTTTTTCATCGTTCCTCGGCACTTTCAACTGCTATCTAAAGTTCGTCCTTAACTACGCGCACATTGCTGAACCGTTTTGTATGTTGCTGCAAAACGATACTCATTGGGCCTGAACGCATTCTGCTTTCACTGCATTGTAAACAAGAACAACTTCTGCCTCTGGTCTCGCACATTTTATTCCTGAAACACACCCACATGTAACAACAAAAGATGCATCAGGTACAGCAATTGGTGCTGTACTATACTCTCCCAATTAAATTCAATGCAATTTATCATTCCAGCATCATGCCACCAACAGGGGGCGCTAAACTGAAGTTTTTGATTTTGTGAAACTATGGGCGGAAATAACATTTCGACAGAGTAAAATAAAAAATACGATCATGGAAACGAAATAATTTTTTTTAACCTTTTCAATTTCTGTTTTACCTGTACCTTGTATCTTACCTCTGAACCTTCTCTCGCAATTTTCACAAAAAGTAAAGGTTGTACAAACTTGAAACTTACCATGACGTCAAAACATTAATTTTAAAAAATAACATGAAATATTTCTAAAAAAACACAATTTGGTACATCCAAAATCTTTACACCATATAAAAGCACTTCCTTCATTGTACAAATATTACAAAAAGCATGACCCAATTTGACCTTTACTTCTGGTCTAAACCGGACGATGAAAATAAATATATTAAAAACAGTATATTTTATCAACCAAACTTTGCACATTAATAATCTATACGTCATCTGAAAGGCATTTAACGACTCTGAACGTCTTTAATAGAGTGCGAACCCATTTGACCTTTACTTCCGGTCAAAACCGGAAGTTATGTTTCATGCGTAAATAAACTTTGTATATCTCATGTACGAAAGCCCAATCGTACGGAGCCCCTAAAGGGACAGGTAAAACAAAAATTAAAAGGTAAAAAGAAATATGAAATTATTTCGTTCCCTCGAAATATTATTTCGTTCCCACGAAATATTATTTCGTCCCTACGAAATATTAATTCGAGGTAACGAAATAACATTTCGAGAGAACGAAATAATATTTCGGGGGAACGAAATAGTATTTCGAGGTAACGAAATAGTATTTCGAAGGAAAGAAATAATTTTGATATTTGTTTTACCTTTTCACATTTTTTTTACCTTTTCACATTTTTTTTACCTGTCCCTTTAGGGGCTCCGTACAATCGTGTCACTGAAGTATATATTATCAGCGGGAACTAATTCGTTATAACTTTGTTTTGTTTTGTTTGTTTATTAATTTCCACTCAAGTAAACAATAAGTCATAAATCAACGGCTTTGAAGAAAATAATACATATTGAGCGGAGGGCCATCTAGAAACCCATAGGGCTTGTATCGATGACCCTATGTAAGTGCCAATGGGAAAGTGGGTGTATTCATGCAAGACTAGAAATATGGAATTTTGAATTATTTATTTATTTGTTGATTGCTTTTCGAAGAAAGCGAAAAGAATAACAGTGAAAAAGATACATGGGATGAACATGAAGAACACTGGGCCGACGACCCCCACTCAACCATTGGCAAATACAGGGTAAAGTTACAAACAATTAACATTTAAGCACACAAAAGAAAACACAGAAGGACTTACAACAAGGACAAATTCACAGAACAATACAATGTAACTTTGTCTGGACTGGAATGGGGAGAGAGCATACGAATTAACCTTCATTTAATAATTGGGATCGAGGGTGTCTGGAGACATACTAAAGGCGGGTTCCATTCTTAAAGATTACTGGGATTAAACACCTAGAGACACGACACTCATTTATATTTGCCAATGAGGAATTTTTTGACAGAATGCTTAAAGATATGAAGAGAGGCAATGCTAGTGATGTTTGGAGGGAGGTTATTCCAAATTTGTGGACCCATGAACAAAACAGTACGTTGAGCAAAGGAAGTGCGGAGCCTGGGGATGTGAATCTTATTGGCTGAACGAGTATTATAAGAATGGATTTGACTACGGTATTTAAAGTTCTCCGAAATGGACGGAGGGAGGGAGTTTTTGGTATGTTTAAACATGAAAAGAGAAACGTGGTATGTATAGATGTCATTCAACTTTAGTAAAGTAAGAGAATGAAACAGTGGTTGGGTATGTTCTCTGAAAGATGAATTTGTAAGAATACGAACAAGTCGTTTCTGAAGGTATATTAAGCGATTTAGACTGGATGAGGGAGCTGAGGCCCAAACAATGTTACAATAAATGTAATAAGGCTGAGCTAGTGTCAAATAAAGTGTTCTTAGTGAGTTTCTTGATATGTAATGTTTGACCCTGTTTAGAACACCTGTAACACGTGATATTTTTAAGGAAATGTAATTGATGTGGTCAATCCAATTTAGTTTTTCATCCACCACTACTCCTAGAAATTTAGTTGAACAAACCTGCTTCAAGGGTATGTCATTAATATAAACGTGATTGTTTTCGTTATGTATTTTTGCGCCAAAAATAATATAGTTAGTTTTGTTTAAGTTTAGAGAGAGCTTGTTACACTTAAACCAATCTGTTAATTTAATCATTTCGGTGTTCACAATTTCAAAAAGTTCTTGCAAGTTGTCATGATTATAGAAAATATTTGTGTCATCAGCAAATAAAAGAAAAGAAACTTTATGAGAGGATTCGGTAATGTCGTTAACATAGAGGATGAATAAAAGAGGTCCGAGAATTGTTCCTTGGGGAACACCACAAGAGAGTTGGGATAACTCTGATTTTACATGAGAGAAAAGAACGAACTGATCACGATTTTTCAAATAGCTACGAAACCATTCCAAAGCCACACCCCTTATACCATAATGACGTAACTTGGAAAGTAAAATATCATGGTTTAATGTATCAAACGCTTTTGACAGGTCTAAAAAAATACCAAGAGTATGATTTTTCTTATCAACAGAAGAGGAAATTTTGTTATGAAGTTCAATCAAGGCCATGTCTGTGGAGTATTTAGGGCGAAAACCAAATTGACTGTCTGTTAGGATGTTGTGAGCGTTAACGAACTTAGTTAAGCGAATATGAACCAATTTCTCAAGTAATTTAGAAAAAGTTGATAAAACTGAAATTGGGCGATAATTGCAGAATCTTGCGGGGTCGCCTGATTTTAAAATAGGGATAACTTTAGCCACTTTCAAAGCAGATGGGACAACCCCAGTACTTAAGGAAAGGTTGAAAATATGAGACAGAGGATGAATGATATTACCAAGAGATTTTTTAACAATGGAAGGATTTATATCATCAAACCCTGGACTTTTACCATGCTTAATTAAACTTGTTAGACCCAAAATCTCTTCTGGGGTAGTGGGTGTTAACAAAATTGACTGATTGACAGGGTTTCCTAAGTAGTCAGTTGGATTAAATTGAGAAGATGGAATCTTATCTGCAAGTTTAGGGCCAACATTAATAACGAATTAATAATTCGTTTGAACGATCTAATAATTCGTTTGAACGAATTAGTAATTCGTCTGGCAAGACGTCGAGGAAGAAGAAGAAAATAGGAGGGATAGAGTATAGTGCTAGTAATTTCTACGTAGTGTTACTGTGTTTTAGTGTGTTTTTGATATCAAATAAGAAACCACAAGGATATTTAGTTAATAAAGGTGTTTGTGGTGAATCCCTATTGGTTACCTATTGGTTCCTTGGTAGGAACCGGGGGGCGGGGGCCACTGGCCCCCGCTGAAATTATGCTGAAAACATGCGGGGGGCCGGGCCCCCCTAACAAAAATGTTGTCCGGATGATAAATTGGCTTGTTCATATGTCCTGAGGGAATAGTACTGCAGTATGTAGGCCATTTAATCAGATCACATTGACAAAGTGGCTATTTGAATACATTTACTTACGGAATCTTGAAGTTTCTTCGTCGGTGCTTCCGCCCATGCAACAGACTCAAATTTAACACGTGCGCAGGAACGCCCGGCCCGCAATTTTGGTATTTGTACCACACAGTATGGGGTCAACAGTGAAGGGATGCGTGTATACAAAAGCCAGCGGGGGATTAACATTTTCTAGGAGTCCTTCGTTGATGTTACAGGAAATTTTCCAGTAAAATTAGACGATTGATATTGATCAGAAGTGCTCTTTTACTCTGTATTTAGGCACACGGAGGCTTGATTTTTCGACCCCAAAACGCCAAAAGCTCAGAGCTTTAATTAATGAACCAATACCAGGGGTTGAGAGAGCAGAGCGTACTGGGGAAAATGTCACGGTGAGATAAATCACCCCTGGGAACGATGTTGAGTCAGATATGTGACAATATAAAAGTAGAATGAAAGGCTCTTTGAAATTATGCCTCTTTTGC
Source organism: Leptasterias polaris (assembly GCA_037783415.1). Taxonomy (NCBI): domain Eukaryota; kingdom Metazoa; phylum Echinodermata; class Asteroidea; order Forcipulatida; family Asteriidae; genus Leptasterias; species Leptasterias polaris. The sequence continues at coordinate 203,603 of JAZGTN010000164.1, forward strand.
GGGCTACCATACTTGAGCGTGCATGAGACTGGATTGGCCACAGGCCTAATTAAAATGTGCCACATACTGTAATTAAAAAAAAATAACTATGGGGTTATGAACGAGCAATGCTTACTGTCTGGAAAAAAATGGCGCGGCATGATCGATCACCCCTGGGAACGAAGGTGCTTTGAGTAAAACAAAAAAAAAGTGGACATGATACTTCAAGGACCACTTTAACAACTTTATATCCTTTCGATTGTTGTTAACAAACATCACCGCATTCCTCGGAAAAAAGGGAAAATAACCTCGGGACTCTTTTTGCTGTTTCTGGAGTTAACCGACTGCACAGTACATTTGCTCCGTATAATACAAACTGACACACATTACTTAAAAAACGCATGAAAAAATCGGGAACGATCCAAAGACAATCAGTAAATTTTTAAGAGACGCAGATGAACAATATCAGGTCCGTATTGTGACAAAATCGTTCCGAAGTAAAGGCAACGCCAACGGTCAAAAAAACTAGTTCAAAAATCCCCAAAAGGGGCTAGTTCTTCCGATCAAATTTCAGCAAAATTGCAGAGCAGAAAACTTCATGGCCAAACAATAACTAAACACACAAGTACACATAACAGTCGATTTTGTTTTGTTTTTAATCAGTGATTTCGTTCAAATTGATCGTTAAGCAAAACACACGCCAGTGGAGAGAACTGTGCCGAGGAAGGGGGATGTTGATTAGCATGGATAAATAGAAATGGTCAAAAATTAGACACACCAGAATTAGAAAATAAAACTACTAAAGAGCTATGCGACACAAAGTTTCTGAAAAACGACACTTTTGAAAAACTGGTAAGTCTGAATGGCAATGTGTGCTGGGATGTGAGGATTTTGTTCATCCACGGATTCTGATGGGATGCTCGAAGCAGATACCTTTAAACTATGTTCTATAAGATTGTCGGGATGTAAACAATTCTCCCACTGCTTGAGAGGGCACCTAGAACAAACACTGGAAACTATCACCCAGACAGTCTGTATAGTTTTGAAGGATCAAGGATTTATTTGTGTGGTATATAATTATAACTAAATGTTTTGCAAATCCTCCTCCAGTTGTAGTATAAACTGTTGACTCAAAGGGTCATCAACCTATGGAACAGTTTACCATTAAGTAGGCCTATATAGAGAATGAGAACTAACTAAGCATATTCGAGAAACAATTTAACGCACAATTGAAAATGGCATTGATGTTCGTTCACCCTAAACAATACCCACCTTCCCCTAAAGTAGTATGTAGTAAGTAGGCCTAGTAAGTACTATTAGTATTACTAAAACAATAGGAAACCAACTTTTCTATACATTTATTTTTGGGATTGTGCAGTATCAATCAGTGCATCCAAATTAGTATTGCTGTCATCGATAATATTCATTAAATTTTTTAATAAAAGTAAATTACACAGGGAATTAAACAATTGATTTTTAATTAATACTTTAAGCTCAGTTAACATATTTAAGATGGGTACAATACAGATCACTCTGAATGTCTGAATCTGTTTCAATTATGCATTATGGCACAAAATAAACACAATTTAATGAAAATTATATTTTAATCAGTCAGCACAATATTACAGCATTATATGCACTTTTTATATTACCCTTTCAGCGCCAATACATTGTGTGTTAACATCAAAAAAATCATTTAAAAGTTACCTTAAAGTATTTGCTTACGACATTTTGAGGTAATGTTCATCGGGTCATTGTCTTTCGGGGTAGGTTTTGTTGACCTCCATGACCTTTGAAAAGGTTATACATTTATACCGATTGGACAAACCCAGATACCATGACGAATCATTATTGTGTGATATAATAATGGCTTCTCCAGCATAATTAAACCAGAGTTTGGTTTGGAGTTTTGGTAATTTAAAAACATAACAATCAGAAATCTAGATCTATGTATCGTGTTAAAGCCGGACACAAATCAAAGTATCTCCATCGTGGCATTGTTTCTGTTCAAAGATAAAAGCCTGGTTCTTAAACCATACATAAAAGGTCGTTGCTATACTACACGAAAATCTGAACAAACTTAAAGGGCAAAGTATACCTTTTTTGGAACCATTCGATTGTGTAGATAGGCCCTATATACAATAAAACTAACTTTTCACTTCAAAAGGTGGTCGCGTTTTTGAGATATCGCCGAAAAAGCGGAGCGAATAGTTATGTCCACGCAGGAAGATTAATCTCTACAGGAATACACAATCTGAAAAACGTTTCTGACAGAAACGTTTCTCATATTCAAATTTGGGGGCATAAAACCTGATACCTTTTTCCACAACCACATTACTTCGAAGTGAAATGATTCTCAAAATGATTTTTACAATCGAAAGCTGCAGCACTTGTAACCAAGTAAGTTTCTAGTATGGCCATTAATTTTAAGAGTGATTACGTATGCCTTCCCTTAAAACTTTAACATTGAAAATAATTACAAAAATACTTTAAAGATCCATTGCCCAATTTCGAAGGTAAAGCACTTAATTTTAATGTTAATTTACTATTTCGAAGTGCAGAAAAAGTTATTTGGATATCTTGAACGAAAAAAAAAAACCGTCAAGGATTAGTGAAAATATACGGAGGCCCTAAAGAGCGTTACATCGCTATACATAGCAACAAAATACGACTATATGCAATAAAGTACGGCGTTGAGCGCAAAAGTGGGGAAATAAAACACCGTAAAAATATGATTTCCATGGGTATTGGTGAATGAGTCACCGTTCATTACAATTACAGCCCAGGCAGGGCACACAAAGGACATAGTAGCGGGATCATTTACAATATCGGGTACATTCTTTTTACATAAAAACAAACAGATTCTCGGAGAAAGTTCGCTTTTTTCGGACATTAGCGTCTTTGACCTGACCATTTCCCCGTTCATAATATGTTTTGGACGAGTTTAGTGATAGTTGTATGACTAGTGGACCCTTCTTATCCGTCTTGATGATTGCTCAATTTCAATTGCTCACCAAGCACGGCCTTTTACAATGTAGACCATGAATGTGAACGGCTCACAAACACACATCGTGTGTGTGTACCTGTCGTGACATACTGACAGCTCAAAGAGGTCACAAAATTAAGAATATTCGTTAAATTGCTTTTTCTTCTGATTGGCCGCCAAAAAAACCCAAACTTTTAAAACAAAAGCGCTTTTATCTACAGTTTTTAACGTCAGAAATCCAAAAGTTTGTAGATCCGTTGTTACACAAACATGCAAACCTTTCTCCACTCGTTCGCATGTGAATGTGAAAACTATGTTTTTAAAACCATTTCACATAAACACGGGCATTTAATCTTTAGGTACGGATAATTAAACTGTCTTATTGAGAAAAATTACAATTTAACATTTTCCGATACAAATAATTAGGCCAACAATACAAGAACCCAGCCTTGACTTTTATGACCCAGTAGTGGCTCGTTGTATGTCTGACCGGTCATACAACGAGCCACTACTGGGTCATAAAGTGAAGAATGAGCGAGTCTTCACGCTGCAGTTTTCAAATTAAAACAAATTTTGGAGACTCATATTTCTGAGACAGGCCTAAATTAAACTGCTGAAAATCACAAATCACAATCACAAGTCTACAAAATACTACTTAATAAAGAAAAGTATTTATCAATTATTAATGATTAAATTTTTATTAAAGAATCCATGTTATGCATTCGCAGGTCAGCTGGGTAAGCCAAAGGGTCAGGACCTAAAAAATAAACTATTTAAAAAAACTTTTACTAACCTCACGGGTAGACTAATTTAGTCACATACCGAAGCTCACTTTGGCAAAACACGTGGTACAATTATGGCATCCATTATTTTGCCCGCATTTGAAAATATGTAATACCCGTAACCATTACGACACTGCAATTACTTCCCACCTTCATTTCTTAATTGTTTTAAGCACATGTACACTATAACAAGGCTCCTGCCGGCGGCACCGCACCCTCTGTGATTCTGGATGCCCCATACTGTTTGGACGCGAACACTTCCCCAACCTCCCCCCCCCCCCCAATAAAATTTATGGATTCGCGTCTTTCGTGTATTTTGTATGCGTGGTACGCACCACAAATCACCGATATTATTTATTTGCTTCTTAATTATTATTCCCTAAATTTGTAGCATGTTGGTGTATGGAAAACATTCACATCTTTCAATAATTCAGTGAATAAAAGACACAAAAGTCATGGGAAATCGGGCACCGGTGCATGCATTAAGTCAAAGTCAATGCAATCGGATAGGTTTTCACCAGAAGGAGAAAACAAATATATATCCCAAAACTGAAGTTTCTTTTAAAAATTAGACAAACTGGCAATGCTTAATCAAATCAAGCTCGTTCGTCTGCAATGTTTGACTCTGCAGAACCAGCTGTCGTTGGAGCCACCCGAACTCTCGCTCTCATGTGATTGAACTGTTGTATAATGTCTTTGACCTCTGTCACGAGAGGCACGATAATGATAAACACAGCGGCAGTAAATGCCCAAGTATCTGCCAAATTGATCCAGTGTTGAAATTGAACTTCGGTAATGATGACTAGTGTAGACATAATAATTGGCCAAACAAGAACCATCAAAACAGTAGTTCCAACACCAATAACGAGCACGGCGTACCTTGTCCGCTTGAATTCTTGAAGCATTTGTGCCAAAGACGGTCTGTTATACACCAACTTCACGTCAGTTATGTTGAATTCCCTACAATAAAATAATCGAACTTATTAGAACTCTTGATGCTTATTATAAGACCGGTGAAAAAAAGCTTGTTGCTATTATTATATCAGATTTGAATTTAATAAAACATAGAAACAAACAGAGCGAGCTTATTTCAGCTCAATTTAATTTTGAAGTCCAACAAGGCCTATGTTTTTGTTTTTTCAAGGAGTGTGTATTAAGTTTAATGTGTAAATAATAACCCCTTATTTGATTAGAAGTAATTCCTTCTCAGATTACTTGGATTCATTTTTGGAGGGCAGTAAATCTGAAGACGATATTATTTAACAGATTGTAAAGCCTGTGCAAGTCTCGCGCGTATTCAGATTTCCGGGACCATAGACTGTGTACAGTTGACCCCGAATCTGGATTCTACGTGCACGCCCCCCCCCCCCCCCCCTTTTGCTTGAAAAAAAAGAAAAAACTAAAAAAGAGACACCATCAAGGAGGAAAGTGAGGGAGAGACAACATTAATGACAGACATTGTCTCACGTGAATCTGTGTGTACTGTGTGGACAGCATGTTTTTCTCACACACTGAACATGCCTGGCGCGGGGATCCGGGGGCGTGAAGATCATTCACCCACATCGTGAGTCGACCATGCATGCCACCTGTGTGTGTGTACATTGTGCAAAGAAGTTTCTGGCTGGAAAGTCAGCACTCGCGCGCGCTAAATAGGGCCTACAATGTGACTTTTACAATACGAACTTCGGAAACTAGTGAAGAACTAGTGAAACTTCGTATCCTTGGCCCTAGCACCATTGCATCCTAATTTTGTGCCCGATTTAATTTTTAATCCGGGTTATGAAACTTACCGATCGAATGCTACTGTACTTGTTTTAAAAAAACATAACAGATCTTTTGGGAAAAATTGTTTGCTTTTCGAGTCGCGATTGTGATTTTTGTTTGCACATATTATTAACTTGCGCGAAAACCATTGTCAGGTTCCCTCAACAATCCACAACAGTTAGACGATCAATTGCTGATTGGGGACAGTCTGATTTACTCAGCGCGCCGAGCGCAATCAAGGTTTTGTGAAATACGTGTAATGCGGTGTGCATTATGTGCGTTATGTGAATCAGTCTGGTCCCCATTAGATAGTTTAAATGTTGTAATATTGTTTAGGGAATCCAACTAGTATGGTTCTCGCGCAAGTTGTTAATACGTGATCAAAAAATTCACTCTCGCGACTCGAACGGCAATCAATTTTCCCCCAAAATCCGTGATGTTAAACAAATTTTTTTTTAGCATTAGGGCTTTCTGCATGCAAGTAGGCCTACAGTAGCATTCGATCGGTAAGTTTCATAACCCGGATTAAAAATTACACCGGGCACAAAATAATAGGATTGCAATGGTGCTAGGCCCAATTGGCAAGGATACGAACGAAGTGGATTGGCCCTACAGTGGGGCTAGTGAAGAGCATCGTTTAATCATGTGTCTCACTCTGTTTAGAAAATCACAGATTTTTGTCGTATTCAAGAAAGAGGGTAAATATCCGTTGTGTTTCTTTCAAACTAGTAATTATCAATAACTGTGCAGATAGTACAACGATGCAGGGCTGGGGGAGGGGGCTAGGCCTCTAGTAGGCCTACCCTCATGCACCTTGACGTACATTAATGTTACTGTTGCTCGATCGCGCTGTCACTGAAGACAAACACAATTTGTTCTAACATAGAGAAAGGCTAATCAGTAGTAACATATTTTGTGTCACATTCTAATCCTCAAGTATGTGAAAACTAAATGACAAAGAGACCCTATTTGGTTATTTATTTTAAAAATTGCACTATCGTTTGTCTCGCCCAACAGTTTTTTTCCCCCTGAATAAGTATTATTTTGTAGCCTGCATTTTGATTTTATAACTCAGGATGGCTGATTCAAATCAATGACTCCCAACTCCCAAATAATGTTTTAATAATGATCTTGCTAAAACAAAATTGGTTAAAGTGGTCAGATATTGCATGAGATCGCACCACAGAGCATCTAGAATCCTAACTGTTTCGGAGCATTTAAGCGGGCCCCGGAAGCGGCCCATGCCGTTAGGGCTTCGCGTTATGCGCTCGTAGGCGCCACAAATTGCATTCACCATTTGCTGCGTGGTAAATTTTCACGCCCCCCCCCCCCGTTTGGAAAATCCTGGATCCGCCCCTGGTGATGATGCAAATGGCGTCGCCGGAACAACGACGTCCTAGTTTCGCGTGGTTTGGATACTAGCAGCTTGATCTAATTTGCATGCGTGTATGTCAAGAATCACGACGGTCGCCTTTTTATTGCATGCTCTTTAAGGACCCTCGTGATCTCTAGAGTTATAGTTTTACTTCCAGCCGTATAAAAATTAATTACTGCACTGAATTCAACTCTGTTTTTTTTTACAATTATTCATGAGTATTTGACAAAAGAAAATACGTATTCAAATTATGGATACAAGTTGTAAATAAAATAATAAAATCGAACGTAAGATTTTATTTAAGAGAGTCCGAGTGCACAGCTTGATGGCTAGCTACATGTAACACAGGGGCAATCGTGTAGTTGGCGGGCGGAGTGGCTCGGTGGGGCTAGTGCGACGGAAACCCCCGAGACAAGAAATAGCTGTACCTGGAAGCTCATGAACATGTGGGAGGGGTAGTGAGCCAGACCACCAACTACATTGTTGTCATTGCGGGTTTGCCAGTCGGTACACCCCGCTGTTTGAAAATCGCAACGTTTCAATGCTCTGTGTACGTTCCTTCCCCCGATCTGTACTGAATTTCTTGGAAATTAAATAAGATTTATGTCAACAGGAAAACCACTTTTGTTATATTGACGGTGCAATTTGTTTAAACATTTTTTGTGAAAAAAAATTACAAAAACGACCCCCCCCCCAAAAAACAAAAAAACACAAAAAACAACGGAGCCCCTGAAGGGACAGGTGAAAAAGAAATAAAAAATTAAAAGGTGGACAAAAAAATACCTCCCTCGAAACACAAAATCCCAACAAAATCATTTGGTTTCCTCAAAATATTATTTTATTCAATCAAAATATAATTTTATCATACAAAATAAAAAATTAAAAAATTGTGAATGAATTTTTTTTCTTGGAAACGAAAGAGATTATTCCTAGAAAATACGTTTTCGTTCCCTCGAACACTTTCGGTCCCTTAAGATACGCTTTCGTTTCCTCGAAATACACTTTCTTTCCCCCGAATAACGATTTTGTTCCCCAGAAATACGCCTTCGTTCCCTAAAAATACGCCGTCGTTCCCTCAAGATACGCTTTTGTTTCCTCAAAATATGCTTTTGTTTCCTCAAAATATGATTTTGTTCGCCCGAAATATACTTTCGTTCGCCCGAAATGAGCTTTCGTTCCCTAAAAATACGCTTTTTTTCCCCCAAAATGAGATTTCGTTCCCCAGAAATATGCTTTCGTTCCCTCAAGATGTACTTTCGTTCCCTCGAAATACGCTTTCGGTCCTCCGAAATACTATTTCGTTCCCTAAAAATAATATTTGTTTATTTCCTCGAAATACAATTTTGTTCACCCGAAATATACTTTCGTTCGCCCGAAATACGCTTCCGCTCCCCCGCAATGAGATTTCGTTCCCCAGAAATATGCTTTCTTTCCCTCAAGATAGCTTTCGTTCCCCTGAAGTCCAATCAAAACAGCTTGTTACATTCCCTGGAAATCACATATTAAAGGAACAAAATAACGCTTCAAGGGAATGAAATAGCAATTCTGGGAACAAGATATTATTACGAGGGAACACAAACATTATTTAGTGGGAACAAATATATTTTCCTTTTTGTTTTAATCTTTGAAGAAAAAAATCACCTGTCCCTTTTAGGGGCTCCCCGTACCCAAGGCAAACCCGGTCGTCGCAACGACCGTCGGGTAGTTGGAGGGTTACGATCCAAGTACTTTTGGCAATGCAAAAGTAGCAGGCCATATAGTGTGGTACATGAACTTGTTGTAGAACGTCTATCAGTCACCTTTGGATTTATTGTGACTTTTTCTTGTTGTTCTACCATATTTTGGGTTTCTTTCTCTGTGTTTTGGGGGCCATTTTTGGAAGTCGAAGGAACGTAGATTGGACTGACGCGTGTACATGTATTACTATAGGGGCATGTGTCCGTTGTTTGAGCTGGATGGATAACGTAGACTGGATCCTCATGCCTTGCCATAGTAAAACATTTACATAAACAGAGCACCAGTCTACTTGCAACATTGCGCAGCAATATCTCGTAAATTTGACACTTGCAACGGCTGGTAAAGCGTATATGCTGACCTTTGACCGCTTTGGTTTTTTCGGTAATTTCTCGTTAATTACGTGATATTTTGGTTTTTTAAAAATATATAAAAACATCTAGAAATAACTGTCTATGATTCTGCATCACTAAATTACGTAAACAGTTAACCGGTGTGTCCCTTTAATTTGCCAGCCTTTGACAGCTTTTAGCATGGTTGCACATTTCGGGCGTTGATAAAGAAGGAGTTTATAATAAGAAAAGTTAAGATCAAATAAGCATCCTTGTCCCAGAGTATTGTTCCAATACAAATTTACAATTTGTTTGTGTTTGATATTTAAATAGGGAAAACTGATTTCATAAAAGTTGTAATGAGTATTTTTGCATATATATAATTTAGATATAATCTTTTCATGTGTTGTCTGGTTCCGATTCGCAAAAGACTTGAACAGTCTGTTATATACGCACCTGACATACAACTCCGTCCATGGTGAAAGTGGGTTGTCGATGTCTCGAGTTTTCTCCCAAATTTCTAAACTCTCTTCTTCAGTTAATCTTCTTCCAGTGGCAAAGGTGAAACAGACAGTGATTAAGCCACCAGAAAGAAGAGACACGCAGTTACCGATTAACATGCTCACCTCAAAAGCGTTTCCTGATTTCGAAAAGGGGAAAATCAAGCAAATTTGATGTCAACACTTTTTGTCCAGTAAATGACTGTGATACTTGACTTATTTGCCATTATAGGCTGATTTAGAAATATTGTTGCTTAAAATGGTCTCTTGGGTAGACATGACCCCCCAAGTCGAACTTACTGATAATGACTAAGTAATATTATGACTAATTCATGTATTTCATGAGAAGGGTTCATGCTAAGGATCTTCTCATGAAATTATGTAAATTACATTCACGCATGCGTAGAGACACCAATGGTTGGCAAACGTCATAAAGTCGGCACCAGGCAGACGCACAAACACGTCATCGGCCGGACGGGCTGTGGGCGGAGCGGATACATAAAGCAACCATTGAAGTGTTTGCTATACCGCCGGTGGCGTCGTGATTTGATTGGCATGGGATAATCCACGTTAACAACGCTAAATCAAAGTTTCACATAACCTCCTTCATGTATTCTCAGGCGTATTTTTCAGTACTAGGTTGTGCATGATGTTTTTGAAAGATTGGAGTGCCGCCCACGCTAACAGTCACATGCGGCTTGCTCCGACTCATTGTCCAAAATTATTTGTCGAACTTATGGTTCAATTTTGTATTCTTTTGTTTATTAAATGAATTGCTCAAACAAATTGCGAAATTTTAAGTCAATCCCTTGTTCCAAATTATGTACGTTGTTGCAAACCAGTTTATACGCACCTGATGGCTTAAAACCATCATAATGACCCATACTGGCACAAGAATCAACCATCCTGAGAAATCATTCATTTTTTGAGAAATGGGAAAATCACAATTTATAATTGACTGTTTATTGTCATAACCAAAACTGCTGTTCTTCATCTTCAAAGAATTAATAATTTCACTGATTTGTCGTGGAATTTACTGCGTTCGCTCAATTGTACTTATTTTTCTGGCAAGTTTAACTCCGTAAGTAAAAAAGAAAAGAAGTAAAATATGCCAAGTTTCGCCTTCCAACAATATTGCATCTGATTGTACTGCTTGGTGACTGAATATTTGCTTACCACATTATTCATGAGATATATATGGCGGTCGCTTTATATGGGTTCATCAGCTCACGTATGATATTTCTGCTGTTTTCGTTTTCATCGGTTAAAACAAATAATAATAATAGTAATAATTTGTTCATGACTACCTCTAAAATATTATTCTATTACCAGGCCTTTTCGGTTCTTGCATTATTGGTTTTCTTTCTGAAGCAATCCAATTCGGGAGGGTTTGTGGTAAGGGGATGGCCTTATAGCCTATTGTTTGTTCACACTGTTTCATCATTCTTCCATCGATAAGGGTCGGAGGGTATTATATGTTGTACAGTGATAATACGCAAGTAAGAAGTGTATTACATTTTTTTTATTATAAGCATTGAGAGTCTGCAGGGTGTCAATGTAAATTTGTGGTCTTTTATATAGGATGACCATTTTCTTTCGCTTGTTAATTTTAAGAGAAAGTTCGGCGTTCGCGCTAATTATTGAAGTAGACAATTTCTTTCTGGAACACAGATAGTTGCTCGGATTAAGGATCAAACTAACATAACTAATTTGGACAAAGAATTCATTCTATTTGGTCAAACCGAGTCTATAGGTTGAGGATTGTTAATCTTATGCTTTTAATTGGTCGATTTCCAAACAAAATATAGAAAAATTAGAGAGGTCCGACTCCGTCAATACTCAAGAAGTATACTTTACAATAGAGAATGTATAAGTTAATGTTAATGTTTCATAATTCTACCACAAATTACACTGATACACTGATGATATAAAACTTGTCTTCTACTTTTGGTGAAAAATAAATGACTATCTCCTTGTGATATTATAATAAAATAAATTTTATATGTGTCCGTATTCAACGCTTTTGTGCTTTTATGTTGAGTTGTGAATCTTGCTTTTTGTTATTTATTCCATGAAATGGGTCTTCAAAATGTACCACAAACCTGTCAATAGTATATCCTTACAGTATCTAGGCCTCTTTTATTTTTTCATCTTCAGCGCATTACCTTGTTCGCGTCCATGAAGAACCAGGATTTTTGTGTACGGCTAATGGCGCATATGTACGCGCGTCCGATCTAGGTAGGTATTACTATTATACTCTATATCTATGGCCGGTTCATACTCGCTGCGTTTTCACTGCGTTTTCACTGCGTAGTCATACTGCGCTTCTGCGTCCGAATTAGAACAAAATCAAAACTACGTCAAAGTTGGTGATAATTTACATAATATTATTATTCATACAAGGAATTTTGTATGATATTATTTAAGACATACTGAATTATGTACCCTCTTATTATAGATTATATGATTACACTAAAAGACTGAATGAAATAATCTTTGCTGTTTACCTCCTGGTTGACCATTCATAAACGCCGACAGGTCAAATTTTTGGTACAGGAAAGTTGCTGAGATCAACCACGCAGCGATTCCAAGAAACATTCCAAAGATTGCTCCACATGTCATAGCCTTGCTGGTAAGACGGGTCCAGAAGGTACTCAAAACAATGGGGAACACAGAAGAGCCAATGAATACCCCCATTGCAGAATACACCCCACTCAGTGTTACCTGGATAATAGTAGTAAACAGATTGATAAATTTCAACAGCAAAATAATTATGCTGCTCCAGAAAGAAAACTCGTCTTGGTGTGGCAGCATTACTCTTCCCCCGGAAATTCTATTATACGGTGAATGTGTAGAGATGTCGTCGGATAGCGCCCTCTTTTGCCTCCACTCCCTTCAGCCCATGTTAATTATTTTACGGGGGACAGGCACGATGACGTGCATTTTTGGACTAAGCGTAACACACGCTTGCCCAATGGAACACACATGGCTTTTAGTATCTCTCTCAGTTCACAACTAGTTCTCTCTACCAGTAATGACACAAATCAATCAATGCGTTGAAAAGTTCAAAAACAATTATAAAATGGTCATTTGTTTAAGGAATATTATAACGATTGGTCCAATTAATGTCCTTATAATAAATTGTATTAAAATTATTTTATTATATTTTTTTAAGGCAGGGCTTTTGGCAAAGACCAGTATCCTCACTTGGTGTATCCCAACATATGCACAAAGTAATAAACCTGGTAAAATTTGAACTCAATTGGTCATCAAATAAGTTGCTAGAAAGAAAAAATGAAAGAAAAAAATAACACCCCTATTGCAGAGAATATTGTGTGCTTTCAGAAGCCTGAGAAAGGCTGCATGCCTGAGTGAGCCTTTCTCAGATTCAAGTTTGTTGGTAAAAAATACTTCTTTCCCTACAACTTCATTATTAAGGATCGTTTTAACAATGTTTTACAATGTCAACAGCTATCCAATGCTCTTTAACAATAAAGTTTTGGTCATTAACATGTGGAGTAGTTACCAAAAGTATATCCTTCCTTTAACGGGCAGTTAAAATGTTTCATTTTAGGGCTTTACCAAAAATGAACGATCCCTTCACCAAAAACCCCGAATTGAGCTATACGTTTCAAACACTGCATACGCCAAAATATTTTTTTTCTCTCAATATTTTCCCCGTTGGAACATACAAAAGCCAATTGTGCGAACAAATAAAATACTAATACTAATTTGGAACACCCATTGTGACATTCACAAATTCACAATCAGTATTGTGGATTCACAATCCAATACAACGAGTAGACTTTACAATCTGCAATTAGCCTATCCTGGTTTCTTAATTCCACCATTGGCGGATTCACAATCCATTGTAATGGTCATTGTAACGGATTCACAATCCATTGTAACGGATTCACAATCCGCAAATTAACAAACACTCCGTGACATCATTAAACAAAATCACACGATTACACCAAATTTTGGCTATGTGTAATTGGGGAATATGGATTTTTTTAGAAAGAAAAGAAAATGGCGGAGTACTGACATTTTAATAAATAAACTGTTACTCAATAAGTCCACCATGGCACTGTGCAGGGACTCACAAAGAGGGCATCATTTGCAGATTTGCGTTATTGTAAGGATTCGCCATTTCCCCTTTTTCGGAGCTAATGAGTCTTCTCAACAAAGGTATCCCTCTAAATGGTAAGAAGTTAGAAGTTTAGGTGAATAAAAATAATATAACTATTGTATTTTTAAATTGTTCGCAATTAACACTGACCGAGTCCTTACGGGATTCCAAGTTGGTGGGGTGCACCCAATGCTTCTTCTACAGGCCTTTTCACACTATCGACGTTGGATCCGTGTCGAAATTTACACAGATCCGGTCTATTTTGACTCGGCAAAATTTCTAAATAGATAAAAAAAACTGCTCCGCTTTCACACTAGCTCTTCGTAGATCAGCTTTTGGGTTACACGTGTATTACTTTCGATCCGTGTGTTGTGTGATCGTTTCACACTGCCAGGGTCATACACAGATCGCAGCGGGTACACCGCGACACCATTGGAACGCAACGTATAATAAAGCCGGTTGGTCACTAATGATGGTCGCACTACAGACGATCATAAAAAACAGTTTATAGTAAACGCTGAGGCATCAGTAGACTTGGTTCCAAGTCTGTGCTCGTGGTTTTTAGTCAACCTAATAGCCAATACATTAGTGCCTGAAATAGCGCCTTCTTGTGGATTAACCTCTGTCTTTAACCTACGATCACAGACTTGGGAACATTGTTCATCGGTTTGTACACACCCTATGGCGAATTAGTCCAAAAGTGGACGGAACACTCTGATTGGTCAGAATCTTTGAGGCCTTCAACAAAATGCACATTCAAACTTAACCGTTTATACCACGGGATATAGTACAGAAATACGACATTGATGCACGTGTAACTAATCTGTCTCTGCTCGGTGATTCAACTTACAATTTGGAAACAAAAAACCCAAAGTGATTCTAGTTTTTAAATTCAAAATAAATAAAAAACGTTGGGAAAATCATTAGATGATTCCATTCAAATAGAGGGAACCCAGTTTTTCGTCTAGTAAGGATCAGGTTATTTGTCATGTTTATTTTTCAATATTTTAAGAATACATCTAGTATTATTTTATGTATAAATTAGAAATAGCATACGTACAAAGCACTATAAAAATAAAAACAATGACTCGATCGATTTTACAGAAAATGCTGAAGTGATTATAACCTATTGGGAATAGACGCAACGCAACAGGAGTTCTGTGGCCTCCTGATTGGTCATCTCTCTGGCATAGTGTTGTTATGTAAATGTCAGTTGTGAAAAATGAATATCCCGTATACACAAGAGGGTCAAGTCTGAGATTGCGAGTTAGAGCGCGTGATAGCCAATCTGCGGGGGGAATTTTGTGTGGCTGATGCAGAGAAATAACCGCGATCTCAGACTTGAAATCAAGTCTAAGGCATCAGCGGCTAGTCGACGATGGTCGCTGGCAACGTCACTACAAAGCTCAACTAATTAGCTGAACTTTGACATGGTTAACCTCACTTTTTATTCGTAAACCAATAGAATTGTTGGATTGCCGAGGAACGATGAATATGCTAATTTGTCTACAGGCCGCAGACCTAAAACAAAAGGACGACCGTAATTTTGTTTGCTAAGCGCGATGCTCTAAAAAGTTAGTTTTTTCTGTCTTACGTTTGACTAGTGGATCTGATACGTTGGAAGGAAATTGCAAGGACACTCATTTTTTAAGCATTATCAATAAGCACGCAGCACTTGATACACACAATAGCTATTCGCTGTAACAAGGTCGTGTAATAATACATGGCTGTGCATCGAGCACAGGGTAATGTCATTCGACCGTTTTATTTTAGTCTATGCATGTTTTATTTGCCATTCAGTGAGTTGAGTTTACAGATCTCACGACTTTCATCTAGCTGCAGAGCAACATAAACGCACAGAACTTTTTGAATTTTCTCGATCCGTGTCGAAAATTCATTGCGTTGCGATGCCTCATGACGCGTGCCGCTTTGATCCGCTGCAGTACGAAACGATCGCAAAATACACGGGTCGAAAGTTACACGATCACGTGTAACGCAAAAGCTGATTACACGCAGAGCTCGCGTGAGGAGCAGTATTTATCCGTGTTGAAATTCTACAGAGTTCACCCTTGTAAATTTCGACACGGATCGGACGTCGATAGTGTTGAAAAGGCCTACTGACTGTGTATGTATGTGTGTTCCTGTCAAGTTTTTGCAACAAGATGCCACATTTTCAGATTGGAAGCAAACTTTCCTGCAGAGTTAAATACTATGAAACATCACATTCTTAATAATATGCTAAAGAATACCTGTAAAATGTTGAAGAGTAACGTCAATGGGATAATGGAGATAGCAACCCATAGTATTGCCCAGTCCCTTTTCAACTTCAGAAGTTCCAAATAGGTTCGATAAGCGCCATGGGATTTGCATTTGTAGTGTGGTTTTAACGCTCGCTTGCATTCTTTCCGCACTCTGTAATAAGAAGAACGAACAAACCCTTTTAGACACAGAACTTCATTCGGATGCAGTAATTATTGGAGTTAGACCGAGGCCATTTCTATGGAGGCCATGAAGTGACATCACACATCGTAAATATATAACATCAACATTATTTTTGATGTCGCAAATATTAAAAAAAAAAATCTTTAATAATATTTTGTGATGTCACAAATTTTCTTGCAAATATTTTAACAAATACTTGCAAAGATAATTACAAAAAATGCAACATCGCAAATCTGTGCAGATACTTTCGATAACATTTGAAAATATTTTCGCAAAAATGTGTGATTTACAATGTATAGGGCCTAATACGTTTCACTCATGCGTAAACAGTTTCGGCCCACGAAAGGAGCTGGCATTTGTTTTTAAATATATGGTCAAAATTTTGTTGTTGTCAATATAATGCTGAGTTTTCAAGAACGTAAAAATAAAAGTCACCTGTGAAAGTTTCACCTTTAACTCCAGTGTCTACTTTTGTCGTGCATTTTCATCAATTGAAATAGCATCCTCTAAATCACAGCGAGTGCCGACCGCAATCTGGCTGTATTCTTAATTTGGCCATCCAGCCCCCCCCCCCCCCTTCCCCCGACTTCGACCAGTGTGCTATCCTTGAGACGTACCCCACGTGTCATACAACCGACAATTAACGTTGACAAATTAATTATTCTCTGTGAACGATCTAGCTTTACGGAAGAAAATGCATAATCCATCACGAGTCATTTTGTGCATCACGAGTCATTTTTTTGATGATGCAATAGCCATAACGACGAAATTATCTAATTTTCAGACAATAAATTTGAGACACCCGAGGGCGGTATTTCACTCAACCATTAGAAATCTGGGAAAAGATTCCTGCAGGAATCTCCCTCGAGCATTGCACTTTGGAGAAACCGTTGAAATAAATAACATTAAAACACACCTCTTGCTAGTTTTGTATTCTATAATATAATAGAGATCAATGGTTTATAATAGATCCCCTGCATATGACGTCACAACTCCAAACAGCGTCCTTACTGAGGTCAAAGGAAGACCATTGGTTGAGAATAGTGTGCAGTGCGCATACGAAGGTCGTTGGTTCAAATCCCGCTCTTCTTAGTCTTTCTTTCTTTGCTCAACCCCAAATCATTGACAGTTTACCCTGTCAGTTTCCCCTTTGGTTTATCATTTGATTTCTTTTAGCTTCTTTAAACTTTGAACCGTTCTGCTCCGATGCTCAGCAAAGGTGAGCGGGTGTTTTCTGACGATACTTCTTCAATGGGGGGACGTGCGTCTGATTGCCGGATTGGTACTCGGCGGTTCAACATGGTTGAACCTTTTTCAAAATTTGATCACGTATACGGAACCTTTTGTTCATTGGAAATTTCGAAATTTGGAAATGCGGAAATTTTAAGGAATGTTTGTTTGTTTTGGGGGTTTTTCTGCAGGTTCCTTTTCATTTTACTTTTTGATTTGATCACCTCGGGCGTCGTACACTGCAAAAACGTTGGTCAAATCATTTGTTGGGCAAAGTAACATCCACAATTATTGGTCGACAATTGCCCAACGAAAGCAATAATTGGTGTTGTTGGGCAAACATTTTGTTTGCCCATTTTTTGTATAAGAAGCGGAACAAAAGTTGGGCAAGTGTTGGGCAAATATTTCGTAATCTGAATTCATCATAATTGTTGGTTACACTTTTGCTTATGTAGGCCTATTGGGCAACTTTTTGGTATTTTTAATTAATCTCGATTGTTGGTTAAAATTATGCACATTAGTTGGGCAAAATCGTCCGATCATGCGCACTACGATCAAAGAGTTGTCCAAGAACTGGGCACATTTTACCCCAAAGTTGGGCATTGTTCCCGCCAAACGCCATACGACGTGTGTGCATAAAAAGCATAAAAACGATATTTTCCAACATGGCGAGTGGAGGAGTGGCTGTGACTGTGTCGTCTCTCTTAAACGAGCGGGGTTGCCCAGTGGTTATAGATCCACATTGAAGGTTAGTTTTTAACTAAAAATGAAGTTGTGTTTCCTATTCAGTCGTACATAGTCGTCGTGACAGTTGCAGAGCAAGCAACACAGTGACACTACCGTTGAATTATTTTCAGTTTTATCATGCCATTATGTGCAACGCCGCGGCCCGTGGCATGTATGCGTGTATGTTGTGCTGTGTGTGTGTGTAGTACATGTATGACAATACATGCATGGAACTATCACTGCCTTGCTTGCGCTGCAACTGTCACGACTGTGTACAACAACTGAACTGGAAACAAACTTTGATTAGTTAAAAACTAACCTTCCAAGACATCTACAAACCACTGGGCACCCTCACGTTTTTCAGAGAGACGCCAAGGTCACAGCTCGCCACCGTTTGCCATTGTGGAAAAAATCGTTTCTATACAGGAGGAACTGTGAATCAAAGGGTTAAATAATATTTGGTTTAATTTTAACCAACGGTTGGCAAAAAGTGTGCCCAATGTGAATGGGTAATATTTTGCCCAAAAGTTGGATGAGTTGACTATTCGCCCTTAATTGGGTAAAAAGTTGGGCATTATTTGACCCATTTATTTTATAATGGGTAAACAAAAAATTACCCAACTGTTGGCTACCAAAATATACCCAACTATTGATGAGGAAATATTACCCAATTATTTGGCAATCAGAGTGCCCAACTGAGATGGGGAAAAAAGTACTTAAAAGATGGGCATGTTGATAGTTTAAGCAACGTTGGGTAAAAAATTGGGTAAATTTTTGCCCATTATTTTTACAGTGTAGTTTTAGCCATAGCACTCGAAGCAGTCAATATTCGTATATTATTATTCCATAAAAAGAGTTAGGAGCCCTAAGGGTATACTTTTGGTAATTGGCAAAAGACCTGTATCCTCACTTGATGTATCCAAACATATGCATAACAATTAATAACAAACCTGTAAAAACTTGAGCTCAATTGTTCATCGAAGTATCAAAAGAATTATGTAAGAAAAACACCCTTATTGCATAGACTGAGTGCTTTAGATGCCCGAGAAGGCTTCATGCCTGAATAGACTGTGCAAGTCTCGCGCGTATCGGAACGAGAAAACACGTCAATCGAAGAACATAATTTTTTCTGAAATCAATCATTGTTTTTAAATTAGATCTATGAAAAAAATCTGAACATCAAAAATACTCATTACAATTTGTATAAAATGAGTTTTAGCTTTCATAATACACACACAAATCATTTGTTAGTTTTTGTTGAAACAAACTGAAAACTCTGGAAAAGGATGCTTACTTGATCTTAACTTTCAAGCCTGAGTTATGTTCAACCACTAAAAGCTGGTTTATCCGCAGACGCTCGATGATCGCACGGGCGTAGAATTAACGCGTGACGCAGTTTAAAGAGAACGCTAACGCCTCAACAACCGTAGATTGCAATGAAAAGACCTAGCGTCTGGCAAGTACAGCGTCAGGTGACTATCATCGCGCGACCAAAACAAATTTGGTGATCGGAGGTGGGCACAAATTCTTAATTTTTTGCAAGTAACCGGAAGCTGAGGTCAAGTTTAATTCTTGGGTTTTCTTCATTGTATTGTTGAATTGATTTTACTTTCATATTTTTTATCACTTAGTATTACCAACAACATATGTAATTTTCATGGTCATAAAGTACGTTAAACTAAAATAATAGACTTTACAAAATCTTACCAACGTAAAACTCCATATGGTGGGACCACAATGGTCCCGGAAGTTCGAATACGCGCGAGACTTGCACAGTCTATTAAGCCTTTGTCAGATTCAACAATTTTTGATGAAATGTTACCTCTTTCTCTAAACCTACATTACTTCAATTCAAAGGGGGTCATTTCTGAAAAAGTTGTATAATATTCATAAGCTCTCCAGCGTCTTTTCCATTAGTAAGTTTGTACGGTACTCAACGGTTGGAGTAATTTGGGATTTATTTAATATTTGAAAACAGTATTGCTAAATAACAAATTATGACAGTTTCCATGGTCATTAATCACCTGGTATCTGTTGTACATGAGTTACAGTTGCCCATATTACAACAAGAACACATATCCCTCTTCATGGCCATCCTCCCTCTGGATTTACCACAAAGTAAGCAGCTATTAGTATCTGCTGAACTTCTGTATGGTTTCAGGTGTATCTGGTACAAGTCATAAACGATGATTGAAGTAATAGCTATAACTTCCGCCGATCCGGTTGATGTAACGGCCATCAGAATCAGAAGAACCATGAGTACACCTCCAGTTTGACCCATTAGTTCCTTTGCTACAACCGGTGGAACCAAACCTATCAAAATCACAAAATGTTAGATATCAAAGGGCAAAGAGTGTTACATGACCTGTGGCGAGAAGGATTGTTCTTACTACCAACGCAAAAAACCGGTTGACATCAGCTGAACAACTTCAGAAAACTAATTGTTCTTAATTAAGGTAATTGTTTTAATGATCCCCTTTTCCAAAAAGAGTTTTTTTTACCGTTTCTAAATTGCTGGTTAACCTTGTTACTGACACTAAGGAAGTCGCGGCGTTTTACCACTAAAATTCAGTAAGTGTAATTAATAGTAAGTATAAGCCTAACTTAATTCCCAATGTTTTGAGCATTATTTAAAATAAATTGACATACAAGCCAAAAAGGTGATTTGAAGAAAGCCTACACCGACGTGCAATTTTTTTCACAGTTAAAACAAATTTAAAATCACCAAAAACAATAATGACAAGATATGCACATTTAGGTGGCTCCATGTGAACGGCAACCTAATTAACATCACACCCAGTAAATGAAGTTCGCCATCTCTAGTTTCTCCATTGTGTAGAACAAACGACAAAGTTGCAATAATCCAGTTTATCATCAATAAATGATAAAATGCCTTATACTCAGTGAACATGTATAATTTCAACGCCGTCCGACGTAGGCCTATGGCTTTTAGAGTTTTGTGTTTACATGTCTGTTTACATTGTCGGTGCGCATGTGCACTGTGTAACAGGGGACTTCAGAAAGGTGTTTTCTGGGTCAGAGATCGATTTTTGAGTTCACGGCCTAATGCTGTGTGCGTGTGAGTAGGTAACCACATTCAAAACGGGGACCTATAACAAAAGAGGACAATAGGTCCACGGTTGCTATCACAAAGGAAAGCATTGTGGTCCACGGTTGCTATCACAAAGACTTGAACAAAGGAGGGTCCACGATTGCAGGCTGTTACGCACTTGTGTGTGTGTGTGTGTATTTGCAGCATTGACTGGTTTATGTGTTGCATTAATATTTCATTGTAATTATTATTGATCAGACGATGTTTGTAAGTTTTACTTTTATCCAATCAGCCTTTGCGGATTAGCGTGGGTTGTACATTTTTGCGGGAGATCCTCACTTTGTCACAGTCAACCAAAGTGTTGGGACATTAAATTTTCCCCCTCCACCAACCCCTTTCATCCCACCGTATATTTCATTGTATTTGTGCCGGTAATTCGTTATACCTAAGTTTGTGCATGCACAGTGAATTGAATTGAACTGAAATGTTTACCCAATTACACCGAAAGTTCTGTCTTTCAGAAGGTGTCTTTGTTGTTTATTGGGCGGGAAGAATGAGTCTTCCATGGCTGTCCTTGTTAAAGTTGGGCGGGAAGAATGAGTCTTCCGTGGCTGGCTTTGATTATGTTTAGGTGGGAAGGATGATTTTTCCATGGCTGCCGATGGGTCGGGAAGTTGAGTCTTTCTTGGCTGCCCTTGGCATTATTGGTGGGAGGTTGAGTCTTCCTTTATATAGCTGTTGGTATTTTTATGAGGGAGGATGTTGATTTATGTTTATGTTTATAATTATGTGCCTCGCGGGAGGTGGCAAGTTTTCACGGTAAGGATAGCCACCAAACACATTTGTCGCGCTTTTGGGGTCATTAAGCCAGTTGTTTTATGTTTATATCCTAATTGTATTTTGTGATTTGTTTAGTTGCCATAGCGCTCCAGAGTTTCAAGAGGCTATGATTCCGATCACAGGTCACAGTGGTGGAAGCGCAACTATACTTTGAATAATAATAATATGTTAAAAAGACATATTTACCGTAATTGGTTTGATTTGGTTTGGTTGTCTTTGTGTCCGGTTTGCCCAAAGTTCGGTATCCGGAATAATTGAATAAAAACAGTTTTCAAAGGCTGTGGCATAAATTCAAACAAGCAAGAATGTTTATTCTTAGTTTCATTATGAAGTCTGAGTATAATATCCTATTATTTTTAATTTGACATTGAGTTGTACTGACCTTCTCCAACTCGTGAAGCCGTTAAGAGTGGTTCTCCATGGTAAGCGCCGAGTGCAATATACGCTAGACCCATCGTAGTGGCAAAACAGAAGGGGATTGCAAACCAAACTAAACCACCGATAAGAAATCCCCACATACCCTGACGTGGTTTGGCAGCAACACTGCTTTGCCAGTAAGACTGATCCACAAATACCGTACCGAAGTTTCCTGCAATGTTAAAGGGTGTAAAAGCAACTGTTAGTTTCATTCTCGGTAATTTATAAACAAAGCTTTTACAATCAATATTGCTATTTGTAAAATCAGTTTTTACTTAATATACAATGCATTAAGTTTTCAAAATGAATCTTACGAGTACACCATGGAGTTTGTTTTTCTTCAAATAAATGATATGTCTAGTACAGCCGCTAAAGTCAGGAGACAGATTAATAACAAAAACTTAATATGGTTTACAATCTGGAAATGAGTATTCTGGTGTATGAACAGCTCAAGATAAAAGGAACAAAAGTATGCCTCTCTTTACAACCCGCTATAGCCCTCGCAAGGCGATGTAACGTGCTGGTTTAGTTACTGTCAAACGAGGTATCTAGAATAAACCAACAAGTGGGGTAAATAGAGAGGGGGAGAAGGGAGGTTGGGAGGGGGGAAGACACGTGACCCCGATCTAATTGTCGACCCCCTGGTGCCCTTGAAATATTGACCTTAGGAGTAACACAATAATTACCAGAATACAAAGTTTCGCTTCGTAAACCGTTCCTTCTGAATAATATCAGAACAAAGTGACCAACTGCCTACAAAATAATCAAACCACCCACGGCAGTAAAATTAACTGACCCTCAACTCAAACATGAAAAATAGGCGGGTCGTGCGGGAGTTGGGGAGTTGGTAACTCTTTCACCGCTCTCCAGGGTAGTCAAAACGAAAGTGAAGGCGCAGAGATCTCAATACCTCATGCGTTGGAATTTTTCATAAAAACTCATGACTGTAAAACCCACTGCCAATTGTTCGTGGTCTCAATTGCGAAAAGAAGGTCAGTACGAGCACAACGAGTTGAGCCGCCGGACAATTGTAATCCTTGCTCTTCGTTACTAGCAACTGATAAAGGGAAGATTCACGGAGTTACCAAAAATTTAACAAGCATATTTACTTTATATTATATGAAAACTTGTAACTTTCTCGAATCTAAAGAATTTAATTTTGCATTGTCCATACGCAGCCATGTACAAACAATGTTGCATGTATAAGAATATTTTGTGCATATGGAAAAAAGATTATACATGCTTTTTGTTTTGAAAAGGCTTCATCTGTCAAAATTTGTTAAGAGAAAAGATTATACAAACAGCAAAAATCGGGCTATACAAAATGACAACCCGTGATTTTCTTCATTGACAACTAATTGAATGTCAGTTTCATATAAAAGTTTTTCTCACAGACCATTAGCATGAGTCCCTCTCCAGTCTCAAGTCCGGCAGCGTTCACTTGTCCCAACAAAATAATCTTAATCCTTTGGGCGCTCCTGCATTTTCTAAATTAACCCGGTCATCACAACTCTGACGTCTTGGATAGGAACAAAATATTTGTGTATTTTATATCCGTTCTAGAACTAAAACAAAATTGTAGCTCTGACGGCCGGGCGTCATTATCCGTTTTTAGAAGTATACAATGTGTTACAATTAAATTTAAAAAAACTGATAACGGACTGTCGGCAACTGGAATTGGGCAAATCAACATAATGCCCTGAACTACAGTCAATTTTCTGTCGGCAAACCGAAAGGCCCAGATTTGCCGGGTGATAAAGGTTTCCTCGGCAAGAAGTTTCATCTGATGTTTCATTCGCCGACTGGGGTTTCAAATGCCGACTAAAGCTAACATTGGTGGTGTGTCACCATCGATATTTGTACAGTAGTTTGCGGTCTCACAAACCACCTTGCTCAAGTTTTCATAATGCAAGACTGCAAACAGAGGAAGAACATTGGATAGACAACAGTGTTTTTGCCCTGTGGTTTGCTGTATATTGAATGATAGCAATACTTACTAGCTGGTGAGTTACTACTTAACAAATCTTGAAGTCAAACATAACCATGGCTATCTTTTTTGTAACAATGTGAAAAAAGAAAGACATGTTTCAAGCCTTATAATTGAATTGAGGCCCGAAACATTTAAAAGCTATAGGAGCGACATCTGCTTTCCAAGTCAGCCAGGTTACATCTTGGCAATAACAACAAAAGAAGGAAAACAATAAATCCTGGCACGGGACCTTGGAACCAAGCAGAGTTTTAAAAAAAACGCACTTTCCTTGCAATCATCATCTGAAGTACAACAATAAAAATTTACCAACATTAAATTTATCGTTTATCTATTAAGTCGTATTCTTACCCACAATGTTTACGATGCCAAACATGATGCCATTGGGTGATAAGAATGTCAGGTAGCTTTTCTGCCAGTTTCCCACTGGACCTTCTGAACAAGAAATTAAATCATATACTTTTTTCGCACTTCCTGTAAGTAAAATACATAAAACAAAAACAAAAAACACACTGTTATGTAAGCTCATTAAAAATCAAAGTCACACAAATGAGGAATGATGGGCAAAATAAGCTGGCCTCTTTGTGGAAGATTGAGAACCTGAACAGACCATACCGTGTACGATTACGTCACCTTTGAGCCGGTACAACGACGTCCTACTTTGAGGGAACCAAAGCATATCTTGAGGGAACGAAAGCGTATCTTGAGGGAACGAAAGTGTTCGAGAGAATGAAATCGTAATTCTGAGTGACAAAATTATATTTTGTTGGGAAAGAAAGGGTATTTCGAGGGAACGAAAGCGTATTTCGATTGAACGAAAGCATATCTTGAGGGAAAACCTATTTCGTTACCTCGAAAAACATATTTATTTCACAAAATAATATTTTGTCAGACAAAATTATGTTTTGAGGGATTGAAAGGGGAACAAAATGTTTTTGTTCGGATTTTGCGTGTCTAGAGGGTAATGAAATTTTTTGAGGGAACAAAATATTACCTTGAGGGAATGAAATAATCTTGAGGGATGAAATAATATTTTGAGCGAGGATTTTTTTCCCCTTTTTGTTCACCTTTTCATTAATTTTTGTTTTCCCTTCGGGCCTCCCGTTTTTTTGCTTTTTTGTCACAAAATTGTTTCAACTAAACACAATTGCACCGTCAATATAACAAAAGTGGTATTCCTATGTATCGAAATATAAATCTTATTCAATTATCACGAAATTCCGAAAAAATCAGGTGGAAGGAACGTCACGAAGCCTTTTTGTATTGAAACGTTGCGATTTAGAAACAGCGGATTCGAACAGCTATAGGTGTACCAACTGACAACCCGCAAAGACAAATGTACTTGGGGGTCTGGCTCCCTACCCCTCCCGCATATTCATGAGCTCCCCAAGGTATAGCTGTTTCTTGGCTCGGGGATTTCTCTCTCGCTGGCCCCACTATGAGCCACGGTCGTTAGCTCCAAGGGATAATTAATGCCTTTGGTTTTGTCTTGCCAGCCCCCACGCTGAAAACTGTAGAACACGCTTTTTTTGCTCGGACTCTCTGAAATAAAATCTTACGCTCGATTTTTCATTAGTATTTAAAACTTGTGTCCATAATTTGAATACCTACTAGTCTTTTTTGTCAAATGACAGAGTCAAATTTGGTGCAATAAGGCCTACTAACTTTTATACGGCTGGAAGTAAAACTAACTCCGAAAATCACGAGAATCCAACCAAAATGTGGTTCGGATAACCCAAGTGACATTCCTTTTTTTGAAAAATGCTCGAAAACGGCAATATTTGATGGTTTCTTTTAGGAACCGTTCTTCTTCATTCCTGGAAGACCTGTGGAGTCTTGTTTTAATTTATTTTGTAGCCCAATTAGCCAAGCGAAGCCGGTGTGTCCCTTTAACTCAATGATCACGAACATTGACATTTACTGCATGTTTATTATGGTCAAAACGTTTGCAAAATTGTTTACAATTTCAAAATGGAATTTACTAAAACGTCACAATATGAACACTTTAAAAAAAATGCAACAATCACGCTGTAGCTGCTATTCGAGGTGCCCGGAAGTCCAGCTCGTGAAAACTCGTATGCTCTAGACGTCAACACAGTCTATTGCTTTTTCTATGGACAGCACAACTATATAACTTGACAAATATCTAGTGCCTAGTCGTTTCACATGATGGGTTAAAATCTGCAGAAATCCAATGTGTATAAAACATTGGAATATAGTAATTTTGATAATAATCGGCTTCTTGCATATTGTGCAGTAGACCTCGAGGTGTAAGCCCCAGCAACACATGGACTCGAATTTAACCCTCTAAGACAGGTGATTGAAGACCTCACCCTGGCTTCAATAACGCCTAAGGCTCAATAAAACAAAGAGAAGTTTGCTCTTAGGACGTGTAGTGTATACCAATCTTAACTGCTGAGCAAAGTGTGAGGACACAATACAAATCACTATGGTGATGTTGACAACTCATCATTCTGCTTTGTGAAATCGAGCCCTGGATCCCTAATTATTATTCGTAGTATCCTTGCGCCACACATTTAAGAAGTCTCATGATCAATCGAGAAGCAAAAGATAAAAACGAAAAAACACACTGCGTATTCATACTTCTAAAGCTCGATGATACGGAGCCCCTAAAGGAACAGGTAAACAAAATTGAAAAAGGTAATGAAATAATATTTCGAAGGAACGTAATATTATTTCGGGGGAACGAAATAAAATTTCGAGGGAGCAAAATGATATATCGAGGGAATGAAATAATATTTAGAGGGTACTAAATAATTGTTTATAGTATTTTTACCTCTTCAGTAATTTGTTATTTTTAATTGTTTGTTGTCCCTTTATGGTCTGCGTACGATGAAGAGATTTGGTGTAAACAACAACTCTTAATATTTTTTTTAGAAAGTTGAGGATACTACCCTAAGCTGATGACGATACCATTATTTGTAAAAGGAAGAATAAGTTTATAATTATTTCAATCTTCCTTTAAAATGCTTAAAATTTATAAAAAATAAAATGTGAACAGCAGTTGTAAAGTTAAACGAGAACGAGATGAACAGTTTTGTATGAAATACACGCAAGAGTACGGGTTCACCTTATTCAACTGACATCGATCCCCATCCACTACAGTTCCGGCACAGAGTACGAGACAAGACGGAACAGTTGGCGCATCACACAAACAGCTGCTGATGACTTGGAATGAGAACTACAATAAAGCCTAGAGGTGAAAAGGCAGTGTAAGACACCTGCTCTGTAGACCTCGCCATCCCTCGCCGTTGTCGGGCTACTACTCATATAATAAAGTGCTTTACTCTAATTCATTATTAAGGTGTGCCATCTGCTATCCCAAAGTTATTCAGATAAAGGTAAACCAATGATAGATAGTCCTACATATGTTAAACGACAATTATTTAACTTGCCGCAAGCCGAGCCCTTGAGCAGTACTTCACGCGGTATAGAAAAGCTCATTTCTAGGATTGGTCACGGTGTTAGATTTATCCTGAAGAGTTACACAATAATTACATACTTTACCCGGCCATTATACCCAAAACCCGTTCAATTAAAAAAATTATAAGTGTAAAAAAAAGTAATAAAAAAAAACCTCCCAAACAAACAAGAAAAACCCACCTATTTTAGATTATCATTCGATATTGTGCGCACCTTAATATTTACAAATGGGTATGGGGAAAAACCTCAGTTTCATTGTTTGAGCCATTGGGAACCACTTTTTAAAAGAACGCTATATCAATATAGTCAGGTGAACATGGGCCACGTACTTTCAACAATTGCTTTTTCTTTTTCTTAACAAGAGTTGGTTTAATAAAAATGTTGGTCCCTATTACAAAATGTACATATGAAATCTGAGATAATATGTTAAGGAATTAGAGAATACTACGAAAGTTTTTGTACAAACTATTGATATACTCATTACTGTTAACTATTTCAGTGAGTTTCAGTACCTTTACGTAACAGTTTTGTTTTGTAATTGCACTAATTAGCATGACCGACAGATCACAAGATTTGCAATTTTGAAATGGCGTTCACGGGATACGCCACTTTATCCTTTAATAGAACCGGTACGGTGCCGAACACGCTCATTACGAGTTGTGCCTTTTGACTTTTGGATATCTGTTGACCTATTTAAGTGTAACGACGTATTTCCGTATTTCAACATGCATTTGGTTATGCAAAGTGACGTATATGTTCAGGAATTAATTATTCGTCAAAACAGCATGGTTGAAAACACTTGGACAGTTCTTCACGAATAAAGAAGTCAGCTTTATTTTGGTAACAAAAGGTAACAAAAGAAAGGGAGTCACCTGACAAACACCAGGTCAGGGGGGCGGAAGGTTGCACCACACTAAATGGGAAGCATATAGGAATCAATGCTAAATGATAAATATTCAAAAATACTCAAAAAATCGTGTAAGTGCTCTCAGCCTCTTGAAAACCAATCAAACATATTTTCGGACGACTGAACTTCAGAACGCTTGTCAATTTTTGGCAGGTCAGCCGTTTGGAATTTTTGCTAACTACCCCAGAAAAAAATTAATAAAAATGTGCTTTTTCCCAAAACCGACTTGCTGCCAGTTTTCGTGAAGCACTTCTTCACTTCCCTGGTCAAATAGGGCCAACTTTAACGCCTAAATGTATCAAGTCTCCTCAAAAGTTGAAGCACAGAACCCACGGGTTGTGATAGATTCTTATTTTTACACAAATTGTTAATTGCATGACCCCCAAAACGTTATCATTCAACAGAATTTGAGGACCTACAAATTATGCTAAGTAGCTTGGCGCATGAATGTTGGCCTATTTAGTGTGGTGCACCCGTTAACAATAATTTCATTCGACCCTCGCGACGTGGACTGATCGAAGCTCCCCTACAAAACCATTGTACAAACGGACGGCGAAATACACGTACCTGTATGTACGATGTACATGTATGTACAGTGTGTGTATGTACAGTGTACACTGTACAAGATTTGAATTAACGGTTACTCCTGCGTGCCGTTGAGACTGTCTGGACGAGTCCATTTTATCAGAGGGTATTGTTATCTTCAAATGTTGTAAATTCACCAAATCTTTACACTAGAAAACATTTGTAAATGTTGTTTATTTGCGTTGCCAACAGCTTCAGTAATTTAATAATTCAATAAACAACATATATTTAACGTATTACTAAACGACATGTATTACATTATCTGTTTAAGATGTGTATGTTGCTTCAGAATTAATATTACCTGCGGCATGTTCCCGTCCGTCAACAAAGATCGTTTGCATGCAAACAAAGTATGGGCAGAAACCATTTTCTCAAAAAAACCTTCTAAAAATCGTCAAATATCTAGAGAATGTACCGAGGGATTTTGTTTAAACTTTCAGGAATGAAAGATCTATCCTTAAATATTACGTTCAGCGAAAAAAATCAGAGAATGAACGATACAAATTTCCCATTATGTCGATATTTGCAGCCATTTTAGGGGAGACGTTTTGTAATGAAATTCCCACCTGGACCCATTCATACACGTTAGCCTCTGCAATAAACCAACGGAAAGAATTTGGTAATATGTTTACGCATTTTATTTTAAACTAAGCACCTCAACAATTGAAAATGCTCTTACAATATACACTGTTATGTTTTCAGTGCTGTTAAAGAGAGCATTTTAACGGTATACATGGGTTTCTTTTTGTTTTTTTAATGGTCATCACCTCTTTTTAAAATGGAGTGTACCCAAACTGCGATCGCAAATATTTGCGCAACACCCCTTCTGCCCCCCACCCCTGCACCAGGTGTTCAGATAAAAGTAGTTGGGGTGTGAGTTTTAAAACAAAAACCTACAGATCATAGTTCATTTAAAAACAAAAACGTTGTCTATTATAAACATAATTCATGGGCAAATTATGTGATGCGCATGCATTTTGGCAGTAGGCCTACCAGAAATGTTGGTATTAAACTGTTGGGCTCCGACTACGAAGTACCAATTGTTTTCTCTCACGCTTTGCTCAAGAGTCCTCCCATGAGACAAAATACACTCTCAAACTGTGGGTTTGTCCATACGAGTTCCTTCCTTTGCTTGGTAGTGGCTGGTCCTCTGTGTTGGTATGTGATGGTATGTTTCTGACCATAAAGTGTCTTCAAAGCGATTGATCACAGTTTGGTTTGTCATTGTCGTCTGCTGGTGCCTGAAGAATCATCCGTACTGTTGTTGTGAAACAAGGGTCCACTATACTGATGGCTTCGTTGATTGAGTGCTCCCCATGCAGAAACTGAACGATCCTCTCCATCATCATGTAGCGTGACACTACCCATGCTAAAATCTTTGGCCTGTGCCTTTGGCCTTTCGTCAAAGATAATGTTGAATCACTCTGCCTCAATTTCATTTCTACCACTGAACGAATGTGAAGGCCTCCTTCCTGATGACAAGGTCGCGTGATCAAACCTTTGAAACTCCTGCAGAGCCTAATGGCTTGATAGCCCTCGCTCTTACCTCAAACGAGGCACCTGTTTTGGCCGAACGTCCCTGCTTGACCTTCCCTTGGAAGTCGTGACATCCACACGTAATAAATCACTTAAGAGGGCTTGTGAGGGCCTATCTCAGAAACTGTCGGCAAGACATCAAAGGACTCCCAGCCAGTTGGTGAACAGATGTTTCAATTATGGCGACTTGGCGCCGAGTTGTAGCGTCATTGACATTAACCAGGCGGCCATTGCTTGTGTACAAAACAAAGGGGAAATTTGTGTACATGCGCAATGGAGGTTTTTTGTTTCTCCACCCATTTTGACCGAGTCACCGACCCCTCAGTTGAATGACACCCCTTCTAGACTTTGTGTTATGGTACAGGGGAGGATATCATGGAGTATGACATGGCTGGGATTTACCACGTGGGTGCTGTTATGTTTTTCTTGACTTGGGGAAGTCGCGACCTCCCACGTCACTCGTTGCAAGGTTTTAAGATGTGCTTGCTTTTTGGATAACCCTGACCATGTTGTGGTGCAGGTCTTCTTTACCATACCATAATTTAACCAATGGAAGGTGTTTTTTCCATCAAGTGTTGCCCCCGGGACATCAATGTATGAGCAGTGGATCATCCTCTCTTTGACAATATTGTCAGGGACTTAAACATTGCCGTTCTGTGCAAATTTCTTGAGAATGTCATGAGCTACAGTTGTGTCAATTTAACACTGCATGATACCCCATCGTGTAGGAAACAGCTACAACATAGGATAAATCCATTGTTTATTGAAAAAATTATCAACATTTTAATTCATTATTGACAGATAAGTTTGATGACTGTGCAGGAGTTTGAAAAATGTTCAATTGGAA
The DNA here is from genome assembly GCA_037783415.1 of Leptasterias polaris. NCBI lineage: Eukaryota > Metazoa > Echinodermata > Asteroidea > Forcipulatida > Asteriidae > Leptasterias > Leptasterias polaris. The sequence continues at coordinate 235,197 of JAZGTN010000164.1, forward strand.
AGATTGGACAACACCAACTTTGATATCAGTACAAACAACCTTGATATCAGACATACAGTTTTCGAGCACCATGTCAGACTAACCCACTACACGTTCAAATTTACTGCGTGAATAACATGCCTTCTTGTTTCATTACACCATAAATGCAGGTGTGATATTATTATATATTTTTTATTTTATTAAAAACTACTTTGGTATCTTTACCTTTTTTAAAAGTTGTTTGAAACAAATATATGCACTGCTGGATAAGGGAGTGCACGCAAACAACTTTGGTATACTCAAGGTATGCACTTTTTGAGAAAATCACACTTTTAGTTTTCATTTTACTATACAGTTGTGTACAAGACAAAAGATTGACTCTTAATTTCACAGGCTGGAATGTAAATATGATGATGAAAACAGATTGTATGGATAGATGTACCACTTGGGGTCAAATTTTGTGCCAAATCCAAAAATATCAAAGTTCGTCCGACTTTATAAGGTTGAACTCTCATCTCGACGTCAATGTGTTGGGAGACCATACGGCTCATCCTTTATTCTCTTTCGGCAGATACTTCGTTGAGTCAGTGTTGGTAGCAGGATTCTCCTCCTCCAGCAACTGGCAACGATGCCTCAATTCGACAGTGTTAATAGATCAGATTGTAAGGCAAATGCTTACCAGACTCGCATTGATACAACTCCGTGGTCACAGCCGAGTGTGTTGAATACATTACTGTGCACATCAAATCCAGGACACAAAGCTTTAATCCTGGACCTAAACTATATCCCAGGTAAATTAAGGTACAAGGTTGGTCTATTTCTCAGCTCGGGCTATTAATAAAGTACAAGGTTGGTCTATTTCTCAACTCGGGCTATTAATAAAGTACAGGGTTGCAATGGGCTACCTTAGGTCCTGTCTACAGTTTTGTCTTTGGGCTTAATTTACGTGCCTCATATCGGGACAAGCTAGTTTAACAGAGCTGTTAAGACGTTTCATTTAGGGTTAATCCCATAAAGACTAAATTATTGTTAATTGACAGTCATCCCAAAAGATGTGCCCTCCCAGATCCCGGTCATTTTACTCAATATACAATCGGTAATAGAACAGTATTGATTTTTTGAACAGTAAAAACAATGTTCATCCCATAAAAATCCATTGAAAACACGTTGAATACACATACTTTTGAAATGGTCATGAAAAAGTCAAACATGCTTTCCAGATTTTTAAGTCGGAACAGCTATTGTAATCGTCGAGATTTTTATTTTTTTCCCATATTATTATTCTTTCTTTCCCTTAAACCCTATTGACTTAACCTGTGACTTTTCTGACTGTCATATGTCAATTTTAGGAATACAAAACAGTAGTCAAATTTTATACCATTATGGAAGCTTAGGCCCTGACTTAAATTTTAGATTAATTAATTATTCACGTGACAGCTGTGTGAATATTTAATTAGCCAACCTTGTTTGCACCATATCTCTGGAAGTACACCCCCGATCCTCAAACTTTTTTCAGTTATGGACTTGTCTTGTATTGTAAATGTAAATTTTAACCTAAAATTCTCCGTCACGTCATCATGACGTCACTTTTTGCGCGTTTATATATGTGTACTAACCGCATTGCGCTATAAGTGTAACAAAAACACTATTTTAAAACTATATTTTCAAAATAAGTTAATTGTTAGTTTCCTGATCTACACAAAGTGTTTTGAAAAGTGAAATACTTTATATAAGCCCCCAAAATTAATAAAAGGACCGCTCTAATTAGCCATAATTAATCATTAATTAGTCCTGGCACCATGGCTACAACGCCGTACTTTTTGGAATACGTGCAGTCACCTTCGAGTTATCAGTTTAATTAATATATGGTTCGCACACGGTGTGAAGCTTACTAAGAATGGGACTTGCTCGGGCCACATTGAATTAATTTTCAGATGTTATAGATTAAAATTCTTAATTAATTAATCACGTGACAGCGGCGTGAATAATTAACTAGCTAATCTACGTTATTTTCCACAAATGACCTAAATTTCCACAACAAAGCATCCAAGACTGTACAAAGTGAATATTTATAACATTACCACTTTTGTAATCGAACTGTAACTCCATTTTAGATCAATGATATCCACTGTAGATCCAGTGGATCATAGCCCTCCACGATTAGACCCATCGACCATCGTTACTAATCATTGACTTATCTGGTAGAAATCACTACGGGAATGCTTCGCTAAAAAAAAAAAAAATAAAAAATTTGCAATGACACATAGTAATATTGGACACGCTGTTTGAGGCTCAATGCATGAGGCGCTAATGCAAATCGTGCTTGACTCCTGACCAAACATATCGAGCAGTGATAATGAGCTGTACTTTGGCTGCAACATCAGGGTGCGAAAGACCAAGAATAGCATTGAAAATTGATGTCATGAGTGGCTGGGACGATAGGGCGTGAATGGCCAGTGGAAACGCCATTTGATCAAAATCGACCCGTGTGTCTCTGAAAATGGAGGAAAATTCAGGTCGTGATAAGTCGATTGCTACGACATTGGCCGTACCCTATATATGTCATATGTCATTGTGAATTGGGACAGAGTGTCGATCTGGTTTGTAGTTGAGAGCATATACTAGCGGCTTGTGGTCTGTATAGACGCAGAACTGTCCTTCGAGCATGTGTCTGAAGTGCCGAATGGTAAGGTATATCGCCAGTAGTTCTCGGCCAAACGCACTGTCTCGTGTCTCGGCTGGCGTCAGCTTTTGCGAGAAGGCGGCGATCGGTTGCCACTCCTGTGCGATGCTTTGCTACAATGGGTCATCGAACATTTAGATGTAAACAGCGTCGCAGAAACAAAATATATATATAATTATATTTAAAAAAACAATGACTTGAAAAAAACAAAAAACATTTGTACACACCTCTGATTCCAGTTAAGTTGGATCAGAATTAGTTTACAAATAATTCCTAAGAGTGTACATACCAAGTGGGTTGTCTGGACTATCAGTCGGGTCATGATAAACCTTGACTAGAAAAAGCAGCATAATGATGAAAATGACAGAAGTATTGAAGTACGACACGTAAAAAGTGGCACCCAGACCTCCAATGAACGTGTAGGCTCCTATAACAGCCGCCAATGTCAAGGCAGCTAACTCCAAGCTCAGACCATCTACTAGACTCGTCAATACGGCACATCCACCTACAAAATGATAAAAAGTAAAACAATTAGCATATACATAAATTAGTAAGACAAACTAAAACAAACTAAAAAATATATAAATCATTTTTTTAAAAACAGTAACCACTTCTGTGAAATACGGCTGGAAAAAGACGATTAAAACAAGATTAATTTAAGGATAGGGTCATAGATTGATAACTACAAAAATTAATGACTATAAAACATACTTGGTGAGAAGCACTGCAGCTGTCGTCCTAAAATCTATTTTGAGAAAACATTCCCTCAGAAAAACATTCCCTCAAAAACATTTGAGTCTGAAAAAACGAATAATGCATGATTGGTTTCTCAGATTTCTGAGGTTTGGTGTCCGTTTGCGGATGCTGCGGCCAGAATTGCAGTTGGTACCCGCTGTCACCAGCTAAAACAAAGATGGATTCGACGCACGTGTTTGAAAATACCGTCACTTTCTTTGCTCAATGTTTCTCAGCAAGTATACATTGTTTTCAGCTGAATACTTTTTACATGTTACTTTTATTGTATTTGTCTTTATAATTTGGCCTATAAAAATCAGCATGACGTTGATAGACATCACTGACAATGACCCCACCTTAGGGACACGTTGCCTCAGGACTGGGCGCTTTGGCGGGCTATAAAAGCGTGTGTCAAGAAATTAATATTGTTGGGAAGATGTTTTAAACATAGAATAACATGATGATCAACACAAAAATACTTACAAATTATGCATTTATCCTCTACCTTTTACACGGTCCGCCATTGTTGTGGAGTCAAGAACTCGGTTCTACAAAAAGGCGGACCATTTTTGTTTAAAAAGCAAAAGGAAAACATAAACAATTTCGAGGTATATTTGTGTGATTGATCACTTTATTCCACTTTTAAAACATCATTCCAACAATATCCATTTCAAAACAAACGCTTTGATATCCCAAAGCGCCAAACTGATAGCAATGTTTCCCATTTAGATCAAATTCCATGTGGCGGAATCTTCAAATGTGCAGCCAAAATTTTTGAAAAGAGCCGGTTTGATCTCGAAACGTCGAGACCAAACCGGATCTTTAAGAGCAGAGTATCTGCTCGAAACGTAGTCTTGATTGGCGACGCTGTCTTTTGTAGTAGCCAACAATAGAGGGCGCTACATTGACTGTTTGGGAGGCTGACTCAGAAGGACTGGGCAAGTCTATAAATCTGAAACAGCGTCTTGACGATTTTGGATTTGCTGCCCGGAAAAAACCAGGCAGATCAAAACGAGGATAATTTGCATTATGCGTTCAGCGACAGATATTGTGTATGGTACCTAGACGTAGGAAACGTTAGTATGCCTCGAGGCAATGGCTTTGAGAAATACGGCTGTGAATGTTGAACCAGCGTTAGAATTTGCGAGAATTAAATTGGGCCTTGAAGAGTTTAAAACAAAAATAAAAGTCATCAAACCACTGCAGTTCGTAATTTTGTGGAAGGTCACGATTTAGTTGTAAATTACTGACTCGACTTGGGAGAAGTGTTATTTTTGAAGCAGCTACTAAATAATATATCGTTAAAGACTTTTTGAATGGACTGTACGGACCGATCAAGGTGACAATCTAGTTGACATCTCTGTGATTTTGCACAACGATCAACTAGACCTTCTAAAAAACACCACTAGCAATTCCACCAAATTCGTCATTCCGCAAAGGCAACAGTTTTTTCCCATCCACCATTAAAGACTGGAATACATTGCCAAGCAATGTCATCTCCAGCAATTCACTAGATAAATTTAAGAAAAACCTCACCAAGTATCTAAAAAATTAAGCCATCTCATCCACACATTGTTTACTTAAGCTCGTGTGATGTGTTAGCCGGCTCAACTATACATATACAGATACAGACAAGACACCGTGAAGGAGAAGTCTGTTGTGATTGTAAAGGACAGCCTTGCTATATAAACTGCAGCAGTATCATTATCAAGCACCCACACATTCGCCTTGTGTTAACGGCCAGCGATTACCGTTAGAAACTCTCCACCGTTCAAATGGTACATACATGTAGTATAGGGAAGACAGGGGAACAGTCTGATCACAGCCTGCTCACCGTTGTGCGCGTGCGTTTCATTTTATGAATATTCAAATCGCTGCCCGAAAAAAAAATGTGGGCGGGGTCTAGAGCAAAAAGCGTCAAGACGTTCGTTTTGATCCAGATATCTCTTCTCCAGTAATTCGTGTTGCGGACAGTAATTCGTGTTGCGATATCGCACCACGTTAAACAAAATGAACGTCGCCAACCAAGACTACTCGAAACGTCGAGACCAAACCGGCTCCTTAAGAGCAGAGTATACTGCTCGAAACGTCGAGACCAAACCGGCTCTTTAAGAGCAGAGTATACTGCTCGAAACGTGGAGACCAAACCGGCTCTGAGCAGAGTATACTGCTCGAAACGTCGAGACCAAACCGGCTCTTTAAGAGCAGAGTATAGACCATGTTACCTTTGTTTACAGAGTAGTGACCTTGTACATTCTAATGCATTTCATGACAGGCAAGACACTACACAGGCCATATGGGAAAATTTACATTTTGTGTCATAATTTTCACATAAATCCAAGAGTTACAAAAGCAACAGCTGTACAGCTTTTGAGATGTCCCCCCTTTCTTCACATCAAAAGTTGAGAAAAATCAGACAGTGCAATCTCCATAAAACATAAGATTTATTGTACTCTTCCATTGAGCTGTGTACAAAATGTGCCTGCAGGAATTCCAGGCTCTGTGGCTCTTTTGTAAACATGTGATGTCACAGGTCACATGGTCTATACTGCTCGAAACGTGGAGACCAAACCGGCTCTTTAAGAGCAGAGTATACTGCTCGAAACGTCGAGACCAAACCGGCTCTTTAAGAGCAGAGTATACTGCTCGAAACGTGGAGACCAAACCGGCTCTTTAAGAGCAAAGTATACTGCTCGAAACGTCGAGACCAAACCGGCTCCTTAAGAGCAGAGTATACTGCTCGAAACGTGGAGACCAAACCGGCTCTTTAAGAGCAGAGTATACTGCTCGAAACGTCGAGACCAAACCGGCTCTTTAAGAGCAGAGTATACTGCTCGAAACGTCGAGACCAAACCGGCTCTTTAAGAGCAGAGTATACTGCTCGAAACGTGGAGACCAAACCGGCTCTTTAAGAGCAGAGTATACTGCTCGAAACGTCGAGACAAAATCGGCTCTTTAAGAGCAGAGTATACTGCTCGAAACGTGGAGACCAAACCGGCTCTTTAAGAGCAGAGTATACTGCTCGAAACGTCGAGACCAAACCGGCTCCTTAAGAGCAGAGTATACTGCTCGAAACGTCGAGACCAAACCGGCTCCTTAAGAGCAGAGTATACTGCTCGAAACGTCGAGACCAAACCGGCTCCTTAAGAGCAGAGTATACTGCTCGAAACGTCGAGACCAAACCGGCTATTTAAGAGCAAAGTATACTGCTCGAAACGTCGAGACCAAACCGGATCTTTAAGAGCAGAGTATCTGCTCGAAACGTCGAGACAAAATCGGCTCTTTTCATAGCCAACACTCCCACAAAAAAGATTTAATACATGTACCCGCAAGTTTACTATTTATTTATTTATTTATAGTTACTTCTTATTTTCACACCATGCAAAGCTTCAAACACCACTTAGTAAGTAGTTCATAAGCTTTTTGTAAATATTTTTTTTTAGAATAAGAGACCGAAGTTTCCCTGTGAACAAATTTTCTTTTAAGCTTATCGCATAACAAAATGGTAGAAAAGATGAAAAAAAATTCGTTTTTAAAATTAAGACTAGATATAATTCGTATTGGTTTTTTAAACAAAATCAAAGCTGGTAAATATTTTCCCTAACAATATTTTTTCAGTATTGATGTACTGTTTTTGTGTGATAATTACTTTTTAATTAATTGTTCCTGCAACATGTGCACGCGAACACCACTGGTTATTTTTCTGTTTTTATAATTTGTTTTTAGCCTTACACCAATATGTATTAAGCATTGTATACTCAGTATTTTCCCGAGTTCTGTGGGAAAAAACCCAGGCAAATCACTCGGGTGGGATTCGAACCCTCGAAATGTTATTTCGTTTCCTCGAAATCATTTCGATCCCTGGAAATCATTTCTTTACATCGAAATATTATTTCGTTTCCTCGAAATATTAGTTGAGGGAACGAAATAAGTTATTTCGTATTAACGAAATAGTACTTCTCGAGGGAACAAATATTATTTCGAGGGGAAATTTTTTTAAAATTATGTTTGTTTACCTTTTCAATTTTTTACCTGTTCCTTTATAAAGGGGCTCCGTAGTGACTGTGACACAAAGTGACTTAAAAAACATAGTTAGAAATGAAGTGCTGACTGATTCTGATAAGTCATTGGAAATTGTAACAATACGTCAACACTGCTGTTTTTGACAAATTATTCATTTTATCGCATAAACGATAAAATACATTATTCGCCGCAGAAGACTCCCACAGTGTACCAGAGCCGTGCTGCAATGCACGGTGCTGACAGTTTGGATATTGGCGTCCTCTGCTGCATGGTTGTTGGGCAATAATTTTGTTAGACTTGCCTTGGTGACGTCTGTTACGCACGATTGTGTCCGACGTTGACGATTAAGTCCGACGTCATTTTTGAACCATTGTGTCCGCCCGATTGTGTCCGTAGAACCATTGTGTCCGCCCCATTATGTCCTACAAACCATTGTGTCCGCCCCATTATGTCCTACAAACCATTGTGTCCGCCCCATTATGTCCGTAGAACCATTGTGTCCGCCCCATTGTGTCCGAACCATTCTGTCCGACCAACTATTACGTCTGACGCACCACAGCTACATGGACTATGAAGGAATATCTAGCCTCAGTGTTAAACTCATTACCTTTCCAGAAAAAGAAACCTATGATACTGAATACTAACCTGTGCTTGAATAATGAACAGTTGACAGATGAAAGGTTAGAGGGAAATTTATATTAAGCAAAAGAAGGGTTCACTCTGTCACCCGTTTTTTATGACATAGGACTGTGTATAAATTACGGTGTTATGAATAGTGGATTTTATTTAACTTTCTGGATTATTTGTCATAGCTCTGCCAATTTGATTGCAAACAAATTATGAGTTAATAAACGTTAGATCTGAAGACTGATTCGTATATTTTGATGGTCGTTCATAACCTAGTGTACTATATTCTTTTTGGAAAGAAGCATGCATGACGAGGCAAAACGCGACCGCAAACCTGGAAATCCCTCTGATTCCTCCTTGACTGAAAGAGGTTGTAAAGTAAATGAATGATATTTATTTCAATTGGAAAGTTACTTGCTGATAAATACCAACCGCAATAAAAGGCAAGTCCTACCTTCCTCACGATGTTCCGTTGTTTCAGGGAACGAACACCGTGGGGGAAATAGTGCCGTATTTTTAAATACCCGAGTAAGTACTCTAAGTAATATGAGTCTTTGGAATTTGTTTTTTTGCAACATGAATTTTGGTTTAATGAACTCTTATGGACGGCTCCAAGGAAATCTTTTGTAAAATTTGTTCTCTCGGTCCTCTCCTGGTCATAAAATGCCGTTTTGATGGAGTTAAATATATATACTTCAATTGAGGTCACTAGTTTATTTTTATATTTTTATTTACATCGAATTCCATAACTGCCAAATTACGCATGACACGTGTAGCAGTATTGCTCGGCTTCGAAGCCACTTGCGCCGTCAACCGCGCATAGTCGCGTCGTGCAGTCGCGTCATGCCGAGGCAGAGTTTTGTATTGTTTGTACGGGGCCGGCCGGCACATTCACATCATATTATGTCGTCGTATAGTTGCGTCGTGACGTCGCGCATTGTCCCGTCGTGCCGTCGCATAGTCACATTTGTTTACACTATACAGTGCTTCGCCAGTAGGCGGCGCTGTCTTGAGCTCAAACGACATCCGGAACCAACCTAAATCGGTGTCGGCGCGGACTCCTCCTTTTCCACTTTTACAATGGAATAGTGCAGCTGTGGTGTATTGTGTGCATTATGTACACAAAACGTGCGCCGTGTGGCTCGGTGAAGTGCATGGCTGACAGGTAGAAAATGGAGCATTGGTAAGGGCTTAAGTTTAATTTAGTCTTAGAATAAATGGTTCCGCGGATGCTGGTCGTCACTATTATCTTTGGATTCTATATAGTTTGTAGTATTTTGTAGAGTTACAAAAGATAAACACTTTTAAAACTGAAAATGTCACGAAACAATAATTAGGCCAACGGCGTTTTGTATACAAATAAGGTATAAACTGCAAGTAGCTATTTGGATTTGTATCATTATTAACCCAGTAACTGGGGTGCTGTACTCCATTTATAATCCCAGTAACTGGGGTGCTGTACTCCTTTTTCGAAATGTTGTATCCACGGGTGCCCTGCCTCAACCGTGACGATCAAGCGGTAGAGGCAGGGCACCCGTCTAAAATATGACGGGTGCCCTGCCTCAACCGTGTGGTCGTCACGGTTAAGACAGGGCGCCCGTCTAAAATGTTACGGGTGCCCTGCCTCAACCGCGTGGTCGTCACGGTTGAGGCAGGGCACCCGTGGATACAAGCGAGAGTTGGATCGCCATGGATTGAGTTTTGCTGTGGCTATGTGCAACGCTTTCCTGGGGCGCTAGTACGACCGATGATGTCAAAATCGAAAAAAGGAGTACAGCGCCTCAGTTACTGGGTCTATATCATTATGATTTTTTTTAATGAAAAAGAGTAAGTAAATCCATAAGGAATGCATTTTGTATAACTCTTAGTCTCGGCCATAATCGCATACTCCTGTTGTGGGTCAAATTCAAACTTTTTGACTGTGCTTGTTTCTTTATTTAGGGCTGGGAACGTTGTGGCCGTGCTGTTACTTCTTGCATGGTGCAAACCGAGTGAGGAAACAAATAAAATCAGATGCGTGACCGAAGAAAGACATCATGTCCTACTTGGTAAGTTGTTAGACAGCTACTTAACAGATCATCCTAAATAAGAAAAACAAACAAGTATTGCACAGTAATTTCAGGCAAGTTCAAACCTTTTTTATTTTTTGAGGTGTTTTTTCATTTTATTTTTTTCCCCAGATATCCTTGCTGGCAGAAGAATTTTTGAACGTTTTGACAATGCAACTGGTCAGGCTGCATACAGGCAGTTAAGACGATGGAGGGCCCTTTACAACGTATAGATACGGGAACATAGACTTGCTGGCCGAACAGAACCCAGAATATTCATCGAAAACACAATACTGCTGAAGGAAGGAGAAGTAAAAAGCATCGTTAAGAAGAACTACACTTACAGTAAAGGGGGTAGTATTAGTAAGGTTTCTTAACGTATAGGGGAGTGCTTTCAAGGGGTTTCTAGGGAACAAACTTGTAGAAACTTAAAGGCAATGAAGTTACATCAGCGACTAGGACCGATCTTTTCAAACAAAGTACCGTTCAAACCTGTAATGGCTAGCGATGTCCAGAAAATACATCAAATAGACTAAGTATGTGTGGTAAAATTAGCAGACACAAGTGGAGATGATACATATTAAGTACATTTTAAGTATCATGGATATTTTCAGCAGATACCTGTGGCTTTACCATTACCGTCCAAACAGAGTAAACCCATTGCAAGGACGCTTGAGGACCTTTACCTTTCTGAAGGTCCTCCAAAGGTACTACAAAGTGATAATGGCAAGGAGATAATGGGTCATGTCAATAAGTTTTGCACGAAGATGGGGATACGTCGAGTAAAGGGACGACCTTACCACCCCCAAAGCCAAGGAAAGATAGAATCGTCTCATCGAACATGGAAGAGGAAACTTATGTTCGATGTGGTCAAACTAAAGAAACATAAATGGGCACAACAACTAAAAATGTACGCTTTTCTGCGTAACACAGAATTTCATGATGCAATTAAGGCGACACCATTTGAGATTTACCACGGACGAAAAGTTAACACAAAAATTCCGTCGGACATGAATGATCAATCCAAAGATGGCAATTCTCGGTTGCGCAAAGTTCAAAGTGTGCGCCGTAAAGCTGATCGAGTCTCTAGACAGAATGCAGATAGAATGGTTCGAAAATCAATGGCAAAATTTCCCCCAAGTCTTTATTTGGTTGGCGATAAGATTTTGATCAGGTCACGTGGGCGAGGCAAGGTTTCTAATACAGGTGTGTATGAGGGAGAAGTTATAAAAACAAATTATAATCGCCATACGTATAAGGTGCGATTCAAGGAGAGTGGTAGTCAATTGACTGAAAGGTGGTTCCGTGTTGCTGATTTAGCCGCGGTGACGCAGACTATGGAAACGGAAAGACGAAAGTTACACCACGGTGTCTTCAAGAAAGTCGTAGAATTTTGCCAGTGTGACGATGACGCATGCGATCAGTTTGCCGTTCCATTTTGTTCTAACAAAATGGCACAGACTTGTTGCAAAAAATCTCACTTAAATTGCAGAATAAAAAAACACAACTTAAGATGGGTCAGTTTGAGAGATTCTGCCAACAAAGTTGATCCATTATTTGAGTTCTTTTGTAGTATTAGTCGGCAGGGAAGCTTCAAAACTGCTCACGATGATTTAGTTACAAACGCTATTGAGCACGAATTGGTTCCTGAAGGTTTCATTCCAAGGGACGGAAGCTGCATGTTTCATTCCTTGGCACAAAGCCTAAGTAATTTGTTGGGCACTCAGTACGATCAGCAAACTATTAGGTCAGATGTAGTGGCATGGTTGCGATTAAACCCTACCTACAGAGGGAGTAACCTCTCAGAATTTGTTCCTAATCTAACGTGGAATGAGTATTTGAACAGAATGTTAGGGAATGAATGGGGGGATCATATCGCATTACACGCTGCCGCCAATACCTTTCACGTCAGAATAGGCGTTGTTTCTAGTCAGCATCGCGGGATAACATTTATTGAGCCCGATAACGCAGACGTGTTGTTTGGAACAGTTTATCTTGGACATGAATACGAGTTTCATTACATTCGACTAGAACCAATGACCAGAATCACACAAAAGAACGTTCCATGTGAACATTCAAGCCCCAGTCACACCAATGACCATTCAAGCCCCAGTCACACCAATGACCATTCAAGCCCCAGTCACACCAATGACCATTCAAGCCCCAGTCACACCAATGACCATTCAAGCCCAAGTCACCAATGACCATTCAAGCCCCAGTCACACCAATGACCATTCAAGCCCCAGTCACACCAATGACCATTCAAGCCCCAGTCACACCAATGACCATTCAATCCCCAGTCACACCAATGACCATTCAATCCCCAGTCACACCAATGACCATTCAAGCCCCAGTCACACCAATGACCATTCAAGCTCTTGTCATGATAATGAACCACAGAGCACATCAAACGATCCACCGTTTTTTACAATACACATTTCAACACCTTCAGAATTGCATGATAGTGCAGACCAATGTTTGGATCAAGGCACGGATTCGCGATTTTTACTTTGCCATTTCCCAAATGAAATATTGCGACATATTCTCCGACATATCGTAACAACGTCGGCAGCTCATGTAGGTATTTTGAGACTTCTTTTTCCGGAAAGTGTGAGATTCAACGCTCTCTTGGCGGAATTATTTTTACCGAGAATATACGTATCCCCAAGTGTTGTGGCATATATGGAAGGCAGTCTTAATGATATTCCTGTTGGTCAACTACGCGAATGGTCACTGACAAAACTATATCGATAAGTTGGAAAGAACAGTGGGCTGGCAACAGAAATACGCGATCTTTTTGGCTCTTCAAGGTCGTGGTTTGTGCTGTTGGTCTTGGATGGTTTAAGTTACATGATTTCCATCCATCAGGGGGATGGGGAAAGTAAAACATTTGTTAGAGTTGTATACCTTGTATCATAGTTTTAAAGATCAAGGGTTATGAAAATCAAGTTGATCACGACAACAATTCACTGCAAACAAAGAAGAAGACAAGAACAGACGTTTTGGATGACAGACTATTTTGTCAATAATTTACGTATAGCCGTTCATTTTTTTAAATTATGTTTGATGTCAAAAGTACAATTGTTGTCAACAATCTTGAGATTAGGGGGAAATCGTAATTTTGTACATTATATTTAGTTTTTATTGCTATGTTTCTTTCATTACGTATAAAAGCCATAATTATGCCTATTTAAGGATTGTCTGTGGTAAACTCATGTAAACCTAAACTCACGATGAACCAACTCATTTGATTTGAAATAAAAAACACGTAACCTTTTAAAAACACAAAGTACTTAGATGTTTAGTGTATAATTACTTAGTAATGGTGTTCTGTTTTGCGTTATGATCATTTTAAGTTTATGTACAATATATGAAGCCTTATAGTAATTTAAACGTGTTAACATTTTATCATAAATGTATGCAGATGATAATTGTACAATGAGTGATTTTTTAAAATTATGTCAAGACTGATTAAACAAACTTAATCTCATTCTTAAAGTTCCCGCCTGGAGTGCAAGTCAGTCGGTATTCCCTTTCTAATACTATAACTATAGCATTTGAATTGTTTTTACAAGTAGTGCTTTCAGGAGTAACAGGTGAAGTAGAAACGTGGTAGTTTTTCGCACGTAAAAGGCCTTTTAATTATGATATAAACATAAAAACTTCAAATTATAAAGGTTGTTTTAACTTCTATGTTTGTTATGGATGCACTGTTTTGAATTGTTCTCTTTTTCTGAAACTGTTAACTTATAGATAAACCTTTGGTTTGCTTAAAAGTGATCAAAGTAATATTCATTTTGATAAACAACTTGATTACGCTTGTTTAGTCGTTTATACGTATTGTTGTTCTATTTTACAATTTTACCCCTTTTGGTCATGTTGGCAAGTGAATATGATTAAATTCACTGAGGTGAAACAAACAAATCGTTGTAGTTAATTTGAAATTATTTGGTTTTCAATGTAGTCCAGTGAACTTTATACAGTGACGACTTTATTTAAAAACGCATGTGATCCAGGGAACTTCAAAACCCAATTAACAAAGCCTTTGCCCCATCCGAGGTACGCCCTCAAAGTTGGAGTGCACGACAGAAAATTAAATTAGTATTTTACTAAAATGATAACAGGAAGTTGAAACCAGCAACTGATCAAGCAAACGGACGAAGCCTACAACAATGTATTGGTAACTTTACTATATTAAACCTTATTAAACAATATTACTTATCCGAAATAAGTAGCCCTCTAAATATATTACATATGCGATAATTTGTATATTATTTACAGTGAATTGATTCCGGCCGAATATCAAGGAGAAAACATTATATAACGCCACAGCCCTCAGGAGCAAAACAAAACTAAAAATATAAATAATAATAACAATAATAATAATAAAATGTCTAGAGGGTAGTTTAGCACCAGTTGACATGCAGTCCCCCGGTTAACACAGGTCAGCATCCAGTCCCTAGCTTGCCAGGGCAGAATGAGAGCATAACTGTGTGACCCACTCTGTAAAAATGACTGTTATGTCTCAACAAATCATTTTGGAGTTAGATACATGGAATGGTAAAGGGCTTTTTCTCAGCTTTAATTTAGTGTATGTTAGAAGTATGTAGCTTTTTGCAATCCAAAGTTATGCCATAATTTGCATACAAATTCTTGCAATTGTTGTCAAAATAGGTTAAAGGCACTGGACACGTTTGGTAATTATCAAAGATGAGTATTGTCACTTGGTGTATCCCAACATATGCATAAAATAACAAACCTGTGAAAATTTGGGCTGAATTGGTCATCGAAGAAAATAATGAAAGCCAAAAACACCCTTGTTGCACACATTTGTGTGCTTTCAGATGCCAATAAAAGGCTTCAGGCCTGAAGTCTTTTAATATTATAGTGAGAAATTACCTCTTTCTCAAAAACTACGTTACTTCAGAGGGAGTCGTTTCTCACAATGTGCTATACTATCAACAGCTGTCCGTTGCTCGTTACCAAGTAAGTTTTTATGCTAATATATATTTTGTGTAATTACCAAACGTGTCCAGTGCCTTTAAAGAGGAATGTCAATTCCTACCTTCAGCTCTCCTTAAGGAGAAACAGCTTTTTTTTTTTTTTTTTCTTCTTTTGATTGGAGCTCTTAGACTTCGTTTATTAAACTCAAATAATGAAAGTCCCTAGCAACGAGTACGTGCCCATTAGATTATTCGTCTGAAACTTTGTAAGTTCACTTAATGTACTTTAACGGTTTTTTGTGTTCATTTTTACTAATTTGCGTATTGTGCTATTTCTTATCTTTTTCGCAAATGTTTAAATTACAAACACACCGTGAGCATTACAAGGAAGATTTTAGACCAGTTTTGTTAACTTTACTGTTTTTCTAGCAAAACAAAACTGGACTTTTTCGAAAACATTCCAATTAAAACCCTGTGAATGACTTAGCGCATAATTTCTTACTTTTACTAAAAAGCTGCGCGGACTTGACGAAATAAACCCATAGCAACAAATGCCAAATACCCATAGCAAACTTTACCCGTAGCAACGAAAGGTTAATATCGGTACATACATCTGGCAATGTATCGTATGGGGTGTTATTAAACAAAATAGACCTACTTTTACTCGTGCTGTTGTTAAAATTACGAGTCCCTCGGTGACCCCAGAGCGGTCTGTTTTCCCTCGGCTTCATCTATGGAAAACAGAGCGCTCCTGGGATAAGGGAGTCGTAGTTTTAACAAAAGCACTCGAAGCAATCAACATTAATTATCTAATATTTATATAGCAATATTAATATCTCAATCGGTTAACTTCAGCATAGCCACGTTTCAAATAATACTATTAACCAAACACTGGTGAAGTCTTTGAACAACGAAATTGCACTACTTAGAGAAAATGGGCTACACTGAAAAAAAATAGGTCTTTTTGGGATCATACTAAACATTGATTTATCTTATAGAAATCCCAACGGGATTGCCTCGCTTAAAAAACAAAAATATGTGTCGAACATAATGGTTCATCAGACATAACTTGGCGGACATAATGGTTCTACGGACACAATGGGGCGGACACAATGGTTCTACGGACACAATGGGGCAGACACAATGGTTTGTAGGACACAATGGGGCGGACACAATGGTTTGTAGGACACAATGAGGCGGACACAATGGTTTGTAGGACACAATGGGGCGGACACAATGGTTCTACGGACACAATGGGGCGGACATAATGGTTTGTAGGACAAATTGGGGCGGACATAATGGTTTGTAGGACATATTGGGGCGGACGCAATGGTTTGTAGGACACAATGGGGCGGACACAATGGTGTGTAGGACACAATGGGGCGGACGCAATGGTTCTACGGACACAATGGGGCGGACACAATGGTGCAAAAATATTGTCGGACATAATGGTCCATGTAGGTCATAATGGTGCGTAACAGACGTCCCTTGTGGTGGTTTGGGCGTAAGCCATAAAGGTAACCTAACTTTTTCCCGGGGTAGCAAGGCTGACCTTTATGCAAAGTGTGGGTGGTCAAATTGACCTTTATTTTAGGTTGTGTAACAAAAGCATGGTACATCTGAGAAGCGGGTAAGCTAATCACTTCGGCTCAGCTTTCACTGAGAGTAACATTTGGGGTGTCGTCTGAGAATAATAAACTACTTTTCGTAACAGCATAAAATGACCCTTAGCCAAACAATCAACTTCTGACAATAATTGCGGAATCGGTAACCGACTACACAGATTAGCTCTGCACACAACGTGTTAGTCAAAGACTCTGGGCTGAACAAACTTTGTAATTTTGAAAAATTTATAAGCCCAAAATGACAAACTAATTTGTAGAGTGTAATGATCAAAAGTGTTACGATAGGCGAAATTGTTCCGCATCTGGCCAAGTTAACAGACCCAATTGAATAAAAGTCCCCCCCAAAAAAAAAAATAATAATAAAAAATAAATACATAAACAAAATAAATAAACAAATAATAATAAAATAAATAATAAATACATCAATAAATAAATAAATAAGTAAATCAGACAAGGATGTCCTTTATCGCCCATTTTGTTCTCTATCTGCGCTGAAGGCTTAGCCAGTATGATTAGAAATAACGATAATATCAAAGGTTTCAATGCTCCTAATTGTAATAATAATAACAAAGGTAACAGTATTAAGTTAATTCAGCATGCCGATGACACTAGTCTCATCACTAGTCTCACTAGATTGATTACTGTTTATGAGTGTATTGTTTGTTACGTTTTATCCTTAGATCAATTGACTCTTTACTCTTCAGTAAGCATTTGTTCCTCTTTACACTAAAGGTTTAATGTATTCATAAATTTTTACTCCCGCTTGTTACAATTCATTTTTAATTTATGTAATATGTCAGAACAAATTGTTCCTGATTGGCTTTTGACTTGTGATTTTTCGTTTACTGTGTTCAGCGCCTTAGAGCATGCCTGCATGATTAGGGCGCTTTATAAGTGTTGGTATTATTATTATTATCATCAACATCAATGGTGAATTTTCCACCATCCAAGACATCCTGAACATTTATTGTAAAGGTACTGGATCTAAGCTCAATGTAACCAAAACGAAAGGTCTTTGGCTAGGAAAATTGGAAAAATAGAAACGACAAGCCCTGTAATTTTGAATGGAAAAATTACAACATGAAAATTTTAGGTATCGTTTTCGGCAACGATGTTACAACTGGGGCCCCAGAATAAGTAAAATTCAATGTGTTCTTAACAGGTGGTCCAAACGCCATTTATCTTACGTAGGGAAGCCGTTATTGTTAATACCTTTGTTTGGGCGGGAATTAATTACTTAGGGAGCATTATTGCCTGTCCCGCAGAATGGATTAAAGGAATGGGCAATATTATTTGGAACTTTTTCTGGGATGGGAAAATTGAAACTATCAAGAGAAAAACGATTCAGGTACCAAAAACCTAGGGGGAACTGGGCTAATTGATATATCCAGCAAACTTAGGTATGAGTCTAAAAATGCAGTGGATTGTTCGGTATGTCTCCAGTACGGGAAAGTGGAGGAACATTTTTGAATAGTGGATTAACAAAGCTAGTGGTGATAATCACTTAGGATGGTATGTCTTTTGTAATGTTGAGTTACCACTTAGAACTACGCCTTTTTATTCTGAGTTAATCATTGCCTTCAAAACGGCGGGATTAATACTAAATTGTACTTATACTATCAGTCTGGAGTCTCATGAAGTGCCCTTGTGGAAAAACATTAAGGCCACGAAAGACAATTCAGTCATGAAGAGCCCATTGCTTAAATCTGTTGGGATTACTAAAATTAAAGATGTGTTTCGTAAAAACAAATTAACGACCTTTCAAGAAGTCGCTCATAAATGTGGAATTTTGAACATTAATGCGGGAAGAATTCTTGGCAGAATAAACAAAAAAATCGATCATGAATTGGTTTGCGACACGAGAGAGGGTCCCGCGAACCACATCTGTAATCGGATGGTTGTTGAAAATAATAAGGGTAAAAGGTGGCACGCACATTTCTAAAACCACTGCTAAAAGTACTTATGCTAATCTCGTTCTAGATAAATTCATTGTTCCTAAAGCTCAAAAGAAATGGCAAGAAGTGTTTCACTATGCGTCTCATATTAATAAGACCATAATTTGGGAGAGAGGTTTTAAACATTATTTGTTGGATTCTGAAGATAAACAGTTTTGGTACAAAGTGAAACATAGAGTTCTTCCTACAGAGATGTTCTTCTCAAGATACAAAATGTTCCTGACACTTTATGTCCTCTTTGTAAAACTGAAAACGAGTTCCATCAACATCTTTTTATTTACTGCTCGTGTACAATTAATGCTTGGATTTTTGTTGAATGTCTTCTAAGAAAATATGTGGGAAACATATACTTTTACCTGACCGACCTTAACAGAATTCTGGGGTATCAACTTAAATTAGTGCAAAGTGTGGTGGTTGTCAAAATGCTACGTCAAATATGGAATATCAGATGTAAATTAATATTTGACAGTCACACATGTCTTACTTATGTTGACATAATTCAATGTTACAAACGGAACTTGGGGGCCTTTCTATTGTTTGAACACAAACGAATGTGTCTTGAAACCTTTAGGCGTGTTACACATAGCAAACAAAGCGCTGTGTTTTTTGTATAGTCAGTCAGTCAGTTATTAGTTTTTCAGTAAGTCAGTTATTCAAATCAGTTAGCTATCTGGGCCCAATTTTAAGCAGAAAAATTAGATAAGCGCAACAAAATTATGCTTATTTGTATAAATTTTACCAGTCAAAATACCAAGTCACATACACAATTTTCACTGGTACGCTGGCTTTTTCACCTTGGAGAACATTTAAAGCAAAATGTTCTGCACTGTGAAATTGGACCTTGGGTATAGTTGGGAATTAAATCAAAGATTGACATAAACAATATCATACAAATTTACGTAGAACAATTTGAGCATGTTACTGGTGTTACTCTTACCCAACATGAGCATCGCGGTGACAATGAGGTTAGTCAGGAGTGCAAAGAAACAAAACACAAGATGTGTACGTGGTCCAAACCGTGCCTTGATTACTTGCAGAAACGTCTTTGCACCTGGTGCTCTGGTCTTCATTTGGGCAGAAAGAGAAGAGAAAAGAAGAAGTGGAATTGTAGCTCCAGCAGCATACCAGAATGGTCCACTTATACCCGTCTGTAAAACAATTGACAAATCAGTGAATTGACCTTAGAATAATATATAAATCACTCTAAACAAAATTATTTTGTTTTACCGTCACCAAATCGTTTTATATATACAAATCTTGCCTTCGGTTGTAGTATAACTTTAGTCGGACTCTAAAGAGCCTGTCAAGTGTGGCTCGCTATGTTGAGAATCGCACTTATTTCAATTGACGTTAAATTTTACCAGTATTCGGTGGCTGCTTTCCGGAGTCCTGATGTTAACAAAATCCACGAGCACATCATTTACTGGGATGTGATATGAACCCACGACGTTTGCCATTCTAGAGCAGATGTATTACATTCAGACCACCGAGCTTGCCCTATATTTTAACAGCGGGTACTGCAACCGTTTTGGGGATATGACATCTGCTCAAGAATGACAAACGTTGTAGGCTGGACTGAATCCCAATGTAGTAGCATGCATGTTGATTTTGTTTTACAGGACTCAGGAAAGTACTGAGTATAAAGTGTTCACAAAGATGTACGGGTAAAACACATCAATATGAACCACGCTAATAATGCAAACAAA
Source organism: Leptasterias polaris (assembly GCA_037783415.1). Lineage (NCBI taxonomy): Eukaryota > Metazoa > Echinodermata > Asteroidea > Forcipulatida > Asteriidae > Leptasterias > Leptasterias polaris. The sequence goes on from JAZGTN010000164.1 coordinate 255,521, forward strand.
AATGTAAGGGGTAGGTCGAGATTCAAGACAAACAGCACGCCTACATTTAACCTACCGTTGTTGCGATTGCTGATGATTGCAAAAGGGTTGCTGCCCATGTCCATTGTGAGACCACTGTAGTAGCAGTCAGTCCAATTGATACTTGTCCTCCAGCATCAAAATCCGTGTCCAAGTTTGCCTGATTGGTGAAAAAGTTATATACTTGTTGATATATTCTTCTTATCTTCTTGAAAAAATAACAATTAAAACGCTTCGTGTGATAGTGTCTGTGGATTTAACCTGTTAAAGGGTGTTTGTAACATGAGAGTAGGAACACAGATTCACGCATAACTTACATGGTATAAAAATGGTTATGATGGGAATCTCCCTTTTAAATATTTTTGCTTAAAATGCTATAGTTTTTGAGAAATTAGTAAAACAATTAGTTTTGATCTCGTGAGTCAAAATCTCAATATTATTTGAAAACATTGAATAAAGCATTTAGCGGTTTTTTCGTGATTCCAATGACCGATTGAGCTTAAACTTTCACAGGTTTGTTATTTCATTTTTATGTTGGGTCACATCAAGTGTGGATACTGCTCTTTGACAATTTTCCAAAGTTACACATGTCCTTTAACGACAGCTATTTTAAGAGTGCCACAAAATAAGACCAAAACTATACATACGTACACATATTTATAAAACTAGTAAGGGAGATGGCTTTCGATCCAGACCGGACCTTCGTCATGGTAGTTAGAATCATGTGCATACAAATATTCTCTACTTTTCTGCAAACACACCCATACAACCAACATATAAAACAAAATCATCAAATATCAGGTGTTTATGTTTTCAACAATGACAAAATTTAAGTTATTTATACCTTTTGCCTCCCAGTTGCAGTTTCTTGATTGCTCTGCCAACAGTGCTATTCAGCCCTTTTTGCGACGGACGGTTCATTTATCCCAAATATAAAAGCGGGGCACAGGTCGCAGGTCATAATATCAACCGACCTCTTCAATTGGCTTCCTCCGTTTTCTAATCGTTTGAGAAAACAGAAGAAGCAATTGAAGAGGTCGGTTGACACAATGGGTTTTGCTGATTAGACCTTCAGGGCACTTGGACTATGAGTTGGGCCAACAACAGATTGCAAAAAAACAAAGGGGTTCTGTCAGGTCTATGAAGCGAATTGTGTGTAATATGGTCATGGTGATCATCTAAATGGAGGTTAAAGTCACCAACGATAACCACATATCCTTTAGCAGAAGTGAAATCTTCTGAAAGCTCCTCAAAGAACATTGCTGTTGTAAATTGATTTTTGACAGGAGGTGGAGGTCTGTCGATATTACCATGAGTGTGAAACACTTATACCCTAAGGCGAACACAATTTCACAATGCTCAAAACTCTTTGTAGTGCGATCACTTTGGTTGCTTTGATTAAATGATGTAAACACAACTTTGATGCCTTTTTATAAAGTACAGCAATCCCTCCATGCAGGTTGCCTCCTCCACATGGACGTTGAATAGATCATAACTCCGACACACCAACTCTCAACATCGACACACCAACTCTCAACATCGACGAACCAACTCACAACTCCAACGGACCAACTCACAACTCCGACACACCAACTCACAACTCAGACGGACCAGCTCACAACACCGACAGACCAGTCACAATTCCGACATACCAGTCACAACACCGACAGACCAGTCACAATTCCGACTGACCAGTCACAAATGCAACATATCAACACACACCTCCTACTGACGGACCAGCTCACAACTTCGACTGACCAACTCTCAACTTCAACGGATCAACTCACAACTCCAACGGACCAACTCACAATTCCAACGGACCAACTCACAGCTCCGACGGACCAACTCACAACTCCGACGGACCAGCTCACAACACCGACAGACCAACTAACAACTCCGACGGACCAACTCACAAATCCAACGGACCAGCTCACAACACCGACGGACCAACTAACAACTCCAACTGACCAGCTCACAACACCGACAGACCAGCTCACAACACCGAATGACCAACTCACAACTCCAAAGGACCAACTCACAACTCCGACGGACCAACTCACAACACCGACGGACCAACTAACAACTCCAACGGACCAGCTCACAACACCGACAGACCAACTAACAACTCCGACGGACCAACTCACAACTCCGACGGACCAACTCACAACTCCGACGGACCAGCTCACAACACCGACAGACCAACTAACAACTCCAACGGACCAACTCACAACTTCGACGGACCAACTCACAACTTCGACTGACCAGCTCAAAACACCGACAGACCAACTCACAACTCCGACAGACCAACTAACAACTCCGACGGACCAACTAACAACTCCAACGGACCAACTCACAACTTCGACGGACCAACTCACAACTTCGACTGGCCAGCTCAAAACACCGACAGACCAACTCACAACTCCGACAGACCAACTCACAACTCCGACGGACCAGCTCACAACACAAACGGACAAACTAATAACTCAAACGGACCAACTCACAACTCCGACGGACCAACTCACAACTTCGACTAACCAGCTCACAACTTCGACTGACCAACTCACAACACAGACGGACCAACTAAAAACTCCAACGGACCAACTCATAACCCCACTGAACATCTTACAACTCAGACGGACCAACTCACAACTCAGACAGACCAACTCACAACTCAGACAGAACAACTCACATCTCCAACGGACCAACTCACAACTCTGACAGACCAGTCACAATTCCGACAGACCAGTGACAACTGCAACATACCAACTCTCAACTCCAACGGACCAAACCTTAACTCCGACGGAGCGATCCACAACTCCAACGGAATAATTCACACTTCCGATAGAACAACTCACAATTCTGACGGGCCAGCTCACAAATCCAGCAGAAAACTCACAACTCCAACGGATAACTCACAATTTCGACGACGACCAGCTTACAACTCTGACAGAACAATTCACAACTCCGACAAACCAGTCACAACTATGACAGACCAACTTAAACCTCCTCTGGACAACCGAGTACGGAGCGACTCACAACACCGACAGACCAACTCACAACTCCGACGGACCAGTCATATCTACGGCAGACCAACTCACACCTCCCACAACTCCGACTGACCAACTCTCAACTCCAACGGACCAAACCACAACTCTGAAGGAGCAATCCACAGCTCCGACGGAAAAAATCACAACACCGACGGAACAAGTCATAACTCCGACGGAACATTTCACAACTCCGATGAACCAGCTCACAACTCAAACGGAGCAACCCTCAACTCCAACGAACCAGCTCAAAACTCCAACAGAGCAACCCTCAACTCCAACGAACCAGCTCACAACTCAAACGGATCAACCGTCAACTCCAATGAACCAGCTCAAAACTCCAACAGAGCAACCCTCAACTCCAACGAACCAGGTCACAACTCAAACGGATCAATCCTCAACTCCAATGAACCAGCTCAAAACTCCAACAGAGCAACCCTCAACTCCAACGAACCAGCTCAAAACTCCATCAGAACCACCCTCAACTCCGATGGACCAGTTCAAAACTCCAACGGAACAACCCACAAAACAAATCCGACGGACACGCAACCCACAACTCCGACGGACCAACCTTCAACTCCGATGACCAGCTCACAACTCCGACGGGGCACTCATTCGTGTTAAAGTGTGACAACATTCCACTGTTACAAACAAAGCTTACGTCACGCAGCTTGCCCATCAGGTAGCCCTTGGAATGGATTGTTTTAGCAATTTAAATGTTTTTTCTTTGGGGTTTTGTGGCAAATAATACTTATCTTTCACATCAAGGTCTCAGGGTCCTCTTAGAATTAGCAGTTTTTGTTGTAAGAAATGCCATTGAACGTTGAAATGAGTGAAAGTACACACAGCTTTGGAGCCGGATGTAGTCAACAACAGATGCGAAAGCTTGATGTGTATTCTGGGTGATTCAGAGGCACGGGTTTCGCCTGTAATTGATGTGTATACCATGAGCACTAAGTCTATGAATTAAGTCGAACGTACATCACATATCAGGGTCAGGCCAGAACTAAGCCTTGTTCTTCATCCCTAAAGACAAAAATTAACTTATAAGGTTTGGTTGTATCACTGAGGTTCACGATTGGGAATAATAGTTACAGATACCTTTAGTGCCGCATTCAAAGGCTGAAGGTACGGGTCTGGAATAACCAATTAGCTTTTACTCTACTTTGGTAATACATGGAAAGAGACTCATCTAGGACCTTGAATTTTGTAATGGGAAGTTTGATTTCAATTGATTAGATTATCCAAATCCTACAATGAACCTGCAAGGTCAATACAATGGGTATAGCGAGTAGCTTGAGAACAAACACCCATATTGTAATAAAGTATGTTCTTTGATGAACGTGTCCCGCTAGTTTTAATGGCTCTGTGCTGTTGAAATTAAACCAAATACAGACCCTATTCACTATGGAGCAATACTTACATCCGTTCTGACACTAAGTTTATTATCAATATGTAAAAATAAAATAGCCCTAATAACAAAGTCCCTGACGAAACACAAACCATAAGTCGTTGTTTTGTCACAACCGTCGCGACAACCTTATATTTCTACATAGTAGACCTATGTTATATTTCTACATAGTAGACCTATGTTATATTTCTACATAGTAGACCTATGTTATATTTCTACATAGTAGACCTATGTTATTTTTCTACATAGTAGACCTATGTTATATTTCTACATAGTAGACCTATGTTATATTTCTACATAGTAGACCTATGTTATATTTCTACATAGTAGACCTATGTTATATTTCTACATAGTAGACCTATGTTATATTTCTACATAGTAGACCTATGTTATATTTCTACATAGTAGACCTATGTTATATTTCTACATAGTAGACCTATGTTATATTTCTACATAGTAGACCTATGTTATATTTCTACATAGTAGACCTATGTTATATTTCTACATAGTAGACCTATGTTATATTTCTACATAGTAGACCTATGTTATATTTCTACATAGTAGACCTATGTTATATTTCTACATAGTAGACCTATGTTATATTTCTACATAGTAGACCTATGTTATATTTCTACATAGTAGACCTATGTTATATTTCTACATAGTAGACCTATGTTATATTTCTACATAGTAGACCTATGTTATATTTCTACATAGTAGACCTATGTTATATTTCTACATAGTAGACCTATGTTATATTTCTACATAGTAGACCTATGTTATATTTCTACATAGTAGACCTATGTTATATTTCTACATAGTAGACCTATGTTATATTTCTACATAGTAGACCTATGTTATATTTCTACATAGTAGACCTATGTTATATTTCTACATAGTAGACCTATGTTATATTTCTACATAGTAGACCTATGTTATATTTCTACATAGTAGACCTATGTTATATTTCTACATAGTAGACCTATGTTATATTTCTACATAGTAGACCTATGTTATATTTCTACATAGTAGACCTATGTTATATTTCTACATAGTAGACCTATGTTATATTTCTACATAGTAGACCTATGTTATATTTCTACATAGTAGACCTATGTTATATTTCTACATAGTAGACCTATGTTATATTTCTACATAGTAGACCTATGTTATATTTCTACATAGTAGACCTATGTTATATTTCTACATAGTAGACCTATGTTATATTTCTACATAGTAGACCTATGTTATATTTCTACATAGTAGACCTATGTTATATTTCTACATAGTAGACCTATGTTATATTTCTACATAGTAGACCTATGTTATATTTCTACATAGTAGACCTATGTTATATTTCTACATAGTAGACCTATGTTATATTTCTACATAGTAGACCTATGTTATATTTCTACATAGTAGACCTATGTTATATTTCTACATAGTAGACCTATGTTATATTTCTACATAGTAGACCTATGTTATATTTCTACATAGTAGACCTATGTTATATTTCTACATAGTAGACCTATGTTATATTTCTACATAGTAGACCTATGTTATATTTCTACATAGTAGACCTATGTTATATTTCTACATAGTAGACCTATGTTATATTTCTACATAGTAGACCTATGTTATATTTCTACATAGTAGACCTATGTTATATTTCTACATAGTAGACCTATGTTATATTTCTACATAGTAGACCTATGTTATATTTCTACATAGTAGACCTATGTTATATTTCTACATAGTAGACCTATGTTATATTTCTACATAGTAGACCTATGTTATATTTCTACATAGTAGACCTATGTTATATTTCTACATAGTAGACCTATGTTATTTTCAATCTGATGAGAGAGCAGGGCCCAATTTCATATAGAGCTGCTTAACAATAAAACACTAACAGCCGATTCTGTGCTTACTGTACGAGTTTCTATTTCTTAGCGCTGCTAACCGTAAGCACGTGAAGAGGCATGCTAACCTTCCGGTGCTTACTGTATGAAAATGAATGACGTAAAAATGCAAATCTACGGTGAACGCGCAAGGTGACCGCCTTATTTTCTCGCTAACTTGTGAAATACGCTTAATATGCTTACGCAAATTTGTCTGCTACAGTTAGCACGAAATTTTGCTGACCGTAAAGCAGAGCTGAGAAATTAGGCACAGGGGAATGAATTGTGCTAATCCAAAAGAGCCGGTGATGCTTTATACCTTTATTAGATAAGTACTAGAAAAACTCTCCCTATAAACAAGAAGACTAAGTCACTTAAAACAATTATCTCATATTTGAAAATGATTGTAATGTGTTAATGAAATGCAAATTGGCGTCCTTGTGGTATCTTAATACGTCTTGAATGAGTGTACATGGGCCAGCTGGCTTTCAGTACGGCAAGTAAAAGTTGAAGTGGTTTATAGATAGTAGTGATGAAGGAAACACGCCTCGTGACCATAACATTTTCAATAAGTGGCCAGGTCAGGAGGGTGTATTTGATCAATGACAGCAGCGGAGCAAAGGGGCGAAATCCTTTATCCGTATATATCTGAAAATGTCACCGTAAACCAAAGCTTCTGAACAAAAGGCGCACACAAGAATGATGACATTGACTCAAAGGGATAATTCATTCTTCTTTTTTGTTAAGAGGTAGCAACAAGCAGCGACTAATCGAGTTCATTAGATATAAACCTCAGGGAGCTTGTTAGGAAGGCGCATTTTAAAATTTAATTTTTTATCTTCCCATCACACTGACCCTGTGCGTGATAACCAGCCAACTGGTGGTGTTTGCACAGTATCAAGCAGAAGCAGAAGCAGAAGCAGAACTAAGGAAAATGAATCAATGCACCTGGGAATGCAAGACGTTGTTAAAGCTGCAGTTAGAAAACCCGGGTTATCGCTTCACCACTTTGATTGTAATTTGTAAGATGATGACTTGTATTGTATAGTTTTGCCCATTTACGCATGCGCAAACAAAAAATGATACTTATTATAGTCGTTTGGATAGACACGTCTAAGCCTACTGCATCATCCACCAAATTTTAATGATCTATGAATCAGTCCACTTATAGGAGACAGACACTCTGATTTCAAACCCCAGTCCCCGTTACTGTATTGGTTATCAATAGTAACCGAGCACAGACATCAGCACATGGGCACTGCATTCAGTGCGCTCGCTAACTCAAGTCCCAGCACTGACAATGTGGGATTGGAGAGACGTGGACACCCGGCCATCATAATGGGGGGGCACATCGATTGAGGTCGCTGAAACATTAGATGAAAGCTTGGGACTTGCTTTAAGATTTGAGACACTAACAGAAAATAATGCTACCACAGAGCCAAAGTTCTTGAAGTTTTTCACTACAGGGCATACTGACTCGAATTGTGGCGCCGGGACGCGTAGTTTTTTTTCCAGGACGGAATGGGCGTAGTAAACTTTACATTTCTCCTTGCATATGCCGCGCACTTGGACGTAATAGTTGTGGGTTGAAATACACTCACGTGTATTATTATGTGCTATGTGAAAGTTAGGGTTAGGGTTAGGGTTAGGGTTAGGGTAAGGGTTGGGGTTAGGGTTAGGGTTAGGGTTAGGGTTAGGGTTAGGGTTAGAGAGTACGCATGCGCGAGGGTATTTTACGGTCAAACACGCCCATTTTATGTTAATAGCCCACGTTCGTCCTGGGAAAAAAAAAATACGCTGGTGGGACATATCCATTGCATCAACGTAGGACATCAACGTTGTTTGCACCCACACGTTCAATTTACGTAAGCTGCCGTGTTCTCACCAGGAAAACTAAAACTAAAACAAAGTGAAAATTGTCAACAAAAAGTGTGTAACACTTTATTAAACTTCTGTTTAAGAAGAAATTGTGCAAGAGGTAAGCTTTAATTACGTGTGCAGGGCTTTAACGTTTTAACTGGATTAGAAATAGGGCGAAGTCCGTGTGGATTCAATGCCAGCTAACGTGTAGTCTTGATTGGCGACGTTCATTTTGTTTAACGTGGTGCGATATCGCAACACGAATTACTGTCCGCAACACGAATTACTGGAGAAGAGATATCTGTATCACACGAACATCTGGATCAAAACGATCTTGATTGGCGACGCTGTTTTTTGTTTTAGCCACCGATAGAGGGCGCTACATTGACTGTTTGGGAGGCTGACTCAGAAGGACTGTGCAAGTCTATAAATCTGGATCAAAACAGATTTTTGATCCAGATATCTCTTCTCCAGTAATTCGTGTTGCGGACAGTAATTCGTGTTGCGATATCGCACCACGTTAAACAAAATGAACGTCGCCAATCAAGACTAGTCTGTTTTGATCCAGATTTAAAGACTTGCGCAGTCCTTCTGAGTCAGCCTCCCAAACAGTCAATGTAGCGCCCTCTATCGGTGGCTAAAACAAAAAACAGCGTCGCCAATCAAGACTAGCTAACGTGTAAAACTGAAGTCACATTGCCAAGTAGACCCCAAAATTGGCTAGCCGCACATTTAAAAACATTTATAGAACAGGTAACACTGATGGTGACATCATGATGTCAAGTAAGTTATAAGTTACAAATATTACTTGCACAGATTGGACAATGTTGTTTAAGATTCTAAACGTGTAAACTGGAAAACTGGGTCGCAATACCAAGTCATCCAGAAAACCAGCTCACCACAAATTTGCAAACATAAAACATACTGACCCAATGGTGGTGTCATGTTGTTAAGTAACTAAGTTAACTTAGAAACTACAACTATTGTACCGAGTGGACAATGTAATGTTAACATTGTTTAAACACGCACCATTTTTTTATTTAAAAATAATGTGGTTTTGTACGCAGTGTGTCTGTTCAAACTGTGTGTACAAAATATAGGGGATATAGCGGTAAAAAAAAAACACAAAAATTATCGACAAAAACAAAAGACGTTTCGGTTCTAAGGCCAAAACCCCACGTTCGCCCACAGCCGTAGGCCGACGATCATTGACGTATTGGATAAACTTCTAAAAGTAGCTTTCAACCAGTTAAAAAGGTGACTGGAATCATTTTGTCACAAGATTCCAATTTCTATGTCAAACACGGAGTTTCAAATCAGTACACTTTTAAAAAACATATCATGGAATTGTTAGATTGTTTTAATCCTACATAAGTGCAGTATACAATCAAACTAACCTGTGAAAATTAAATTTTAAAAAGTGGTAGCGTTTCTGAGATACATATCATGTAAACTGATTTGACTGGTCGTTGAATTTTCATCATCTTATCATCTTGGACTTGCTTCACGCAAAATTTCTCATCAAAAATCTCATAATTTTGAGTGAGAATCTGCAAACGTCCTTGTACACAAATGACTGAACCTATAATTATTTAAAACAGTCAAAATCATAAAAACGTAATTAAAATTTCTTCTAATTAACCGGAAATAAACGGGAAACTTTAATTGTCGGTTCGCATTACCGACCGCGTGGGTCCCCGCTTGGGAGTTTATGCCTCGTTAACTCCCACTCATGGTGTATTGGCAAACCAGGCGCTCGGTCTTTGGGAAAGAGCTAACTCCCGCATATGAATTTCATGTCAACTCAATTAAATTGTGGGGTTTTTGTATTCATAATGCCAGCATGAAAATCATTTCCCTAAGTTTTCTCATAAAGTGTAAACAAGTACAATACAATAATAGCTAAAACATCAATTACAAAAAATTGAAAAACTAGACATTAGGTGTTTGTGGACAAACACAGAGCTGTTCCGGTTTTTCTGATTCATAAAATGTTTTAACAATAAACAGGAAATCACAAACATCACGACATTATGACATGTGGTTCAGGAGATATGATTATCTCAAATTTTGAGCTTCCTGTTAAGACCGGAAGTAAAGGTCAACATGGGGTCCAAGGCTAATCTGCAATGCCCAAGGAGTCTCTAACTGAAAAAAGTTTGAAAATCGGTTGTGTAGTTCTTGAGATATGGTTCCACTTTCGGTTGACCCTTTGGTAAAGGTCAACGTGGGGTCACCCCACCCCCCATGATCCTATGACTTTACCTCTTATACCTCCATGGTGGATGTTATGTAATAACTTTGTATATAAGGCACATTCAACGTCGACTCGTAGTCTGTCTCCTTCAGGTGCGCCACCGAGTCGACGGTGCATTATTCGTTTATTATTTCATTAAGTGTATTTTCTAGTTTCTCATTTGAGTTGTGTTCAAATAAAACACCCTGTGGTGTGTATATGTTTCAAGAAGGAAACGTTCAAATTGTGTTTCATTGTTGAGTTGCGATCCCTTGGGCGGGATGGCTAGGATGGCCGGCCCGTCCATAACATATGGTGGAAGATCCGGCGCTGAATTCTCGGTGGTGCACCCCGCCGGTTGGCTGAAGGACGCAGATCCGCTTGGGGATGCAAAAGGTATTTAACTTTATACTTTATTAATTTGTTTCTTGTATTCCCCATAGCGTATATTTTATTTTATTATGCCAATTGTGTATTTTGATTGTTATGCCACATTGCAATTTTATGTCGTATTTCTATCATAATGGCGAGCAAATATGAATTGAAGTTCAGAGATACTTACTCTGGCACTGAAGATCTTGACTTATTTTTGTGTAGACTAGATAGTTATAGTAAACTGCGAGACTTTGCAGTCGATAAAAAGGTTCTGTCACTGGGTTTGCGTTTGACTGGCCCCGCTGCTTTATGGTTTGCTGATTTGCCCGATAGCGAGAAAACTGACTACAAAACAGTCGTTGATGCACTCAGACTTGCTTTTGAAGGTGATAGTATACGATGGGTTAGAGAAGCCAAACTTGCCGAGCGTCAGCAAGGCGAAAACGAGTCCATTGACTTATATTTCACAGACATGTTTCATACCAACTGGGATAACTATATTCCTGCCATTCAGTTTGCGTATCGCAGTACATCTGCAGACAATTCAATTGGATTTAGCCCTTTCTTTATGTTGTATGGTAGAGAGGCAGTACTGCCTATTGATGTGTCTCTTCATGAAAAACCTGAATATTCAGACCGAAATGTAAGAGATTATATTCATGACTTAATTGATCAACTTGAAGTTGCCAGAGAAATATCGAAGAAACACCTTGAATCTAACCAAGCTTCAATGAAGGAACGTTATGACAGTCGTACTCAAGAAGTACCCTATCAAGTTGGAGATGTGGTTTATATTTATATCCCAGCAACCCAAAAAGGACTGTCTAAAAAACTCCAGAAATTCTGGTGTGGTCCATATTTGCTTGTGCAACAAACCGGTCTTGTTAATTTCAGAGTCCGAAATCTGGAAAATAACAAATTACTTCGTGTGCCTATTCATGTAAATCGAATGAAATTTGCATATAACCGTTTTGCCAGACCACCTAATCACGTGATGCCAAGAGATTTTGTTCAGAGGGATCCACTTGATTTCATTGAAGACAGTGATTGCCCAGAAGGTTCCTTTCAGCCTTTGTTAGCTATACAACAACCCCAGCAAACTAGGTTAAATATACCTGGTTTACCGGACATTGGACAACCTGCCGGTAAAGAGTTTCACGTAGAAAAAGTTCTACGTGGCAAGTTTATCAATGGCAAACTACACTTTTTGATAAAGTGGAAAGATTTCCCCAACTGCAAAAATTCATGGGAACCTGTTGAAAATCTCAACGAAACCCTTAGAAACTATCTTCAGCGAAATCCTGTCCGTATCACTGGCAAACCAAATTAATAATAGGCTATTGCATGGCATATATCTTAGTTATTGAAATTGTAGTTTTGTTGGCAAACGTGTAAATATCTTTATGGTATATGATAGCTTCATACATTCTGAGTGGTCCTCAGAACTATGTTAAGAAAGTACTAAAATTGATTAATAACAATATCTTGTAGTAATATATATAATGTGTAGTTTGTTTAGGTAATCCGGATTACCCTTGGTCATCAGAGGAGACGACAATCGGCCCCGCCAACGAAGTAGCTACGAAGATCTTTTGGAACAGCCGCTGAGTCGACTCGACACTGATGAAATTCACTTGATGTCGGTCAACTCGTCGCAACTATTTAGCGTTATAAAATTCCAATTCATTTGCTTTAAGACCTTGTCGATATTTGACTGATCAACATTTATCGTCATCATTTTGAATCCAAATACCATCTAATGATATTGCGAATTATTGTTGATTAAAGTTATTGACTGTACTGAAGTGAACAATAGTTTATGAACAGAATGTGTTTATAAAATAAACTGTAGATTATAGTGTTTAAAATAGTATGAATTGTCAGGGGCCAATTTTAAAAACAAGGGGCGTATGTGATGACGTTTACCCCGCCCACAGTTATGTTTGGTTTCACGCTTATTGGTCATGGTGATTATGTGCACCTGACTGTTGCATGGAGTTAAAATACCTCCATGGTGGATGTTATGTAATAACTTTGTATATAAGGCACATTCAACGTCGACTCGTAGTCCGTCTCCTTCAGGTGCGCCACCGAGTCGACGGTGCATTATTCGTTTATTATTTCATTAAGTGTATTTTCTAGTTTCTCATTTGAGTTGTGTTCAAATAAAACACCCTGTGGTGTGTATATGTTTCAAGAAGGAAACGTTCAAATTGTGTTTCATTGTTGAGTTGCGATCCCTTGGGCGGGATGGCTAGGATGGCCAACCTCGTCCATAACATATCCTATATCATATCAAAGCTACTAAATATCATCCAAGTACATCTTTTCGAGCGTCCCACTTTTATGTGTTAGGCCTATGGTTTTCAGTGTTCTAGTTTGAACTTTCGATTGAAGTTTTGTTTTGAAGAGAGGGAAGTTAATTAAAAAACTGAGGGCCTATAAAAAAAAATTATATGCATAAGTTGTTATCAAAGCACATTTTGTTAATAACTTGTTGAAAGTATTTCAATAAACCTTAAATTCTTAAACTAAAAGTTAGTAACACGCTTGGTTATCTGTTTATATTGAGACAAAGTATCATCAAGTCTGTGTGTAGTGTGCTTCCATTTCATTGGCACAAATATCATACCTGACAAGGTCGTAATATTTTGCAATACTATTCTTCCCGTGTGGTTACATTGGCATACATGCTACGATGCAAAACGAACGTAATCCTCAATATTTATGTAATGTTAAGGATTTCTGCACAAACCATAAATAATTAATCCTGGCCTCCTTAGGCTTTTGGGCCTGTATTTATTAAATTTCCCAGCATGCAACTACTGTACTTTCGCAAAGGTTCACTTGTATGTCTTCAAAGAAGACAGTAAATTATATATTTATACTTTTGATCATTGTGGGGAAAAAGTTCGGTATGGTTTAAATAGTTGAAGTTAACAGATGGAATCGTCTGAAATCTCTTCCAATCAAATCGTCTTACCGTCCCAAATATCGTGGTAAACGAGATGGCCGTCGCAAACCATGGCAGAACAGTGACTGTAATGGTAATTTGAACCAATTAGGTTCTAATCCAATCACAGTCATTACGTCTCACCGTCACTCTCCCAACAGAAGCAAGACATTTCCTAGATCAGCTGACCTCAGTAAGTTACGGCCACGCAAAGACTTCTCACGTCTCAGTATTAAACTCTGGAATGCCCATTCAGTGCGCAACAAAACCACCTCAATTGCTGATTTTGTTATCGATCATGATGTAGATATTTTATTTATCACAGAAACATGGCTTGCTCATGATGACTCTGTTATAATTGGGGAACTCACTCCCTTTGGATATTCCTTTCTCAACCACCTACGCCGTAAATCTAACCATGGAGGAATTGGCATTTTGTTCAAGGCTTCGCTTAAGCTTTGTGTCAAACCAATGTATTTTAATGCTGAAACCTTTTGAGTATGAAATTTGCATCAAGAAATGGTAATAACAGTACAACATTTGCTGTTATCTATCGGCCTCCCCCCTCACCTGCTAATGGACTCAAAACACAGGATTTTCTGGAAGAAATGAATTCATTTCTTATTGATCTCAACCTTTTACCAATTGATATTGTTACGCTGGGAGATTTCAACTTACACATTGACACTCCAGATAAACCTGATGTAACTCACTTTAGGAACATACTTTCTTCAGTTAATTTGCATCAACATGTTCATGATTCTACTCATAGGTATGGTCATGTTTTGGATTTAGTTATTACACGCTCAAGTAATCTGGATCTTATACATGACTGTTTAGTTCAACGAATTCTAGAATCTGATCACTATGTAGTTATTTGACTTAAACCAAAGGAAACTGAATCACCAAAAGACCACTTCAACTGTCCGCAATTTTACCAACATTGACATGGATGCTTTTCGTAATGAGCTTGCATTTGAGCTTGATAGATCAATTACATCAGATCTACACGATGCCAATGATGCCATTCTTGCCTTCAACAATGTTATAAAAGAAGTGGTAGACAAATATGCTCCTGCTGAAACTACAACTCGCACGCTTCGACCCAAACATCAATGGTACAATGATGAAATTCATGAAGCTCGCCGGCAACGGCGTCGACTTGAGCGAACCCTTAAGAAACACACCAATGAGGTAAATCGTCAGTGCTATCTTTCTCAACACAAAACATGTCATTAACTTGATTCAGAAAGCGAAGAAGGAGTTCTTCAATAACGAACTGCAATCTGCTGATATGAAAAAGGTGTTTCAAATCACTAATACTTTGCTGAACAAAAATAAGACTGAAAATCACTTCCTGTGTGTGATTCAAATGAGCAGCTGTCCAACAGATTTGCTGACTTCTTTGAGAACAAAATTGTCAAGATTCGTAATGATCTTGATAATAACACTGATTTGGCAGACTCAAATCCAATTGATAATGTGTCTGACACTGTTCAGGCTATAACTATTCTGAATAACTTTGAACCAGTTGATGAAAATGAGATTTGCAAAATTATCTCTCGATCGCCAAACAAGTCTTGTTCTTTGGACGTCTTGCCAACATGGTTGGTCAAGCAATGCATCAACATCATTGTACCAAAGCTGACTTATATTGTTAACTTGTCTTTATCAACTGGTGTATTTCCGGATGTTTTAAAGCAGGCTGTCATCAAACCCACCCTCAAGAAACCATCTTAGGATATAATCAATTTAAAAACTACAGACCAGTTTCTAATATACCCATTTGGTCTAAAGTCATTGAAAAAGCCATCGCTTCGCGTCTAAATGATCACCTTGCTGACATTATCATCTAAATGAGACTTTCCAGTCTGCTTATCGCGCCCATCATAGTACGGAGACAGCTTTGCTTAAAGTTAAGAACGACATTATGTGTGCTTTAGATCAAATGAGAGCTGTGTTCGTTGTACTCCTTGACCTTAGTGCAGCTTTTGACACTGTTGATTATCAGATTTTCTTAAATCGTCTTTCGGACACTTTTTGCATCAAGGATATGGCCCTCAATTGGTTCTCCTCATATCTCCAAGGTCGACGAAATCGTGTCGTAGTCTCTGGATCGTATTCTTGTGAACATACTATGGACTACGGACTACCTCAAGGTTCGGTCATTGGACCTATGTGGTTTTCTCTTTACACTCAACCTCTTGGCAAAGTTATTCGTCGGCACCATGTCAATTACCACATGTATGCCGATGATACACAATAGATCGATCCATTAAGCCCCGCCTCCTTACGAGTTGACCAATCACAGCCGCGAAACCCGATCACCATTAGTGCAAAGATCACCAAACAGCTCAAATGGTGATCAGATTTCGCGGTTGTGATTGGTCAATGAGAAATGGGCGTGGCTTAATGGATCGGTGTATTATATGTTGACTTCAATCCAACCGTGCCAGGTGAAAAAGAGAAAGCCTTGGCTATACTAACGTCATGCATAGATGACATCATAGTCTGGATGCACACAAACAAATTGAAACTGAATGCTGAGAAAACAGAGTTCTTTGTCGCTGCCTCTAAGAACAACTTGTCACATGTTAAAGATGTTTCTCTTAACATTGGAAATTCTATAGTAACCCCCCCCCCCCCAACTACCGGTAATATTCGGAATTTGGGTGTCATGTTTGACCCTGTCATGTCAATGTCATCTCAAGTTAATTCAGTATGTAGCTCTACTAATTTCCATTGCGCAACATTGCAAGGATTCGAAAATGCATTGATCATGATACTTGCCACCATGTGGTTCGCTGTCTTGTCACTTCTCGTCTAGACTATTGTAACTCCCTGTTATCTGGAATCACCAAAGCACATCTTAAACGCCTCACCAGTATTCAATACAGAGCTGCCAAACTTGTTCTCACTGTTAACTGTTGGAGAGCTCATGGATCCCCCTTACTCGCTAAACTACACTGGCTACCCATGGAGAAACGCATCCAGTTCAAAACTCTTTTATATGTTTTTAAATGTTTGAAGGACATTGCTCCACCTTATCTCTCTGATATGTTTCATCCTCGCCAAAGCAACCGTCAAGGACTCCGTTCTTCTTCCGATAGAACTCGGCTTAACACTCACAAGTCCAGATTATATTATGGCAAACACGCCTTCTCACACTCTGCTGCTGAACTTTGGAACAGTCTCCCAATTAGTGTTCGTGATTCTTCTTGTGTTGTTACATTTAAGAGTAAACTTAAAACTTATCTCTTTCCTAAATAGTAGATTTAAGTTTTGTTCTAGCTTGTTTTAATTTATCCTTTTCTTTTGTTATGCGCTTTGATCATGTTTTGGAAAAGCGCAGTATAAATGCCTGTTATTATTATTATTATTATTGATTTTGGGTTGAACAAAGAAAAATTGACTAGAGCGGGATTTGAACCAACGACCTCCGGTGTAACGTGCCGGAGGTCGTTGGTTCAAATCCCGCTCTAGTCAATTTTTCTTTGTTCAACTCAAAATCATTTAAAAATTTACCCAGTCAGTTTCCCTTGTGGTTTATTATTTGATATCTGATATAAAAAGTCGCATCCCCTTAAGGTGATCCCCTGGCTGCCGCTTCCCAGGTTGTATCGTATACTTGGGTGTGATCCCTGGCTACACGGTAGTTTGCGGTTGAATGGCTTCTGACTGGCACCCCCGAAAAATTTTATTGACAAAATAGGGAAACCGCCAACATAGGGCTAGATAGCTCAGTTGGTAGAGCGCCGGCACGTTACACCGGAGGTCGTTGGTTCAAATCCCGCTCTAGTCATTTTTTCTTTGTTCAACCCAAAATCATTTAAAAATTTACCCAGTCAGTTTCCCTTGTGGTTTATTATTTGATATTATTATTATTATTACAACTGATCCCGTCGTAGGTGTGACGCAGTTCCACAACAAACGCCGCCAACTCAACCGTATTAAAATTTAACCTCAGTTATTATTATTAGTTTGATCAAAAGGCAACAAGCTGTACAATACTAAGGCAACAAACAGTACAATAATAATGCAACAAGCAGTACAATAATAAGGCAACAAGCAGTGCAATAATAAGGCAACAAGCAGTGCAATAATAAGGCAACAAGCAGTACAATAATAAGGCAACAAGCAGTGCAATAATAAGGCAACAAGCAGTGCAATAATAAGGCAACAAACAGTACAATAATAAGGCAACAAGCAGTGCAATAATAAGGCAACAAACAGTACAATAATAAGGTAACAAGCAGTGCAATAATAAGGCAACAAGCAGTACAATAATAAGGTAACAAGCAGTGCAATAATAAGGCAACAAGCAGTACAATAATAAGGCAACAAGCTGTACAATAATAAGGCAACAAGCAGTACAATAATAAGGCAACAAGCAGTACAATAATAAGGCAACAAGCAGTGCAATAATAAGGCAACAAGCAGTACAATAATAAGGTAACAAGCAGTGCAATAATAAGGCAACAAGCAGTACAATAATAAGGTAACAAATTCTCTTCAACCATCTGAAAAGGGAAAAACATGATATTATTTGTTTACAAGAAACTCACAGTATCCAGGGAGATGAGAATTTCTGGAAACAGCAATGGGGAGGTGATATTTTATTCAGTCATGGTGAAAGTTCTTCTAGGGGAGTGGCTATATTAGCATCACACAAAAGTGGAATAAAACTTAATAACATGGGTAAGGACAAGGAGGGTCGTATAGTCAAAGCAGATTTTATTTGGGAAGGAATAAACATTGATGTCGTATCTGTTTATGCGCCTAACCTTATGTATCATAGGAAACAATTTTTTCAAGATTTAGATGCATTCTTATACGAGGGTCATAACTGGATTGTTAATGGTGATTTCAATTGTCAGCTCGATATTGATCACACTGATAAGAGTCTTTCTGAATTAAATAATTTACTTCTTGAAAAAGATATGTATGACATCTGGAGAACTTGTTACCCTGATGAACCTGGGTATACTTTTTATCACAAGGTCCTTAAAAGAAGCAGCAGAATTGATTATTTGTTTATAACTAGTAACCTCCTTTTCAGTATCACTGAAGCCAGTGTTAGTTCTGTGGGTGTATCGGATCATTGTGCTGTTAGTTTTCGTCTTCAAAAACAAGAAGTTGCTAAGGGTCCAGGTAGATGGTTTTGCAACAACACTATTTTGAAGGAGGATCAATGCAAAGAGCGTATCATTTTTTTCTGGGATTATTGGAAAACTAGGACAAATTCTTTTGACAACATACTCAAATGGTGGGATATCGGGAAAATGAAATTAAAAGAACTTATCAAAGATTATGATTCCGAAATTTATTACAAGGAAAAAAGGCATAAAATCCACCTTCAAAAAACTCTAAGTAATCTTATGAATGAGTCCTCTTCTGACCCTAACACTATTCTTGAAGTCGAAAACGAAATAAAAAATTACGAGATGAAAGATTTAGAAAAATCTAGAATAAAAATGCACTTAACTAAATTGGCAGATGAGAAGCCAAGCAAGCTGTTTTTTGGTATGGAAAAACAAAGAACCAATGATAATATTATTCGCAACTTAAAAGACGATCAAAATAATTATTATAATGATTCTATATCGATGTGTAAATATGTTAATTCCTTTTATCAGAATTTATATTCTACTGAGAATATTGACAGTGAAACTACCCAAGAAATTCTAAAAACTGTTAAAACTTATAGTTTTCCTGATGATGTGGTTGATAGTTTAGAGAGTTCCATTCAAGGAATTGAAGTATGTCAAGCCATTGATCAAATGAACACTTGTAAATCACCTGGTTTAGACGGGTTAACCACTGAGTTTTATCAATTGTATTGGCAGGTTATCAAAGATGATTTTATTCAAGTTATTAATGAATGCTTTCAGAATGGCTCTCTCCTTCCTACTATGAACAATGCTTTGATTCGTCTAATATACAAAAACAAAGGGGAAAGAAGCAGCCTTAAAAACTGGAGGCCGATAAGCCTTCTCAATGTCGATTATAAAAACATTTCCAAGGTCATAACAAACCGTTTAAAAAGAATTATGCCGTTCGTTATCAGTACTGATCAATCTTGTGGTGTTAAAGACAGAAATATCAGTGATAATCTCGCAGTACTGAGAGATGTTATCTTCTATATTAACAATGAAAATGATCAAGCTGCTATTCTTAGTATTGACCAAGAAAAAGCCTTTGACAGGATTGAATGGAATTATATGTTTAACATGATGGAGACTATGGGGATCCCTACAGGTTTAATCAACTGGGTGAAAATCCTTTATAGCAACCCCACTAGCAGTGTAATTGTTAATAACTTTATCACTGAACCTTTTAATGTCACCAGAGGTATTAGACAAGGGTGCCCGCTGTCGCCCCTTTTGTATGTTATTTGTGCTGAAGGTTTGGCTAATCTCATAAGAAACAACATCAAAGGTATTGCTCTCCCAAACTATGATTGCACATTAAAACTTATTCAACATGCTGACGATACTACTATTTTTATTACTGACGATGATGATTTCAAGGTTCTCGAAAACATATTCAATACTTACAGCAAGGGTACTGGTTCCAGAATTAATATTCAAAAAACGCAAGGGCTCTGGGTTGGTAAATGGAAGGATAGACTTGATAAACCGGGGGGGTTTTCATGGGTCAATGATCACATGAAAATCCTTGGCATCTTTTTTGGCAACGTCGACAACACTAAAAGGAATTGGGAGCCAAGAATAAATAAAATGAAAGCTGTTCTTGACAAGTGGAAAGGAAGGATTTTAACAATGAAAGGGAAAGCTGTTGTCATTAATAGTTTCATGGGTGCAAGTCTATCCTACCAGGGATCAATCATCCATTGTCCTGAGGATTACGTCAATCAAATGGAGCGCATTAAGTGGTCTTTTTTTTGGAACGGCAAACCGGATAAGATAAAAAGACAGACTATTACTGGTCCCGTAGCTATGGGAGGCACTGGAGTCGTTGATATTCGCCTCAAGCTTCAAGCTTTAAAACTCAATGCTTTCAAAAAGTATCATATGGAATCCGGGAAATGGAGACATCTTTTTGAGTACTGTTTATGCAAAGCTAGCGGAAAGAATGAACTTGGCTGGTACATTTTAGATAACCCTAAAGCCATCGTTCGTGGTACTCAAAATTATTACAAAGATTTAATTAATGTTTTCAAGAAATCTGAACTTAGCTATAACAAAGTTTTCTCTTGTGTTAACGAAACTCACGAACTCCCCCTCTGGAAAAATAACACCATAACTAATGACAAGAATAAAGAATTAGACAGCAAAATTCTTAAACCCATGGGAATGAATCGTTTAAAACATGTTCTAGAAAATGATAGCTTGATTTCTCACCAAACTCTGGCCAAAGTTTGTAAAATATTTCCTTTAAATGCAGGTAGAATTAGCAATGGTCTGAAGAAAAACATTAATCACAGCTACGTCACTGAAAACAGAGAGGGCCCCGCAAACCATTTACTGAATAATGTTACCATCCAAGATAAACAATCTGGCAAAAGTAGTAGACTTTTGGACAATAATGTTAAAGATGTTTATCGATGTTTTATTAACAATCAATTTATGTCTCCTGCAGTGTTGCAATTTTGGATTAATTATTTTCATATTACTAAATCGGATGTTAATATTTGGGAAAATGGTCGGTGTCCCCTTATGGAAGCCGATGAAAAAGACTTGTGGTATAAATTAAAACATAGAATTCTCCCTGCAAAGAACAAATTGTACAAGTTTGGTATCACAGATGACAATGTCTGCTTACTTTGTAAACAAGCTAATGAAACTATTGAACATCTATTTATAGAGTGCAACAAATGTTTCAATGCCTGGCTGTTTGTGGAAAATATCATCAAAAAGTACTTAGGCAATCCGCATTTCTATCTCTTTGATTGTGCTAGAATTCTTGGTATTCACATTGCAGATGATGTTGTTCTTCTTTTAATTGGTAAATTGCATAAAGTTATTTGGAATATTCGATGTGAAGTATCAACAAAGGGTGGTAATGATCACGCTGATATTCTTAAAGTTTATAAGAGAAAACTGAGAAATTTCATTCATATGGAAAACAGCAGATTAAGTGGAGAATGTTTTGTCCCGACTTATGCTAAAAACAATGCTTTGTGCTATTTTGAAAACGACAAGCTCAAATTCACATTTTGATGTTTATTTTGGTTTGCGTAAGAGTAATTTTGCCGTTCGGTTTGGTTTTTTGTTTTGTATTTATTATTTCTTTTTATTTTTTTATTTTCTACCATTTAATATTACTTTGATTCAGTTATAACTTATTTTTTGTCTTCAAATGTTAAACATTTGTATATGTTATTGTACATTTCCGTGTGTTCTTTTATTGTAAATAGAGAGTGATTGATGATAACAAACGGAGTTAAACTCCACTTGTACCAAAAAAAATAAAATAAAAAATAAAATAAATAAATAAGGCAACAAACAGTACAATAATAAGGCAACAAGCAGTGCAATAATAAGGCAACAAGCAGTACAATAATAAGGTAACAAGCAGTGCAATAATAAGGCAACAAGCTGTACAATAATAAGGCAACAAGCTGTACAATAATAAGGCAACAAGCTGTACAATAATAAGGCAACAAGCTGTACAATAATAAGGCAACAAGCAGTGCAATAATAAGGCAACAAGCAGTACAATAATAAGGTAACAAGCAGTGCAATAATAAGGCAACAAGCTGTACAATAATAAGGCAACAAGCTGTACAATAATAAGGCAACAAGCTGTACAATAATAAGGCAACAAGCTGTACAATAATAAGGCAACAAGCAGTGCAATAATAAGGCAACAAGCAGTACAATAATAAGGCAACAAGCTGTACAATAATAAGGCAACAAGCTGTACAATAATAAGGCAACAAGCTGTACAATAATAAGGCAACAAGCTGTACAATAATAAGGCAACAAGCAGTGCAATAATATAAGTATGCGTCTCCTTTACTAATGGATCACGCATTAATAAGAACTTATAACATTACTGACACGTTCAAGCCAGACAAACATTTTCAATAACTATGCACATTTCTGTAGTAAGTATTACATCGGTAATAAGTGGAGCTGTCAACAGTTGACGTATACACAATTATTAGGGTTATTGGTTGGCTTACTTATGGTTTGAAGGGTTTTTTTGTTTTTTAGATTTCGTTCCTTTTGCTGAAAACCGTCCTGTATCTTACGCAAAATCTTGTATCTGTTTACATTTTATCGCTCTGTTTTGTTATTCATTTGGTAGTTAAACTGCTTTATAAATTCAATTTCCGAATTGCAGTTAATAAAAATACGAAAATATTATCGATGTTTAGTTACGTATAGTTTTACGTCACAATATTTAGGATACCCTAAAATAGCATAGTATTCACGCAATTTGCTGACTTTATTTGATGATAGGCCTAAATACCAAACTGCAAAAAAAGACACAGTAACTTATGTAACAAGTAAGGCCAAGGGCGTCGATCGCTACTGAAAAGTATAGGGGGACGGGCGAGCAAGTCTTGAAAAAATACATCTTACATTATTTGCACCCTACATTTTTAATATGCTTCGGTAGTCCGGCGTTTATCGTGTGTCAGCTTGAAGTTCTTCGAAAAAACAAAATATTGCGTCTTCGACAAATCTTGTCATGGCCCAAACTGCTATTATTATTATTATTATTTATTCGGCATATCAAAAGTACAAACAAAAGCAGAAAGAACAAGACAATACAAAAAGCCAATGGCACATGCCTGGAATTAAAAAAGTTAACTAAACAACTGTGACTCGAAAGCCTTCAACTCCGATGCCACTGGCTACAATTGCACAAGGAACAAAAATATATAAATATAAAAATAGACATTTATAGTATTTACATATAAAATTACAAAATATTTACTGTATAAAAGTACATCAAGAGAAAATAAATTAAAAAACAAAGATTAAAATATTTACCACCCCTTAAAGGAATTATACAGGATTGGTAGTTGACAAAACAGTCGCAAACAAAGTTCATGCTTTGTGTGATCAACCACACACATGAAACAACAAACCCGTGAAAACTGCAGCCCAACTGGCCACCGAGGCCACGAGAAAACAGCGAAGGGAGACCCCATGTACTCTCCGTCTCTCAAACATCGAGTCCATCATCACGCGCAATAAAAACCACTGCCTCACTCAACCCCCAGAAACGACAGCATCCCAGGCATAAACACTTCAAGGAACCCCCTCTACCATTTTTGGTATTAATTCTCACATTACACTTCGACGAAACAGGCAGTCCCCCCCCCCCCGAACAAAAATATATAGATATAAAAATAGACATTTTTAGCATGTACATATACATTTACAAAATTTTACTGTATAAAAGTACATCAAGAAAAATTAAAATAAAAAAATGTTACTCTGTTTGGCAGACGTGGCATCTCAGCAAAATTGTCCACCCCTTAAAGGAAAGCTCGGCCACCCCAGACCTCAGTGAATCAGGTAGTTCCTCCCAATAACGAGCAAAGACGTTCACTGCAGAGCAGTGAAGTCTCTGCGTGCGAGCTCTGAGGTGGTCAAACCTAACAGTCTCAGTGTGCCGACCATTTACTGAGATAACACGTCTGACCACATCACACTGAATAAAACCATACAAAGCTTTTGTTACATAACTTAACAATAAAAACTTTCTCCTGGAGCTAAGAGAAGACCAGTTAAGGAGTTTAAGACGGCTTTCATAATTCATTTCCATCCTTCCCTGCCCAAGTATCATTCTGGTGGCACGCCGCTGAACTTTTTCAATTTTGTTAATATGATTTATAGTGTAAAGATGCCACACTGGTTGGCCATACTCTTGAATGGGCAATACAATAGCCTTGTAAAGGGCAAGTTTAGCTTTTTGACAAAGATCTCTAGCAACACTAAATATAAAACCCAGCATTCTATTTGACTTATTAACTACGTATTGCACATGGTTATCCCAGGTCAGTTTATTGTTTAAAATAACACCCAAATATTTATAATCAGATACAACGTCAAGATGGGTGTTGTTGATGGTATACAATGGAACGCCAGGGTGTTTGGACCAAGTAATACGCATAACTTTAGTTTTATTAATGTTAAGGCGCATTCTATTTTTGAGACACCAACTATGAATTTGGTCATGATCTCATCTTCCACGCAAGTTATTGGTCTATACAATAAAGTATCATCAGCAAATAACAAACAGCGAGATGAGGTACACAATGGGAGGTCATTAATAAAAAGATTGAACAAAAGTGGACCCAACACACTTCCTTGTGGTATACCCGAGGCCACTGGGAGCCATGATGAAAGTGCACCTCTGTACAAGACACGTTGGTCTCTTCCAGAAACAAAAGATTTTATCCATTTCCAAATATTGCCGGTTATGTTATACTGGTTAGCCAGCTTATACAGTAAAACATCATGGGGCATCACGTCAAAAGCCTTGGCAAAATCAAGAAAAACAACATCAATTTTGGGCGGACAGGGTTTGTCAAGAATTTTTAACCAGTCATAAGTAACATTAAGGAGTTGTGTCACACATGAGCGACCTTTAACAAAACCATGTTGCTCAGGTGACAGTAGTTATGTAGTCAATTAAATGAGATTTGACCGCATTAGCTATAACACTCTCCATAATTTTACAAACAATAGAAGTCAAAGCAATCGGCCGGTAGTTTTGAATTAAACCAGTATCACCAGATTTAAAAACAGGGGTAATGTTAGCTTTTTTCCACATGCTTGGGAGTTCACCCTGAGACAAGGACATACAGAACAAGTTACAGAGAATTGGTGAGATTACACCAGAGGACGACTTCAAAAGCCGAGGCGTAATATTGTCTGGACCGGGAGATTTATCATTTTGCAAGTTGTCAATAATTTTGGCAATATCACAACTACTTATTTTAACAGCCTTGATTGAGGGATGGGGAAAATCACACTCAGGCGGAGCACTGGGTAATTCAATGTCAGGACGAACAAAAACAGAGTTAAAATACTCGCCAAACATCTGATATATCACATCTGGTTTGTGTATGATCTCACCATGATTGTTAATAACAGGGGGGGCAAGGGCTTTTTCTTCTGCTGCGCACAAAAGCAAAGAAACGGGTTTTTTTGTCATTCCTTCCACAAAAAGCTCATTAACGTATCTTGAATAGGAAACATTGACAGCATTTTTAACAGCGTTACGAGCTTTCTTGTAGGAGTTCCAATGTTCAACGGAGCCAGAACGTTTAGAAAAATTAAAAGCACTACTTTTTTGAAATCAAACGCTTAATACTTGCATCAATCCAAGGACAAGATTGCTTGGAACGCCTTGTTTTACGAGGAATAGCATCATGACATGCAGCTTCAAACAAATCTAAAAACCCATCCCATGATGCATCAATATCACACTCTTCCATAAAAAGCTCCCATGGAGCTAAGCTAAGTAATTTATTAAAATGTTCAAAGTCAGCATGTTTTAGAACTAAAAATTGTCTCATGATTGATCTAGCTGGTTGAACTTTGCAACATTTGAGATGAAAGCAGATTGCATGGTGGTCACTCCCCACTGGATTTGGACAAACAGTTATATTGACTAGATCGGGGTGATCTGTGAACACAAGATCAATGATAGTTCCATTTTCTGGCTCGTGTAAACACTGACGTGTGACTACATCTACCAGTTGGGTCAGGTCCATCTGCTGAATTAGGTGGCCGATACAGAACGCAAAGCAGCCATTTGCTACCCTTTAGGGTGATTTCCACACAGGAAATCTCTAAGTCGTTGTGCTCCAGCTCGGGAACATGACGAGGGTGGACGTTAGACTTCACTGCGATGAGAGCACATCCTCCTTTATGGCCAGTTTTTCGAGCGCATCTGAATGTAACGTAGTCGTAATTTAGAAGAGTAGGTTCAATAACAATATCGTCAACAGTCAACCAAGTTTCGGTGATCCCAAGAATGTCCGGTTGTGTAGACTCGAGAGATGCACAAAGCACAGTAGTTTTATTTTTAATGCTCCGTGCATTAAAAATCAAACCGGAAACAAAGTTACATGATCTGCTAGTTGCTGTGTCCCCAGGGGGACCAAGGGGAAAAACACCCTCTTGGATTAGTGTGCTGGTATCATCTGTAGATGAGTCATCAAAAAGTGAGTCGGACAAGGGAGGCAAGTGAGACCATAGGCAGGAACTACACAACCACGGTGATGCGGTCTTGGCAATTAAGCAACGTAGATGGCATCTGATATTACAGTTATCACATGGAATGCTCAACTGATTTGTCCTCACTGGTTTGGTGCAGGCATCACATGGATTTTTAACAGGCCCTGGGTTCACACTGATGTCTCCACCAAGTAGAATTCTCCACGAAAGTTGAAATGGTGTAGATAAGACACAATTATCATTCAAATTCATAATGTGCAGAGTGCTTATGGAGTTGGAGTATCTACATATTGGGCGTCCATAACGCCGTCTCTGCACAAAACGTGTGTAGTCAGGCAATGTAGATAGACTACTAGTAGTAATAGTATACAAGTTCATGTTGTCATTGAAAAACAGTTCATCAGAAATGCATCCTTGCCTGTATTGCCAGCAGTGAGCAAGGAGCCCCAAAATCAGGGGCATGAAGCCTTGATGATACCCATTATATTGATGCAGTACTTACACTGTACAATGTTCAGGATTTCAATGGCCGACTGCAGTATGTAATCACCATAATAAACTCCATCAAAATACTCGATCCAAAGGTTAAAAACAGCACAAAATTACCAAAAGGAAAGTCAATAAGGGTTAACTCTCATATGGTAGTAAAATGGTAGGTGGATGGCAAACACAAGAGGTGATAAAAACGGATACAAAAATTTTAAATCAGGAGAGAAATTATCTCTCTGCAGCCTGGATTATTATTATTTTTAAATGCAAGTTCGCCCAAACAAGGCTAGGAAAATTATGAAACATGAAAAGAACTCAGGAGAGCTGGAGGTAGGAATTGATATTCCTTTTGAAACAGTCTAGATTGTAGGATAGAGGGAAACATGCACCAGGCAAGGAGTTCCAAAGAGATGCAGTACGTGGAATAAAGCTGTTGGAATGGCTCTTTGTTCTACATCTCAGCAAATTAAGAGTGTATGGGTGAGAAGAAGCAGAAAGTCTGGTTTCACGCTCAAACACTCTGACAGGAGGAACTAGGTCGGACACACTGGTGGCACATTTACCATGAAAATATCTGTAGAAAAGACACAGGCTGGCTACAGACCTACGGTGGGAAAGAGGTTGTAACGTTGATCCCAACACTTCACCAACAAGATTAACAATACGCTTCTGCACCCTATCTAGTAAAGATAAATAACAGGCAGAAGCTCCGGCCCAGATGTGACCAACAGTACTCCAATAGGGGACGTATAGTTGTCTTATACAGGTAGAGAGTAGCATCAGGAGGTAAGAACTTCCGAGCTCGGTAAAGACAGCCAACTCGCATGGAAGCACTCTTTGCAATGCCTGAGATATACCTTTCCCAACTGGCGTTGGTGGAGATGTCAATTAAGTCCAAGAAGGCGAAAATCTGCTACCTCAGGCAAAGTCAATGGACCCATATGAATAGACCCATATGTCTCTTGAGCGAGACAGAGACAGAAGTTTAGTTTTCTTTGCATTGAACTAGCCAATCATTCCCCCACTTTAGCACATTCTCTAAGTCAGTGTTTAGTGAGACACACACCAACCTCACAGCGAGAAGTGTTGGAAGAGTTAGGGGAAACACAGAAGAGAGTTGAATCATCAGCATACATGGCGAGCCGAGACAAAACGTCATCGGGCAGATCATTAATGTAAACAAGAAAGAGAGTGGGACCAAGTACTCAGCCTTGCGGAACACAAAATGGATGAAGGGCGCCCTTTATTTTAATGGATTTTACTACATTTTGTGCGTTGTGCAATAGTAACAAAATGTAACACATTTGCACGCGCGCGCACACACATACTTCCTCTTTGTGGAGAGATCGTGTACCGTACATTATAGCATACACAAACGACGCATAACTTGAATGCTAACAAGGTATGTAAGCGGGATTTTGGCGTTCATGTCTTGGACGATACTTGTCGTCTATTGTCTGTATTATAGAAGCGGAAATGGGCCCAAAATACCATTCTGCGCGTGGTCCATCAGAAAAAAATATGAAAATGAAGAAAACATTTCATCGGTTGTTCGCTATTCTTTTATTTGAACAAAAATTGTAATGAAATATTAAATCAAGAATTTTTTTTCTTCATATTTCTAATGAACAGTCAATCAAAAAGTGGGGGACATCTGATATGCTGGCTGCCCCCCCCCTGTCCCCAACCCATCGACGCCCTTGAGTAAGGCTGTAAATCCTACTTTTTGGAATGGCCGATGTGGTCATCACCAACCCATTTTACAAAGTGGTGAAAATACTTTGCCTATATAATTGACTAAATTTGAATAGCTAAAATGATAACAAAATAATCAACACCATCTCTTCTCAAATACCATGTACTGTACACAGTTCATTTCTTATAAATTTCGATATTTAAAAGAAACATAAAGTTACTGTGCTGTTAAAATGCGTTTGCATTGTGGAAATAATCACTGTTTATGGTTAAGAATGCACATGCTTTGTCCTTTGTTTTTTGTATAAAAGAGAGAAGATAATCCAGAAAGGCTGAATACGCACCTCACACAATATAAATTCTCAAACCTTTCCTGGGACCCTTGATTTTAAAAAAGCCTCTTGACAAGCTAACGGTGTATGTTCAGTGCTTAACGAGTAAAAGTATTCAACTTGTTAGTGGCTATTTGTATGGGAAGTCGTCAATCAAAAGGCCAAAAACCAGGCCACTCATTGCTAGGGATATAACGGGAGAAAGGGTAATAAGAGAAGAGGAAATAGTCAAAGTGGAAAGATTGCTTTTGAATTGAGACAACATAGAAGTGGCAGGGAACGGAAGCAGGATACAGGTAGAGAATTCCAGAGTGAGGCAGTGGGATGGGAAGAAGCTTGATGAGTAGAGGCCTACAACTATATAGTAACAAACCATTGCAGCACCTACCTTACCATTATCTGTATAAAAAGGGGGGGCTCAATGAGGCTACAGAGCAACAGGGAAGGAGTTCAAGAAATGAATCCCATTTATGTCCAACTAAATTTTCAACACATCGCTGAATGTCGTCAAGCAGAGACAAGTATGGACAATGGTGAGCTGGAGAACCAGCCAAAATACGGCTGCAGTGTTCCATGACATGACGCATTGTATACTGCATGGACACGACGTCGTTCTCATCTTATGAAGTGTAATAATGTTGGTACACGCTCCTCGTTATTCATTCATCAATCTGCCTCTTACTCTGATAAGGAACATTTGAAGAGTGTGCGTGGGCACAACAAAAAAATAATAATAATAATATATGTTCCTCCATATTACTTTTATAACAAGGATTAGTCAATTAAACATTGATTTTGGTTATCTGCCAATCAGAAATTTACAAAACGGTTCCAAAAGTAAAGGGACACACCTACACAAAGGATATTATAAATTATACATACACGTTTTTATTTATTTATTTATTTGTGTTATTTGTTTATTTATTAATTAATTTATTTATTTATTTGGTTTTTTGCTTGCTTGCTTGTTTGTTTTTTGCGTTGGGTTGTTTGTTTGTTTGTTTGTTGTTTGTTTATTATTTTTTATTTTTTTGTTACTTATTGATTTTATTGATTTTTTCTTTTTTTTTCTTTTTGGAGGGGCATTGACTTTAGAAGGATCAGTCTTTGATCTTGTTTTTATTTATTTTGTTTATGTATTGACTTATTTTGCTACCAACATTACTCGGTTACAAGTCAACAGAAATAGTAGTTCAATACACGTACGCCGGCATTGTAGACAGTGTAGGACAGAAAGTAATTCAGTCTGCCAATCATCGTACGGCTCCATCACGCACCGATTGGATAGCACTAAGAGGTACTATGTGCCTGGTTAATATTGGAAAGATTCCTTGACATTCGAATGTCTATATTATGAAAAGTATGTTAGATGAGGCTGTAGGATGTGGCGATACTTTTATATGAACAGATCTTATCTACACCCACTCCTAAGGATCGATCGGCTTTATTCTTAACATTATTTATTGTTGTACAAATTTGATAAAGTGTAGATAAGCTTTACTTCATATTTATGAAAATTTATCGTATGTCTATTTTCTTCAGTAAACTGAATTTGGTATAGGAGAGGTAATTTTGAATAGAAAGCCAATTTTTCTTTCAACTAAACAAGAACAAGATAGACATAATGGGACCAGGATCCGCATAGATTTATTCAATCCACGGTATTAACGTTTATCCTGACAGCGTCCAATGGCATTTATCGTTCAAATACATATTAATCATTCCAATTGAACATAACCCTATCGTTTGATTTGTATTCAGGGGACATATTTTCGCATGATACAAACCCGGAATAGATAAATCTGACTACAAAGGGAAAATCTGCAGGCCTGGAATAGTTTATAGAAATTTTTCGCGACATTATTGGCTTACCAAGAAGAATATTCAAGAATAACCCTTCATATTTCTACAAAATGCTGGTACTGAATATTATAGGGCTATTATTTTTCTCGTTCAGTCTGTGAGTTAACATGATAATGGGCTTTATTTGCATTTATTTTGCTGTTTGGTCGTTGTACCTTTTCTTTAATAATGGACCTTCAGGTCAGATAAAGTGCGTTTTCCCCCCTTCTTTTCTAAAATCATCGCCCCTTTGTCAAGACGGCACCTAACTACCGTATATTAATTATACGATCCTGTAATGAGTCTGGATAATAAGCAGTTAATGACTATACCTCTTTACGGTTCAGTGTGCCGATCAAGCTCCACACAATAATGAACATTATTATAATTGTTAAGTTATTAAAAAATAATAAAATATTAACAAAAAAGAATCAAAGCAGAAAAACAGACAAGTATGAGTTAAACAAATTAATCTAAATGGCAAATTCAGCTGGGTTTTTATGTTCATCTTAAAAAGCGTTTCAAATTTAAATTTGAAGGACCAGTGAGCGCAGATTGCTTGTTATTCTTCTATTAGAGTTAAGTGCTCGTGAGATAGCTTTAGGGCATTGCGCTTCCTTTTGTTGTTTGAACGTGGCGATGGATCATTCCAGTCTGACTCTTCTTCATTTTGTTGAGACTACAATTAAACTTAAAAAGATGCGTCTGTTTTCATTTGAAGTTTAAATCGCTGACGTGTTCAAGATCAATGGTTAGATTCAGCCACAGTAATCAGTTCCTAGTTGACCCCCACTTGACAGGGTCTGACAAGAGAAAACTGTTTAAACTTTCCCATTCTCTCTCAACGGGAAACAGTTTTTAGTTGACCCCCAGAATAAGTTGTAAACAGAATAACTTGTTCAAATACATGAAGTACCACAAAACCTGCAAACCACGACGAAAGATAGGCACCAAGTAAAAAAAACCATAAGGCCTATTTAAAAGAGGTTTAAAAACGCAAGCAGTCAGTCAAACAAATCATGGGAGAATCTTAACAAAGTACACACACATAACAAAAACAAGGTGTTCGGCATGACTTTCAAATCTGGGATGTTACTCATATCAGCTTGAATACATCAGCTTGATTTTAAGCTTGACCAAGCATGTAATGTTGTGTATAAAAATCTGGTAAAACTGCAACTTTAAGGTGACGTCTTGTTACAATTCATGACGTCACCGATAAACACAGCCGTGATTGCAGGTGAAACGCCCTTCACGAGCCGATGTCACATCCGTGCTTCTTGGTGTGTGATCAAAACATAACCAATGTTATTTTCTCACATAATTAAAAGTCCTACGAATCACTGAAGCAGGTGGCCATCTCAGTGAAACTTCGTCTTCAATTCCATATTCACCATTAAGCCATCGATGATATGAATCCCTGCTTCTCGGTGTGTGATCAAAACATAACCAATGTTTGTCTTTTTCTGCTTGCATTTTCTCACATAATTAAAAGTCATACGATTCACTGAAGCAGGTGGCCATCTGAGTGAAACTTCGTCATCAATTCCATATTCACCATTAAGCCATCAGAAGGGCGAATAATTATGGAAACAATTTGACGCCGAAAACATGGCACAGGTTGGGCGGAATTCAATTCAGCAGTGTTGCGCCATTGAAATGGTTGTTTAACCAAAAACTCAAAATTTGATTAAAATAAATTACATTTAATATTTACCCAATAAATCATTGGGTGACGTCATTATGTTGTCCATAATATTTCTGCTTCATCTATTTATCAGGTGTAATTTTGTTGCCAAGTTTCATGACCGTGCGAGCCTGACATTTGATTGTTAACGAGGTTTGCATGGACGGCTGTTTTAGAGACTAACAAAGCGTATTGTCAAAAGCAGGTTGTGCGAACATTGAACAGAGACTAGACCACAAGCATATTTGATGGACTTTAAACCTTGCGGTTGATTTGCTCACCATTTAACTGATTTTGATCGCGTAGTGTGTGTGTGTGTATCCCGTGGTTTGACAGCGGGTCAATAAATACCCGTAATAATTGGTCAAAATTTCAAATATTTGTTTAAAAAAAAAAAAATTACGTCATCGTGTTGTTTCTTTAGATTTACGTAGTCAATATCACTGTATCACTGTCTATCAAAATGCCAAGTTTCAACTCAGTCGAACTTGTGGTTTTGTAGATACACGGCTTCAAAAAGTAAACCTTTAAGGCGATACCACGTGACACATGATTACGTCATCAATCTAAAACTTCAGACATATGTTGTCTGCATGAAGGTCATTATGTATACCAATTTTGAAACAATTATCATAAACTTTTAGATTCAATGACGTCAGCGGTCCTATTTTTGTAAACCAGACCTTTGCTCGCCTATAACATCGTTAAAAAAACTTCAAAAAATTTGCCACTTTTAAATTACAAGGCACTTCCGGTTTCGATGAGCTTGGGAAGTGTGCTTTTGTTAGCGGACAAGCGACGGAGAGAAGAAGAAGAAGAAGAAGAAGTATTAAGAAGAAGAAAAAATAGACAAATTTTTTTGTAGGAAACAAAAAAGATGTGTTCGGTGTGACCTCGTGTTTCAAAGAAATGTTATAAACATGTCTGTGTATTAAATATTGATATACTTCTATAGAGTCTTTAGAATGGTGGTTCTAAAGATTTGACCAAACTTTTTGGATGTAACATCAATTTTCATGTTATGTCACCACTAAGGTAGTGTTTTACAAGATCTATATGTACAGAACAACTTTGGTGATCAAATGGAAACTTTGCATGTACTCCCAGCTTGAGTACATGCAAAGTTTCCATTTGATCACCAAAGTTGTTCTGTACATATAGATCTTGTAAAACACTACCTTAGTGGTGACATAACATGAAAATTGATGACGTCGGGAAAACGTCACTCCACATTATATCCTTGTAGGACCTTCCAAGTCTCATGCAAAATGAAATTTGACTATAGCTTGCTTTGTACTGAAGATATGTAATAATTGGTCAAAATTTCAAAAATTTGTTTTTTAAAAATTGATGACGTCATCAAGTCGTCACTCTAGCTTTAAGTAGTAGTAGAAGTATCACTGTCTATCAACATGCCAAGTTTCAACTCAGTCAAACTTGTGGTTTTGTAGATACACAGCTTCAAAAAGTAAACATTTAAGGCGATACCACGTGACACATGATGACGTCATCAATCTAAAACTTCAGACATATGTTGTCTGCATGAAGGTCATTATGTATACCAATTTTGAAACGATTATCATAAACTTCACCACAGACATCTAGCAAAAGTGTATTTGGAGCTGTTTTTAACCTGCCGCTAGAGGGCGCTTTTAGATTTAATGACGTCACCGGTCCAAATTTTTTAAACCAGACCCTTGCCGGACATCGTTGAAAACGACTTGAAAAAATTCGCCACTTTTAAATTACAAGGCACTTCCGGTTTCGACCGGAAGTAGAGGTCATGTCATGTCACGCACACAATGAAAAATGAAGACCTATATTACCTCTATATAATCCCGCAAAAAGCAACCAACGGTCTCTCCGTCTTGATTTGATATGGATTTTCAAAGATTAAATTTTTTAATGTTTAAAAACCTTGTAATTTGACACCTGATGACGTCATCATGACGTAATTGAAACGGTTTCATCTCCGAATGGTTATCTAACTATGGTAGAAATTTTATATGAGCTTAGGAAGTGTGCTTTTGTTAGCGGACAAGCGACGGAGAGAAGAAGAAGAAGAAGAAGTATTAAGAAAAATAAAAAACCGAACAAAAACAAGAGGTGTTCGGCTGTCGCCCAAACACCTAAAAAGAATTTAAAAACGAACAAAAACAAGAGGTGTTCGGCTGTCGCCCGAACACCTAAAAAACCGAACAATAACAAGAGGTGTTCGGAGCTATGCTCCGCTCCGAACACCTAATTAACTAGACATAATTTTTGGTTGAAACAAAAACAAGGTGTTCGGTGTAGTTACGTCCGAGTTAGCAGACCTCGTGTTTTCAAAGAAGTTGTTCTGTTCGTATAGATCTTGTAAAACACTACCTTGGTGGTGACATAAAATGAAAATTGATGACGTCGTGAAAACGTCACTCCACATTATATCCTTGCAGGACCTTGCAAGTCTGATGCATAATAAATTTTGACTAAAGCTTGCTTTGTACTAAAGATATGAAATAATTGGTCAAAATTTCAAAACTTGGTAAAAAAAAATATGATGACGTCATCAAGTCGTCACTCTAGCTTTAAGTAGTCAATATAACTGTTTATCAACATGCCAAGTTTCAACTCAGGCAAACTTGTGGTTTTGAAGATACACGGCTTCAAAAATTAAACCTTTAAGGCGATACCACTAGACACATGATGACGTCATCAATCTAAAACTTCACACATATGTTGTCTGCATGAAGTTCATAGATGTTAATTTTTGCATCAGGGATAATGAATTTAATTTTTATAATAGGTTTTGTGTAGCGTTTGTTGAACTTTTCACGACCTGTCCGATGATGTTTAGACTGTAAAAATCAAACTTGTGGTTCATGAGTTATGATTTTTTTCCGCTACTTAGTTTTAACTTCCGGTTTCAACAGGAAGACAAGGTCAAATGGGGCCACACTCTGTGTATCGTCTATTCCGTTTTTGAAAACCTTTCTGATGATTTGTAGATGACAAAAATCCAATGTCTGGTTCGGGAGTTATGATTTTTTCAAGTGCTAAGCCTTAATTTTATAAAAAATTGTAAAAAATGATTGGATGACGTCATCATAACATCACTTCAGATTTTATTAGCAATGGTCGATGTCTAACAGTACACCAAGTTTCAACTCAGTCGGTCTTTCGATTTAGTAGATACACGGCTTCAAAATGTGCAACTTTAGGGCCTTACCACGTGCCACATGATGACGTCATCACTCTACGACTCCACAAATATGTTGTCTGCATAAAGGTCATTATGTTTACCAGTTTTGAAAAGATTCTCATAAACTTTGCCACAGACATCTTGTAAAAGTGTGTTTTTAACTGTTTTCAACCTGCCGATAGAGGGTGCTTTTGAAATGTGTGACTTCACCGGTTCTATTTTTGTTAACCAGACACTTGCCATATAACAACATCATTAAAAACAACAACATTTTTTTTTATACTTTCAAATTATAAGGCATTTCCGGTTTCGACCGGAAGTAGAGGTCATGTGAGGTCACGCCTCCCCAAAAACTAAAGACCTATATGACCTTAGTATGATCCCGCAGAAAGCAACTGCCGGACTCTTATTTGTGAATTGTTACAAATTTTCAAAGGTAAAAAAAACCGTTTAAAGTGCCTGAACACCTAAAAAGTGAGTCTTGAGGAGAGATTCAAATTTGCCAGTGATTGTTCTTGACGAAGCTTGATTTGCAGCTGATTTCACTGCAAAGTTGCAGCATGGGAGACAGCTCGCTCTTCTGCATGAAGGTTGAAGGCGGACTTCACTATAGAGGAACGCAAATTCTGGGCTTGGTAGTAGAGCTCAACCAGATCAATTAATATTAGGTGTTCGGCAAATGTTTCTGTTTTCAGTATTTGTTTTCATACCATAATGTCCCTTTTGGGTGCTCCGTAGTAACAACGTACCCTTGATCTATGAACAACTTATCAATAATTTAAGAATTTATTTAAATAAACCATTCAAGGACCATTTTGACAACTTGAAATCCTTTCGAGAGTTGTTAACAAACACCGCTGGACTCCTCGGAAAATGAAAACAAATTACACCGGGACTCTTTTTGCTGATTCTGGAATCCACCGACAGCACATTTGCTCGGCATGATACAAATGTACACAAGTTGTTGAAACAAAGTTTGAAGCAATAGGAAACGATCCAAAGAAACCAACCTGTAAATGCATAGAGACGATTACAAGCAATCTTCACCAGTCCGCATTGTGACGTATTGGGTCCGAAAATACGAGGGCGCCGCCAGCGGCGTTACAAAACACCATAGTTTAAAAATTGAAAAAAGGGGGCTAGTTTTACCGATCGAATTTCAGCAAAAGTGCAGTGCAGAAAAAATTCTAACTTACGACCAAATAATGACTTAACACACAATGAACAAATCAAATACAAAGGGTCAAATTTGTTTTGTGATTTCTTTCAAAGTTGATCTTTAATAAGAGTAACAAGAAGGGCTTTCTCCCAAATTATATGAACATACCACTAATCAGCCTCAGTTTTTAAAATAAAGGGTAGACAAATTTGAGGCCCATTCTAATAGCTTAATGTAGATTTTAAAATTATCTGTAAAGTCACTACTAACCGTTTCAAACGAAGAATGTCTCTTGTTATAGAACCGGATCAGTCATGTGATGTAAAAGATAGAAACATTCACGATCATCTCATGATTGTAAGAGATGTCATTTATTATGGTAACAATGAAGACCCACAAGCTGCCATTCTGAGTATTGATCGAGACAAAGCATTTGATAGGATCGAGTGGATAGATATGACCAACAAAATGGGAATTCCTAAACTGCTTATCAATTAGATTAATCCTGCCAGTACTGTTGTAGTTAATTTCATTACTGAGCCGTTATTGAACCGCGGTATCAGACAACAATGTCCTTTTTCTCTCCTCTTATATTTGCGCAGAAGGTCTTGCAAAATAATCTTATCCGGAAAAAACATTGGAGGCATTCCTCTACCTACAACATAGTTCCACACGCTGACGACACTACTGTTAAGTGAAAATAACGATTTCGAAGGTGTTAACAATAATTCAAATAATATGTATAGTAGAGGGTCTGGTTCCAGAGATATCGCCAAATCACAAGGTCTCTGCAGTGGTAAGTGCAAAAGGCAAACTTGACCAGTCTGTTGTTTTTCGTGGGTTAAAGATCACTTCAAAAAAATGTTGTCATCCATTTCGAAAATGAACACAATACAACAAGGAAATGGGAACCGTGTGTTTGCAAAATGAAAGCTGTTCTTTGAAAATGGAAAGTGAGACAATTTAACAACAAAAGGAAGGTTGTTCATAAACTACTGCACTTTATCGGAGCAATTCTGTCATACTATTACGGTCCCATTATTTTCTGTCCCGATGATTAGTATAAGAAATGGAACGTATCTGATGGTCTTTCTTTTGGAACAATATACCGGGAAAGGGGGGTGCAGGAGTTGTTGACATTCGTCTTAAATTAAAGGTCTTCAGTCCCAACGTGTTGAAAGAATATCAAACTAGAACGGGAAAATAAAAAAGTACTACTTTAATATTTCAGAACCTAAATGTT
The DNA here is from genome assembly GCA_037783415.1 of Leptasterias polaris. Taxonomy (NCBI): domain Eukaryota; kingdom Metazoa; phylum Echinodermata; class Asteroidea; order Forcipulatida; family Asteriidae; genus Leptasterias; species Leptasterias polaris. The sequence continues at coordinate 294,119 of JAZGTN010000164.1, forward strand.
AAAAAGACAACCTGTTTAAAATCCCTAACATAGACAAACACTAGATTGAATTTGTTCACATTACTGCCCATAATATCAACATTTGGAAGAATGCCTTGTCCCCTCACGGAAACCGAAGAAAAAGATCCGATTATGATCAATATGGAAATGAATGATGGAGACCCTCACAAAATTATCTCAGTCAAACAGACATAAAATCGGCCGTTTTGGAAAAGAAAGTAAAGTTAAATTCTAAAATTTAAGTGGAGGCTTCTTTAGAAGATAACGAGGATCTACTTTTCCCCAATGTCAGTTAAGAAATAACCATGATTCCGGCAGATAATAATTTTAAAACTTTATATTTTTAATTATTAGGTCCTGCATGGTTAAAACACAATTACTAATGACGGTAATTATTATTATTCATGGCATGAAATAAAAAATACTGTCGTTAAATTGAATGACTAAAATATTTCTTGTTATAATTATTTTCTTACCAATGAAGTACAATTCTACCTCTATTCCAACCCAGAGTTCATGTAATAAAATGGTCAACTTATGTAAATGATCCTGTTTCCAAGGAAACTGGAGATACATCTGCTGTCGTCAGCAATGAAAATAACAAAGGCTTTCCACTACTCTTTGTAAGTGAAAGCTGCACGAACTTGTCTCCACTGTTCCACATAATTTATTTTATCCTTGATTACAAGGCTGTTGCTGCGCTTACTTTATTTCATAAATTTGTTTTTATTGAAGAATAGATTGTTTTATTCAACGAGGCGAAACAAGTTAAATAAAGAATTAAAAAAACAAATTAGCGAATATGCTTTATTCATGTTTTTTTAAAACTAGAAATTAGTCAGAAAGGACCCCTCTATACGGTATACAATCAGAAAGAAGGGACCCCTCTACAGTATACAATCAGAAAAAGGGACCCCTCTATGGTACACTCATAGAGAACAAACCCCACTATGGTACACCCATGGAGAAAGGACCCCCTTCTGTGGTCCAATCGTAGAGAAATGACCCTTCTGTGTACACTCATAGAAAACATACCCCACTATGGTACACTCATAGAGAAAGGAACCTTCTGTGGTCAAATCGTAGAGAAAGGACCCCTCAAGGTACACTTATAAAGAAAGGACCCCACTATGGTATACTCATAGAGAAAGGACCCCACTATGGTATACTCATAGAGAAAGGACCCCCTACTATGGTATACTCATAGAGAAAGGACCTCTCTATGGTATACTCATAGAGAAAGGACCCCACTATGGTATACTCATAGAGAAAGGACCCCCTACTATGGTATACTCATAGAGAAAGGACCTCTCTATGGTATACTCATAGAGAAAGGACCCCACTATGGTATACTCATAGAGAAAGGACCCCCTACTATGGTATACTCATAGAGAAAGGACCTCTCTATGGTATACTCATAGAGAAAGGACCCCACTATGGTATACTCATAGAGAAAGGACCCCCTACTATGGTATACTCATAGAGAAAGGACCCCCTACTATGGTATACTCATAGAGAAAGGACCTCTCTATGGTATACTCATAGAGAAAGGACCCCACTATGGTATACTCATAGAGAAAGGACCCCCTACTATGGTATACTCATAGAGAAAGGACCTCTCTATGGTATACTCATAGAGAAAGGACCCTCTATGGTATACTCATAGAGAAAGGACCCCACTATGGTACACTCATAGAGAAAGAACCTCTCTATGGTACACTCATAGAGAAAGAACCTCTCTATGGTACACTCATAGATAAAGGACCCCCTACTATGGTATACTCATAGAGAAAGGACCTCTCTATGGTATACTCATAGAGAAAGGACCCTCTATGGTACACTCATAGAGAAAGGACCTCTCTATGGTACACTCATAGAAAAAGGACCCCACTATGGTACACTCATAGAGAAAGAACCTCTCTATGGTACACTCATAGAGAAAGAACCTCTCTATGGTACACTCATCATAGAGAAAGGACCTCTCTATGGTACACTCATAGAGAAAGGATCCCTATAGGGTATACTCATAAAGAAAGGATCCCTCTATGGTATACTCACAGAGAAAGGACCCCTCTATGGTATACTCATAGAGAAAGGACCTCTCTATGGTACACTCATAGAGAAAGGATCTCTCTATGGTACACTCATAGAGAAAGGACCTCTCTATGGTACACTCATAGAGAAAGAACCTCTCTATGGTACACTCATAGAGAAAGAACCTCTCTATGGTACACTCATAGAGAAAGGACCTCTCTATGGTATACTCATAGAGAAAGGACCTCTCTATGGTATACTCATAGAGAAAGGACCTCTCTATGGTACACTCATAGAGAAAGGACCCCTCTATGGTACACTCATAGAGAAAGGACTTCTCTATGGTATGGTACACTCATAGAGAAAGGACCCCACTATGGTACACTCATAGAGAAAGAACCTAAGGGATCATGCGCTCTGGATCCCATGCCTACTAACCTTGTGGGTGAGTGCCTGGATGTTTTGCTTCCAGTACTTACCAACATTATAAATTCATCATTAGTATCTGGTACATTTCCTACTGACTGGAAAGAAGCTTTAATATGCCCTTTACTTAAAAAACCCAATCTCGATATGAAATTAGAAAACTACCGACCAATCAGTAACTTACAATTTATTTCTAAATTAACTGAGAGGGCCGTTTGTGACCAACTTTATTGTCACATGTCAAAACATTCTATGTTTCCGGTTTTCCAATCATCTTATCGGAAGCATCACAGTACAGAGACGGCTCTTATAAAGGTTAAAAATGATTTATTGATGAGGATGAATTCCCAACATGTTATTCTGCTTATCCTTTTAGACCTGAGTGCAGCGTTCGATACTGTTGATCACGCCATTTTATTGAAACGTCTGCAGTCTAAATTTGGAGTCACTGGCAAGGCCCTTGATTGGTTTTCATCTTATTTGTTGGATAGAAGTCAACGTGTTTCTATTCAGGGTACCTTATCAGAAAAGTTTAACATCAACTGTGGTGTGCCTCAGGGATCCTGCTTAGGACCATTTTTATTCCTTGTCTATGCCTCTAAATTGTTTGACATCGTTGAGCGTCATCTGCCTGATGTTCATTGTTATGCGGATGACACTCAGCTGTATTTATCTTTTAGACCGGACGATAAATTTTGTCAAGCTGCTGTAACTATAATGGAAGACTGCATTGGGGACATCAGGCAATGGATGTTGCATGACCGGCTTCTAATTAATGATGCTAAGAGTGAATTTTTGATCATCGGATCAAAGCAGCAGTTGCAGAAAATTAATATTTCCAATATCATGATAGGTGATGCTAAAGTTTTTCCTACAACATGTGTTCGTAATTTAGGGTCATGGTTTGATTCTGAACTTACAATGAACACCCACATCAATAAAGCTTGCTCTGCAGCTTTTTTTCATCTTCACAACATCAAACGCATTAGTCAATTCCTAACACAAGACTCTCTTTTAAAACTAATTCATGCATTTGTGACTAGTCGTCTTGATTATTGTAATGGCCTTTTGTATGGTCTGCCAAAGTCACAGATAGCTAAACTACAAAGGGTTCAAAACGCTGCAGCCAGAATTGTTACTAACACACACCGGTTTGAACACATTACACCTATAATTCGTCAATTACATTGGTTGCCTGTTTCGTACAGGATTAATTTTAAAATCCTTTTGTTGACCTTTAAAGCTCTTCATGGTCTTTCTCCAAAGTATTTACAGGATCTTGTTTCCATCCGGAAGGTATCTTCATATCAACTTAGGTCAGGGAATAATGGTATTTTCTTGGATTATCCTTCTGGTAAAATGTTGACTACATTTGGTGATAGGGCTTTTTCTGTGGCAGCCCCTAAGCTTTGGAATGCGCTACCGTTTCATATACGTAGCGAACAGAAACTTACCTCTTTTAAATGTAATATAAAAACCTATCTTTTTAAAGCCGCTTTTTAGTGTGTCTTTCTTCTATGGTCACCTTGTCAGTTAGTTTAGATTTTTAGCATAAATAGGGTTAAAGGCGTCTGTCTCCTGAAAAGGTCAAAACATTACCGATGCCAGCAGGGATAGGCCTATGTAATAAGTACTATTAGTTCTCTGTTGGCGGGACAGACGTATCCCCATACTTTTGTTTGGGCGCTGGCCTGGTGACCAGTCTTTTTTCTTTGTCCTTTTCTTCCATTATGTGCTTTTTAACATGTGTTCTGCGCCTTTGATCATTTTGTATGTAAGGGGCGCAATATAAATTTTAAATATTATTATTATTATTATTACACTCATAGAGAAAGGACCTCTCTATGGTACACTCATAGAGAAAGGACCCCTCTATGGTACACTCATAGATAAAGGACCCCACTATGGTATACTCATAGAGAAAGGACCCCACTATGGTACACTCATAGAGAAAGAACCTCTCTATGGTACACTCATAGAGAAAGGACCCCTCTATGGTATACTCATAGATAAAGGACCTCTCTATGGTACACTCATAGAGAAAGGACCTCTCTATGGTATACTCATAGAGAAAGGACCTCTCTATGGTATACTCACAGAGAAAAGACCCCTCTACGGTATACTCATAGAGAAAGGACCCCTCTATGGTACACTCATAGATAAAGGACCCCTCTATGGTACACTCATAGATAAAGGACCTCTCTATGGTATACTCATAGATAAAGGACACCTCTACGGTACACTCATAGAGAAAGGACCCCTCTATGGTACACTCATAGAGAAAGAACCTCTCTATGGTACACTCCTAGAGAAAGGACCTCTCTATGGTACACTCATAGAGAAAGGACCCCTCTATGGTACACTCATAGATAAAGGACCCCACTATGGTATACTCATAGAGAAAGGACCCCACTATGGTACACTCATAGAGAAAGAACCTCTCTATGGTACACTCATAGAGAAAGAACCTCTCTATGGTACACTCATAGAGAAAGGACCCCACTATGGTATACTCATAGATAAAGGACCCCTCTACGGTACACTCATAGATAAAGGACCTCTCTATGGTACACTCATAGATAAAGAACCTCTCTATGGTATACTCATAGAGAAAGGACCCCTCTATGGTATACTCATAGAGAAAAGACCCCTCTACGGTATACTCATAGAGAAAGGACCCCTCTATGGTACAGTCATAGATAAAGGACCCCTCTATGGTACACTCATGAATAAAGGACCTCTCTATGGTATACTCATAGAGAAAGGACCCCTATGGTATACTCATAGAGAAAGGACCCCTCTACGGTACACTCATAGATAAAGGACCTCTCTATGGTATACTCACAGAGAAAGAACCTCTCTATGGTATACTCATAGAGAAAGGACCCCTCTATGGTATACTCATAGATAAAGGACCCCTCTGCGGTACACTCATAGATAAAGGACCTCTCTATGGTACACTCATAGATAAAGGACCCCACTATGGTATACTCACAGAGAAAGAACCTCTCTATGGTATACTCATAGAGAAAGGACCCCTCTATGGTATACTCATAGATAAAGGACCCCTCTACGGTACACTCATAGATAAAGGACCTCTCTATGGTACACTCATAGAGAAAGGACCCCTCTATGGTATACTCATAGATAAAGGACCTCTCTATGGTACACTCATAGATAAAGGACCCCTCTATGGTATACTCATAGATAAAGGACACCTCTACGGTACACTCATAGATAAAGGACCTCTCTATGGTACACTCATAGAGAAAGGACCTCTCTATGGTATACTCATAGAGAAAGGACCTCTCTATGGTATACTCACAGAGAAAAGACCCCTCTACGGTATACTCATAGAGAAAGGACCCCTCTATGGTAAACTCATAGATAAAGGACCCCTCTATGGTACACTCATAGATAAAGGACCTCTCTATGGTATACTCATAGAGAAAGGACCCCTCTATGGTATACTCATAGAGAAAGGACCCCTCTACGGTACACTCATAGATAAAGGACCTCTCTATGGTATACTCACAGAGAAAGAACCTCTCTATGGTATACTCATAGAGAAAGGACCCCTCTATGGTATACTCATAGATAAAGGACCCCTCTGCGGTACACTCATAGATAAAGGACCTCTCTATGGTACACTCATAGAGAAAGGACCCCTCTATGGTATACTCATAGATAAAGGACCTCTCTATGGTACACTCATAGATAAAGGACCCCTCTATGGTATACTCATAGATAAAGGACCTCTACTATGGTACACTCATAGATAAAGGACCCCTCTATGGTATACTCACAGAGAAAGGACCTCTACTATGGTATACTCACAGAGAAAGGACCTCTCTTTTGTACAATCATAGAGATTTCTCATATAATAATATAGATATAATACATTATCATTAGGGATATGTTCATAAATGTTTTTAGTGTTAAGAATTTTCCCCATACTTAGCAAAGTCTATAGTGATACTTAAAACAAGTTTAATGTATAGTTGTTAAATATGTTGAAGACGAGCTTTCTAGTAGGTGCGTTCGATTAGTTTCCCCGGGTCGACCCAGGTCTGACCCCAGTGCGTTCGATTAGCTCTGACGTCAATGTTTTGGCTCACCCGGTCGAGACCCAAGTGCCTCTGCTTGGAGCTGACCCTGGTTCATGACGTCACGACGAAAACTTTCTCAATGGCCACCATTTTGTTTGTAATTTAGTGGGATATTTTCAGGACGTTTTACACACATTTTCACCATTAAAACAGTGTTTTTGTGAGCCGGGTACTTTTGTATCACTGTGGGCTTGTAAAATTATTTTAAGTTGCAGTTTTTTCTTTTACGAAAAGATCGAAAAAAAATTATTCTCCGATCTTTTCGTGAATCCACGAAAAGTTTCGGCATACTGCACACACAAAAAGTGGTTCCGGTCGGCTGTCCCAAGATGCATTGGTGTGAATGCTGGGGGAAGTTGGCGTTCGATTAGCTCATGTCAGTTGAGGGGTTCGCCCGGATGAGCACACCGGGGTCGACCCGGGGAAGCTAATCGAACGCACCCAATAAATAGTTGACGACTTCAGCGAGTTAATAATTCGTTACAACAATAACTTCTTGATGCCCATAAGGTGAATGTGTGATATTACGTATCGCAAGATTTATTTGCACTGCGTCAAAAGAGTAACTGAAACGACTCCTTAGCACCAGCATGGTTCTTACTCTATGATTCCAGGAAGCTTTATATTATTAGCTTTTAATGCAAGTATAGCACTTCAAGCTGGCAACCGACACTAATAGTGAATTTTCTACACGATCGATATACACGAGGTGAGGAATACAGCGGAAACCCTTGGCGGCTAAGCTTGAATCTCTTTGCAGTGTATCCCAAAGAGCTACCGATCTAATGGAATATGATTGTTCATCTCCATTAACCCATTGGTTAGATGCGTTATTGATTCACTGCTTAACAATTGACAAAGTACTTGGTTTGGGATAGTCAGGACAACGCCTTCGATGCTCTCTAGTTAACCTAGAAACAGTTCAGATGTTGATGAACATCTCTGTTGTACAGAGTAGAGTCCAACTAAGTCTTTTCTTTCTGTCACATAATTTCACAAATAGTTCTCTGGAAATTTGTCAATTTTGTGTGTGTAGAGGGAAAAGTGAAATCATGCAGCCGTGTGTGAGCAAACAATGAGATTGGGCTGAGTGTGAACACAACATTGTTCGGATGGTATTCTATATGTGCATCATAGCAAAACACCACTTATCATATAGAAAGTTGCAAAGAAAATAGCCCTACCAAGTGCCTTAATTCGATTGCATCAGGTAGTTTATGTTTATGGCTGAAACGAGCAAGGCATCACTCAGCCTGATAATCATAGTTGCCTACTTTACAATCTGTTGAGAGAATATTGACCAATCAATGGAAGGTCGGCTGGTTAAACTAGTGTAGTTTACTAAACTACTGTATTTTTAATCCCTTACTGGGACAATAATTGCATTAGAATATTTAGTTTAACAAAATCATGTGAATTAAATATTTTGATATTAACCATTACTATTATATTTCTGTGTACAATGTGCTCTAAAACGTTGTGTTTTTTGCTTGTACGCCGGTTCTTGATATGCGTTATTTAGGGAAAGTTCAACCTACACAGGCATATTGTATAGTGGCCCTAAAGGGATATCACCTATCACAATATCTTTGAAAATATTTGCACTTCGCAAATATTTGCACTTCTTTTCGGGGGCTTCTTTTCTTATTTTACGGGGCTCCCCTTTTCTATTTTTTTTTTTCTCTTCTATTTTGAGGGGGGTCTCTTTGGTAATCATCATATCCCTATGTACGTCCTCTCTCTTGTTGTCAAGTAAAGCTCCGAGTATATATTTGTAGTATTAAAATATTTAAGTTAATACTACACACAAATCCTCCGATTTGAATGAAGTTCAGTTTAAAATTACTGTATTATATTTTCGAGTTTTTTACAGAGCTGTCAGATCCCATTCAATGTCACTGTCTGCACAATATGAGGTTCCATTCTTGTTCTCAATTCTCCGTCATTTTCAAGTATCAGAAGGACACACATGTAAATAAGTGATTCCATTGTGGGAAAGATCTTGAAAATACAGACAGTCTTATCGAAGAGCGACAAATATTTAAATGACTCACACGCTACAATATTGAACCCACGCATCAGTTCGGCCTAATATTGTTAATAAGAAGAAACAAATCACGTTTTCACATAGCGTGATTAAATCTTAATTATAGTTTGACATAGTTTTACACTGCCCAGGGGTCGTTTATTATTGTTTACATGAAGCTTTCAACAGAAACAATAATGATGCCTGTTGACACGTAGGTCTAAGCCTACACTAGGAACCACGGCAATTATTGCACATATTAATAAGAGTTAACGGGTTTTTTTCTATTAACGATGCGATGCTTCACAATGAAGCAATTAAATGGTTTAATTGTTTTGGTTTTTTGGTTCTTTTTATTTATTTATTTTTCTTATTAATTTATTGTACTTATTTTCTTTTTGTCTAATTTGTTTTTTTCTTATTTATTTATTTCATTCATTATTTATTTCTATATTCTTTATTCTTTATTTATTTATTTATTTATTTATTTATTTATTTATTATTTATTATTTATTTTCTTTACTTATTTATTTTCTTTACTTACTTACTTTCATTATTTATTTTGTTAATTTTTTTATTTTTTTATTTTTATTAGAGTTTATATTTTAATGTGTGAATATATGTAAATTTTAATATGTGCAATTTTTACATAGTTTACCACCTTTTATTGCTGTACATAAAATTATATTTTTGTTTGTTATATTCTCTGTTTTTCTGTATAGCCAGTAGCACTGGAAACGAAGGCTCTTGGGCCACAGTTATTAGGTTAACTTTTTTTTCCCTGGCATGTGTTGCTGGCTCTATTGTTTATTCCCTTGTATTTTTATCATTGTCTCAACTGTTTTGTATTTTTTTGTCTTGTGAAGTATGCCGAATAAATAATAATAATAATAAAATGGCTTTCCTTGGATCGTGGATAATGGCGGCTCAGCCATATTAGGCAAGGAAATCCTTGTGTCCGTCGTGCTTGCGTAGTGCACCATGCATAATGAAAATACACGCCAAGCAACTAGGTTACCCCTAAAAAATATTGTGCACTGCTAGGCGGTAAAGGATGCACACTACGCATGACGGATTGGCTGGCATAAAAACGCTTGCATAAAAACTGAATCACAGACGAGAAGCACTATATACCCTCGTCGTGAAAACCTGATGGCGGGAGATTTGAAATGTTCGTTTATGTCAGACGGAAGCGTAGTGCCACCACATGAATAGAAACAAATCCGCTGGGATCGTGTACGTACACGAAAACTGCCCTGTACGTACAATACACGTATCATGTACGTACACGAAAAGGGCGGGGGTTTTCATGTTACGGCACTTAATTAGCTTCCGTACGATTATGTGAAAAATCTTCCCTATCAATTCTTTATTTTTGAAGGGCGTGTCCAGCAGTATTCGTAAAGGGTGTGGACAGGGTGTGGATACTCACACTGCCTGGGCGAAGTACGAAGTTATTAAAAAACGTCAGCAAAAACATTTCAAACAGATTTCTCTTTACTTTACACTCTGCTTCTTCTATTTCCTTAAACTAAAAGGGAAAGAACGTCATTCGATAAAATCAGTCGGGCCAGTGCGGCGGGTGTTCTTCTCTTTACCATTGCTCTTCTTGAAGACATGATAAGGTGAAGTTTTGGAATTAACCTCATTGTAAAAATTCGAACTAATTAGATTTTCATCTCAGAATGATTTTTGACAGAATAATGCTGTTTCAAAACAGAAAGAAAAACATAGAATTTCTTTCGCATAGGCTATGTCATGTACAATGCTCCAAATACATTTTGCTATGTAGTTTGGTCGTGTAATTATTGGCCGCTGCTGTGAAGTGAAACAATGTTGGCTCCCCTAAAAAACTCAATGTACTTTCCAACAAACTATTACGAATCGTTAGCAGATTCCTTTGTAAAGTACTTTCTCTTCCCGATACAGGAATATAGCTATTTAATATTTAACTCAATTTTCATACCTGCCATAAAAGTGGCAGACAACCAGGCGATGCGTATAATTATAATACATTATTTTCATTCTTAAATTTAAGTACATCATTGCATGGAAAGACAGAAAAGAAAGGTAAATTATCAGAACAAATACTTCTGAGAAAGATCAGCGAGAAATGCCGTCTTTGTCAGTTTTCAGTATAATGGAATTGAATTAATAAATTTGCATTTGATCATTTGGAATGTTTGAACACAGAGTGAATTTCATCGTTGCATTTGTTCAGCTGCAGCATTGAAGTCGACATTGTGTATTGTGTATACTTTCCATACGATAAAAAAGGTTCTAGTAAGTACGGCGCTCATTTGAGGCTCATAATTAAAGACTAACTCGAACGATATTAACGTTTATGTTCCCCTTGTTTTAGAAAAGTAAGCAACTGCTTCATAATGGTTTTAAACAAAACAACATTCATTGAAAAAACGCTGAGTTTCACGAAAAGCGCCTAGGAATCAAAACAGCATTGTGGCGTCACAACTGGTCAGCACAAGCAAATGTCATCATAATACAGTATTATTCCAGTCTGCAAATAAGATGCCTTTTTGAGACCCTTGTGTTTTTTAAGAATGAATTTATGTCACCAGTGAATTACTTAGTTTGGTTTTAAAGAGCATGGTTGGTATTTATCAGTAGGTCATGATACGTTTATCTGAACAACAAATAATACTTGAAAACCGAGTCTATAAGGAGCCCCTATAAAGGGACATGCAATGACAACAACTGAAATTATTTCGTGCACTCGAAATGAATTAATTAATTTGTGCGCTCAAAATGATTTGTGTGTTTTCTAAGTAAACTATTTCGCTCACTTGAAATCAGATCGCTCACTCATAATATATTATGTTGTCCACTCGAAAGTATGACTTTGAAATATTCAAATATATTGAATACTTTAATTAGTCCTGTTAGTGTGGTTGATTCATTCTGCGTTGAGACGTATGCTGAGTGCGCGATCAAAAGAGGCATCACGTCATAGAGCAACTGGTTCCTCTCATTTTTGTTGATCTTCTGACATGTCTTACTGTATCTAAAAACATAATACATTGAAATGGATCGCGTCCAACAAGCACCATACAACTAACAAGCCTTCCAAAGTTTTAACAAGCCAGCAGTGTAAAGCAGTCGATACTCGCGCTTCCCGTGGTAGTGAGGCTGAACTTAGACATATCATGTGACGTGCTCTAAACCAATCACCAGGCAGAGCCTATTTTGGTCGCTCAGTCGGCCTGGATCTACGGCATAGTTTGTCAACTTTCAATATCTCGGGAAGCTAATAATTATGGACTGTCAATCTTCAAGTCCTGTTATATTTGTATGCTGTTGCTCAGGGGCATGTAAGCCCAAGCAAATTTAGGGACAGAACCCACAAAAGAAGGCACTAAATCACTTTTAAAAAATCGGGGGGGGGATCAAAGCAATTACAAAAATAGAAACTTTTAAAATACAGATGAGAAATGCCCTGGAAAACAAAATGGGAAACTGCTTCACATAGAACAAAAACCATTAATAATTTGGGGAGATACAAATGGTTTCGTTATTATTGTGCAAGTATCTTTGCAGTAAGAACATTCAGACATTACGGACAAGTCGTCTATTTGGTCATGAATATTGAGGTCTCGAATTTGGTCGGAGATTTTGGCGTAGATTTTTACCACTTGGAGCCAGGTCGCAAAAGTTTGTCGGAAATATTTGCGTCATTGTTACGACTGTGGCACATGTCGTGAATTTTGTCAGGAACATTGGCGTCAATACATCCACGATTAAAGCGCACAAATCGTTGAATGTGTCATCAATAATTGCGAACTGGGGCAGAAGTTGTGAATTTGGCCCTGAATATTGACCGTTCACATAAATTATGTTCAATGTCCCTTGAAGACCACCATTAAATACGTAACTTACACAATAAAACTTATAGATAGTTCCCAGTAGACGCCATCTTTACGGGCAAATCGCATTTTGGCTTGCAGGCGCGTCAAGCGCTCAAATTATTAACGCAGCCGCGTCATTCACTAACCAATCACGCAATGAGTTTTGTGAAATGTGCGAGTGCTGCACGCCGTTCTCACGAGTAACGCATGACTGTGTGTTCCAAATTGCCCGTAAAGATGGCCGATTTACGTCATAAAAATTATTGCAACCTATCTATACTCACAGAGAGTGGCATTGACATTTGATTGATGGAACACATAATTTATATAAAGGCTGTTCAATGTTTGCGTGGTATCAACTATTTATTCGTATTTTCAAGAACCAGACATTTGAAATATTTTGGATGGTGTTCAGCTTTAATGTCTGCTTTACATTATGTTCGTTTTAAATGCGTTCAAGCTGGGCTGGATTTCACAAAAAGCTAAGCTTGATCTTAATTGCGAAACAATCTAAATTGCTAGGCAAAGTTTGACAGTACCAAGCTCAGTCTATCGGAAATTGTGTACAATAGGCATTATACTATCTTTATATCGCATGTTTTTACAAACCAAGAGAAGAATATCCGATAATCAGAATGCATAAGCTCTCCCAGGTACTTTGTATTTTTGTTATTAATGAACAATGACGGACTTCTGTCATATCTGGACCGATCCAATTTCATAGAGATGCACACAAAGTATAGTTCAGCTCAACAAAAATAAGCAGCTCTATGAAATTGTTCACTACTGAGTAGGCCTACATGTATATCGCGTCCTTCGACCGATATCACGTTGTTCATGAATTGTATAAGTAGTGACGGAGAGCCATCATGCGCACCTTAAAAAGACTGGCATTAAACGCGGGACGACGCGTCGTCTGCGGACTGTAGTATCATGGTCTCCACTGAAAGCATTTTAGGGATAAGTGCCTACAAGGGTATCCAAACAACAGTTGTTGCTAACATGCCGATCAAATTATTTGTAATCGTCCTAAAATCGTCCAATGCTCGTTGTTCCTACAGTGCATCGTTACATTATACATTACATTATACATACATACAAAATAGATACATAACGCATACTGCGAATATTCACAAAATGGGTCTATGCGCCATTACCTACTGCCATTAGGCAGGAAAGAAGATACAACAAAACTATGGAACAGGAAAAACTAAACATTGTGTGAAACGGATATGTTTCGAACATTTCTTGAAAACCGTGTTTCTATTTAAGAGAATTAGCGTACCGGTACTAAAGTTAGACACAATCGTAAAAACGTTGCATTCAGACAGTATCAAGTTAAACCCGATCGGGTTTTAGATCGGGTTTATGCAAAGTTCCGATGTTTATCCGATCGTACGAAGTCAGCCTGAATGCATCTTTTTATCCCTACCCAGTTTTTCTTCTACAGATGTAACGGCACTGCAAACACTGCATAGTTCATAATAATTTCCCCTGCCTGATTTAATACGTGACATTGTTCTTTGTGTTTTGGATTTCCTTGTCTTCGTTCCCATGAATTGCCACGCTTTTTCCAACGATCGATTCTGTTCTGGATGTGTCGATGTTCTGGGCACCTAACGAATTATCTTATTGGCTGACGCGCACGGACATGGAGATCATTGGCCAACAGGAACAATGGTTACAGCTAATAAGAGTAAAAACAAAAAGCACGGTATATATTGATGTCTGGAAGTTGACGCTTTTTCAGGACTCATGCTCCTCAATATTAATGTTGATGTGACCTAATTAGTAATACGATGGGCGGCAATGTGGGTTTAAGTGATAACAAAAATAAGCTTCAGGATTCAATCTACAACGCTTTTCTGTTACGCGATTTCCAACATTTCCTGGCCTATTTAAAATCCACCACTAGGTTCTCATTAAGTTAAGGTACATACATGTATACAGAATTATGAAAAGGTGATGCTTAAATTAGTTTAAAGTGTTAGTCATCTAAATAAATAACACAGAGTCTGAAAGGTAGGCCCCTCGGTCGATCGTTAATTTCATTTCACGAAGGACGACGAAACCAAATTTGTTTGACACGAACTTATGGAGCGAATGAATGTTGTTAACAAGAAGTGATAACAAAAACAACACTCAGAGCAAATTGGTCAAACTTATTTCAAGCGGTTGAAGTACACAAAGGTGAATCAAGCTATCTCTATGAATATCTCAATACACAGCTCGATAATATAAAAAGGGGTTCGGTTCCCTCGTTTACTTATAAAATACACATGCCCCTTGCTGTTTTTCCGCTGTTTTGGGGTGTGTTTTTTTAATATACTTGCAAACACGTTCAAATTATTTTAAATCATAACTATAGCTATAGCTACGTATAAATTATTATGTATATTCATGTCCCTGAACGTCATAATGTAGAGAGAGTTAAAATCAAAGCAAATCGGACACTGCTTATCCTATAATCTTTTGACAAAGGCCTGGATTTAACTATACAATCTTAACTCTTTTGTAAAATTATTATTACAACCTGAGTTTTGAGTCTCTGAGACCTTGGGGATTTATTAATGAGGCCCCAGGTGCAGGCTTGACCTCTTTTATACTGCAAGATTCAGCAACCAGGGAAGTCTTTTGTGCACGGTCATATCAGTGGAAACCTGGAGGTCCTAAACCAAAGGTGCAGGGATGGGCTGACGTATACGCATGCTCATTACATCATTTCCACAAACCTGAAAACCCGAGTCGCCTCTTCCTGTTTACGAAGACTTGATCTCTATCAATGAAATGTAGCACCATAGTGTAAAACCATTGGAAATAGTTATTTTTATTCTTTGCCTTAGGGCTCGATAGCAACATTTATAGTTTACCTGTCTTGCAACATTGGTTTTAAAAGAATGGTGTTCCTCTTTTGTGGTTGTAAGATTGCTCCTTGGCAGCTATGATTTGTTCCGAGAGTTGTGGGTTGCATTCTTTCTCTATGCTCCATCAGAGTTGTGGAGTGTTCCGTCGGAGTTGTGAATTGTTCCGTTGGAGTTGTGTGTTGCTCCGTCGGAGTTGTGAGTTGGTCCGTCGGAGTTGTGTGTTGGTTCGTCAGAGTTGTGTGTTGGTCCATCCGTCGAAGTATTGTGTTGGTCCGTCGGAGGTGTTGCTCCGTCGGAGTTGTGAATTGTTCCGTTGGAGTTGTGTGTTGCTCCGTCGGAGTTGTGAGTTGGTCCGTCGGAGCTGTGAGTTGGTCCGTCGAGTTGTGGATTGCTCTGTCGGAGTTGTGTGTTGGTCCTTAGGAGTTGTGAGCCTTGGTCTGTTGGAGTTGTGGATTGTTCCGTCGGAGTTGTGGATTGCTCCATCGGAGTTGATGAGTGTTCCGTCGGAGTTGTGAATTGTTCCGTTGGAGTTGTGTGTTGCTCCGTTGTAGTTGTGTGTTGGTCCGTCCGTCGGAGTTGTGTGTTGGTCCGTCGGAGTTGTGAGTTGCTTCATCGGAGTTGTGTGTTGGTCCGTCCGTTGGAGTTGTGTGTTGGTCCGTAATTGGAGTTGTGAGTTGGTCCGTCGGAGGTTTGTGTTGCTCTGTCGGAGTTGTGAGTTGGTCCGTCGGGGTTGTCGGACATTATGGGTCGGATACAATGTTGGCCGACATCGTTCGTTCGTGCACAATGGTTTGTCAGAAATAATGGGTCGAACATAACGGTTCGAAATTGTTCGTGGGACTTACAAATTTGTGAATAACATTGGTGCAAACGATTTTTCGTTTTTAGTCTTCTCAAAAACTGACTGAATTACGCCTTCTATATCAAATGACGAACTTCATAAAGCCACATAATTTAATAGGGCCAAGCAATTTACAGTACCTCACTATACTGAACGTGAGTCTATGAAATCCAAATAGGACAAGTCACTGCCAAGATGCTAAGACAAAAACCTCACAATGACTATTATTTGGATAAAAGAGAATCTATGTGAACCATCAATGTGAGTTTCCATTTTAACACGACCTTCACCACAGTTACGGTAATAATTGGGTTTGCCTGATCCTATGTAACTTCTAAGAATGATTATCAAATAATCTTAATATCGAAATTCTCTAAGATTGATAAGCACACCTGAGCCTAACTTTTGGGGCTTGATTTTTTATTTATTTTTTTTCGACCGACGGACTCTACTTCAAATTAACAAGGACTTATAACTACTGGTCCATTAAAATTAAACTGTACATTACGTCCAGTATAAAATAGGTTTAATACATTTTAATTAATAGATTTATTCGTATGTTTTTGATAATTGTTTTGTATTGATATTTCACGGTGACCCAAGCTGTATTTAGTGTTCAGTGATGACCAGATTAGGCTTGCTTCCTGTCCGAACTAGAATTCCAGTTAAAAGATATTAAAGCTTTCTGTATAATTTTAAAATGTTGGTTGTTTACACAACTGTGTGCGCAACCCTTTGCCCTATCACCAGTAAAGATCAACATGGTATCTTCACCAATTGCTCTCGTCGTGAAGATATGCACTCTATACGGAGTGCATAGTCTTTGTTTATGTCTGACTGTTCTGTCGCAATATTCCCGTGCTGCGTTTTATTCAGAAATCCTGCTCACAGACAGATATTAAATAAAAAGGACAAAAACAACCTTCTTGGTGTATATAATTACATCATGCAAACTGCTGGCACCACCAACCTTTCCCTCGTATTCTCATTGTTGGTTTAAGTGATAGGAATGAAAGCAGTAATAATACGCTTCGGCACACATCAACCTTGTCAACATGGAGCTGTGAATAATGTATTCATGAGAAATTGAAGTAGCTATAAAGTGCTGCCCTTCCTCGACTTGTCACAGGGTAACATTCTCAAATCAAACTTAAACACTTTACCATAATCAAAAGAAAAAATTGTTGTCGAGTTTTCCGAATAATATATAAATGTTCATTTTACCTGATCTTCGTACACATGAGCCCGGATCCAGTTGAAAGCATGTGCAAGCGTTATGCAAAACAGTCCAAAAGTCATCGTCATGATGATGGCCTGGTTCAAGGTTAATGTTACAACGGAGTACTCTGATGAGGTGATACTGATATTACCTAAGGTTCTTCGTGCATTCTCAAGGAGGTCCACGCACCTATCTTGATTTGGCGGTGTAGATTCAGTGGCTGCATTGGAGATACTGATCATTGTGACATGCAGTCCAGTAAGAAATATCCAAACTACAAACATCATCATCGACAAGGTGTCTCTTCTACAAATATCTCTAACTGAAAACGTTTTCTTTAAGTTTATTAAGGGTGATTATATTTTCAACCAAACAGTGAAAATGGGCTAGTTCACATCAACATACTTTTCTCCTCTTTTTAGGTGACAGATAGCTATTGACAAAAGCAAGCTACCTTTTCTCCATCAAAAAAGTCTTTAGTACGTTTCGCTTGATGACTACAACTTGGAATGGTTTGGTGATGTACCTCGGCGACTTTCATCAAAAGGCAGTCTTCTCCCCGAAATGTTCCTTAAGCAGGAGACTCATATTAATATTTGTCTAAATGTAATGTAATTTACTTCAGAATCCGGCCTAACACACGCTGTCCATCGTCCAACTGCACACGATCTTTATGGTTGCAATTATTGAGGTTTTACTAAACAACACCGTCATCGTCAATCCTTCAAGCAAGAAGCAACCATCGATGAATTTCCCTTAGAGTCAGTGAGTGAGCTGAGCGATTAATTTATATATGACTGGCTTGCCTGTGGTTTAGCGCTGACAGCTCACGTACATCTGATTGGTCAATTTTGCCTCGGGAACCTTTCTCTGCTCTTCACCTCTGTAGAAACCCGGTTTGAACCACACCTCGAACCAAGACCTTTCTTGAAATTTTTTATTGGGTCTTCAGTGCTACCTGATAGGGGGAATTTAATTCCAACATCTAAAACTTCATTTTCTTATGGGCCTCCGTGTTTTCATTGTCAGATAACAAATCTACAAATCCTACCTCGATATTTTCTAGTAGGTAGGAGGAAAATCAATCTAACATAGGCCTATCTATAAATATAATGTAATAAGTTATTCGAGTTTAAGCTATATTGACCTTGTACGTTTTAGCATTCGGCTTTTCAGTACAACGGATGCAGACAGGACTTGCAAATCCGATACTGAGAACCAGAGATTTGACGATTGTGACAGGGTGGAAATAATGGAGATAGGCCCTAATTGAAATTTGTATCTGCTTCTTTTTTATTAAGTTTTTAGAAGGGGTAGTTTTGAGGACAATGCTTTGAAAATTAATGACAGAGAAATTGTTGCTAAATGTGCACACACAATAATTATGAACGGCGAAAAAGAAGAATTAGTATGCTTTATAAATTAATTCGCAATTTAAGTAAAGATTCCATTCAATCTGACATTTGGCATTCAGGGAAACAAAGACCAGACTTGTCAAGTAAGTATCATAACATCGTAATTAAAATGCTATAACTTCTATCGACATGAATATGCTATCAAGTTCAAATGTTTACCTGGCCTGCGTTACTTTTACAACAAGGTATAAACATTGTCATGCATTGTGTAAAGATTTTAACGTCGAGTAAAGTCCACCATGACTGTAATCGGGCGAACGCCTCATAGGGGAAAAATTAAGAACAATATTTAATAAAGTAATGTGGATTTGGACAAAGGAAAGAGACCATCAAAACTTCCATAGCCCCATATTCTTGATAAATGACAAACATACCGAATTTGTAATATCCATTTAGGGTTACTTGCATTCAAATTATAAAGCGGTGGAATGCTGCGCAACCAGCGTGACCCACATCTTGTTCGTGGCTTCTCTTAGTCTCGGTTCGAGACGGTCTTGGTGATTTTATTCCACGATCCACGGTCAGCATACATCGCGCAATACACTACCCACGCCTCCCACACACACACCCGTCTGCCGCGCACAGCCATGAAGCGCTAGCCACACAACGCTATCACACAACGCTATCTGCCGCGCACAGCCATGAAGCGCTAGCCACACAACGCTATCACACAACGCTATCAGCCACACAATGATATCAGCCACAAACCGCTATCAGCCACACACCGCTCTCACAAGACCGTCTCGGTACTCTACTAAAACTGCCTGTGAAATTCCAGGCAAATGCCACGCATTTTTGGCGTGCCTGTGACGTAGCTCAATTTACATAATAAATATTCTAGTACGGAGAGCACGTGATCAGTCTAGTACCTGAACGACTGTCTCACTGAACACGCAGTAACCTTTTTGGCAGGTAACGAATGCTTGCATCACAGAGTATATGTCACAGAGAATTAGCTAGCTTGCTTGGAAACTACAAATATGGCGGATCGTGTTGATGCTGCCTTAGAATTCGCGGCCCAAAAGTTAGGATTTGGGCAGTTTAAAAGCCACCAATCTTCAGCTCTGCGACAATTTGTACAGGGACACGATTTATTTATTAATTTACCAACAGGCTTTGGTAAAAGCGGCATTTTCCAAGCTGCACCAGTGGTTAAAGATTTCCTAAATGACGTCGTGGATGAAAGCAAAGAGAAGGCTCTGGTCATTGTAATTCTGCCGCTGAAAGCTCTCGCTGTAGACCAGTTAAACAGTGTCAGTCAGCTTGGTCTCAAGGCTGCCGATATCACATCTGATATTCCTGATTGCATCTTGGAGGAGTCGCACAATTATTCAATTTTGTTTGCGAGCCCAGAGTCACTTTTCACGACCAAGGGAAAAGAGCTCTTGAAGTTAGTCCGGTCAAGATGCCATGGGATTTTCATTGACGAAAGCCACTGTGTGGCAAAGTGGTGAGTAACACTAGTATAGTAACCATGGTAACAGTACTCACTGACTGCGAATGACCCTGTTTATACATAGTTAACGTTAGTAATTGTTCATCACTTTGGGGGATTTTTTGTTTTATTTATTGGTTGTTTGTTATTTATGGATGCATGTTAAATGGCTCACTTTACAACATATTGTGTTAGCGGCTTCTTCTGTTAGTGTTACTGTTAGATAGGGATGTGCAGAATTTTGTAGAGGGGGTGGGGGGGGGGGGCGACATTTGCGAGATTCGCTACATCTTAGGTTTAGCTTGTTTGGGGCGACTTTGTTGGGGTGAACTTGGATTGCAGTTGCACATACTTATGATCGTTCGTAGATGGTGCAACTTGCATCATCTTGTATATAACTAACGATACTTAGTATTCTAATTTTTATTATTATTATTATTATAGTTATTATTAACTACAGGTCTTAATGACACACAAAAGATAGCAATTACTTAGAGAATAAACTGTGTAAGGACCCGGTCTTCACTAAATACATTTTCAATGAAAACTGTTAAAGTATTAGTTCTGCTGAATGGTAAAAAACACCATATATGGAAATATGGGTTTATACGTGCACACCTGTTACACAAAAATTAATACACTTTCAGCGCATGTGAGCGCAGTGCCAATGAAACTAAGATGCATAAACATTGAATAACAGTGAACACATAATGTATGTTGGTTTAGGTGCCATTTATTCGCTAGTTTCCAAAGACAGTCTTTTAAACACATGTTAATACACCCCCATGTGATCAGGTTTTGACCAATCAGAATATATAAGCTGTCCAAAGTATTTATTAATGCCAGGTTTTCCTCCATTTGAAATAAACAAAAACTCAATCTCAAAAACTCAATAATTTTGTGTTTATTTTCCATATTGTTGTCATAATTATTTGTTTCCTTCTAAAATCCAAAGGGGCCATTCATCGAGAGAAAGTGCAGCTTTTCGCAAAGTGTATGGTCAACTTGGGGAGTTACGCTCAACACTGCAACAGTCAACAAGTATGGTGGCACTGACGGCTACAGCTACCCTGAAAGTCAGACAGACTATCATCAACAGTCTAGCAATGAGAAATTTCGGACTCATTGAGGAAAGTCCGGAAAGCCTCAACATAAAGTTCATCGTCCTGAAGTCACCCACCAAAAACTTGGACAACATGTTCACCTGGCTGGCAACCGAAATTGTTGAAAAGGGCATTTCGACTGACAGAACAATCATTTATTGCCAGTCACGGAGGAACGTGAGTATGTTGTATACTTTGTTTGCTTCCCTGTTAGGGGAGAAACATCACTGCCACTTTGATATGTATCATACGAACACGGAAGCAGATGTGCAGAAGAAGATTATCAACAGCTTTGCAGAGACAGAGGGTGAAATTCGTGTGCTCTTTGCTACCATTGCTTTTGGACTGGGCCTCAACGTGAAGAATGTACAAACAATAGTTATGGTGGGACACCCAACCGAGTTGGATGATGTGATCCAACTGAGCGGAAGAGCCGGGCGGGATGGAACACAGAGTGTTTCCATCTTGATAGATTTCCCTGGTGCTAGCGCTGGGTTAAAAACCAGTGATGACATGAAGGCGTTCTTGAAGGGGGACATATGCAGACGAGGGGTAATCAGAGCAAGCTTCCCAGCAAACAAGGAAGGCAGGGTTGTTCACCACAATTGTTGTGACATTTGTGCTCCATTATGCACATGCCAGGAAGGAGAATGCAAAATGCCATCTCCTTTTGCCGAGCTGAAGTTCAGGGACACCCTGACCCATGGAGTTTCTACATCATCAGAGATGAGAGTCGTGTCCGTCCCAGATGACAAGATCCAGGAGGTTACCGAGCAGCTTGACACTCTGAGGGTGAGCCTCTTGACAGACAGCAGTAGTCATCTTTACACTGGTGAAGACATATCATGTTGCTTTTCAATGGACACAATGAAAGCAATCATCACAGAATGTAACATTGTGTTTCCCTTTGACAAATTTGATGACCGATACACTTTCTCCCGCAAGGATGTTTCACAGGCAGCATGGAACATTGTCAAAACGTGTGTATATAACTATGTTGACAGTCTTGACAGTGCCACTTACTCCGATATTGATACTAATTCAGGTTCTAGTATTTCGGAATCAGATGAGGAAGATGAGTTTGGTGGGGAGTATGCAGAACTGGGAATACAATATAGTAGTGAGAGTGACTGAATAACGCAATATGGCAGTGTTGTGAAATCAGATTGAACTTACAGAGTTTGGACCAAAACATTGTCCGCTTTTTGGGCCGTTTCTGAAAAAAAATTGAATTTCAAGAACATTGAGCAAATTTTCAATGTTTATCAGCCGTTGTAAGCGGGAAAAACATGTTAAATGCTTAAGGGTTAGAACCATAAAATGAAATGAAATAAAAACATAAGCTGCTCGTTAATCCTTTGATGACTTGTGCACACAACCTTTTTTTTAAAACACTACTTAGGCACACATGTGCTGATAATTATTCAGTATTCAAGGTCATGTGGGCCTTCACCCAGCCATTCATTTCAGGTTTTGATTATACTGCCATTACTCCTTCATGGATTTTTCGCTCTGAGAATCAAATGAAAAATAATAACTTTTCCTACTCAGGAAAAAAATTACAATTTACACTGAAATCAATTTTTGACTGTCAAGTTTGCCCAAATGCATCTTTAACAAAACATCACAAGGCATTGAAATTTGTTGTATTTATACCACATTGTGGTTGGTAAGCAGTTTGCAGCAGCTTCATTTGTATATTTTCTGTTGCATAATTACAATTATTAACTTCATGATGGTATGGTCAATTACAATGATATGAAGTGCACTTACAATCGATATTGCTTCTCTTTCAATCTACCAGCCACCAACATTTGACTTGCTACCAAGTTCTGAATTGTTTCAAAACAGACAAAGTAATTGAGATAAATCAAACTATTTCTGCTGCAAAAAACAGTTCATTTATTTTGACAATGTGTTTCTTTAAATACTGCAATATTTAAACGTCCATATTGAAGTACATGTACAAGTACTTTATACCCATAACGTAGCAAGCAGTGTTATCAACTACGGGACGCCAACCTTTGCCCCAAAACAAGTACATGTACTCTAGAGAAGAAAAAAATAGTTTTTAAGCAAAAATAGTATTTTGTGAAAAAAAATGTGTATAATTTATTTTTAAAAAGGACTTAGCAAGACTTACTTCATCGTATTTTGTACAAAATTTACAAAAAATGTACTGGTTGGCATCTCAATTGGCAGATCCGGGGGGGGGGGGGGGGGGGGGGGTTCAAATATCGCACCACAGAGCATCTACAATCCTAAATTTTACAATCCTATATTTTTCCTGGCTTTTTTACTTTTATCCCATGTACATGTATTTCTGGCTCAAGCTGTCTTTGCTACGTGTATAAATAAAATTCAGTTATTGTACTATATCATATTGAAAATGGATTTGATGCTATGTATGATGTTAACATAGGGTATGCTTTTTTTTAAGCCTGGGATGTGATGTTGTACCTCTAGCAATGTTATGTACAGTACACATAATCTTTAACATTTAATTCTATTTTTATAAGGAATGTTTTAAAAAAAGATTAAAACTTAGTCCTTGCTCTATGCTTAAAAATCAAGGGTTGGTTTCATAGTAAATATGGTTTGAGTTTGAACCTTTCACATTTACATTGTATGAACTGCATAATGCGGTTTATTTCATAAAATTAAATAGGTTGAACATGAAAGTGCTTTCTGTTCAAATCTTGTTACAATTTAGGAAAACTGCATTTTAAGGAAACACATCTCCTTCAAATGATTGATACACCAAATACAATCCATGTAATCATGATATTAAAGATTAATAAATTCACCATATTTTCAATACTGGGAAAATATCTGCCTTAGCAGACTTCCCCCCCCCCCCCCAACCTGCGTTGGTGTATATGCTCATGAAAAAGTTTAGAAGTGCGAGCAGCCCCTTAAAATTCTTTAATAAGGTGAACACACAGGATAATTTAACATGCATCAAATCTTGGCATAGGTCATCTTATTATTAGACAGGCCAAACACATCTTTTGTTCTCAAGATGACTAGAGGGATTTGAATACTTAATAAGTCCCATAGGCTTCTGCAATAGCTTGAGCAAGTTTATGACTTAATCCCCAGTATAGGCAACATCAGCTATTGTGTAACTTCATTTAAAGGGTGTTGGTACTTGTGGGAGGACACAAAACACAATGTCCACAGATTTACATTAAACTTACAAAGTTCAAGCTTCTATTTTTGTTAAGTTTAGGCGAATGAATAAATAAATTTATATATTTTGCTTGTTTGCTGAAGCACAAAACTTTCTCTTTGTCCCCTTTGTTTTAAGGAGGTATTTTTTCCGTAACTAGGTTAATTTCCTTTTGCAAATGAGTCCCAATAAATAATTACATTTTTTGGTGATTATTTTTGTATGGTGTACCAAGTTTCCCGATTACATTTTTTAACTCAAAAATTCACACCGATATTGGCTTAAAAACAAACTCATTAATTTTAAAATGATTAATAAACTGTGATCAAGCAACCTCCATATTAAAAACTATGAGGAATCAACCATGACCATGACACAAATTTTTCCGATCCTTTTTGTAAAAGGTTTCATGAGAAAAAGTCATATCAAAATTAAGACTTTTGGCAATTGGAAGACTAGCTTGGTCCAGAAATTATCTTAATTTTACTCTTTTAATATTGTGAGAAAGGTAAGACCACATAAACATATCATTCAAATTTTGTGTATCTATGTTTTATCTTCTGTGCCAAATTACACAGAATCATTCTTTGGGAATAATGCCTCATTTTGATGGAGGTGATCACATTATTAACAACATGGATTACAGTACACATTACTTGTAAGAGTTTCACAGTCATTCAAGTGAAACCTGGTTTGATGATAAGTTTTCCAAGATTACTTATTTTCGATTAGGGTGGTTATTAAGATCAAGAAAATTGAATTATGATTGAAATAAATATGTTCTTTCAGAGAACACTGTTGTACTGTTCCTTTAACTATTTCTTGCCAGATCTTCCCATCTGCTGAAGGGAAGACTTAATCCATTTGTGAAGGTCAGGAACATTCAGCGTTGAAAGTACTGAGCGGGGGAAATCGGGAAAATGGAAATGCTTTCTACCAGGTTGCACTTCAAAAATCTTGTTGCTGTGCATTTCCAAAGCCAGTTCTAGTTGATCTTTTGTGATTTTGGGTGAATGCTTCCCACTTGGCTTCTTGATGTGCGCTTGTTGGTTTATTTTGGTAATTAGAGCATCGCAGGCTTGTGCAGATCGACTAATCCGGTCTATACTCTTACTGGTTACTTTACCTCTCAATCCACTACAGTTCTCTTTGAATACTCTGTTCTGATGCTCGATTTCGCGACATTTTGACAACACGTACAATGTACACACACAGTACACATGGCCAGTGGTTGTCACAGGTCCGCGTGTAAACAGCATGCATCCAGTGCATGCACAGTGCACAGTCTGATATGCTCATTATGCAGGTTTATAATTGTGCCTTTGCGCTTGCGTATTTCTGCTGTAACCTTTGTTGAATATGCATATTTAGGTCAATGCCTTGTTGTCATGTGATCTCATAGTAGAGTACCGAGACGGTCTTGTGAGAGCGGTGTGTGGCTGATAGCGGTTTGTGGCTGATATCATTGTGTGGCTGATAGCGTTGTGTGATAGCGTTGTGTGGCTAGCGCTTCATGGCTGTGCGCGGCAGATAGCGTTGTGTGATAGCGTTGTGTGGCTAGCGCTTCATGGCTGTGCGCGGCAGACGGGTGTGTGTGTGGGAGGCGTGGGTAGTGTATTGCGCGATGTATGCTGACCGTGGATCGTGGAATAAAATCACCAAGACCGTCTCGAACCGAGACTAGGCTTCTCTACGAATGTTGCCGGAAGGCTCCTTGGCCCTGAACAAAAAAAACATACCGCGTTATGGTAGTTTGTGTACATTTCAAGTGTTAAAACGGGGTGTTTGTTGATGTTATGTGTAGGCCTAAGGCCGTTGCTGCTGTGCTGTCATGCTTTTAAATACATAATAGTAATACAGTTTTGTATTACTCAGGTCTATCAGATATATCTTCATACAAACCGTCACTGACTCCACGAACTATAACAAAATGTGTACAAACCAATTATTATTATTTATTTTTTTAGTTTGTACGTGTTTATCAAGAGCTACACTTTCAAAGCTTCAATAGATTTTCATTTTAATTACGAAAATTATGCTTGTAAACCTTTGTGCGAAAGTGAAATTTTTTCGTTTTCATGAATTGACACACAAGTTACATAATACCATTGTATACATAATACCAATATACATAATACCATGTGTGAAAGAAAACGAAACGTGTTTGGCGCTCCAGTAAACCCCCGTTTTTACGAAGTGACATACACAATCATAGTGTTGTTTTACATAAGAAAGGTGTCAATTCGTGAAAACAGCAATTGTCTGTTTTGCTCAGTTTCATGAACTAACACAAACATTTCGATCTTTATTGCGTGTTATTTTAGGACGTAAAACATTCAAAACCAGTAGCCTAGGCCTATAGCGTTCACCAAGTCTGAAATTATGAAGGATAAAGCGGTGTTTTAGGAAGCGTTCGTCTTTTGACGCCGCAGTTTCTATAGATCATTACTTGGTGTGTGTCCGTTCGTGGCGTTGATGAAGAAATAATTATTTGAAGTACCTATCATATCCACATAAAATTCTTAAAGCCACCAACAAAACTACATAATTATATAAAGAGCATACAGCTTTCTTAAAGTGCGTTTATAGCGCCGATTCCCATGTTAATCCGCTTTCGAAATCTAGTAACTGATATATCAAAGATAACCCACAAAAAACACCTTTTTGAAAAGCCCGCGCGTCGCGAATCTGAAAAGGGCCGAGGTCACGATTGTTGCTACGTGACGTCATAAGCAGGAAAACAACGACTGACTATGTCTAATACCCAGACTCATCAAGCACACCACGCTAGCAGCACAATTGTACGCATTCACGATCACTCGCTGATGGTGATAGTTCTTTCGATAGTTCACAAGAAGCAAGCATTTTGACTCGGAAAACTTCGGTGAAAAATATTTGGAGTAAATCAGCGTAGATTCTGATGGGTTTAGTGACATATCTGGGAGTTCATCCGTAGACAGTGACAGTTTTGAGGGCCTCAGCTTGATAGCGAAAATGACACGAATGAGGTAGAAGTTGTTCGCGGAGCTGAGCCGTTTACGTTCGAGCCATTGGCAAGACAACGTGCAGCAAGACGACGAGGCTGCTGTCGAAGACAACGAAGGCGACGCAAATATACAACCAGCTGCCAATGACCGCTTGAATATAACTGACTGGTTTCTTAATCATTATATATGTATAACTACATATATTTTTTTCGCTGAATTTACATAACCTGTTTAGGTTTCGGCAATATTTTCACAAAAATGTGACAAAAGAAAACATGAGCCTACGAGGTCGTTAATCTCTCTGCCAGCCATGGCCAGTGTTATTTGACACAGAAACCGAGGGCACATTGTACACTTACTCCATACATACTGACTACTGATGTGGTATAGTGTTTTACAGTACATGTCCTGTCCTGTGTATTTTATCCATGAATTGCTAAGCCTACTAGTACTAAGGGTACTTTTATTTAAAATAGTAACAAATAAATAATTATTAATTGAAAACAATATTTTGATATTTTTTTCTCATGGTTGTGACTGGTTTCCTTAAACTTGCAAAGAAAATTGCAACATTTCCACATCCGATTGCCACTTTTCATCCATATGAAATAAAAGGTGTAGGCCTACTCAAAGTTCTGAGATATTGCTTTTTGTGTCAACATTATTTTTTTTTTTTGGGGTCTTTTTTTGAATTCAAACAAATTTACATATTCTTAATAAATTCCAACGCATGTTGTTTTCTTGCTTTGAAGGTGTTCCTGTGGCAAAAGTGTGGTCACTGAGAGTTCGTCCACAACTGCTTGTGTTGTTTTGGAGGTTGAGACAGAGAAAATCTGGCACACTGGAGTCAATCCAGATTTTAATTGCTTCACTGACCATCCCTGGTATGACAAAATAGGGAGACCGCCATCATAGGGCTAGAAAGCTCAGTTGGTAGAGCGACGGCACGTCAATCCGGAGGTCGTTGGTTCAAATCCCTCGATCTAGTAAATTTGTCCTTGTTCAACCCAAAATCATTCAAAATTAAATGGAATTAGACTTTCTTTATAATATAGCTGTTATTCATTGTGTAAGCCCATTCCCTCCCTACCATTTACACTGGCAAGTTGTAAAAAAAATTACTGAACAAGTGTACAGTTTGTTGATAATCAAATACATTCTTATTTATTTTTGATGACAGGAAGTACAGGCATGTTTCATATCGGCAGGTTATATATGGATACCTCGGCAGACACAACAGAGTACCCACATAACTGAGTACCCGTCTCATCATGCATCATGCATAAAACGCGGTCAACATTCCCAGATGCAGACGGCAACTATGAAGGGTTCAGATACCCAGAACTCGATGAAATGTAAACTCACAAAATAAATGGCTTGTAGCTCATGTACGTTCTGTGGCAAAGTTTAGTCAAGGCCGCCTGCTGTTGTCATGGAATATTGCTGTACTGCGGGACCGTGAAATTGTGACGGGGACCAGCGCGCTGGTGCACAATTCAAAAACTTAACATCGCAGGGTCAGGGAGCAGAACGTTCGTGAGTTAAAGGCAATAATATTACATGCCTTTGTTTCTTTTCTAAAATTGTTTGCTATACCCCTCAAAGTGTAATATACTAATAATCAAAATGTCAACAAATTGAAACTAAACAAGCCAGAAATTTCTGTCTTCGCTTTCTTTTTGGGGCATATTGATGATACATGAACTGTTAAACATTTTAAGGCTTTCTTACAAAAGGTGATGTATTAATCCATTATTATTATATACACCGTTTTCAAGTTTTCTCAAAGTAATTTATTCCTTGTGTATAAGTAAAGGGAAATGTGTACTTCGTGTAACGTTACTCTTCTATGGTGTGATCCATTCTGTCACTTATCTCACATGTAAACAATTCATTGTGTGACATGGGGTCACACACCCACACATAGATGAAACCGTCACTTTGGAAAAGCCAGTCCTAATAATTTCAGGCCAAATGAAAGGTATCAGTGATGATAAACATGCTAAACATTGACATGACTAAAATGTTTCAGAAAAATCATATTTCGACCATTGTGTGACTGACTCCCGTGATTTATTGCTCCAGCAATTTCTGAAATGAACATAAGTAAATGCTTGCAAATAATAAACATCAAGTTAAAAACTGAATGTGTTTTTTTTTCAAATGATTTGGGGTTAACAAAGAATTTCTGTCTACGCTCCTTTTTTGCATAATTGTTGATACTTATGCAATTTCATGCTTGCAAAAGGCGATCTATTAATCCGTTGCCATTACAAATATTATTGGTCAATTACCACTTTAATAGCAACTACATGTACATGTTAAGAGACCTCTGGTAAATTATATTTTTTGCCATATTATGCAGAAAGTGGATGTGGCATCATGATCAAGGTGCAGAGACTTGGGTGGGAATGGCCACTAATATTGGTATTTTGCTTGTTTAATTGAACCAGACTGTGCAAATATTGCTACCAAAATGGAAAGTTTATTTTGTGCGCAGCCAAAGTAAAAAAATAATAATAATATTGGCTAAGGAAAATGGAACATTATGAACAAAATAAATAAACACAAGATAACTGAAATTCTCAAATTTTGTGTGAGAGTTTGTTGATGTTTACTTCCAAGTGCTTACTGCTAGAGGAAGTTTCTCTCTTTTGATGGCTTTCAGCATGCCTTTTCTTTGACCGCTGCTCTTCTTCTGCTCTTTGACTCTTGCCAGCGTAACAACACCTTCAGTGCCTTAATTCTGGCTTTCCCAAACCGTGAAACAAATGATTTCACTGCCTCTGCTCTATCAGGCCGAGTTACCTTGGCTGTTAGATAACCAGGGTTTGCCATCAATTCTTGGTAGTTTGCTCTGGTATCTACCGGCTATGCCCAAGCTTCACAGAGTGCCAGCACCTTGTCAAGGATTTTCTTGTTGAAATCTAGAATAAAATAAAATAAATACATGTACCAGTAAGGACAAGACATCCATTGTGCTCAACTACGCGCATGCGTATTTTTACGCAAATACCCCTCTCAGCGGCATACGCGCTTGGCCATCAAATCGACCATCGAACGTGCACAAACGCGCTGAGTTGTCCTATCCAGTCAGTATAGACCTTTCCATTGTTGATAAACAAAGTGCGCCGGTTGGCATGGACGGCCGAATGTTAGCAAAACATTCAATCGTGTTAAAAAATGTTGTGACCAAATTTAACATTTTCTGTAAAGATTCGTGAACGGAAATACCTTCCATGATTGGTTGATTTGTTTCCAACAAATTCAACACTATTTTTGAATATTTGTGTAACACTGCTACCAACTGTGGCAATCTGTTTTTGATTTGCAGTTATGGCTTTCCATACTTTTCCAACCTGGGTTGGCAAAAACTCGGGCTGTGACGTTGCAAAAGAAAGGTCTTATAGACGCCATCTTTACGGGCAAATCGCATTTTGGCTGGCAGGCGCGTCAAGCGCTCAAATGATTAACGCAGCCGCGTCATTCACTAACCAATCATGCAATGAGTTTGGTGAAATGTGCGCGTGCTGCACGCCGTTCTCACGCGTAACGCATGACTGTGTGTTCCAAATTGCCCGTAAAGATGGCCGACTTACGTCATACTGCAACTCATCTATAATGGAGATCAATGGGGTGCCCATTAGCCCTATATATGACTCTTCCTCTGTGCTGTACACAGATACAGAGTCCTAACTACCATTTCTGGGGCGGACAATTTGCACAATGTGAATCTTGTGAAATTAGTGGCTTCTTGCAGGTAAGATTTGACTTATGAATCTTTGTAAATTTGTCCGCCCCAGAAATGGTACCTGATCTCCAGGACGTCACTGTAGTACGGAAGTGAAAGGCCGCCAGGGCTATAGACTTAATTCAAGTCCCTTTCTCGTGCGAGGTCCCTAACACACAATGTAACGCGCCAGCATGCAGCCACAGTACAGACATATAATACCAGTGCGCCCTCACCGACAAAATGTAGCTATTGTGGTGGCGATCAAGGGACTTGACGGGGTCGTTTCCTACTCCACGCATTGAATAGAAAAATCTCCCCGAATGGGGAGATGTACAAAACCAATGGGAGCGTGGAAGTGCCGCCCCTTTCATTTAGTATTCATCTTACGCTGTGACGTTTGTATCATGTATCGACGGACGTAAGCATCTCCAGAATGGCTGCCAGGCGGAAGAGGGGGGTGGGTGTTTTAAGTCGCTGAATTGCATTTGTCAACAATTCAAAGTATGCATTTGCAAACAATACCAATCCCAATGTATACGTAATATTAACTTGAATTCAAATAAATTAATTTGTAGTTTTTATATATATTAATGCATTTCGATCCTCGACAAAGTACTTTACCCCCCCCCCCCCCCCCCCCCCCCCCCCCCCCCGCAAATAAAAAAATCAACGAGTCTTCTTTTTGAACGCGTTTGATTGGACAACAAGTAATGTGCCGAACTTTGCATATTCGTAAGTGAATAAATTTACATATCAGGCAACTGCGGGATCGTCAAGTCCCTGTCCCGCGCGCGGAACAGGTTGGGGAATGCAGAGCGCAAAACAATAGTTTTCTGACGATGAGGCAAGGAAGGGCCTTGCACGGGATTGGGACTTGAGTGAAGTCTACCAGGGCTATAGACTTGATTCAAGTCTCTTTCTCGTGCGAGGTCCCTAACACACAATGTAACGCGCCAGCATGCAGCCACAGTACACAGACATATAATACCAGTGCGCCCTCACCGACAAAATGTAGCTATTGTGGCGCGCGGAACAGGTTGGGGAATGCAGAGCGCAAAACAATAGTTTTCTGACGACGAGGCAAGGAAGGGCCTTTCCAGCGGCGGCGCTACGGGGGGCAAGGGGGGGGGGGGCAAATTCCCCCCAGTTATTTTGTTTGCCCCTCCAGTTTGCCCCCCCCCCCCCCAGTTTTTTCCCCGATGGCGGAAATTGAGTTTAATCCCAAATCATTGCACCCAATTTGTTACAATGTTGTTTGCGCTGTAAATAATAAACTCAATTTCATCCATCATAATTAGCTGGCACCATCAAAAAAGCCCAATACACTTTCCATCTCCGGCAATGTTAATAAAATGTGGATTTATTTATCTGTACAAGCTTGGAAACTTGCTATAAATAGAAATGCATTGTCTTCCCAAAACCGCAAGCAGCCATTGTAAACGCAGTTCGCACAACACGTCAAATTCACACAGTGCAAAATCTTATTTCTGGAGTGAATTGTAGGCTTATACAGTACACACGACATAAACTTGATGTTCACGTGGAGTGCTGTATTATGCCTACTGCTAGTTGTTGCACTTAAACACGTTGGTAAAACAGTTTAGTTAAAATGGATATTAAAAAGTTTTGCAAGAAATCCAAACAACCTCCATCCCATGATGATAGGCACAGATCTGATTCTGAATCTAGCGATGAGAATCCTGAACCCAAACACAAACACCCCAGGATTGAAGTTAATATTGACGTAAATGTCCCAGATGGTGTAAGTCCCAGATGGTGTAAGTCCGTCAAAGTGGTAAGGTCAATGCTTTTCTGCAGTACAAAATTACACTATAGATTTTTGTTTGCCTCCCCCCCCCCCCTAAATTTAAGTTTGCCCCCTCTTTCCCCCCCCCCCCCCAGATTAACAGGTCTGGTGCCGCCACTGGGCCTTGCACGGGATTGGGACTTGAGTCAAGTCTACCAGGGCTAGGGTGCCCATATAAAAACATGATTCATTTCAGGGGGGGGGGGGGGCGGAAGGGGTGTTGCGCAATCATTTGCGATCGCTGTTTGGGTACACTCCATTTTAAAAATAGGTAATGACCATTAAAAAACAAAAAGAAATCCATGTATACCGTTAAAATTCTCACTTTATCAGCACTGAAAACATAACAGTGTATATCGTAAGAGTATTTTCAATTGTTGAGATGCTTAATTTTAAATAAAGTGCGTAAAAATATTATCGAAAATTTTCCGTTGGTTTATTGCAGCGGCTAACGTGCATGAATGGGTCCAGGTGGAAATTTCGTTACAAATGTCTCCCCTAAAATGGCTACAAATATCGACATAATGTGAAAAAAATTATCGTTCATCCTCTGATTTTTTTCCATTAACGTAATATTTAGGAATAGATCTTTCATTCCTGAAAGTTTAATCAAAATCCCTCGGTACATCCTCTAGATATTTGACGATTATTTTGGAGAGAATGGATCCCGCCAATACTTAGTTTGCGTTCAAACGATCTCTCTGCGGGAACATTTGCCGCAGGTAATTGTAATTCTGAGGCAACATACACATCTTAAACAGATATGTTATACATGTCGTTTAGGTTAAATATATGTTGTTTATTAAATAGTTAATTTACTGAAGCAGTTGGCAAGGCAAAAAAAAAAAATTACAAATGTTTTCTGGTGTAAAGATTTTGTGAATTTACAACATTTGAAGATAACAATACCCTCTGATAAAATGGACTCGTCCAGGCAGTCTCAACGGCACGCAGCGGATCGGAACGGAGAGCAACCGTAAATTCAAATAGTGTGTACTGTGCATACACACACATCCGTTTGTACGTGGGGAGCTTCGACCAGTCCACGTCGCGATGGTCGAATGAGATTATTTTCAACGCTGGTGGCGCTACCACTTCCGCCCCCCCCCCCCCTGATTCATTTGAAATGTATTGCGTCGAAATACGTGCATTTTTACACGCGCGTACTAAGCGCCCGACAAGCGCCTAGGGCCGATCGAAAGTTTTTAACAAGCGTACACGCATAGTAGTCACTTTGGGTGAGCCAATCAGCGTCGATTTTTAGTGTTTCCCTTCCAGGGGTTAGAGACGTACGCGGAGTTAGCGGGCGTTACGGCGCGTTGCCCATGGTAACGAGTCTGCAAAAGGAGTTCCTTAAAAGTTAAGATCGAGTAAGCATCCTTGTCCCAGAGTTTTCAGTTTGTTTCAACAAAAACTAACAAATGATTTGTGTTTTTGTTATGAAAGCTAAAATTCATTTTATACAAATTGTAATGAGTATTTTTTTTGTTCAGTTTTTTTCATAGATCTAATTTAAAGACAATGATTTGATTTCCGGAAAAAATTGTTCTTCGCTTGACGTGTTTTCTCGTTCTGATACGCGCGAGACTTGCACAGTCTATGGCTCGGGGCGAGTTAAAATAATGCTGGGTTCGTCAGTTCTTTTACGGTGTAAAACAAACAGATAACTTTAAGGTAGTATTTTATTTAGAATCAGTAGAACTTGTTTTATAATAATAGTTATACTTCTTTCCCACTTCACTTTGACGCTATAAACACACTTTAAAGGCCCTGTACACTATTGGTAAGATCGAAAAACACAAATGTTCACAGATTCACACATAACTTACATGATTTAAAGTAAGTAATGGTAGAAAGGGTTCCTTAAAATATTTCTGCCTAAAATGCTATCGTTTCTGAGAAATGAGTAAAACAATAGTTTTTATCGCGCGCGATAATAAACTCGATGTTTGAAAAACAGAAAACACATAAGGTCTCTTTTCACTATTTTCTCGTGACCTCGATGACCAATTGAGCTCAAATTTTCACAGGTTTGTTATTTCATGTATGTGGTTGATTACACAAAACATGAACACTGTCTGTGATTATTTTGTCAGCTCTGCCAATCCTGTATAATACCTTTAAGTAACAATACTGTAACTTGACTGTTGATGAGTCATGCAGTTTGTGTTTGTTTTGTGTGTGCATGTTTGATTTAATATTCGCCATGGAGACCGAGAACAAAACAGTAAAGCACTAAGCCACACCACACCGGTTCGAACAACTGGCAGCAAAAGCAAGTCTCATAATAATAGTATTATTCCATACTTTTTCGTTCCCCCGGAATGTTATTTCGTTCCCTCGGAATATTATTTTGAGGGAACGAAATAATATTTGTTCCCTAGAAAATAATATTTCGGGGTAACGAAATAGTAATCCGAAAGAACGAAATAGTATCTCAAGGGAACGAAATAGTATTTCAAGGGAACGAAATAAAATTTCAAGGGAACAATAAAATTTGATTTGACTGTGTTATTGCGTCTTGACATTTCTAGAGCTACGCATTTCGAGTGGTTGCTAATGTGCAGACCATTTTTAGTGCTGATAATAATATTATAATAAATAGTTTAAATTGAGAAAGTTATTGAGAAAGAATTGATCAGCTACTTCCGCGAGTATCAGGCCGTATCTTTTTAAAAACAAACAGGGAGAGCGCTTACGTTGGCTACAGCATCCGGTCTGCCTTTATTACAGCTGCGCGTCCAATAAAATCAGCACCTGCTTCAACATTGTAAATATTTTATCCCAATCTGTCATGTAATCTGGTGAAGTGTCCTGCTTTTGTGAACACATTCATAAAACCCGTACAAATGGAGCTACACAAATGTCTAAAGAGCTTCCGAAAAGCAATCCACACAGAATTCAAAAACTCCGTCAGATTACAGACTTGACTTTAACAAAGCAAGAAGGGGGGTTGTATCCCAGATGGTGTACTGCAACTCTGAAAGTAAAACATGTCAAATGCCACTGCACGTATAAATGGCGAAGCGATGATCGAGGCCTTTATACCGACTTGCACAGATAGTTATTTGATTCGGTGCTATTCGTATGTTTCAATGGTTTTACTTCATATTTATATTCTGTTTTAGTATTTTGTGTGGTGTGTGTGTGTGTTCTCAGCGCGGCAGGTCTTACCTTTATCACATCAAGTTCAAAATCAAAAAAATTCAAATGATTTCGTTCAAGATGCAAGTTGCGGTTATAATTTGAATCAATACAGTCAGAAACCAACAAAGGCGGCGTACTGCTTTTCATGCCACTATAAAGCAGTGTTTGGTAGTAGTCGGCTGACACCGTAATGGTTCACAAACTAAAATGTATTGAAAACTTTCCCCTCTAATTTGACGATTCGGTTAGAGCCACTTTAACACGCACAGTAGCTTTCCTGTAGCAAGCCACACGGGCTTTTGCTTAAAAGGCTATACTTGCCCCGGTGCTTTCATCGAAAATGTACAAAAGTTGCCGCTCGCATTGCTCTTTTATAGTGAGCAGTCCTATTGGTGAACTCCAATGAATCGATAATTAAACAAGCATGAGAATTTCTTTGCAAATTTAAATGTAAAATCATTAAGCTGTTAATGCGGGCTGACTTTGCCACTTTACATTGACCACTTTTCGTACTGAATGCACTTAGTGCCATGCGCGCATCGTCTAAAGGCTACTGTGTTTGAAAGGAAGGTTTATTATGAATATTCATTTTTTCTGAAGGCTTTTGCAGATTCTGATTGGATTGATAATATTATTAATGATGGATATTTACATAGCGCCATTATCCGCCATGGCGCGTGTACATTATTATTCGACCATTAGGCCCTATTTGAATGTTTTTAAAGGGTGAGTACAACATTGGGTAAGATTGACAATTTAAGTGTTCACAGATTTGCACATAACTTACATGGTATAAAGATGGTCATGGTGGAAAACTTCCCTAGAAATAGTTTTGCTTGAAATTCCATAGTTTTTAAAAAAGTAGTAAAATTATAGTCTTAATCATGCAGGATAAAATCCGATGTTTGAAAAAAACACATAATGGGGGTTTTCACTATTTTCTCATGACTCCGAAGACCGTTTGAGCTTAAACTTTCACAGGTTTGTTATTTCATGTTTGTGTTAGGTCACATCAAGTGTGGATACAGGTCTTTGGCAATTACCCATGTTGTACACACTCTTAGACCAACTTGAGCGAAATAAGCAACAAGTGATCTATGCTGAAATTCATTTAAAATGTTTTCAATCAATACGGAAAGTAAGTTCACATGAGAATCAACAAATTTTAATTGTGTAAAAAACAATCATTTTGAATACCCTTCTCCGGTGCTTTTACAGAAAGATTCGCGAAAAGCCCTGTTTCGTCATCACTCATGTTACGTCATGTTGGAGCTCCGTATCGTATAGCTGCTTTGTTGCTGCATGGAGGCATAACAAACACAT
Organism: Leptasterias polaris; assembly: GCA_037783415.1. Lineage (NCBI taxonomy): Eukaryota > Metazoa > Echinodermata > Asteroidea > Forcipulatida > Asteriidae > Leptasterias > Leptasterias polaris. The sequence continues at coordinate 331,623 of JAZGTN010000164.1, forward strand.
ATGACGTCAACGTATTGTCATTTTGACGCACGCGCCGTCAACGGCAAAAGTGTTTCTTAATTTTCAAAACCTTCAGATTGGGGCAAAAAATGTTGATCGATAATTACGACAAAATTAGAAATGTACAATTGTCTAAATTATATTCAAATGATTAACAAACACACTATAATCAAGTTTAAAAAGCATTCCCGTTAAAAACAAATCGCTCAAGTAAGTACCTGCTTAAACCAACTCAGCTCCCAAGGGAGTATAATGCCGGTGCTGACATTTTTAGTGTAGCACACAAGCCAAAATAATCACGATATCAACGTCCCTACTCACAGACACCACTTACTCCTGGGCGAAGAGAAATAATTATAGTTAATTGTCTTTCTCAAGGACACAAGTGTCACGACTGACATTCAAACCACATCCTAACTACTTGGCCTCTAGGATGTGGGTTCAATGCACTAGACCGCTCGGCCATAACACTCAACCCAAATTACAGGGACCAATTTCATAGAGCTGGTGTTTACAAACCGATGAAGAAGAGTCTGTGGTCGATGGTAAACCCAAAATAGGGTGCTGTTTCCGCAGACAATGTATTTGCTATCAGGTAGACACAATTTTAGATGTTTTTGCCCGACTGAATTTTTTTCTGCTGAGCGAGTACATAACTCCGGTACCCTATGTATCTACAAACTTAATAAAATTATGTCAATATTCTTCAATGCGCGTATATTAAAAGAGTCTCTTCATCTTTGTCTACTCGTTTTGATAGGCTATTTTGCAAGCATGCGGAAGATACATCTTTTCGATATCATCCACAGAGAAGCTCTGCCTGGTCATCAATATATCGACTGAAAAGTGCGCACTTTTGAAACCTCTACAATTTTTGAGAAATCCACAGACTATTTTGCACAGATATTTAGCGCCACTGGCACGCCAAAGCAACACTCAACTTCGGAGAGGAGAGCTAAAGTCAAAGGAGCTCACCAAGCCAGGAAATATCGCCCAATTTGAATGTTGTGGTTAGCAAGAAAGTAGCACAAAAACAAAGTCGAAGTCTGCTTAGACAGCAAATCCGATCCAGTATTGGCAATTATAATCTGTCCAAGAGGCCGAAGTTTTACTTTCTGTTCTTTTTTCTCATGCATGCAGCAATGTGTTCATTGTTTTGTCTTTCTTATTTCTTTTTGTTTCCTTAGTTTCTTTTGTTTTCTTTCTTGTTAACCGCTTTTCCTTTAATACATACCACAAGCTTGTTTATTTTTATCATTTTCTGTAATCAATTTAGTTCTCTGATTGAGCTTGACTTTTATGACAATGCCCGTAGTTAATAGTAACAAATTGAAGTAAAGTAAATCCTAAACTCCAGCTACTTTTACCATTAATTCCAGGAGCCACTGTATCATTTTTAAGATTCGAGATTTGTTTTGCAACGCTTGACCATAATATTTTTCCGGAAATGGCTGCACAGGAAACATATCCGTCTTACGTTTTAGCTTGATTATCATCTTTTGCAGTTTTGTACGTCATGGCAGAGGGGCCACCATGTTTGTTAGCTCCTCGCTGAACTTCCTGTTTTGAATGGATGTGAAGGTTAAATAACGAAGTAAAAGGAAGTCCACATAACTTCGAGGAATTTGTGTGAATCGTTACAATCTTCGTTTCAGAATAATCCGGAGGCAAAAGTGCCCTGGCAGATCATCATTGCTATTGGACGTTTTGAGTCTTGTACATTGTCAAACATGTATATTTTTAAAAAGATTATCTGTCTCATAAACAGTTGATGTTAAACCAACTGTTTCAACTGAGCTATTGTGCACTTCTGTGCTTTTCATCTGAATAACTTTGTTCAATGTCCAAACGAGGTTAATGTGACAATTTATCAAAGTGGCTCACTGCGAGGAAACGTTGCTGGATGTTTCTCCTCAGAATCCTTAAGTGGTTTTGCCCGCTATCCTGTTGGTGCTTCAATCTCACCCTGTTTACCCAACTAGAGTGCATTTAGTCATTAACTTCAGCTCCTTGTTACCATATTGCTGTAAACTTTATTCACTTTCACAAAGGTCTGGTGTGCCGCCCCGATCTCACCCAAACACGTCTAGCGTTTATGGCATGTTCTTGACAGACTTGTTTTAGTGAGTGCTTCGTTGATTTAAAGTGCTCTTAAGAACATCATGGTTATAATGAGATATAGTATCGTGGTCGATTGTTAGTCAACAATATCCATCTTTCCATAACTCCCAACTCTGACTCCACACTTGAAGAAATTTGATTATAGTGATGTAATATTGGTTTACATTGTTCACGTACCCTACACGCAGACAAACATTTGGATGTGTATTGCCATTGCTTTATCGAAATAATAGCAACTAATTGCATAAGTATTATTATCTGTACTTTTAGCACAATCGTTTTTTCCACCGTGGCAAATTGTTAAATTTCGTTTCATAGAAAAAAACCATTACCAAGACGCAAATGATTCGATGTCAATACTGATTAGTTAACAATTAAAGCTTTTAATAACCAAATCGGTAAATTGTAAGGAACTTTGAGCGTATTGTTACAATGAAATCATTGAATGGTTCAGTTGAGTTGTGAGTAATGGCGAGAGATGGTCGTGTCATTTGAAGCTGGTGTCAGTCCCCACTGCATCGTTGTACAATGACATTCGGCTGTACATACAATTTGCTTTACAGATTTAAAAACGCGTTCGCTAATTATAGACTTTACCTAATCGTATTTCGTTTACTTTGAGCTAATAGTAACCCTATCTTACTGTAGAGACACGGGAAGGAGGCCGGTCCTCTAATTAAAAAGGACGAGTATTCACCAAAAGACAATACAATAAAAGCAAGCAACAAATTCTACATGATGACGTGTTAAATATAAAAACAATCTCCTGTACTGATTTTAATTCTTCAATGCAACACAGCACATCGAATACAAAATAGCACATGTATACAAAATGCACACAGTAAAATGTACGGCTAAAGGGCAAAAGGTCAGCGCAACACGAGGCTGGCTACACACACACAAGTTTACCCATTATAGCCTATACAGAATGAAATCGTCCCATAAATGACTATATTTCTATGGTCAAAAGATAATTTAAGCTAAAAGTGATACTCACAGAGAGTTCTAGGACATTATTCAAGATTCAAGATTCAAAGCATTTATTGTCATATTAAAAACATGAAAATTGATTTCCGGTGTACAGAATACATAAATATCTAAAAATATCTTAATATCTAAAAAATATCTTAAGATCTAAAAAATTAAGAAATATACAAAATTAAATACTTGCCAAAACAACAACAACAAAGGAAACAACAGCCCCTCCCCCACCCCCAAAACGCACAACCCAAAAACAAGAACACTAACATGTGAATAAATAGCTAAAACCGAGATACTATATAAAAAGTAAGGCCAGGCAAAAACAGATATATAAAATATACATAATTATGCAACAGAATAATAAAGAGAATGGGTTAAAAGTACAGCTTATCTTGAACAACGACTGTTATAAACCTGAATGGCACTGGGTAAAAAAGAATTCTGGAATCTATTTGTTTTGAGGCAGAGTTGGCGGATCCTTCCAGAGCGGTTTTGAACAATTAAATGATTTAGAGGATGAGTAGAGTCCGACAAAATATTATTAAAATTGCTAATCAGACAACTATCAACGATATCTTGCATACACTTCATGTCAGCTCCAATAATCTTACTAGCCTGTTTGGTAATACGCTGGAGTTTCTTACGATTGCAGAGTGTAAGTGAGTTAAACCAACATATACAACAGAAGCTAATGATTAATGTTACTTGGAGCATGGCCAGAGCCATGCTCCCCACAAAATACAGAGAAATACGGACCAAAAGTATATATGCTCTCTCTTGCTAAAAAGCTAAATTGGAAAAGAGACTGGGTCTATAGGTCGCGACCCCAAAGTTAACTTTCTACTGTATAAACACTGAGGGCGCACTTGGACTCCCTACAGGTTCCCTACTTTATGACCACGCGACCCGAGTGGTCCAAAAACAATATAAATAAAAGTGCGACCTTGAAAGGATTCATGAAAACAACAAAGTTAATATAATCCCATAAATTGATACGCAAGATCCATCCTATAACATTATTCAATATGGATTCAGAATCCATTATACACAACAGAAAAATACACTGCATGATATAATATCCACTGAATGTTCACCGAGACCGGGTTTTCTAAAGTAAATACCAACTGACACACATGCATGGATAAAACAATGCCCATGAAAAACCTGTTACAAGCTGGCTCAAAAATCATGTAGGAAGCAGGAAATACATCCCAATACAAAACCTGTCTGGATAATTTCACATGTAAACACACAGTAGCAGTACATCTGTGATCCAATCTCGAATACTAAAAGTGATACAATGTTATACATTGAGGTCAACCACAGCACAGGGTTGAACAGACAAAAATACACTCACACATGGCGGGAATAGCTTGTCTCTATTTATAGAGCAACCATAAAACATACACTGTACAACAAAATGGCTATTTTAAAATCATGTCAAAACTCTAAATAGTTTACACAGCACTTGGTGTAAAATCTTTCAAAAATGCAAGACCCTGTCCTGAAATCAAAATCACATTTATGCTGGATCTCACTAGACAAGTGGTTTTCACTTGCTATACTACAATATACATCAAAATGAACAATTGGACCTGAACAGGCAGGCAAAACAGTTTGGTTTCATTCAAAGCTCACAAAGATTACAATGGAGAATATAATATAACAATTGCTGTAACTTTAATTGCATTTGCTTGGAAAGCAAAAAGGCAAATATATTATCAATCACTAAAATGTATGCATCCACAAGGTAGAAAAGCATGGTAGATTATAAATAGTCTCACCCACACTGTGAGAACAAAAACAGAGTTGGACAACACAGCCAACTTCAAAATTCACACTAAACCATATCAGGCTAGGTGACAAAATTATTTTAATTCTACCTATATAATAGCATCTACAATTGAGGAAGCAAAAAGACCCATCACTATTAGTACTTAGGGTGACAACAATAATTGCATTTCTTGAAAAGTGGTCCTATAAATGGCAGTATACATGGTGAAAACGTCAGACAAATATCTCACTACAAGAGTATTAAAAATATCCCATAAATTGGTGAGAATAAACAGTTGGTTTACACCAAGCTATAAAACTGCTGACTAAAAATATATTTCACTTAGCAACTACACTAAAATTAGGAACCTATAATCCTGTCGCGAAACGTTCTTAGGGAACAAAGTTAGAAATGCAATCAGATATCATAAAATTCCCATATCACAAAGATTGTGAAAGATAAATATAAATACATGACAACTATCTCCATGAACCAAACTTTGACAAGATATAAACTTGGCCTGAATAAAAGCATCTGCACAATCATGAAATTATAGAGATCCAAAAGTCAATACACATACATGCACTTACATTATATCAAATTTTCAATGGCATGTAATATCAATTATAGCTGTATAATAAAATACAACAGATAAATCTCCTCCATAAATTATGAACGAATGCAAGTTTAAAAGTATCCAAAAGTTGGAAAAATACAAAAAGGAAACTTGAAATTTATACAATGCAAATGACTATAAAATTATAATAATGGTACGGAAAACATCCAGCCTCTTTTATGAAGAGAAACACCATGTTATGTATTTATGTGGATCAGAGGCAGCTTGAGCTGACACTACAAGTATGCAGGATTCCTCTGCTAATACAAAATTTAAGTAATGGCATTTGGCCACTGGCCCAAGATGAAACATACTGTGGGCCTACCGATGGTCACCGCTACTGCCAAGACAGGTATATACAAATGAAAATAAATTACAATCCCTAAATACAAGGGAGACTTCCCTACTTTTTCTTTGGCTTTGCCATTTGGCAAACCAAACCAGTGGCTACTAAATACACTGAGGCCCTTGGAAACTGCATGGTGGCTATCACAAAAAACACTCACAGAAGGAGAAATAAAAACATCTCCTGCCACCTCTACATTATAAACAGCAGCAGTTCCAACTGAAATTTGATCAAAAACTAGTGGCTCACAGCCTCTTCAAAAATTGTATCTACCACCTCAACTGAATGTGAAAAAGTAATAGGGTCAGGTTACTGCAACTTATTAATACTGATACTGTCTGCATTTAAATCTTCAAAACACTTGAAAATAGTAAACAATCTGGCATCTAATGCAGCTTTGATGCTATCGACCACATTAGTATTATTAGGACATGCATCTTCATCATTTTCACAAGCAAAAGCTGTGACTGCACTGACTAACGTTTTAGCTAACTCACTATTCGACTTCAAAATAGAATCTGGCAAAATAAAATACTAGCAATGTACGCACAAAATAAGACTTGTTAAAATACAATGAGGCCTAAATTTGTCTAACCACACTGTAGACAAAAAGTACAATTGCTATTCAAAAATTTCCAACTGACATAGTCTTACAAAGACTTAGAAGTTACACAATAATATGCCAAGATAATTGAAATACACAGGAAGTCATAAAGTATTATACATTTACTGGTGTAAAATGTACTAGAAAAATGTGGTTAGCTGAAAACCTCAAGTTAAATACATTAATATGTGTGCAACAAAAAAAATATATATTTGACTTAAAACACTTTACAACTGGCTCTAAAATTATGTTTCTAAAAAGAATCTTTACAAAAGATCCACATGAGACACAACTGCCTTTAAAATGTAAAACAGATCTGCAAATAAGCTTGGATGAAAATGTCAAATATTACATACAATTCTATAAATAGAACTTTACAATATCAGTTGCACAACATACAATGTAAATAAAAATATAAATCCGTCGATGAAGTCCTCACGTCGATGCAGGGAAAGCAAAAAGGCTTTATAGTGACCATCCTATCCATAGATCGCGACGATTTCGCGAAAACAATTACATCCGTTCTCACAGGAGAAAAATCTAAAGTCCGGAGTTATAATCCAGGGCAAATAACACGTCATAAAAATAGCCAATGGCGAAGACAAATCCATTGATGAAAAAATGTTATCAAATGGCGAACACTCAATCCTGTCTACGACGCCATTTGTAGAGACACAGGAAGGAGGCCGGTACGTCCTCTCTAATTAAAAAGGACGAGTATTCACCAAAATACAATACAATAAAAGCAAGCAACAAATTCTACATGATGACGTGTTAAATATAAAAACAATCTCCTGTACTGATTTTAATTCTTCAATGCAACACATCACAGCACATCGAATACAAAATAGCACATGTATACAAATGCACACAGTAAAATGTACGGCTAAAGGGCAAAAGGTCAGCGCAACACGAGGCTGGCTACACACACACAAGTTTACCCATTATAGCCTATACAGAATGAAATCGTCCCATAAATGACTATATTTCTATGGTCAAAAGATAATTTAAGCTAAAAGTGATACTCAGAGTTCTAGGACATTATCCCTCCCAGATTAATGTTACTTGGAGCATGGCCAGAGCCATGCTCCCCACAAAATACAGAGAAATACGGACCAAAAGTATATTTTATGCTCTCTCTTGCTAAAAAGCTAAATTGGAAAAGAGACGGGTCTATAGGTCGCGACCCCAAAGTTAACTTTCTACTGTATAAACACTGAGGGCGCACTTGGACTCCCTACATTACTATAAAGAATGTGCTATAGTTTTGTTTCATGCAATTATTATCCCTATCTATCATAACTGCTCAAGAAACAGCACGCAATCGAAATAATATAGCTCAAAATTATAGTCTCGTGGATTCAAAACTTGCACATAAATAGAGCACATTGGCCGAAAGTACCTGCAGTTCTCGCCAATTTAGTAGATATGAAACGTTTGGAAATGTTTCTGGTGGGCTTAATAATTTGTTAGTTGTTTTGAAAATATTATAAAGCATATATAGGGCATACACATAATATAAGGTTTATGTCACGTATAGAGTAGGTAAGTTGACATCGAGAGCGTACGAGCTTTCGTGAGAATCTTGACTCCCGGGCTCCTCGAATAGCAGCTACAGCGTGTACTGTGGCAATGTTTTTGAAAAAGGTTTTTATCGTGCTGTTTTAATAAATTCCATCCATTGATTATGGTTTGAATGAAAAGAAAACTAATATTTTAAATTGTAGATTGCAAACAACTTCACAAATCTTGGAAAAATATTTGTTACAGCTGACCTTAATTTCCACTTTACGTTTGATCATAAAGATCATGCAATAAAAGGTAACGTGCTTACTATGGGGACACCCCTCATAAGTTCCGAACCCCTATGTTCCGACACCTCTATGTTAACTCAACCTATGTTCCGACACCCCTTCGTTCCTTATAAGTTCCGACAGCCCTATGTTCCGACACCTCTATGTTCCGAAAACTCAACCTATGTTCCGACGCCCCTATATTCCGACACCCCTTCGTTCCGACACTCCTATATTCCGACTGATTGACGTATGTTCCGACAACCCTGTGTTCCGACACCCCTATGTTCCGACAACCCGCTTAGCTTATCATGCCCCAAAAAGCACGTGGAAGTTTGTGACCATGTGATTTTTAATGGGAAACAGAAACTATTATCAGAATAATAATGTGGAAACTCGCGTGAGTAAGCAAAAAACCGGCCGAGTCTTGTAATATGCAGTTAAGGGTGACCACGTTGCACAACGCGCAGAGCACTTACACGGGAGTCTCCTGTCCGCCATTTGGGAATCCAAGAAGAACACGAACCTACGAAAGCCCAATCGTGCCACTGAAGTATATATTATCAGCGGGAACTAATCCGTTATAACGAATTAATAATCCGTTATAACGAATTAATAATCCGTTATAACGAATTAGTAATCCGTTAAAACGAATTACTAATTCGTTATTACGAATTACTAATTCGTTATTACGAATTAACAATTGGCCCATCTCCATGGTGCGACGTACCATGGAGGTTCTTCCTCCATGGACGTACTAAGTACGCCCGAGTTCGGATGCGGCGTTCCTGCCATATTATAACCACTGCCGAAATCATCAATTCGGACTCGGCCGCACAGTCGCACCAATTAACAATTGGCCCACCTCCATGGTGTGACTGTGCGGCAGTGTCCAACCGTCGTTCCTGCCATATCCACATAGCCACTACCGAAGTCCTCAATTCGGACACAGCCGTACATACGTCGCATCATGGAGATGGGCCAATTGTTAATTCGTTATAACGGATTACTAATTCGTTTAAACGGATTACTAATTCGTTAAAACGAATTAACAATCGGCCCACCTCCACGGTGCGACTGAACGGCCGAGTCCGAATTGATGATTTCGTATATGGCAGGAACGCCGAAAAGTTCCATAACTCATCGTTGTTGTAGTCAACGGCTATCCGCATCCGAAATCATCAGTTCGCACTCGGCTGTTCAGTCGCATCATGGAGGTGGGCCAATTGTTAATTCGTTTTAACGGATTACTAATTCGTTTTAACGAATTATTAATTCGGTTTTTTTAACGGATTATTAATTCGTTTTAACGGATTATTAATTCGTTATAACGGATTATTAATTCGTTATAACGGATTATTAATTCGTTATAACGGATTATTAATTCGTTATAACGGATTACTAATTCGTTATAACGGATTAGTTCCCGCTGATATTATATACTTCAGTGGCACGATTGGGCTTTCGTACGAACCACAACGCCCAAACTCAGTAAACTTTGTTTTGTCTATTGAGGGCGCTGTTGGAGTTAAGCGTTAACTAGGGGCGCACCCCTCTAAATGATCTCCCATAGGAACCAATGCTAAATGATAATTATTCAAAAATACTCAAAAAATCGTGTAAGTCTCTCAGCCTCTTGAAAACCAATCAGACATATTTCCGGACAACTAAACTTCAGAATTCTTTTCAATTTTTGGCAGGTCAGCCGTTTGGAATTTTTGCTAACTACCCCAGAAGAAAAAAACACGATTTTATTTTTTTTTCCAAAACCGACTTGCTGCCAGTTTTCGTGAAGCACTTCTCCACTTCCCCGGTCAAATAGGGCCAACTTTAACGCCTAAATTTATCAAGTCTCCTCAAAAGTTGAAGCACAGAACCCCCAGGTTGTGATAGATTTTTATATTTACACAATCTATTAATTGCATGACCCCCAAAACGTTATAATTAAAAATAAGTTGTGGGTTTACAAATTATGATAAGTAGCTTGGCGCATTAATTCTGGCTTATTTAGTGTGGTGCACCCTATAAGGGCACTTAATTATTCTTTATGGTTAAAAAATTATGCTTAAATTGTTGAGAATAAGTCACTGACTTGATATCTGGAAAAAAAAAAGTGAAATGTTATTGCGTTCGTCTACAACAAGGTCCAACATGTTGGAGCATTTACATGTACTCTAAGCAATGCGAGAAGAAAAACCTGCACGACACACTGTGTACATTCTAAGGACAAGTCAGAAGTTATATCCAAGTCCTCACTCAAAAAGTTATTAACATGTCTCTTTTTTATCACAGGATCATAAAAACCTTACAAGTTATTTAATTAATCATTAAGAAGGGGTTAATTGGCATGAACAAGCTGTAAAAATGGAAGGGGGCTGGCCGGGGGGGGGGGGGCACATTTTGCTTTCCCTTAAATTTTTCTAACCATGCATTCATATTAGTCTAAAATGGGGAGCTTTATAAAATTTAGAAAACACATAGGTCACTTTTTGTACATTTAACTGCCCTTTCAAATTTTATTCTACCTCTGGAACGGGGTAAAAGGGGAAAGGGTGGGCGGGGCGTGGGCGGGGCATGTTGAAAAAGGCCAAACCATTATGATTGTTTCTGGTTGATGGGGACAAGTTATAACTCTATCCAGAAACAGATGGCTATTATCTTAGACAATTCCCCTGGGATGGGGGCCTTTTCACAGGTCCTACTGTCCAATATGGAGCATTGGCAATGGTTTTATCTTGATGAATTTTTGTGAAATTTATCTGAAATTGAAAAAAAAAAATTTAAAAAAATATATATATATATTTTGGCATATCGGCCGAAATTTGTGCGTTCAGCGTAGTGTCGGCCCTGATACGCTAGCTTGTGCATCGGGAGAACTCTAAAAGTATTTTTGCTTTAGACCACAACTAATGTGAGATCACTTATGATGGATGCCATTCAATGTTTGTAACAAATCCATTGCCATAAAAATGGGTAGAGCTAGACGCGGCATTTTCAAGATGCAAAAAACTTGGTTCAAGCCGAAAAATAAATTTAATTCACTACAAGACAAAGGCAGTGAAACTCAAAGTATACCTACACCACGGTATGTCAGGCCAACCCATCAGCAGTTGAGTTTAGCCGCCCCAAATACAGAGCGAGGAGATTTCTGCCACATTGCAGCACAGATGGAACAAGACAACCGCAGAAATGTGATGCTCCTTCGCCCAAAAGTTGTAGAAATGGCTCCAGTTGACAAGATCCAGCTCAAGGGAGTGATCCCAATAGCCAACAAATGTGGCCAGCCACTGCCCAAGAGAGGAACTGATCACCAAGGAGGAGGTTATCGTTTTGTAGACATCAACTCAGCTCTAGAGCTGGGTGCACAAGCTGTACTTGATCATCAACAAACACATCCTAAGTGTGATGGTCAACCTAAACTATTGGCTGAGGCAGAAGAGCGTAGAGGTTTAGCCGTCTCAGAGGTAATGTCCTGCAAAAAGTGTGGTTTTAAAACACAAAAGACAAAACTTTACAGTGAGATAGCTAACGAGGGTAGGAAGCGGGGACGACGCACTGCAACCCCAAACATGTCTTTCCAAGTTGGCCTGCAGAACACTGGCATTGCAACCGCAGGTGCGAGGAGGCTCTTGACATCAATGGACACAGCTGTACCATCCACTAGTGGGCTGCAAAAAATTTCGAACAAATGTGGTGAAATTATCAAAAATGAAAATATCAGAGACATGGCAGACAAGAGGAAACTAGTGAAAGACATCCGTGAGCTCCAAGGCTTTGAACGAGAAAGTCCAATTGCAGTTGAAATGGACAGGCAGTATAATAATCCCCTGCGCAACTGTAGGAAAAAAAACCCATTTGTTCCTGCAACACAGACAAGAGACACCGTGTGCGAGAACGCAACTACTTCAAAGTTTGTTATAATGTACCATCAAGAAAACAAGCTTTGTAAAAGTGGTGAAATGTCACCATCATCATTCGGTCAACAATGCACATCCGCTAAGCACGGCGACAAGTGCACAGCTACTCGTCCAGCGCATTTCAATATGGGAGATGAGAGAGAAGGGGGTGTTCGATGTGCGACTAAACTTTTGGAGTGCACGGAACCAGTTCTTGTGGATAGAATAACAACAGACGCTGACGGCTGTCTAGCAAAAGGAATGAATTCTGTCATGAGAAGAAGAACGGGAAAGGAAATGGAAAGTCTGCTGGACCCATCCCATTTGAACCGCTCGCTTTGTGCGGCAGTCAGCCGAGCAAACTTTAGCAGTGACATGTTCCCTGGGAACAGTGCAAGAGACCGAAACAGAGTACAGGACCGATTTGCTGATGACGTGAGTCACAGAGCACAGGCTGAGGCACACCATATTTCCATTAAATGCGGAAATGACACAGCAAGCATGAAAAGACTGGCTGCAAAGGCGATTGATGCAATTCCGAACTGCTACATGGGAGACCATGAGAAATGCAAACAAAATTCTCATGTTTGCAACGGTAAATACAAGTACCCATACCTCTCTCGCTATGTCCGCGGCAGATTTATTTTAACATCTAAAGATGAGGAAATCTTTAAAACAATTTTGGAAAAACGCATAGGAGACGAAGCGATAGAGAGAACCAAGTACAGAACAAGTTCCCAGAAGTCTGAATCCATGAATCATGCCTACGCCATGACAAATCCAAAAGGAACACTAACCTTTTCAAGGAACGGAGCTTCAAGAGATCACAGCGCCATCCATCTGGTGAACAACCAACATGCAAACTCTATTATCAAAAAGTGTGAGGCAACTCATTGCCCCATTACTGCTGGATCACCCGCTGCAAAAGCCCTCGATGCAATGGACAAAAAACAACAATATCACAAAAAACGTGTTATGGGAAAGATCTACAAAAAGCGACGAGCACAGTGTCGAGCTGAACGATATCACACTTACTATGCTAAACAAAATTTGTATCAACCTGGCCAACTAAATCCAAAGTCACAGGACACTAACTCATCGTATAACTATGAGGGGCCAAAGATTCACAAGGAGCACAATTACAGCAGAATGTTCTCAAAATGGAAAAACCGATAGAGTGTAACTCTAATTGAATCACTTGACTTTTCCGGAAACTTGACATTCATAATAATGCAATGTTTACACCTCCCCCACTCTTCTTGTTCAGTTATTAGTTAATACCAACCATGCCATGTATTATGTATGAATGATGATGATGTTTACAACATGTTTATTTCTTCCTAATTGAGGAAGCAACCAGCCGCTGTTGACCCATGATTTTCTTGAAAGTGACTTACCATCACAGTCTCATCAAATAGTCATACACGATAGTCGTACCGTCGATCGTAGTTTGTCCCGTCTTACACACTGTATACTGACTGTTAAGTGTGTAGGAATAGGATGCCTAAAAAAAAAGCAAGCCACTCTTTGAAAACGTTGAATTATTCTGTTAACAAGTGACAATGTTATTGCTATCTATATTTTATTATAATTACTGTTTGCAGCCAGAGGAGTGATGTTTTCACGAACAATAAAAAAAAAACGGCGATAACTGACGAAAGAAGTCTCAAACAACTCATTTCTGTCACGCCTGCAATTGTAAACAAACGGCAGACATGTTTAAATCACAACAAAAATGGCTGCAAGGGCGCCACCATGTTGTATATATAGGGCGCACCCCTCTAAATGATCTCCCATAGGAACCAATGCTAAATGATAATTATTCAAAAATACTCAAAAAATCGTGTAAGTCTCTCAGCCTCTTGAAAACCAATCAGACATATTTCCGGACAACTAAACTTCAGAATTCTTTTCAATTTTTGGCAGGTCAGCCGTTTGGAATTTTTGCTAACTACCCCAGAAGAAAAAAACACGATTTTTTTTTTTTTTCCAAAACCGACTTGCTGCCAGTTTTCGTGAAGCACTTCTCCACTTCCCCGGTCAAATAGGGCCAACTTTAACGCCTAAATTTATCAAGTCTCCTCAAAAGTTGAAGCACAGAACCCCCAGGTTGTGATAGATTTTTATATTTACACAATCTATTAATTGCATGACCCCCAAAACGTTATAATTAAAAATAAGTTGTGGGTTTACAAATTATGATAAGTAGCTTGGCGCATTAATTCTGGCTTATTTAGTGTGGTGCACCCCTAGGGGCGCACCCCTCTAAATAATCTCCCATAGGAACCAATGCTAAATGATAATTATTCAAAAATACTCAAAAAATCGTGTAAGTCTCTCAGCCTCTTGAAAACCAATCAGACATATTTCCGGACAACTAAACTTCAGAATTCTTTTCAATTTTTGGCAGGTCAGCCGTTTGGAATTTTTGCTAACTACCCCAGAAGACAAAAACACGATTTTTTTTCTTCTCCAAAACCGACTTGCTGCCAGTTTTCGTGAAGCACTTCTCCACTTCCCCGGTCAAATAGGGCCAACTTTAACGCCTAAATTTATCAAGTCTCCTCAAAAGTTGAAGCACAGAACCCCCAGGTTGTGATAGATTCTTATATTTACACAATCTATTAATTGCATGACCCCCAAAACGTTATAATTAAAAATAAGTTGTGGGTTTACAAATTAAGATAAGTAGCTTGGCGCATTAATTCTGGCTTATTTAGTGTGGTGCACCCCTAGGGTTCTAAAACAACATGGTGTAAGCTTCATAATTTATCGCAACTTTCTTCGCCCAAAGTAACAGTCCCGCCAAAGTTTGTTAAACGTTATATCTGTGCCTAGTCACCATGTACGGCTACATAAGTTTATACAGAAGTCGGTACTACAAACAATAAAGTTTCTGGATTTGCAGCACAGCATTCTCGTATCTTTGGCAGATTCAACCAGAGTACTGGTTTGCAATTACCAAGAGAGAAGTAAATAATAATATTAATAGTGGCTTATATAGTGGCTTCTTATATAGCGCTCAAATCCGTCACTCAGTGACGCTTATGGCGCTTCAACACGTATTTTTTCTGCAAGGTAATAGTGGGTGCGTTCGATTAGCTTCCCCGGGTCGACCCCGGTCTGCTCATCCGGGTGAGCCCTAGACTTGGTTCCAAGTCTGTGCTCGTGGTTTTTAGTCTACCTGATAGCCAATACATAATTGCCTGAAATAGCGCCCTCTTGTGGATTAACCACCGTCTTTGGCCTACGATCACAGACTTGGGAACATTGTTTTTCGGTTTGTACACACCCTATGGCGAAATAGTCCAAAAGTGGACGGAACACTCTGATTGGTCAGAATCTCAGAAGCCGTCAATAAAATGCACATTCAAACTTGACCGTTTATACCACGGGATATAGTACAGAAATACAACATTGAATCACATGTAACTAATCTGCCTCTGCTCAGTGATTCAACTTACAGTTTGGAAACAAAAAACCCAAAGTGATTCTAGTTTTTAAATTCAAAATAAATAAAAACGTTGGGAAAATCATTAGACGATTCCATTCAAATAAAGGGAACACAGTTTTTCGTCTAGTAGGGATCAGGTTATTTGTTATGTTTATTTTTCAATATTTTAAGAATACATCTAGTATTATTTTATGTATAAATTAGAAATAGCATACGTACAAAGCACTATAAAAATTAAAAACAATGACTCAATCGATTTTACAGAAAATGCTGAAGTGATTATAACCTATTGGGAATAGACGCAACCAACAGGAGTTTTGTGGCCTCCTGATTGGCCATCTCTCTGGCATAGTGTTGTTATGTAAATGTCAGTTGTGAATAAATGAATATCCCGTATACACAAGGGGGTCAAGTCTGAGATTGCGAGCTGAGACCGCGTGATAGCCATTCTGCGGGGGAAATTTTGTGTGGCTGATGCAGAGAAATAACCGCGATCTCAGACTTGAAATCAAGTCTAGGTGAGCCCCTAACCATGAGCTAATCGAACGCCAACTTCCCCCAGCATTCACACCGATGCATCTTGGGACAGCCGACCGGAACTACTTCCATTTTGTGCCGTATATGTCCGATACTTTCCGTGGATTCACGAAAACATCGTAAAATAATTATTCTCAAGGTAAAACTGCAACGTTAAACAATTTGTACAACCCCACAGTGATACAAAGGTACCCGGCTTCGAATAAAAAATACTTATTGCTCACAAAAACGAGTGTTGTAATGGCGAAAATGTGTGTCAAACTTCCTAAAATGTCCCGCTGAATTACAAACAAAATGGTGGCCATTCAGAAAGTTTTTCGCCGTGACGTCATGAACTAGAGTCAGCCCCAAGTAACCCGCTCCATGAGCAGGGCACTTGGGTCTCACCCGGGTGAGCCACAGCAATGACGTCAGAGCTATTCGAACGCACTGGGGTCAGACCTGGGTCGACCCGGGGAAGCTAATCGAACGCACCCAATATATGGAGCTACGTTTTATGAGACCTTTTGGCGGAAATTTTTTAGAGGTGCGTGTGCGCGTGTACCATTTCCGCCTTTTTGGGAGTCAAATCAGGTTTCAGTATGACGTAATTCGACCATTTGTACGGGCAATTTTGAACTCACGTTCATGCGTTTCAGTATAATGGAGATCAATGGTTGCAATACAACCTCGTTCCCAGTGGTATACGATCTCGCCGGGCGCCATGTTGTTTTCTTTCCCAGAATGCATCGCTCGATCATATCCCCCTGGAAGTGTGACTTTGAAATATCCAAATATAAGGGATATTTTAATTAGCTCTGTGGTTGATCCATTCTGTGTTAAAGACTACGCAGAGCGCGCTGTCAAAGGACGCACAAGTCATAGAGCAACTGACCCCCTCTCACTCTTTTTCAATCTTGTGATACATTTAACTGTATGCAGTTTAGGGTGCCCATATAAAAAAATGATTCATTTGAAATGTATTGCGTCGAAATACGTGCATTTTTACACGCGCGTACTAAGCGCCTGACAAACGCCTAGGGCCGATCGAAAGTTTTTAACAAGCGTACACGCATAGTAGTCACTTTGGGTGAGCCAATCAGTGTTGATGTTTAGTGTTTCCCTTCCAGGGGTTAGAGACGTACGCGGAGTTAGCGAGGCTGGTTGCAATATGACGTAAATCGGCCATCTTTACGGGCAATTTGGAACACACAGTCATGCGTTACGCGTGAGAACGGTGTGCAGCACGCGCATATTTCACAAAACTCATTGCATGATTGGTTAGTGAATGACGCGGCTGCGTTAATAATTTGAGCGCTTGACGCGCGTGCAAGCCAAAATGCGATTTGCCCGTAAAGATGGCGTCTACTGGGAACTATCTATAATGGAGATCAATGGGAACTATCTATAGACCATTGATCTCCATTAAAGTGACAGACCCATTGCACAACGCTCAGCGCGCATACACGCGCGTCTCCTGTCCGCCATTTTGGGTGTCAAAACGTGCACAAAAGAATGGTACACGTGTTAACGCACCAATGCGCGTGTAAACACGTGTACTATCCTTTTGTGCACGTTTTGACACCCAAAATAGCGGACAGAAGACGCGCGTGCAAGTGCGCTGCTGGTTGTGCAATGGGTTTATAGATGGATTGCAATCATAATCAGCCTCGCTACCATGGGCAGCGCGCCATATCGATACCTCTCGTCACTAACCCCTGATAGGGATGTGTAGAAAAACAACGCTGATTGGCTATCTAAAGTGAACACTTTGCGTCCACGCGTGTTGAAAACTTACGAGCACTTGCATGGCGCTTGAAAGACGCTTAGTAAGCGATGGTACGCGCGTGTAAAAATGCAAGTATTTTGACGCGTTTCGATTTCAAATGAATCTTGTTTTTACACGGTCACCCTAAACTGCATGCGGTTAGAAATGTCACAAGATCAAAGAATAATGAGAGGGTACCACTCAAACGTGTTCTTCGCTTGACGTGTTTCTCGTTCTGATACGCGCGAGACTTGCACAGTCTATACTATCGATATGGCGTGCTGCCCATGGTAGCGAGGCTGATTATGATTGCAATCCATCTATAAACCCATTGCACAACCAGCAGCGCACTTGCACGCGCGTCTTCTGTCCGCCATTTTGGGTGTCAAAACGTGCACAAAAGGATAGTACACATGTTTACACGCGCATTGGTGCGTGAACACTTTGCGTCCACGCGTGTTGAAAACTTACGAGCACTTGCATGGCGCTTGAAAGACGCTTAGTAAGCGATGGTACGCGCGTGTAAAAATGCAAGTATTTTGACGCGTTTCGATTTCAAATGAATCTTGTTTTTACACGGTCACCCTAAACTGCATGCGGTTAGAAATGTCACAAGATCAAAGAATAATGAGAGGGTACCACTCAAACGTGTTCTTCGCTTGACGTGTTTCTCGTTCTGATACGCGCGAGACTTGCACAGTCTATACTAAAGCACTAGTTTAAACGTAAAACGCGTGCATCACTTCAAGTGCGCGTTCGAACTGTTTACCTTGATCACGTGACCAATGGCCGCAATATTTCCATCAACTTGAACAGTCGTCGAAACTGCTTGAACTTTGAATAGTTAATTTGTATTTTATAGACGATCAGTCTTCAACTTATAAATACGACCACAGACATATTCCAAAAAATGTTAACCTATTCTTTTTACTGTTATTACACTTTTTCAATGACATTTGAATTGTAAATTTTATATTATTATCCCTTTTTTAATGTTCAATTAGTCTGTTTCCAACTGGATTGTTCTCAGGTAATGCTTGAAAACAAGACAAAACTAGTAAATGCTCATTAAGATGGAGTCAACGAGACAATGCTTGCAGGTATTCTATATGTTTTTATGTTATGTTAATTACTTGATGTCAAATTGAAAGAATACACAAACCTATGTATAAGTGTCATCGTTGTAACATTACAACGAACTTGTTTATGTTCATATTATTCTATTGGACAGAGCAGTGGTCAAACAAAGATCCAATGTGGCAATGATATTGTAATTGACTCTGGTATTGTTGAGATGCAAGGTTTCAATAGCCAATTCCACTTTAATTCTATGACCTAACCTTTTCACATCGAGCATAGAATCTGGCACATAATCACTTGTTTGAATTGGAAAACAGCAATTGCAATGTACTATAAGTTACTAACAGTAATACATTCATTGTAAACATTCTCTTTTTATAATGTTTGGTAATGTTAATAAATCCAGGAATAACTTGCATTGCAATAACTATGAACTTATCGTAAAACTATGTTTCTTAATTACAATACCTTCGTGTCACTACAGTAGCTATTCCATCAAAATTAAAGACTAATTAATAGTACCCATTACCCAATAAACAACCTTGTACCAATAGGTTGGCAACATTTTGAATGGTGATTTCTGACATAACAAAAGAGGAGTACCCATTACAACTACATCTGGTTTCATAACCTGATCTGCAAAATATTAAAAACAAAACCTAAAAACAAGGTGAGATATTTATAGAATATAATTTTATCTTAAAAATACATTTACGCATACAAAGTACACAATATTCACAATTTCAAAAAGATTTAAAATGATCAACAATTTTTTCTTTAGGTGCTCACAAAATACACGTTACACTTCCATGACTGTGGGAGAACTCATAGTGAACCATACTTGTAAACAAAGGTTAAATAGGAATAAATAAAAACAATTACGTACATTTTAAGTGAATAATTCTAGCACCTTCATAGCAATCAATGTTGTAAAGGAAACAATCAACCAACAATGTTAAGCGTCATATGCAAGGACACAAGTTCAAATCAATTGGACCATGACTGTAAATAACACATTTGTATTTAAATATGAACTCACTTCGAAATGTTGTATACACCTTTTATTTAAACTGTGCTTTTGTTTGATTATCCATTATGATTGTTCTCTGTTTTGATAGTTGTGTAATTTATTTGACATTTCTAAACTAAATTTTGGGGTGAACAAAGAAAACTTGACTAGAGTGGGATTTGAACCTGTGACCTCCGGGTTACGTGCCGGTGCTCTACCATGCAGCTGGGCTATCTAACCCTTTGTTGGCAGTCTCCCGTCTGTTTTATGTGTCTTGCTATGTCGTTTATCGATCATTGAGATGAATCTACAATTGTTGTGGCGGTCCGGTGGATTATATTGCTTTGCTATAACAGTCTGGTGTGGTTTGCATCTATCCCATAAATTCCCAGATATTCATATGACCTGTATCATAAATGGAGCTTGGGATTACCCTCCACCCTATACAACTACTTGAGATGAAACAAAATTAAAAAGAAGAGAAAGGTTATGCCACTGATGCCGAGCTTTCCATGCTTGAATTTTTTTCATCTGTTTTATGTAACCACAAGTGTTAGCGGGGTTCTTGTATTCATTTGGCGCTTGATATGTCGCGTGGTGAATCTTAGGAAATCTTTTGAGGATTTTAGGGGGTGCTTCTGTACAAGAGTAAAATATAGTATGTTAAAGTTGGGGAACATTTTGGGGGAACTCTCTGTCACATGTCAAGCATGGTATATCGCTATAAATGATGTTGATTGTTTAACTGTTATTACTGATTTGTTTTGCAACCATACTTCTTTATTCATTGTGTATTTTGTAAAATTAGCTTGTTTAAATTAAATTTTAACTAATATTCATTACACAACAAGTCAAACTTGTCAAAAGCTTCACAATGTTGGTCACCTGAGGAACAAGCCAAGTGCATACCATCAATCAGCTTTTCTTTCATCATATAATTTATAACATACGTGTATGTGTTAGCTCAAATAATAACTTAAACTAGTAGTTTCATTGAGATGGCGTCTGCATAAAAATGTAAAACTTTGGTTAATCAAGATACAGCTTTGTTGGACCAACTGCATCGGGAACAGAGTAAATGTGTTGTTTCTGAGCGGACTCAGTTTTGATGTTAAAATTGAGTGTGGATTCGAATTCCATTCATGACACTTGCGTTCATGAGCAATTTGCTTTCCAGATTAGACTAAACGGGTATCTGTGAGGGCAGAAAGGTTTGATTGATAGTTCGATTAATTTAGCTTGTATACAATCTTTTTGTTGCACATGCTTCATACTTCTCAGGGAACCAATATAAGCTGCTTAAATCGAAATGGGTTAGAGTGATAGCAATAATGTGCCCTGGGTGTTAGAATTGGCAGATATTAATTCCATTAGAAGATGTGTTGGAAAATCGCCAAGAAACGTTCAGTCCCAAATCTAAATAACTGATCAGTTTCAGACTGGAAAGATTGTTAGATTGGCCAATATGAGTTGTGGACGGAGGCAAATAACTGCAGTTAAAACACATTTATCATTGGTTTACTCGTGAAATGTGAATTAATTGAATGTAAACTATTTTTTTCTAATGGAAAAAACTTCATCCGATAGACAGACAAGTCCACTACAACATTACATTTCAAGGCTGATTGCACGTAACCACATACATGTATGTTCATGGGAGACACTGAAACAGGGCATATCAGTAGCTTATCAACTGTGCAGACTTTCCAAATCAGTTCAGACTTTTGAAACTGCTGATGAGTTTAAGAGCTAAATGAAAATACATGATTAATCAAAAGCTTCACAATGTTGGTCACCTGAGGAACAAGCAGGTACAATATCTAGGCGTTGAATCTTTGTAGCGGCACCTTGAGCACGATTGAGGTGAATTTATCTTGTACATTATCATAAATTTCTGTATCAATTGTTATTATTACTATTATTATTATTATTATCCACATGGCTTTTACCAGTATGTATGTAGAAACGTAAATTATAGACTATAAATTGAAAGACAATGTGTACATCTCACTTACAATACTTGTCAAAAACCAAAATGAAGCATCCATAAAGCTCTAGGCGGACTTATCCTGTGTTTATCCATAATGCATCCTGTACTGAAGTTTCACATCCAGATATCGTGATAGAATTGTTGAGCTCACTTGCATCTGAAGAATACAGTACCTGTAGCAGTCACTTAGATTCCTATTAAAAGCTGATCCACTTTGAATCCTCCACTTTGGAATCCTTATCAAGAGTCAATCTACTACTGTACTGTAAATTAGGCATAACTACCAAGACAATTGAGAAAGAGAAGGGTTGTGGTTGGCTTGATTACAGCACTGATACTGATCTCTTAGAATCTTTTTATAGTCAGTTTATGTTGAACCCTGCTGGACCTGTCACTTTGTTTATACAGCAGTAACATAAACACATTGTCCAAACACACAATCACAAATGAGGAAAAATGCAGCTAATTTAGTAAAGCAATGATTGAGAGCCCGATGAAACATTACTCTGTTGTAAAGCACTGCATGATTTGGCCTTTTCATGGAGGGGTTGGAAGAGGGGATGGGGTCATCTCAATTTCTTCTCCATTTTTCGCATCTTCTTTTCTTTCCTTGCCATTTCTCTGCCTCTTACACTTGTTGCTAGTCTGTAGACAACAAAGGCTGCAACAAAATGTATTAAAAAGAGAATTCAACGTTGATTTTATTGCAGGCACAATCAGAAAGAGTTAAAAAGGAAAATACAGAACATATTTGTGAGGAGCGGAATAGAGATGTTTGACTGATGTGTATGGGATACAGTTGATGCATAGACTCAACTCCTACAACTAAATGTGATCTGATTAAAGTACTCACATATCAGGGAGCCTAGATTTTAGGCTCATCCCATCTGTATACAGTGCCACTGATGCCAATAGGCGACATTATGGACAGGAGATGATAGTAATTTCGGTGTGGGGGGGGGGGGGCTAAAAACAATGGCTTTTGATCCAGCAGTGTGCCTTCATTTTAACACTACAAGACAAGGGTACACACACAAATGCACAAATATCTTTTTAAAAGGCATTGATAAGTACTAGTCACTACTCTAGTAAACGAGTGATGGTGATGCTCCGTCCCAACTTAAGAATCGTCCAAACCATAGCTGGGACCAGTCCCAACTTGAGTGTTACAGTTGGGATGGCCCAACTATATGGGGATTAGCTGAGACTGCCTGGTAATGTGATAGCGGGTTTTACCGCATCACTCCGTCACTCAGTGGGCCTCTCTACTGCTATTTTTACTCTACTAGTACCAATGTCTTTTTCGAATGCCAATCAAATCACGATGTCATCAGCCAGCCAGGCTGTGGGCCGAGCGGATTTGTAAAGCAACCATTGAAATGTTTCCACCCTCGCTCCGCCCACAGCCTGGCCGACCAATGACCGTATGACGTCGTGATTTGATTGGCATGATTGGGATCAATCCAAAATGGCCGCGCTCAAAAAACATTGAGGGAAGTAATTCCGAGGTAATTGAAAAATTATTACTTTAAATATCTTTTTTAAAAGCTATTAATTTAAACATCCAAAACACCCAGGGCAAGCTAAAGAGTAAGAGATAAGTGAACATATTCAGTTGGTTTAAACAGCTGACCAGCCCATAGGGAATGCCTCTTTAATTTGTGATCACATGGGGCCCGACATGTCGCCAAGGATTCAGAAAGACCTTGGCCACAAAAGTGGGGCTATGGTTTTCACTGCTGTTTCAATTTTGCCTATTTCATTTCCCTTTTCACGTTTTGAACTTCATGTATAACTAAGTTATACATAAGCCTCACGTTTTAAATGAAAGGGAAGCCATTATAATGAAAGACTTCCATTCGATATATGGGAACCTTACTTTATTTTAAAGTTTCCTTTATAAAATTATAAGGCAAGACTAGAGATAGCCGACGTGGCGTGGTGTGGCATGTGTCATGATCTGGTCATGGTGGTCAGGTGGTGTGTCCTCTAGTCTATGCATATGGTGCAGTGATACTTTACACCATAACTTATTTTAGCTTTTTTGTGTTATCCTCAACAATTCCTCAGATTCAAATGTCTTTTCCCTTCTTGTATTTTATATCTGTTTTTGTCCAATTGTTGTATTTTAAAGAATTCTGTGGAGATTGTCTAATAAACAAACAAACAAACAAACAAACTGTAGTCGTAGAATGTAGTGTTGTTATTACATTGAACATTAACATTATTAACAACATTCATTTTGGTTCGTGACAATTTAACTCACCGACAAGGGATATGATGACGATTGCAGGAATAATAAATACACGGTTGTCAAACCCTTCCTCAACAGGGGAATTCGGATCTTTAAATTCAACCATTTCGTTCTGTTTCTTGATAGAGAACAGACTGCTGCAATCGTAGGCTATGTTGTGTGTACGTGTGTTTATATGCTACAAAACTAAAGTAAGTAGTACACTCATCACACTGTGTATGCATGATCGATATTGCTACGGTGCTTTGTGTACCTGTTATAATAGTAGTCAGTAATCCAATCAGAGTACTTATGGTGTAGAAGTGACTGACGTCGTGGTCGAGACCCCCTTGTCGCATAACAAAAACCTGCCCCTGGAGGGCGTTTTCGTAGCATCCAGTCTCTCATCAATCAACTTCTATTCTTCTATTCTTGAATAAAAACATTTTCCGGACAACTACGCCTAAACTTCATCTTTATAATTCTTTCGATTTTTGAGGTTAGCCGGTTTGCTTTTTAGCCATGCTCATTAAAAAATGCTAAGAACGTACAACCATGAAGAACGACTAACCTGGCCAGACTACATCTTCGAAAAAAAAACCTAGGCACCAAGCAATCGGAAATTGAGAGGGGACTCTATATGTTCCGACAACTCAACCTATGTTCCGACGCCCCTATTATTTTATTCTGACACCCCTACGTTCCGCCACCCTATCTTCCGACATTCCTATATTCTGACTGCTTTTTGCATGTTCCGACAACCCTATGTTCCGATAACCCGCTTAAGCTTATAAAAATGCCAAACTAAAAGCACATGGAAGTTGGTGACAATGCAGTTTCGGTGGGAAACAGAAACTAATATCAGAATACATGTGGAAAATTACGTGTCGGAACTATAGGGGTGTCGGAATACAGTGGTGTCAGTCGGAATGTGTTGGAATATTGAGTTGTCGGAACATAGGGATGTCGAAACTTAGGGGTGTAATTATAACCAATAATGAGAGCCCCCAAATGTTCAAGGTTGAAAGTCCAACAACCCGCCAGGAGCACTTCTGGCCATACGAACTTCATGATCGTTGATTTGCTGAAAGTGTGCAGTTGTGGATCGGCACCAGACCTGTTAATCTGGGGGGCAAGAGAGGGCATGCTAACTTAAATTTAGGGGGGGGGGGGCAAACAAAAATCTATAATGAAATTTTGTACTGCAGAAAAGCATTGACTTACCACTTTGACGGACTTACACCATGCAGCGTTATTCTTGAGTGGGGGTATCGATGGGACATTTACGTCAATATTAACTTCAATCCTGGGGTGTTTGTGTTTGGGTTCAGGATTCTCATCGCTAGATTCAGAATCAGATCTGTGCCTATCATCATGGGATGGAGGTTGTTTGGATTTCTTGCAAAACTTTCTAATATCCATTTTAACTTACTGTTTTACCAACGTGTTTAAGCGCAACAACTAGCAGTAAGCATAATACAGCACTCCTCAATCCACGTGAACATCAAGTTTATGTCGTGTGTCAGTACTGTATTTATAAAGCCTACAATTCGTGACTACAGAAATAAGATTTTGCACTGTGTGAATTTGACGTGTTGTGCGAACTGCGTGTACAATGGCTGCTTGCGGTTTTGGGCAGACAATGCATTTATATTTATAGCAAGTTTCCAAGCTTGTACAGATAAATAAATCCACATTTTATTAACATTGCCGGAGATGCAAAGTGTATTGGGCTTTTTTGATGGTGCCAGCTATAAATTATGAGGGATGAAATTGAGTTTATTATTTACAGCACAAACAACATTGTAACAAATTGGGTGCACTGGTTTGGGATTAAACTCAATTTCCGCCATCGGGGAAAAAACTGGGGGGGGGGGGCAAACTGGGGGGGGGGGGGCAAAACAAATAACTGGGGGGGGGGGGGCATTTCCCCCCCCTTGCCCCCCGGCATGAGTTTCTCACTAGTCTGGTACTCCCCATAGAAATAGAACCCGGAGAACGCTGAGTGCGTCATTGTGCGTGCGGTTTCGTTGTGAGACCATTTTTATGGACGCGCGTACGCCATTTTTTTACGCGTGTATGGCAAAATTAGCATATTACGGTCTATGTGCGTGCGTTGCCATTTTTGCCATACACGCGTGTCACGTGATGATCATTTTGCCATACACGCGTGTCGCGTGGTATTGATACGCCGCGTCCACAGAGACGACACAGAGGACGGTCGAGCTCAGCGTTCTCCGGGTTCTATTTCTATGGTACTCCCCTAGTTTCTCTCCGGCGGCGGCCATTACATCCACTCGAAAACCATTAAGTAATTGCAATCATAAAATGTATTTATTTGTGTGTATATAATTGTATTATGTTTGTTTTGCCTAATTAAACAAAAAACAGTGTTTTCTTTTTTCTAAAAGATTAAAATCATAATACACAGATTGTACAGTAGGTATGTATCGCCAAAGTGTTGAATATAAAATAGGCCGAACGGCAACCCGTGGCCCCGAGGATCGGATGGGATCAGAGTGGTTGGCCTAGTAAAAATTTCCAATGGTTCCATGGATTGTGTTAAGTTTTTCAATCTTTCATCCAGGTATTACAAGCATTTTAACTCGATTTGGGTTCAATCTCATAGGGCGGTCGGGTTGTCGTCTGGTATCTTTCCTGATCGCCTTCCACCTCTAGGACCCACCCGCAAGTTCGAATCCCGCCGGGGTACTATGTAGATTGGGTTTTATGTCCACGGACTGTGTGGGTTTTCCCTGGAATATCAAGGACTTTCCTCTCACACCTAAAACTGAAACTTCCTTGGCCTTCTTTGTCTTCTCTCCATGGGGTTCGTGATAGGCCTAAAGTTCGCATTTTTGAGAGTCCTTGGCTTCACAACCATAATGAGATACTTTTCACGTGTAATTTGATCTTTATGAAAATCTGACCCCAGATCTTTTGCCAATTATTTTGTTTTGAAAAACTACAATAGGGCCTATCTAAAGGAAACTGCTCTCGAGAGTCCCGGGGGACAAGTGGTGAATCGGGGGTAGAAAACTGTGAACAATAGGAAGCTCCCCGCAGTATTGTCCAATAGATTTACCGTAAAAAACGTAAAGATTTACCGTAAAAATCATAAGCAATCGGCACTAGAAACGGTCTTGTTTGTCTGTTAAATGGTACAAATAACATACGAAGTTAGAACTATTTATTGCATTCGTTCCTTAATACAGTTAAATGTATCAACAAGAAATATTTACGATATATTTATGATTTAAATCTTAAAATTATGAAATGATAAAGGAAATGTTAATTGGGCCCAATACAGTGTTTTTGTTTCGTTTTGTTTTGTGTTTGTTTGTTTGGTTTGACAAGCTCCATCAGTTGTTCTGAAAGCGTTCACTTTCACTTCCGAGGCTAACAAACTAGCGGATGGAACCCAAGCGATGGGGCTATGAAGCCCAAGCCGCGGTTTCAATATGGTTCTATAAACACCGCACAACACGCTCACAACCAATCAAACATAGAATCCAACAAGTATAGTCGTATATGAGGAGGTATAATTCATATACCTTTGGTCATCATCTACAGTATATCAAAACTAATTTAAAAGTTATCAAACATCCCTTATTAAGTTCTGTAACACATTCCTGCCTATTGTATTTTACCACTTTGAAAACCATGATTCAAAAGCTGTTGCTGCTGGAAAACACTGGTGGTGTAATTATTGACTCTATTTGGTACAGAATCTTACCATTTAATACGCAATTAATGTAGTATATTGGTTCCCTGATGCTACCCTGTTTATTAATTTTCTTTAAACTTTAAATTGTGAAACTCATCTGTCCGTAACTAGCAAGGGGCGATTACACATTCCTGATTGATATCTCCAACACTTGCTGTACAAAAATACACGGTAAACAAGAGTGAATCGATTGCAAAAAATTAAATAAACATTAAATGAAATATGTTTTAGTAGAAGCGCACAATGATTGAAATTTAAAACAAACATGCTTAAAATTATTTACTGCATCATTGTCTTTAAAGAAGAGTACATAAACAACATTCCTTTCTCAAAACACATGTTTGAACAATAGACAATGGCTGTTTTTGAGCGCACAGATTGTTCACCCCCCCCCCCCCCTCTCTCAATGCAACAAAATGCTAAACGTTTGTTGTGGTTTTGTGTTATCCCTAGCTGGACAAATATACAACATCGAATTTTCTCCATAACTTTACTAATAACTTTCAGACAGTGATATTTCTAGGACGATTATTTACAACATTAAAATATCAACAAGAAATTCCTGAATAATTATCAATATATGACCTAAAGTCTTTTGAGACATTTTGTGACCCCTTAAAACTACACAGCATGCAAAAATGAAGTTAGAACATGATCAAACAATAAAATCACATAAAAAGATTTACAAATACATCATTAAGATGGTAATGCTTGCAGCAGAAAAAACCATGCAAACCGTTATGCGATTAGAGTATCTCCAAACAATCTTTGATGAATAAATACATGGTACAGGCAAAAAAGATAACAAATAAATGTCCCAAATTGGTCCATTTTGGGTTTGAAAGTAGATTCCTTAGTGGGGATAAGTGTGAATTAGACGCAATGTTTTCTAGAGCAACTACATACAAAATAAATTCAATAAGAATTCTGAGAGACACTTGAAGACATGTGCAAGAGATAAAACAATTAAACTATCAAGCAAACTTTGTATGAAGCCAGTATTATGCACTGAACAATTACATGTTTAATACAAACGCATGGCAATGGCAAGCTTTTATATATTGTGAAATCTCCCCATAGGCAGTGAATAATGTACAAAATAAAACAATCTAAAAAGGAATGACACAAGTTAAGAATACAGAAGAGAAAATAAAGGTCGTTAGAAGATTAAACAACAACAAAATTTGAGGGGATGGGGCAGGCTTGATGAAGTACTCCATACAAATTATTGACAACTTAGTATGACCTTTACAACTTGGCTTCAAATAGCACAAGTACCTGGTTTGCACTAAAAGGCACTTTATTGTAAAACATTCAAGTCCAATTTACACAATGCTCTCTCTCAGCAGACACTGGTGTGGAGCAATCTCATCATCTAAGCTACTAGTACTAATGAGCTTATTTACTTACTCCCTCCTAAGGCTGCTTGATTGCCTAGTACCAATACACTGCTTCAGGTCATCAAACATAAATATTGCACATGTTGGTAGAGCTACATGTAGCTGATAATCTCAGTTCATTTTAATGGCTCATGATTCCAAACAGATTTCTCTCACTTTGCATGTACATGTGCTTAGAGTTAGAGTGTTTCATTCACAGGTTGCTCATTTGAACTAGTACAGTGCTTTTTGTTACTTTGCCTGAAAACTTGCCATAACTTTTCAAGTGCATTGCAGACAGTACACTTTGACATGATGCTCCAGCTCATTCCTTTTACAGTCTGCTTTGAGTTATTCGCTTGTAGACCATTCATGATTGGACGACAAGCTGCCTTAGGTTGTCATGATTGGCTGATAGACTACTTTGAGTTGTTTCCTTTGTAAACCTCACATGACTGACTGAGAGGCTACCCTGGGTTATCATGACTGGCTGACAGGCAGCCTTGGGTTGTCATGATTGGCTGACAGGATGCCTTGGGTTGTCATGATTGGCTAGCAGGCTGCCTTAAGTTATCATGATTGGTAAACAGGCTGCCTTTGGGTTGTCATGATTGGCTGACAGGCTGCCTTGGGTTGTCATGATTGGCTGACAGGCTGCTTTGGGCTGTCATGATTGGCTGACAGACTGCTTTGGGTTGTCATGATTGGCTGACAGACTGCTTTGGGTTGTCATGTTTGGCTAAGAGGCTGCCTTGGGTTGTCATGATTGGCCGACAGGTTGCCTTGGGTTGTCATGATTGGCCAGCAGGCTGCCTTGGGTTATCATGATTGGCTAGCAGGCTGCCTTGGGTTGTCATGTTTGGCCGACAGGCTGCCTTGGGTTGTCATGATTGGCCAGCAGGCTGCCTTGGGTTGTCATGATTGGCCAGCAGGCTGCCTTGGGTTGTCATGATTGGCCAGCAGGCTGCCTTGGGTTGTCATGTTTGGCTAAGAGGCTGCCTTGGGTTGTCATGATTGGCTGACAGGCTGCCTTGGGTTGTCATGATTGGCTGACAGGCTGCCTTGGGTTGTCATGATTGGCTGACAGACTGCTTTGGGTTGTCAGGTCGTTTCATGATTGGCTAGCAGGCTCCCTTGGGTTGTCATGATTGGCTGACAGACTGCTTTGGGTTGTCATGATTGGCTGACAGGCTGCCTTGGGTTGTCATGTTTGGCCGACAGGCTGCCTTGGGTTGTCATGATTGGCTGACAGACTGCTTTGAGTTGTCATGATTGGCTGACAGACTGCTTTGGGTTGTCATGATTGGCTGACAGACTGCTTTGGGTTGTCATGTTTGGCTAAGAGGCTGCCTTGAGTTGTCATGATTGGCCGACAGGCTGCCTTGGGTTGTCATGTTTGGCTAAGAGGCTGCCTTGGGTTGTCATGATTGGCTGACAGGCTGCCTTGGGTTGTCATGATTGGCCAGCAGGCTGCCTTGGGTTATCATGATTGGCTGACAGGCTGCCTTGGGTTATCATGATTGGCTGACAGGCTGCCTTGGGTTGTCATAATTGGCTGACAGGCTGCCTTGGGTTGTCATGATTGGCCAGCAGGCTGCCTTGGGTTATCATGACTTGCTGACGGGCTGCATTAGGTTCAATGGTTGTCATAATTGGCTAATAGGCTGTTTTGGGTTCCTTTGTAGACCTTTCATGATTAGCTGACAACTTAAAGTTGCATCCTTTGTTGACCTCTCATGATTGGCTGACAAACTACTTTGGGCTGTTTAGTTGTTTACTTTGTAGAACTGTAATAATTGGCTAGCAGGTTGCCTTGGGTTGTCATGATTGGCTAACAGACTGCTTTGGTTTGTATCCTTAGACCTCTCATGATAGGTTGGCTGGAAAACTTCTTTGATAGATTAGTAAGCTGCTTCAGGTCGTTTCACTTGAAGACTGTACTTGACAGATTTTTGTGTGAATCTGTAAGAGTTTATTTAAAAAAACTTATTGTTACCAATATATCTATCTTGATTATTTACATACAAAGCAAACAAGTAAAACTTTCAAAGTAATGATATGGTGAAAATAAACATTAATACCATTGGCTTCTTTTACAATGGCAAGTTATCCCTCGGACTTTAAAGGTAGGGTTATCGTTTGGTTTTTGTCAGCGTAAAACCCATTTATAGGCAAAATTATAAAGAAAGATACAATAAAGTCACATGTGAAAGTTTCAGATGAATACAGTGTCTATTTGCAGCGAAAACAGTTAAAAAACATCACTTTATTTTCACTTGAACATCAAATAAATCCACATATAGCGAGGTGACAACAAGTAACAACCACACCTCTGGCTGCAGCCTTTGCGAATGGACACCAACGCTCAGAAATCTGAGAAACGATTCACGCATGAATTGTTTCTCAGATTCAAATGTTTTTATTGATTTCTAATCAATGGGGGAATTTCCGACGAAATAATTTTGCAGGATAATTATTACCATTCCCATCTTTATAACGAGTATGATTTCGGATCGAAATTACATAACTAATTTTCTGGGTCATTACCAAAGTATGACCCAACCTTTAAACAACAATGAATTTTGTGGTATACCTGGAAAAGCTGTTGTCAAAGAGTAACGTATAGATGCCAACTTTGCGAGCCATTAGTTCTCCTTGCACAGCATGTCTATGTGAGTTACATTTACAGAGTGGTATAAGTTCATCAACTTGAGCCTTATCACTAGATGCAGAAAGCTCCATCCCTGGCTGGAATGTCACACTGAAGGCTATGGTCTGCATAACAAATTAGAAAGTTCTTTTTGGTTGATTATCTACCTCACATGAAGCATGCCAGAGAATGAAGACAGATTTAGAATATTTAAAAATTTGACTGTCCTGTTGATAAATTATACAGCCAATTAATACATGTAGGAATTCATTACGTAAGGCATGGCTGACATACTTTGGTTTGTTATTTAATCTTACATTTTCTCATTCAAAGTTCAAAAGCAACCATTATAAAACTTGCAATTTTTAATGAGGTCTTTCTTGAGAGTTGGCAGCTCATAAGTGAATGGGATGTCATTAGATATATATTTTTGGAGAAGAAATTCTTTTAAAAAGCAGTTGTTTTCATAAACCCTGCCAAGCACTTCCTGATGGCTTCTGATAATTGTTGAAACCAGTTGGAGTGATTTAGGCATGTCAGACAGTGAAATTACACCAATTTAGGCGCACGGTCCAAATAGAAACGGTTCGGCAACCGTTCCACGGTTGCCAAACGGTTCAAGGTACAAAGGGTTCAAAAGCATTTGCCAAACGGTTGGGAGGATGAGTTTTGTGTGACGCTTCAATGCGCTCAGCTTATCTGGTCCTCCGAACAAAGGGGCTATATAATCAGATTACAGTCCATTGTATTGGGATTATCTGCTGTTGGAAGGAGCTCCTACTAATATTATGAACTTTGAAATTAAAACACGCAAACCTTTTACGATCGTTGTCCGTTTAGTTATTTCCAAAGTGCTTGCAAAATGTTGATATACATTTTACTTAAAATTATGAAAAACGACCAAGTGTGTCCTGAGATCATAACTTATTGCTGCAATCAACCCAAGTGCCACCGCCTATGGCCATTGCCATCATAGTCATGAGCAATGAAGACACATTGCGATCAATTGCACGTATTTTCAGCCATTTTGGGGGCGGGGTACGAACTTGGGGCCTTTCTCAAACCTCGGCTTGGGCTCCGGCTCCAGGCTCCATCTGATGTTCGATGCACCGCGTAAAAATACACGCTGTAGCAAAAAAATATATATATAAAATATGGAGCCCAATCCAAGGTTTGAGAAAGGCCCTTGGTATCTGTCTACTTGGCGGCAGTGAAACTCTTGTGCATTCCGTAGAAGAACATGAAAAAATGGCTGCTAGTGGAAATCCAAGAGTTGAAGATTCGGGCCGGAAATTCATATGTCCGTCATGCGTTATTCGTAGAAAGTTCCGTTTTTTAAAACGACACTCGCTTAAAAAATAAAAGCAATCATTGCATGATCCCACCAAACATCAACCATTGTTCTGGACATCCAAGGCTGTTGAGGATTAGTAACGGATTAGTGGAAGCTGTGCATTGATGTCCAGACCAGCTGACGCTCCTTTGTTAGCTAAAAACCACAGTCAAGTATTAGTTCTTTTGTCCGATCCTGCTTCTTAAGACAGGGATACAAGGTGTGAAACAGTTGCTTTCAGATTCCCAAATGGTTGAAGCTGAAAAAATGAACCGTTTGGGGCAACCGTTCTACGGTTGCCGAACCGTTTCTATTTGGACCGCGCGCCTTACCAACAGGATACAGTAACAACATTGTATCAGTTTTTACTTAAATGGATGGCAAAGATTGAAGCCGATTTATTGTTCAAAAATAGTTCTTCCTATTTTGCACTATACAGGCCATGTATAAATGTAGTTGGTAGTCACTTTAATAGTTTGAATAGTCGGCCCTGCTCTAAGGAATTGATTAGCAGTTATTGCATGCATCTTGTTATTACAATAATTAAGTACCTTAGGTGCTGAGGCAAACTCCCAGCATAGAACGATTCCTGGTGCATCTAGATGAATAGGAACAGCATGACTTTGTCCAGCTTTAATTGTGATATCATCATTAACTCCAGCTTCAAGTTCTTTCGTGTATAGGGTAGGAGTCATACATGTAGTTATGCTATGTACAATGTAAGAGATGACAAAAATACACACAGTGAGTTAAAACAGGCAACCAAACTTGTTTGCTATGCAATTTTAAAAAGATAAATACAAACAAACATTGTTAGGGGTGGTACATTACTTGTTTTGTGAACTCAATGCATATTTATAAAAACTGTGGATCTTCCCAGGATATCATACTTGGTGTATTTTTTTGTAACAGATTTGACAGTGCATTAATACATGTATTATTACGATACCAAAAGATGAGCAAAGGATTCAAGAAGCAAAACCTGCAAGGGTTTGATTTCAATGTATGTTGATTTCAATCTTTTTCCCAATATCAACAAAAATGTGCACAATTTCTAAATGGAAATTTGACTTTTTAGCCTCCATCTGGCAGGTAAGTTTTTTCATTCAAACTTTTTCATTACTCATTACAGGTGAACATCCTAATTACTTTTTAAAAAGCAGGCTTTTACTTTACTTGAACCGATAATTTATAGTTTTGGAGACAATTTATAACCATGTGCGTACCGTTTTGTTTTTGTCAAAGATGTAGTCATGGTGCTTGGGGTGGGCGAGTACAAACAAACCATAACATTGTAATTTGTATAAACTCCAACTTGATAAAAAAAAATGTCTGAAAGACTGGAACTTGCTGTAACAAGTGAATCACAAGAATGTAAGTGAAATGTTCGAGGGTAAGTTATACAATACGCAATCAAGAAGGGTACCAACCGCATCTCTGGCTGCAACATTAATGCCTAAATAGTTTCTTAGATTCAAATGTTTGGGGGTGAAAAGTTATCCAAACCATCTTACTCATGTTTTTCTATGACCCTACCTTTAAAAGGATGTTGAATTGCTTAAAATGTGATAATGTTTACGATTCTAGCATGATGATGACAACTGGACAATATAACCTTTGAATCAATGAGAGTCATTATGCAGAAATCCTGTGACTCAAACCTTAATAGAGTGTAAAAGTCTATGTGTAGTTGACCACTGGGAGCCGTTTAAGTGTACAATTTGTTTCCTTCACACATTTATTAGAGCATTGTAGCTAGGAGCCAAAGGTTCCCAATAATGTTTAAACATGCACACAACCTGCATGGCCCACCTTGACTCTGCTACATGCCCAACCTTCACAGGGCTATTTAATGAACATGGCTCATTCCTTGCAGCTACAACCTCTTCCTCACTAATCACATCAAAGTCAGGTTCATCATCCTTATCACTAGGGTGGAGGTTGTGTCGAGATGGGAGAGGACTGTCAAGTACAATCACTGGATTATCTGGTTGATCAGTCTCTGAATGATAGCTAAAATTAAATGAATGAGGTTTGGATGTTGACTTCAATGAGTAAGAAGCAGGTGTGGCACAGGCAGAATTCATGTTTTTATTGATTTATTCTGGACAGTTCTCAGTGTGATGGTGAGCAACTTGCAATAGTGCTTTGACTATTACACATTTCCTTTGGGCCATGTGGAAGGTAAACAAATCAAGAAAGTTCGTTTTTGAGGGGGGGGGGGGGTTATCTAAACAGAAATGCCCCAAAGGTTTCACAGGAAAGGGACATTAAGTAATGGAGACAACCAGCTACGCTTTGCTGAACAGGAGAGTTTTGAGACCTTTTTTGAGAACAAACAGTCTTTGTATTTCTGATGGAGAAAAGCAAAGCGGGAGGCAGCAATGCGGGAGGCAGCAATGGAACATGCTCTTTTACCCACCGGCTTGGTTGCATGACTTGTTATCGACCAGAGAAATAGCATCAAAGCTTCAAAGGGAGTAAGAGCAGTCATGGATTGCAAGAAGTGAGGAGAAATATCCTGGAGCACTGTGATTTTATGATTTGTAGGTATGGGCAATTGGCAGCCAGTGCAATTGTCTCAAAGGTGGTGAGGTGTGGGAGTGTCTTGTCATCTGAAGGAATAGCCAGCAGAGCTGTTTGGAAGTCTTTATAGAGACGAGATATATCTTTCATAGAGACACCTTTCAACAAACAACGATAGTCCAGCTTGGATAGAATAAGGGCACAGACTGCATTGTGGTGCACATTAAAATAAAAATCCCTTCCAATTCGACTGAGGTGACGATATGCCAGTTTAGACATGTCAGAGAGAACAACTTCAGATTGTGGTATGTAGTCCATGAGCCAGCCCCACTTGCCGGTACCAACTCAAGGGACTAATTCTAATAGGCATATTCTTCAAAATATGGACCATTTTACAACCTCAAATGTCATTTTTCAAAAAAATCTTTTTGACCTTGTAAGATATTTTAAATAATTGTATACATATTTAAGTTTACCAAAATGTTCATGTAAGGATAGTTCAGTTAGTTTTCATCTTGCAGTGGTCATTTTAAAAAGTAGAGTCTCCAGCAGTGAAACATGTGGTTATTTATATTTAGTTCAAAGATAGCACAAGTAAAGCACAAGGAACATTCATTCTTTTCTATGGTGAGGCCCAACTGATGTAGTTTCAAATAAAAATTAAAAAAACTCAACAAAACATTACACACAGAAAATATAAGCCTGACAGAAGAGAGCATAACATTGACGAAAAAACTAAGCAAATATTGTCTGTTATTAATTTATTTCTGGCACAACACCACCGTAATTTCTCTGAAATATTTGCAGCTTCTCATACCTAAAATCTAAGAAAAGAAAAAAAATTGTCAAGCTTCCATAATTTTTTTTTGGGCTAAAAACACGCAGTTTCGAACGTCATTTTTGACGGAAAAAATGACGTTCGAGAAAAAAAATGATGGAATTTGCATGACGTTCGAGAAAATTGACGGAATTTATTGCAAATGACGTTCGGGACTTTATTACCTTCGCGCAATCCACATCAAGCGTACTTGAACATAAGTTAATTTAGTTTCCAAAAACTAGCGTTCGGAAGGAAGTATTTCCGTTGTTAATCATCTCAGATACATTTTGGTTTTTCATCTGGAGCTGTCCGATGGATTCTCGAACGTCAGTAAGTATGAGCGTGATTTAATTGACGGATTTATTTTGCACACGTATTAACAGAAAACAAAACATGTGTGAGTCGAACTTACCCCCTCTGTTGACTTAACTGGCCTAACTGCAATTGAGGACAATAGAGGGGGTAAGTCAAGTCAAGGGTTAATTTACAGGCCGATCGGTAAGTTCTCGAACGTCACGTAAAAAAATTGACAGACGCTGAAAAAATGTCGGCGCTGCAAATTTGAAAAAGGGATTACTCTTATTGTTGACCAGGTATCGTAGTAGTCATTGTTTCAAAATAATAATTATTTAAACGTGTTCTCATCATATTTGTTTCGAATTTATTGAATGTTTGAAACTTTGGTTAATTGACATGTTTTTTACTGTTGAAATTTGTGACGGAAAAAAATGACCTTCGGGAATTCGCGATTTTTTATTTATTTTTTATTTTTTTTTTCAATTGTCAGATTTTTTTTTTCTCTTGCTGTTAAAGTATTTGGCATCAGCCCCCACAACCTGAGCATGCAAAAGAAAATATGTACCTCAGCAAATATAAAAATGTGATCATTTAAATACCTCTACATCTATAGTGGTAGTTGAAGTCCGTCAAAAATGCTGACGTTCGAGACTCCAAACCTTTTACCTCGATTTAGTTGAAAGACATCGGTTGTCAATATTGTGTATGATAACATGTCAGGTACCTCATAGTTAATTACACTATATAAAAATAAAAATTAGCTTTCACTTATGAAAATATAAGGGTCCAACTTTCAGGCTTGCAAATGGTGCATATTTTGAATAATATGCCAATATCACTTTTCTTGTTGCAAATAATCCATAACTTACCATAAACTATTATAGCCTTTCCAAAAAATTAGATTTCTACCAGTTTTCGAAAGATTTTCACCGTAAAATCTAAAACCTCTAAGCCTCTTCCGTTATTGATAAGTCAACGGCCGTTTAGATAGTAACAATTTGTTAAGCCCATGTGTTTGCACAGAGAGTGAATATTTGAGTGTGCATACTCAAACAGCCGTTGTATTTGTCACATGGCAAGCATGCTGCATGTCAACAATGTTTCTCTTTGTCAATAATTGCTGATGTACTTTTCATCAAGAGGAATTAATTGGATTTAGTGTCATTCTGTTGAAAAATGCCTTTGTTATACGTTATATAACATTGCCTTTTGTTTATAAATGTTGTGTGTAAAGTTAAGAGAAGGTTGTGGTGCAGGTTTTATTCAAGTCATTACTTGAGAATGCAGCACCTGTATGGTGCCGGTCTTATCCTACTGAATCAACAATACACTTTGGAGTGAGCTCAGATGCGTTCTCTGTTTTTTGTTATGTCTCCCTAGAAGTGCTTTAAATACTTCTGACAAAGAAAAGTGAATTAAGGGTGAAAAATGTCCACCAAATTTGTGCAGGCCTAACCGCATCGGGGATAGGGGTGGGGTGGGGTGGGGATGACCATGACAGAGGGTGTCCCTTTCTATTTGTTACTGCCTGTGATTCAACCTACATAGAAAAGAAAAGTATAACAGTCGCTCTAGAACTTTTTTCTTTTACCACTAAAAATCAAAAGAAAAAAAATAGAGTGGAAGAAGCCTAGTATAGTATTAAAAGATAAAAAGACCAGAAAAACAAGTTCCCCGCATGCAACCTCTCACTCATTTCTTGTCAGGGGAGCCACTGCCCGGTGCCGGTAGATGATTTCTAAATAATTTAGGAAAATAGTGAAGGTTGAAAACACCGATATATTTCATTTCAGAGGGAATCGAATCCTAAAGCCTGGGAAACGATAACAAGAAAGCGAAGAGCAAATAAGCAGGGCAGCAATTTTTGCTTGCCCTTTTAAAATTTCACTAGAAGTGTCAAGGGTTATGCAACAAACATGTTATATAGTTTTAAAAATAAAACAACGTCGTAAAATTAAAATCAAGAAATATGCCCCCGAAAATAGTAAAATAACATAGTAAAACTAGACTTAAATTTTTGTTGCATAACAAAAACGAGGTGTTCGGCATGATATTAAAATGTTGATCGTAATACATCCCAGCTGTCGTATTCGTAATTTTAAAAAAGCCATCACTTGTCAAGTAATGGACAAAATATATGACAAGTACTGTACACGAAGTAAATTGCGACGTTTTTTGTAAACGATGATATTTACATAAATCTTACAATTTTCATCGCCGTGTCTGAGAGACATACTCAGCGGGCCTAGAGCGCCTTCGGCAGGCATGGTCACGTCGATCAACGTGCCGTCGGTCTCGATGTTTGATGAGAAGCGAAACAATTTCGATCTTTTTCAGATTGAGTTTAAGTCAGTTATTAAACGTCATACATATTACTAAATCAGGTGGACATCTCAGTGAGAACTCGTCTTCTGTTCGTTGTTTACCATCAAACCATCAGACGGGCAAAAGGGAAATCACTTAAAGGGCCTATGAAGTGGTATTTTTTGTGTGTGTTTTTTATAGCTTTACTAAATTAGTTCATATGAAAAGAAATTATTTTTAAAAACTGTTTAGTGTCTGGAGTGCATTTTTGTATTTTAATTCAATAAAAAAAATACCCCCCCCGAAACTTTCGTATTTTAGACGCCACAAGAGGGCGCTGTTCGTGACGTACACAAAGGCAGCGGCTCCCAGATCGAGATCTCAGTCGTGGTCTGGTGCCCAGGCGCGCGCAGTTTAAGTATACAGCCGAGTCGAGTCGATCGTCAAGGCGTACGTTGATACTCCACTGGAATAAATCGCAAAAACAAAGAAAATAATGTCCGGATTAGGTGAGGATTCCCCTTCCTTTACCTCAGAACCAGAAAGATTTGTCCAGTGTGGGAGCGAATCATCGGACAGCAGTGATTTGTCCAGCGATGGGAGTAGCGATGGGAGCGACACCGACAGAAACGACGAGGTGCTCGGAGTGCAGCCCTACTTGTACGAACCAGAACTAGCAGAAGACGACGGCGAACTAGGATCTGAATCAGAGTCAGACTCCGAAGATGAAGAACACGTTGCTAGGCTGGGCAATACCAATTGGTAGGCAGACAAATTGTGCTGTTTTACAGTATAAATTCTATTTCGAAGTGTAGGGAGAGCGATTTCCACGTTGGTCATGTAATTGAAGATTGAACGTTTTCCTTCCGTGTGTTCGCTCGGCGGTGCGGTCGGGTGGCCACACACACATGACGTTACGTATGACAAGTCGTTCTGCTGAATTGCCTTTGTTTACGTCACGGATTTTATGTTAATGAGGAGGTATGGGTGGGGCGCTGCGGCCCCCCTAAATTTCGAAATGATTTTTTTAATGGTGTAAAATGGCTTGTGAAAAAAAAATAATAATCAAATATATGTTGTAATAGGCATACTTTATTGTTTCCAGCATTAAAAAAATCTATTTCATAGGCCCTTTAAGTTTAACTTCGCACGAGTTAACGATAAACTCATCGTGCCAAAAACCATGTTTTGTTCGATGACGTTTGACATGTCCAGCTGCACACATACACAATACATGGCTGGACTATACACAAGCCTCGTGGGCTTACGACACTGTCATCAATGGAGCGGAACAGCCAGCCACACACAGCGCTGTGTAGTAAATATGCAGGTTAATACATACGTGGGCTTTATCGTCCGATTTTGAAGAAAATATTCAAAGGCAAACTTTGACCTTCCGGTACGACCAGAAGAAGGGGTCATACGATTTTGGCGTTAACTTTTCAAATATAGCCACAGTCTTGATCTATCAGATGCTCAATTATAAATATCATAGTTGTAAAATTCAAAGACATACAGCGTATAACAAATGGTAACTTTTTAAACTTAAAAACCTTGTAATTTGACACCTGATGACGTCACCATGACGTCACTGAAGCGGTTTCATCTCCTAATGGTTATCTAACTAGATGTAAAGTTTCAAGTTTATATGAGCTTGGGAAGTGTGCTTTTGTTAGCGGACAATCGCGGGGGATAAGAAGAAAAAGAAGAAGTATTAACTAGACATAATTTTTTGTTGGAAACAAAAAAGAGGTGTTCGGTGTGACCTCGTGTTTCAAAGAAATGTTATAAACATGTCTGTGTATTAAATATTGTGTACTTCTATAGAGTCTTTAGAATGGTGGTTCTAAAGATTTGACCAAACTTTTTGGATGTAACACATCCCAGCTTGAGTACATGCAAAGTTTCCATTTGATCACCAAAGTTGTTCTGTACATATAGATCTTGTAAAACACTACCTTGGTGGTGACATAACATGAAAATCGATGACGTCGTGAAAACGTCACTCCACGTTATATCCTTGTAGGACCTTCCAAGTCTCATGCAAAATGAAATTTGACTATAGCTTGCTTTGTACTGAAGATATGTACCAATTGGTCAAAATTTCTAAAATTTGTAAAAAAAAAATTGATGACGTCATCAAGTCGTCACTCTAGCTTTAAGTAGTCAATATAACTGTCTATCAACATGCCAAGTTTCAACTCAGTCAAACTTGTGGTTTTGTAGATACACAGCTTCAAAAAGTAAACCTTTAATGCGATACCACGTGACACATGATGACGTCATCAATCTAAAAATTCACACATATGTTGTCTGCAAGAAGGTAATTATGTATACCAATTTTGAAACGATTATCATAAACTTCGCCACAGACATCTAGTAAAAGTGTATTTTTAATTGTTTTCAACCTGCCGCTAGAGGGCGCTCTTGACTTTTATGACGTCACTTGTCTTATTTTTTTAAACCAGACTCTTGCTCGACTATAACACCGTTAAAAAAACTTCAAAAAGTGTGCCACTTTTAAATTACAAGGCACTTCCGGTTTCTTCCTGTTTCGACCGGAAGTAGAGGTCATGTGAGGTCACGCACACGACAAAAAATAAAGACCTATATGACCTAAGTATGATCCCGCATAAAACAACCGCCGGTCTCTTAAATGTGATTTGTTACAGAATTTCAAAGATTAATTTATTTTTTTCTAAAAACCTTGTAATTTGACACCTGATGACGTC
This sequence comes from Leptasterias polaris, assembly GCA_037783415.1. Lineage (NCBI taxonomy): Eukaryota > Metazoa > Echinodermata > Asteroidea > Forcipulatida > Asteriidae > Leptasterias > Leptasterias polaris. The sequence continues at coordinate 373,572 of JAZGTN010000164.1, forward strand.
ATCATGACGTAAATGAAACGGTTTCGTCTCCTAATGGTTATCTAACTATGGTAAAAATTTCAAGTTTATATGAGCTTGGGAAGTGTGCTTTTGTTAGCGGACAAGCGGCGAAGAGAAGAAGAATCTGAAGAAGTAAAAAAAAAAAAAAAACGAACAATAACAAGAGGTATTCGGACTTTTGTCCGAACACCTAAAAAGTAAGAAAAAAAAAGAAAAAAACCGGAACAAAGACAAGAGGTGTTCCGGCCGGAGTGCCCGAACACCTAATAAAATAAATCAGGTCTAATGCGTTGCCCTCCACCAAAACGGCATGCGTTGACCGACCAAAACTGCATGCTAAACTCTTGGGTCGGCCTTTTTCTGTCATTCATAATAATAAATGAAATTTACAAATTGTCTGTGTATTACATCTCTGAAATCCAGGTATTTTAGTATCCACAATTATACTACAAAATGTGAACAGCCAGTGGCGGCGCTACGGGGGGGAAAGGGGGGGCAAATGCCCCCCCAGTTATTTGTTTTCCCCCCCCAGTTATTTTTTTTGCCCCCCCAGTTATTTTTTTTGCCCCCCCAGTTTTCCACCCCCCCCCCCCCCTCCCCCACCCCAGTTTTCTCCTCGATGGCGGAAATTGAGTTTAATCCCAAACCATTGCACCCAATTTGTTGTTTGCGCTGTAAATAATAAACTCAATTTCATCCATCATAGCTGGCACCATCAAAAAAGCCCAATACACTTTCCATCTCCGGCAATGTTAATAAAATGTGGATTTATTTATCTGTACAAGCTTGGAAACTTGCTATAAATAGAAATGCATTGTCTGCCCAAAACCGCAAGCAGCCATTGTACATGCAGTTCGCACAACACGTCAAATTCACACAGTGCAAAATCTTATTTCTGGAGTGAATTGTAGGCTTATAAATACAGTACACACGACATAAACTTGATGTTCACGTGGATTGCTGAGTGTTTTTGCACTTAAACACGTTGGTAAAACAGTTAGTTAAAATGGATTGTTATTAGAAAGTTTTGCAAGAAATCCAAAAAACCTCCATCCCATGATAGGCACAGATCTGATTCTGAATCTAGCGATGAGAATCCTGAACCCAAACACAAACACCCCAGGATTGAAGTTAATATTGACGTAAATGTCCCAGATACCCCCACTCAGTCAAGAATAACGCTGGTGTAAGTCCGTCAAAGTGGTAAGTCAATGCTTTTCTGCAGTACAAAATTTCATTAAAGATTTTTGTTTGCCCCCCTAAATTTAAGTTTTCACCCCTAAATTTAAGTTTTCCCCCCTCTTGCCCCCCCAGATTAACAGGTCTGGTGCCGCCGCTGTGAACAGCATGATTGATCTGGATCGTCACCAATTGTCCTCGGTCAGCATAATGGGCAGACGGCGGAGCATCACATTCACGGCACGTTCTTACTAGTTTTTTTTTACTCAATGTGTACTTTCCCCCTCCTTTAAATCAACAGCCATTATAAAAAATAGCTTACCTCTATTCTTCATAAAAACACATATTGTTTGTTTACTCATAAAGGTCTAAAATCAACTGTAAACTGTCGACTTTGTCACCAAAGCGAAAACAAAATGGCTGACAGTCTGTTTTTATTGAGAGGCAGCAAAGTGAAAAAACAGCGGCTGTTTGAGTGTGCACACTCAAATTATTCTCTCTCCATGCAAACACATGGGCTTAAAATTTTGTTAATATATAAACGGCCGTTGACTTATCAACAACGGATGAGGCTGAGAGGTTTCAGATTTTACGGTGAAAATCTTTCGAAAACTGGTAGAAATCTAATTTTTTGGAAAGGCTATCATAGTTTATGGTAAGTTATGGATTATTTGCAACAAGAAAATTGATATTAGAATTAGTCCCTCGAGGTGGTACCAATATGTTAAATTTCAGCCCCTGGCTCATGGACTAATGTGTCCAAATAGCATCGTTGCGTAGTACTGTGGTAGTCCTGTACATCATGTGGCACCTAGAATTATTTCAAAGCATCTGAGCAGCTTGCATGGAATGTGAAAGTACCCACATGATAATACATAAAGAGCTAGAGATGTTGAGTTGGGTATCCGTCACAATAGATCCTGTTACATACTTTGCACTCATTAATGGTGTATAGTTACCTTGATTCACTCCCAGTCACTTGAGCACTTTCTACTTTCTTACTACTTGGTATTTGTTTGACATCTTGCTCTGATGTATCCATACATTCCTCTTGGGTAGATGTCTTAAGGATGGGTGTAGTGACAGTGTCTTCAATATCAGTCTTATCAGTCTGATGCTCAAGAAATGCAGTTTGGTGGTCGGGACATGTAGTCTGATGGTCAGGAGATGCAGTCTGATGGTCAAGACATGCCTCTTCCTTCACAGCTTGCCCTGATGTCATTATGGGCATCTTGATAGGAGAGATTGAACCATCTGTTGATGAAGACCCTTCTTTTGAAGATACTGCATCTATTGTTGATTCCAATGCATCATGTAGATGTGTATTAGAACCACTAGAAGATCTACTTGTAGCTAGTGTATCTTGAGACAGCTCATCATCGCTATCCGGTGTTGATATTGTTGTAGTCAAGGTTTGGTTCACCTCAAAGGCATGCTGATGTACAACAAAGCACTGTTCACATACCCGAGACTTCTTGCTGTAAAAGACAATTTAAATAGATTTTAACTTTTAACTGCTGTCTGCATGAGAAGTCGTTTGTACCAACAGTCCCTTGACCCCTAAAGTACACACTTTTGAACTCAGCAGAGATGCAAGCTTCTACCTGGAGACCCTCTCAATGCCCTCATACCACCACATATCCAATATATGGGAAAGGGTATGGGATTTTCATAAGTTCCCACTCTAACCAATAGAGTTGGCTTTAATCTTACAGGTTTTAATCTTGGTTTTTCCTTTTACTAACACGGTCTGTACTTTTGTGGAGCCAAAAATTTGGTTCTACAAAATAGCAGACCGTATTAACTCACAAAGTAAAAGGAAAACCACACAATTTCCAGGGATATTGTAAATCATTATATTCTAGTTTTAAAACATCTTTCAAATTAATTTTATGACAAAACACTTTTATAGCCTAAAGGGCCAATCTGAAAGCAACGTTCCCTTTAAGGGTATTACATGCAAAACATATCTTCAGGAAGAGGTGGTTGCGATGAAAACAGCTATTTGGTTTATTCTCAAAGTTGTGAATTGCTACCGTCAGGGTCATTACATGTTGTAGTCATAAAATTAAGACTAATAATAACACAGTCTTTAGTAAGTCTTTATCAACATTAAAAACAAATTGAAAAAGCATTTTTGAAATAAAAAAAACAAGTTTGATACCAATTTCATGTCACATAATTATATAGGTCTCCCTGCATCAAACTTATGCTTCAAAACTGTTGATTGTATTTATTTATATGCACATGGTTTTTCGTTTGAATTCCTACTTTTATGAAACATACCGACTATGAGTTGTTGATACATAGCAGTTAGCACACTTGGTGCAGAAGATACGACCACACAGTCTGCAATGATGACGTCTATTAATCATGGAGAACTCTACACGGCACTGCATACAATGAGTCACCTGTAGACAATATCAGTAGTAGCACCCATTACTCATTGCAGCAACAATTCCACAACCAACCAATTAATGGACATATGGACACTTTTTGGTTAAGGGGGGTAGACATTTTACACAGATAAATACAAGTGTCAATTGTATTGTAAGTGCCAATTTCTAATTCCAAATAAAAAGTAAGTTTTGGTTTTTGGGGCAATTTTTTTCTTCTTCTTGCTGTGCCCCAAGTTTCCCCATTTTTTTGCCCGAATTCTGGAGGGCAGGTGTCCCCCCCAATGTGAATTTGTGCACATACATTGTACATACCTCATTATCGTCAATCCATCTCTCTGATGCCTTCATCTTACGCTGGTAATCCAATTTATCAGTCCACTGCCACAAAGTATCTTTATCTCTGATCGTTAACAAACAATACACTAATGAAATACAAGTGAGTTGTTTTTGGAGTCAGTCAACTCATTTCAGGTAGAATTCACCACAAAGACAAGCTAGACTTACATGACCAACATTTGGCGCATGTCAGGGTGAAGATTATTCAAACATTCTCACAACAATAGGAATACAATAATAACCAATTAATCCTTTAGAGATCGTTCATTTCTGTATAATTATCACCTTACACCCAGACATGGCTAATATTGCAAGTTATTAACACTATTTTTTGTAACGGTTTTTTGTCCGAATCTTTTCAAATTGAGCGCGGTTGCCGGCAAGGCGACGGCTTAAGCCCTTATTTGTTCCTATTATGCGCCAAAATTCTGGGTAAAATGGTTCGTATGGGCAAAATTCTGAAAGGAGTTATAGTTGAGGGTTCCGAATACAGGCTTTCTCAATATGCAGACGACACCGTGTTTATTTTAGATGGTTCAGAAATTTCTCTTAGCAGAGCCTTTAAGCTATTGGAGGATTTTGCTCGTTTGTCGGGCCTTAAAGTTAACATTGGTAAAACTAATGCAGTGTGGATCGGCACCAACAAGGGCCGAAAAAAAAAAATGTTTGCTCTGATATTAATGTTAACTGGGTCAATCCCCATGAAAGTTTTAGAGCTCTCGGCATTGATTTTTCTACTAACCTGGATAGTATGGTTGATGAATTATAACAGGGTTTTAACTTCCATTGACAGTTTAATTGGGCAATGGTCTAAACGTAACCTTACGGTGTTGGGTAGAGTTACAGTTGTAAAATCTCTCCTTTTGTCTAAGCTTACCTTTTTAATCCTTACACTCCCTGATCCTTCAAAATCATTTATTAAGAATCTTGATTCTATGTTGTATAAGTTTATTTGGAAAGGGGTTGACAGAGTTACTAGGAATCAAATGATTCAAGATTACAGCCAAGGTGGGGTTAAAATGGTGAATCTCCGTTCTTATTTTAGTGCCCTCAAGTGTACATGGATTCGCAGGTTGCTTACAACCGAGACTTCTGGTTGGACTTCCCTGTTTTTTAAAATATCCAATCTCCAGAACACACTTTTTCTGGAAGGCGACCATCCAAGCATCGCTCGATTATTACAGAGGGCTGTTCACCCTAACAGTTTTTGGTTAGATGTTCTTACTGCCTGGGGTAATTTTGTACAATGCCATCAGCCGGTTAACCAGATTGACTCCTTAACAAGTGTGCTATGGTACAACCGTAACATTAGATTTAAACATAACTGTGTTCATTACAAACATTGGATAAATAAGAGGGTTTTTTATGTGTGTGATCTTCTAGATGAAAGGGGAGACTTTCTTACCATGGTTGATTTTAAGGGTTAAGCAATCTCATTCTTTTCTGAGCATTTCTCTGTACTTGTGGAGTAGAAAATCTTGTTTTATCATTGGGGAAAGTCCTGACCACAGCCACCTTAAGCTGTAGAAACTGAACACATACAGGAATAAACTTTTCCATTGATGACTCAGAAATAAATGTACTCACCTAATGAGTTTAATTATCTGGTTTTTTAAGTCCACATTGTCACCCTGCAGTTCAGACAGTTTAGCTTGTAATGATGTTTGATTGCCTTGTTGAGAAACCTTTAGGATTCCAAGTTCCTCCTAGGTAAATCAATACCAAGATATTCACTTATCACAAATGTTGTACCACGCATATATGTCTCAGTGTACTTAACAAATTACATTTATGGTTCTGTGAGCTTATAAATGTAATTTTTCAACACAAACTTTTACCTCACTGTTCAAGTTTCTGATTTGCAGTTCTTCCATTGATTTGGACATCTGCAAATAAATTAGAAACAAATGCTTTGGATAAAAATGCACATTAATTCTGAACAGTCACATAAACTACTTTGAAGAGTTTTAGCAACAGCATAAATACTTCGCCTGGAGATGACATGATGAGTTGCCCTTTCTGATCAACTGTTCATGACAAATCTATACATGTATTCACTTTTTTCATGATACATGTAGTGTAATTTTTTCAAGAAATAAGTTGATTTTGGAAAATGGCAGTCTTGATTACTTAAAGCTCTTTCTAAAACCAAATTTAATTTTCTGGACGAGTTGTGAAACACACCAGCTTCAAATGAAATCTGTTTCCATTAAGTTCAACAATCACATTGAAGAATATGGACACACGTAGGAAGTACAAAAAACATACTCAAGCAAATATGCGATTGTAAGTTACTTTATCTTGTTAACAGCCTCATGTTACGAGCCTGTAAAAGAATCTCTATTCAGCCAGACACTGTTTCTACATTTATTTTAAATAAGAGCATGTATTCACTTCACATTCTGATCCAAACCCTTAACATACTCCTACCATGATCCTAACAAGATGACATTTAATGTTACCTGCTGTATTGCTTCCTGAAGGACACTCCGCTCAACCTCCTTCTCAGACATGGCTTCCATAGCTTCCTTAGCCTTTGGGACAGGAAAGAATCAAGTTATGGGATCATGTGGACTTCTGATGATTTGACAGAACTATTAAGTTGGTACTGTATGAACAGATGTTTTGTTTTCAGCAACTATGCATCTATTTAAGCTCTACATGTTATGGTATACATTCCTCATATACGTTTATTTTTTATAACACATGAATAATCAGTGTCAATAATTGGTTATGAAATAATAATTTAAATATTAAATTCATTTATATCCCACCACAGTACTTCCTCAGTACTTTAAAACTTTATAATACAGAAATCTCTGTGATATGCAAGTATTTCCATTGATTGATTTACCTTTTGCTGCTGTTGCTGTAGTTTTGTTCTGGTTTCATCTAGTGTAGCCTGGATACTTTCTGCATTCTCCTCTAGCTCAGTGAGTCTCTGTTGTAATCCCTGTTGATCTGCCTCACGATTCTTATAACCCTTCAATACAAAATACAATGTTAAAATAAAGGAATTATTCACTGCACATAAAAACATCAAATGGCTACTTAAAAGTGCCTTGCAATAGTAAGGATTTCATTATATTGTTGAACAGTTTGTCAAATTGTTCTTTACATAGTGTGAAAACTGACCACAAGTTCAATATATTTATGAATGCAATATAAAGCACATGTAGATTCATGATACAGAAATGTCATGTTACCCATCAAACCCTTCAAACGTGATCTGTCTGAACAATATAGCTGTACATTACACTACACTAACTACAAGAATGTTACACAAATTTGCCATTTATCACTGTAAACAAAAAATAATAATGTCTCAAATCATGAATATACATGTAACTCAAATCAAAACCCTAACATCCCAACCATCATCTTCAGTAAAGTTTGGCGTGCATGTGGAATTTGTGGAACACTGACCCCAAGGCAAGGGCCTCATTTTAAGAAACATTAAAACCCATTTTAAGATGAGTAAGGTTCTAATTATTAATCTTATGATACATTATTAATAAATACCTTGGAATTTTGTTTGCACTCTGATTGATCAAAACTGGTCACATGGGGGTGTATCAAAATGTGATATAAAGACCAGCTCGCCACCAACTAGCGAATAAATTACCCCTAAACAAGCATACTATTGTTGTGCAAAAGTTCTGTATGCACCATGCTCGTTATGCTGCAAACTATCAAATCAACTTTTTTATTTTTTATTGTTTTTTTTTATTTTGGCAGACGCATAACAGTATCTGCAAAAGAAAAATCACAAAGTCTGAGAATTTGTTTTCTTTTTTTGTTAAAGGAATTTATTAGTGTGATGACCTGGTATTCACTCCATGGTAATGACTTTAGTTGGTGAATGGCTATTGTTAATTGACAACGCCTTTGACCCAGTCCATAAAACAGCGGCCAGCCACGAACCTAACCATTACGCATTCACCCAATTGCATGTTATTCCGGCGCACGCAGCACCAACATATCTTGCCAAATTTGTGTTTTGTTTAATATGCACAAAGAAACAAGTTGATTTGATAGTTCACTGTGCAACATGTAGAATGCATACAAATTTTGAGGAGAACCTGCAAGATAACACGCAGTGTCCTGCACTTCAACATTTTCTTCTTTGAATTTCATTCTTAATCCCTCCCAGGTTCTTATAGCCTTGAGAATAATTTGTATATTGAAATTTTATTTCTGTGATGAATTTTGCTAAACTTAAAACAAATTCAGCCAAAGGGTGGCAATATTTGATATTTTTATTAACAAGCCTATAACTACCACACGGTATAGACCAGGTCCTCACACTGTTATTCCCTAAATGAAAACACAAGTGCAATAGATAAGGAGTGTGTTGCGGGTTTTGGTCCAGGTCGGTCATTTTAAAATACTTTCCACCTTTGATAACAAGTTGTTCATACAAGACTGCAATAATCTATCACAACCAATCACTACTCACAACCTGTACCAGGAAATGGTTGTTGTCATTAGAAGACATAATTATGGCAATTTGCTCGACTGTGACAAAGGCATCACAGGGAACTCACTTCACATGCTGAGAATCGATGCTCTTTACATTAACACTACCTGTATGTTCTGTTGGTACTCTAAAGCCTCAGAGCTCAGCTGAAATTTCAGGGCAGATATCTCTTGTTCCATGACACACTGAAGACTACTAAGTTGCTCTGTGCTTACATCACATCTAAGGACAAACAAATATCATGCAATCTAAATGAACTACAAGCACACTGCCCACATGTATTTATGTTTAGATTATACAATAGATCATGATTTACATGTATTAGTGCTGGCATTCAAGCACTGGGAAATGAATTTAGATGTACTTTCTTGTTACTCTACAGATCTTGGACTTACTTTTGTTCAGCTTTGCTTAACTTCTCCTTTGTATCTGTTATTTCTACTTCAAGCTCACTGACCCGTTTCTTCTCGTTGTCCTTTTCCTCTCTAGCATCATGAAGGTCATTCTCAAGACGCAGCATCCTTGTAGTGTTCTCTTCCAGTGCCTGAAACATCTCAGAGCTAAGCTGCTCCATCTTTTTAGCTACCTCTTCCTTCTCAGACTGAATAAGCTGTGATGATTCATTCACTCTTGAGACCTCTGCATTTAATTCATCGTTAGTTTTCTTGATTTCATTCCTTTCTGTTTCCATTAGTTCACAATTTTCTTGCATTTCTTTGAGTTTGACTGACATTTCATGATGTTGCTTGTCCAGTTCTGCTTTATCAGCACTGACATTGTCCAGCTCATCCTTCATCATGTTAAACTGATGCGTAAGAAACTCAACTTTATCTTCATGTTCTTTAATCATTTTTTGTTTCCGATCCTCAAAGACTTGTTCCAAGGAGATATTTTCTTTTTGCAGTCTTTGCGAGTCTTCCATCATGTTTTCCATACTTCTGTTGATCTGTTTTAAATGATCTGATTCTCCATGTAACTCCTCATTATACCTCTGAAGTTCTTGGGTCTCCTTTTGAAGTTGTTCATGTTCAGCTTGCAATGTTTCAAAAGCTTTCCCAGTAGAAGAGATACTAGCTCCTAAAAATTCCTTTTCCCTTTGGCTTTTTTCCAGAGCTACTTTTAAAGATTCTGCTTGGTTTTTAGACTGACCAATGTTCTGCTGAATAGTTTCCATTTCTAAGGATTTTTTGAAAACACTCTCTTTTAGATCAGAAACTCTTTGTCTTAATAAGTTCATCTGCTCTGCATATCCGCTTAGTTCTTTTTCTTTTTCTGCTACAAACCCTTTCTGTGATTCAGACCGCAAGCCAGCATCAGCTAGTTGGCCCTGGAGACTTTTTATGGTTTCTCGCATATTAGACACTTCCATGATATCCAGTTCTTCCTTCTCCTTGAGCTGTGCAAGTATCTCGGCTTTGTGAGATTTTAAAACAGTTACTTCTTTCTGTAATTGAGTGATTATGGAGCCTTTTTCAGCAAGTATGGTGCTGATTTTTGATTGAAGTGACAGAGACAATGATGTATGTTCACCAATGTCCTCATTTTGATGAGTAGTGGCAGTTGGTTTTTGATAAGCTTCAATATGCATCTGAGGTCTACCCGTACACTCAACTAACTCAGAATGACTGTCAGTGTTATATTGCTCAAGACTCTGTATTAACTGCTGGCAAGCAGATTTCATATATGAGACTTCCTTCTCTGAAAGTCCCACTGACTCCAAAAGTCTAGAATTCTCTTTCTTTAAAGATATTATATCTTCTTCCTTTTCCTTCAACCCACCTTCAAATGACATGTTTCTGTTTTCTATAAATGCAACCCTTTCAGTTAAGTCATCTCTTTCTTTTTCAGTAGATGCAATATCTTTTTGTAACTCTTCAATTTGCTCGGTTAATAACCATTCACTTTCCTCAAGATTTGACATTGTTCTTCTTGCTTCAATAACTTGTTTCTCAAAAGCACTTTTTTCCACTGCAATTTGCTGTATGGCTGCTTCAAGGTTCTCAACTTTCTTAGTAGTTTCTGCATTAAGGGAAATCAGTTTCTTGTTAGTATTTTCCAATTCTTTGATTTGATGAGGATATTCATCACCACTGGCTGATCCCTTTTCAAGTGAATGTTCTATTTCCTTTTCTGAAACAGACCACTGCTTTGATTCACTTTCCGCAGTTCTTTGGGTGTCAATGAGCTGTAGCTTATGTATAAGCTCCTCCGCGACACCTTTAAGTTCTAGTTTCTCTGTTTCTGCTCCTTCCAGTCTTGCTAAAAGCTCATGGACCTTACTGGCTGATTCAAAGTGACTAGACACTTTCTTATCTTTATCTAGAACAATATCATTCATTCTTGTAATCATGTCCACATTTCGTTTTTCTGCATCAGCGAGTTTGTTTTCCAGGTCAGACACCTTTTCTTTAGCATTCATTTCTGATGCGATCCTAGTTGCCAAGTCAAGCTGATGATTATTCACTTGCTTTTTCAACTCAGTAGCAGAGTTCTCAGCCATTGCTAGCTTTTCTCTTAGATGTTTCTCAGATTCAATCAGCATTTTGTCTCTGCTCTCATGCTGTTTATTCAGTACCTCAATGCGCACATGTAAATCAGAAGCTGTTTTCTCAGCATCCTGAACTCTTGCTTTCCACTTACTTTCCATCCCAAGCAGCTCTGCTTCTTTAGAATTTAGTTTTTCTTCCAGTTTAGTAAACTGCTCTTGGAGATCCGAGTTCTGTTTTTCTGAGTCCTGTTTTAGGGCAGTCATAGACTCCTCAGTTTCTTGTGCCATGTGATGAATGTCTTCATTATCTTGCTCCAGCTGGTCTATTCTCTGCCTCAGTTGTCTGTTCACAAGCTCACATTCCTCAAATTCTTTTTGAAGATGGCCGAGTTGATCTCCTAGAGGAGAAGGTCTTGAGTCGGTCATTGGACTATTGGGATATGATGAGTCACTGGTGCTAAGCTGTAAAATACAAAATATTACCACATTGAATAAGCGGGTCACTGAAGATTGTGATGCAGGCAACCATCAAAATCAATCATGCTCAACCCTTTCAAACAGCTACTTGACTGACAGCCTTTTATTAGGAATGCATTTATGCTTGCTTATAATGTGTTTTTCGTAATAATCGATACAAAAATTAGGCCCCAATCTTAAGGTTTTGAAAAACTATCTACACTTCTACCCTTGACGGCTTGCGTCAAAGTGACAATACTTTGACATCATTTGTAGGATGTTCCTTTGCAGGATGTTAAATCCATGTTGCAACAATGGGGTTACAAAATGGAGCTCCCACAAATGACGTAACATTGGTGATGGCGTAACTGGGCTTTTTGTGAGTCTGTCTGAAAAGCACCGGAGAAGGGTATTCAAAACGATTTGGGTTTTTTACAATTAAAATCTGTTTAATTTCATGTGACCTCAAGTTCCTTATTGATTGAAAACATTTTAAATGAATTTAAAGTAAAAATCACTTCTTGCCACTTTCGTTCAATCTGGTCTTTAACCCTAACCTTTCCCCATACCACGTGGTGTTATATGCCCCGTCCAACACCATACAACACTATTCAATGTGAGTGGCTTGCCCTAAGCAACAAGATCCATATGTGCATACCGTTGTGTGAGGAATGGAAGGGTATTCAGTCAATTGGACTGTGGTTTTGGGGTATCATGCCCTGTTCAACAATATAGAACAGAGGATGGGAATGCTGGCTGGTGTTTTTGACTCAAATTAGTTTACTTTGTGCTTCTCTGCTATGTAATGAGCATTGTTTTGGGGGTTAACTTATGTACTGACCCAGTGACCCCACACAATCTTCAAGACACAACATTGATATTTAATGCCTTATCCACCAAGGTTCAACACAGTTAACACCCAGCATAATTCCCTATGCAACAGTATGCAACACAGATACCCTGTTATACACTATGGTTCAATTCCCTATGCAACAACACTCACACACAGAGGAGAGTAAACCACAGAATTCCCTGTGCAACATGGTACAACACAGTTTTAAAACTGTTGGATCATGTTGTGTAGGGCATGGTTAGGGTTAACATAGTTTCATTTGAAAAAATATTCACAGAATATTTATTTGTGGTTTCTGCACACCAATCCTGGAGGGCCTGACTATTGTATTTTTGTGTCACACTAGATGACTGGAACAAGGTCACCAGTACTTTCCATAACAGAGCGCGCACAAGGCATGCACTCACCGTGCAACAGTTTATTTCACCCACAAAGAGGACAGATGGTGGTGGGAATAATACTAACATTCTACCGTTGTGTGGGTGTTATTGTGTAATCCCTGATTCCAGGCCTTCATCCTTTTGTTGTAAGAAGAGGATTACATGGCATCGAGAGGCTTCCACCATTGTTTATAAAATTGTATTTCGGTTCAATGGAGGCAAGTCTGAGTGGACCGAGATTCCAGCCTTGGTTCTTGGCCATGATGTCCATATCTCAAGGCCAAGGTTTTGGGGATTCAAAGTGTATGAATATGGTATTTTCTCAATAGTAAACAATCAATCTCAGAAAAAAAAATATTCAGAGAAAATAATCCAGTCAGTTTGGAATGAAAAGACTGAAGATATCCGGCATTAGATGGTAATGAATAGTGAGTGCTGACACCAGTGAAAGCCAACTGATAGCTGGCTAGTTAAGTGCTCCAAAAGATCCATATAAACCATTGTATAAACAGACCATTCAAACTGCATCAAATTCAAGTCCCATTCAAATTAAAAATAGAGATCGATGAAAAGCTGGCATTAGTGAACAATAAGCTAACTGGTAGGTACCACTGCACCACTGGCTAGTCACTGAAAAAGGTTTAAGTCAATATCTGTAGGTTGGTTTTGTGTGATGCCTGAAAGATGCTATCTGAAATGTTCTGTTTTTTATCTTGATACTTCATGGCTGAAAAGGAATTCTCATACACAGAATGAAGGTAAATATGAACAGCTGTTTAAATAAATACAAACGAAAGCAAGAATTAATTTGTATCCATACTCAATCAGTTGCTTGTTACCTGTGAATTGATGCTACTGGTACTAGTGGTCCTACTAGGAGGGGTCCATAAATACAGACTAGGTGCACCGAGGGTCTTACGAGCAAAGGTAGGCCAAGCAGTGTCAAGGTCATACCCAGTTGGTGCCAGGTCAAACTGGATATCATTCAGGTCATATAGAGCATTGATAATTGTTGCTCCATGGATGGCATTGAGAAGAACTGCTGACATGTTGTACCAATCACTGAAAGGAACAAACAAACAGGGGTCAAATGTCATTTATGAGCAATGATGCAATTTGTTGTATTTTTTCTCATAAACATTAACTACCAGTAAATCAAGTTTAAGGTTGAACACATTTTTGTTCGCAACTATTGTGCATTAGAAAAACAAAACTAAATAAGAAGCATTTTGAAAATTTAGGCCAGCCCCTTAATAAATTGTCTGTTTGATAATGAAACTTTGTGTTGCATTAATAGCATGAAATTGCTGATGCAGATAGACTGCTGTATGCATTTGGATTCTTAGAGATTATGGTTGTATTTTTCCATAGTAAAATTGTGCCAACCTTGTCTCATCCTACATGTAAATGAGACCATGTTTGTCGACCTTGTTCCCATGGGCAGCATGTTGTATGAATCCCTCCCGAAAGGGAATCACTAACCAACAATACTGATTAGCTCCAAACAAAATGACTGCTTTGAAGGCACGCCTGTTAAAATTTTAATATGAGCCTTTGTGGTGCATTTATGGGTGCTTAGCACTCCCAGTCAAAATAAAAGTACATTGATGCAATCCCACTTAAAATATACAATGTTTTTACATGCAGTTAAAATTGTCACAAGATTAAAGAAGAATGAGAGGGGAACAGTTTGCTCTTGACCAAAATGCCTACCATGTTTGAACGTGCAAATAGAATAAAATCAACCCCAGGTCCAAATAAACTGTGCCATTTCAGAGCTGCCAACATTGGTTTTTGAAAATCAGGAAGATTTTTTTTTTAAGTCAGAAAGACTCGATCTCAGCGCGCGTCACGACGATTTTTGCTGATTGAAACAAAAACCAATATTCATGTACAGACAGATATACTTTTGAAATATTACCAACAAATATTGCTATTTATGTTTTAAATGCTTTGCACATGTTTCTAGTTTTGAAGCACTGACCTATCTTCCTAATCCTATCCTATTGTTGCCTAAATAGAGGACCAGCATGGTCAGACGATGCTAAGTTTAAGTTATGTTCGATAAGAAAACATGTGAACAAAGTTTCCGCCTTTATTATGCTGTCATCTGTGCCCGATTTTCTAAAAAATCTGTAATTCCTGGTGTGCTGGATCGTGCTGTTGTACTGTTCACGCAATGTTTGCCGGATCGGAATCTATGTGTCGCAAGATGTCATTTCGTCCGCCATATTTCACTGAAACATCTGAAATACACGTGGTACAGAACGCTTGATTTTCATCCTAAGTTGTTTTTCATCCTAAGTTGATTTTTTAATACATGGCCATTCTTTGTGGTCATCGTCTCTGTATTTTTGCGCATATTTGATTTTTTTCCAGCGACTTACCGGTTACTCTGCAGGGCGGCGCCATTTTGCTTTATATTTCCAACCTCGTTCCCAGTAGTGTACGATCTTGCAGCGTCATTTGCTCGATCGTGGGCAGCGCGTCGTAGCGATACCACTAGTAAGCACTGTAAGCATCTCTTCCAGGGGTTAGTGAGAGAGGTATCGATATAGCGTGCTGCCCATGGTATGTAGCGAGGCTGATCAGTGCGACACATAGCACATGTATGGATGCGCAGAAGACGAAACTGCGGTTAGAACAACTTTTTCTGCGCATCTATGGATGTATTGGCAATTAAATATGCATATGCGCAACCATTATAAACACACACGGGACGGAGGGCTAGGAAATTCGTAAATTTTATTATTTTTTCCATCAATAGGTTGGGGATCCGGGAGATTTTGACTGCTTGCGGGATGTCGGAAGATTGCCGTCAAATACGGGAGTCTTCCGCAAAATCCGGAAGAGTTGGCAGCTCTGCCATTTACTTGCACATTCAAATTAGAATACATTTAAAGGAATTTGACAGACCAAGGCATGCTGAATTAGTAAGGTTGAATTAATAAGTGGGTAAGTGTCCCATAGTCCCATTGTGAAGAATGGGTTCATAATATTTGCTTCATTTGAGATACAAAAGAGGCCAACAGGTGTTTTAACACCGGATGGTAGCATTTTTGTTAAGAAAGGATAAGATAAGGTACCTGGTTATCTTGCTATTAGAGATGCACTGTTGTAAACTATCTCCTAGCCTATGGTGAACTAAACTGTAACGAATGAAAGCACGTCCACGTCCAAGAGCTGACTTGACCTACATGTATGTAATCAACAAGAATGTCACACCTTATTATATTTCATGGTAGAATGAATCAGGATCAAGCAATGTACAAGCTTAATATTATTCTATCCTAATCAATTTAGGGTTCTGAGTATACGAATATAACATGGTTTGCGGGTGAACAGTCGATACTTAAGGTCCCCGAGGTATTGGAAGTTGACAAACTAGTTCTAGAGGCGAAGCTACGGGAACTAGTTTGTCAACTTCCAATACCGAGGGGAGCTAATATCGACTATTCACCTGAAATAAACCATGTTATATTTGTTTTACTATACCTCATACATATTCTCTAGTTCGGCACCATTGAGCTCCGGAAAACATAGATTGACATTAATGTGTGCCGTCATCCTTTCAACACAAATAGCTGGACTAGTACATGTAGTTGTCAAAGGGATATTTTATATACTTAAAAAAACAACTTTATAATCATTAAAGGGTGTGTACAACATTGTTAATTGTCAAAGACCAGTATCCACATTTGATGTGACCCAACATATACATGTACATGAAATAACAAACCTGTGAAAGTTTCAGCTAAATCAGTCTTCGGAGTCATGAGAACACAGTGAAAAAATCCATTATATGTTTTCACTGTTTTCAAGCATCGGATTGTATCACAAGTGATAAAGACTAATTGTTTTACTCATTTCCTAAAAACTATAGCATTTCCAGCAAGGTTTTCCACCATCTTTATACCATGTAAGTTATGTACAAATCTGTGAACATATATATTTTCAATCTCACCAATGTTGTACACACCCTTTAACTGCATACCCTCACCAGCTAAAGTGATTTTTGATCTTACAAAGAAATTTAGTTAAATTTTTTGTTTAGTTCTAATTACATCTCTGACAAATTGAAACAAAGTACATAGTGTATTGTTTTAACATTTGATCTGTGGTTATTTTGTACTTACCTCTGACATTGCTTTGACAAATCTTAGGCCATCATTGAGTCCTTTGACTTTATATATGCATTTATAGAAGTAGTCCCAATAATCACGTCGACCACCAAGCAAGCCTGTACGACCTATAAGTATCAAAGTACATTGTACAATCAAATAAAAGTAAAAGTGTGATCAGTAAATTATATCTATATGAACAAGTGAAAAACTATTTCAGTGAAATGTCTATATATGAAAATATGTTTTCTTGAAAAGAGCATAAATGACAACCGTTATATTGCTACATATACATTCCATATTGTAACCTACTTTTCATGTCTATCTGAAGAAGGTATTCAAGTTTAGCACAGAATTTGTGCAGAGCTAAAGAATCATCTGTGATTGGCAGCTGAGAATCATGGGAATCTTTCTTCAGATCATTGACACAACCTGTAAAATAACAAAACAGATTATAGCAGCATCAACTTTAAACAATAAGAGTATTCAATGATGAAACTACAGGCCGATTCAGTGGAAGAAGTGAGACTATTACGGTAGTCGTCATATCACCTGAAAATATAATTTGATGGTAAACTGGACATGTTTACTATTGTAAAAATATTATGAAATGTTTGTTTACTTATCTTATTTGCTTTGTTTCACAAAGTAATATGTATTTACCATGTACATATTAGTGTACCTATTTGTACAGTACATTCACTGTAAAATAAACTAACCTAATACATGTACAAGGTGAGCAAAAAACTTAAGCTTGGGAGTGGATGCAATGTGGGGGTGCACTGTGTGCCAATTCCATGAACCTGCATGCACTCTGCACTCAGCACCTGCACTCAGCACCTGCACTAGTAGGCACACACACTAGGCACCCTATCACTAGGCACCCACACTAGTAGACTGGTCCCGAAAAATCTGATCAAAAATCTGATCTTAAATCAGATTATTTTGAAGATTTAAAGCTGAAATCAATTTTTTTTTTAAGCCCAGAATGCAGCGCTTTTATTTATTTTTAGTCAATTTTTTGCTTTCTTGCCCCAATTTATGCACTTTTCAGATTTGTTGGATAAAACTGACTCTGATATTTTGAATCTCCTGAATCCAATTAGATACAGTTTAGACCAAAAATAGCAGCTTTGCCTCAAGAATTCCCAACTTTCTCATTTCAATACTCTCAGGTGTGCAGTCCCTAGCTAGTTGAGGGCTAAAAGTGTGATTCTCCTGACTTAATATATCATCAGTGTCTTGGCACCAATCCCAGCTTGGCGTTCTTTTCAGAGCAGGCAGCAACTGTTGTCAAAGGTGATGGTGCTGCGATTCTGCAGTGAGGGTTCTTACAAATCATTTGTTTCGTCATAAATTGCATCAGTATACTCAAATAGCACAATATCGGTGAATAAATATACCTTGGCCAGCCATAGTTAGCATGGCAGCCATCTTGGAAAAAATAGCAAAAAATTGAAAAATAGTAAATAGTAAAGCGCTGCCTCCTCCTTTTTTGAAAAAAACAGCCCTCGAATTAACCCACGGCACCCACAGCAATTGCCGTGGTGCCCTGTGCTTTTGCTGTGGTGCCCTTTGCAAAGTTCCAATACAAATTTACATTTTCCTCATAGAAGTGCCCCCTTTTCTCGGTCAGAGAAAAAGTGCTGTGCCCCTTCAAGAGCGAAGTTCAAGGCCTGCACATGCATGTAATGTTGATTAATGCACTATGTATTATGTATACCGTAATTTCCTGCAAATAAGGCACTCGGCATATAAGGCGCAGTACCCTCAAATTTTGGTTGTCATGTTCTTGTGTTATACAGTGTAATGCGCATTTAAGGCGATGCAGCATTTACACGCTTACTTTTATAAATTGTAAAAGTGCAATTTTTAACTTCCAAATTAGTAAGCGTGACAGAGAGCAGCTGCGTGTGTCATTAGTGCAAAGGTTTAGTACTTCTTGCTGTGCTTAGAATCCACTTTGTTTCCTTCATGTATTCAGTCATAATTGTTACATTGTACAATTGCATCTATATGCCTGAGGAGTACATTTAGCAATTTATGTGGTAACGTGCCCCTGGTGGCCGTTGATTTGGGTCGATAGCCCACATCAGTTAAGTGTAGCCCTCACCTTGAAGTGGCCCTCCGTGGCCTTTTGATGTTAGGCAATCTCTCATACAACAAAACGTACGTGCATCCATTGGGACCAAAAAGGTGCCACATTTGAGGGTGAAAAACATAATAACAACAGTCTAAAAATGTTGAGACTTTTCACATGAACCATATTTAGTTATCCAGGTGTATGAAAAATTCAATCCAGAATGCCAAATTGGAGTTTATCCAAAGTGACCATGATGTCTCTGTCAATCATACCTGTGATATCTTGTACTATCCTTGGGTAGCTGCGTGGTTGAGCCATGATTGCTGCTTCTCTCCAACTTCAAACTAAAGAGTAAGAGTGTGAATCCACTTGAATATAACGCAAATACACCTGAAGATAAATGCATTAAGTGTAAAGTAAATGTGGTGTTTAGTGTTCATCCCTAATGGAATGGCCAAAGGCTGTTCAGCAGATAATGTTCATTACCAAATTTAAAAGTAGGTAAAAGTACAAGAGAACCAGTATCCAGTAATACTGTAAATTAGGTCTGCATTGACAGGTCTTTTTTTTGTTATAACGTGTGTTGGTTGTGGTCCCATCTTCTACGGGCATTCCAGGCAAGCAATAATGTTCTTATAATTTATAGCCCAAAAGCCCTCCCCCCCCCCCCAAATAGTTCCAAGCGAGAGTCCAGGCAGTCCAAAGCACTGGCACTATTTATGGGACTGTATAATTTGTTTTGATTTCAGTTTTTAGCATAATATCTGGTACACACTACCCTAGACCATGTAGACTGCTTAAAATAATTCAATCTTGCTGATCTGCCCAGGACTCCTTCGCTCAGGTATCCCTTTCTTAAAAATTTTAATATAGGTAGGGACTGCAGAACAAGGATAAGGATCTACATGTAGCATTAGCAGTCCATGGTGTTTGCTGCATTGCAATGTAATGACTGAACAAGTACTCCAAGGAAAGCAGGAAGTTCACTAATTCAATTGCTCTGAACTGAATCCTTACTTATATACTTGGCAACACGTGACACAACTGACTGGGCTGGGGCTAAGATCAATAATGAGGTTCTTTCTACGTTTTCGCAGTCGTAACCAATAACTGTTACGGTTGAACTTGCCTTTGGTTAAATACTGGCCAATGACCGAAACAATTATTGGTTGTGACCGCGAAAACGCACCCCTGCTATCGTCGATCCACTGCACTACCAAGCAAGTACCAGTACTACTACTGTACTAGGTAGTAGACTAAAAAACTAGTAGTACAGTACCATACCGTACCACTACTTTCTTTTGTCATGTTTGATGATTGAAGTTGAAGATGAAACATTCCATTGCAAACTACATGAACTAAAAGAGAAATTATCAGAACACGATCATCGAGAAGTTATTACTAATATTGTTTCTGTACCTTGTAAAGGGTGTAGCCTATCCCATGAGTATAGATTATGAGTATCGTTCAAAACCGTTCCCTGCCCAGACAAGTTAAACCACACAGCAGCTGCATGAGCGCCATTTTGCGGACGGGTGTTGTGTATTTTGTGTACAATGATTCGATGCTGCTTTGCTCGTTTTTAGTTCGCTGTTATTCGTCCTACTCGCAATTTCTCGCTAGACGTCTGGATACCAGACAATTTTTTTTCCGAAGAGGGCGGTTCCAAAATAGCTTATGATTCAACTCGCCCCAACCTCCTCCCTCCACTGTCTTAGAACCTGTCGTAAAATTGCACTCAACTGTTCAAGTATTTTCTGGGTATATTTTGTTTATTTGTTTGTAATAAAGATGGAGAAATCAAGACCTGAGAGGGAACACTTACACCTTACCCGACAGAAAGGCTTTATAATCAAACATAGGATTATGTCATGAAAAAAGAAATGGGAAAATGATTTGGTAGATTCCCGGTAGCTCACATCGATCACTTGACTCTATACAGATATACTTCGTCTGAGTAAAATACTGTCAAAAGTTGAGTGAGTTCAAGTTGACGATGAGTTGGTTTTATAGTGACGTGTTTGTTGAAAATAACTTGAAGAGGAAGTGGGTTATTTTACTCCCAAATCAAAGATCCGTCAGAGTATTATGTTCAAATCAGTGGTATGCAATCCATCTTTACATTCCCTGACTCCAACATTTAAAAAGCTTAGCCTATATATCGTTCACTCCATAATAGTTTCTTATTGTTTTCACTTGAATCCTTGGCAACGAGGCTTTACTAAAAAATTTACTTTTTATTATTATAGACCCCTTGTTAAATATTAGGCTACTATATAGTATAGATTTATTGTTTAGGCCAAATGAGTTTTTCCTAAAAAGTTGGACGCAAAATTTATTTTGTGTGTAAAGGTAAATATATATTTTTTTTTTTTTGTAAGTTGGTAATTTATCATGAAAACTCTTTAAAGGCAAAGTATACCTTTGGTTTTTGGAACCATTCGATTGTTTTAATCCTCATAATGTGGAGGACACAATTAAAATGATCTGTGAAAAATTCGTATTTCATTTTAAAAGGTGGTGCACTCAAAGACGGTGCAAAGGTGGAGCGGTTATAATGTCTACACCCGCAGATCGATAACCCGTAAATGGAATACATAATCTGAGAACGTTTCTCAGAGTCAAATGCCTTTATGAATTCTTTTCTGAAAACCACATTGCTTTGAACTGAAGGGAATTGTTTCTCAAGATGGTGTGTATTATATCAACAGCTGCAGTGCTTCTTAGGCCTACTTATAAGTAATTGTATGGTTATTTAGAGCCACACTTTTGACTCCACAAAATGGCGGACCGTGTTAGTTCACGAAGTAAAAGGAAAACCGCACAATTTCGAGGCATATTGTGTGGATCATTACATTCTACTTTTAAAATATCTTTTCGCCCATATTAATTTCATAACAAACGCTTTTTATAGCCTAAATCACCCATTCCGTGGCATCTGTTCCTGTAAGGATGAGCCCTTTGACCCATCATGCAAAGTTTTATTATGCTGCTATTAATTATATCAAAACGATTCCGCATTTGTCATAGTGGGGTAGGGGAGGGTGGCAAATAGTTTGTGCTTTTTGTTGATTTCATGATTATTCGGAGCGGGGGGACCCCTCTGGTTTTACCTCGAAGGCATCTTGAATGTCACTTGTGAGAAGTAGGATAACTGGTCAGTAATACATAGCGCCATAACCCGCTCATTTGTATAGTTGACTGTCGACCCTATACTCTGTTGACCGGTATTGTTATCGTCAGCTTGTGATAAGTCCAAATTGATAACGATATTTACCCGGAACGTATTTTTATACTAATAAAAACATTATCGGAGTGACATGTGTGTCTCTGTGGCGCAATCGGTTAGCGCGTTCGGCTGTTAACCGAAAGGTTGGTGGTTCAAATCCACCCAGGGACGGTCAGTTCTTTTTTTGCATTTGTTGTTTGTTAATAAACTATTTAACTAAAGCATGAATGATCATGACAAAAAGACGTTAGCGTCTGTTAGTCCAACTACCCCAAAAAGGTACGGTATTAAAGTAATCTTGCTTTAAATATCCCAAAGAGTTTTTGACTCGATGACGAAAGGTTATTTTGGCATTTCGACATTCCAGGCCAAATGTTAGCTAAGGTGTTCGCGGTATAATCCAATATAAATATTTATATATTTTTTTTACGAGTGGCATTTTTTTACCAAAATGAGATGTTGCTGCTGCTGCAAGGTTGAAGGATGGCATCAACACTGATTCAATTCAGTTCAATTCAATTCAATTCAATTCATTTCTTTATTGTCCACACTTTTAAAAGATAAAAATTGAAAAGTTGCATGTCTAAAATTGGTTAAAGCTCCAGAACAGGACAATAAAAAGTTTATACTTTAAGAAATATAGAAAAAAGAGTTAAGACAACATCAATATTAGTTTTGTATTTTATAAAAACAAAAACAAAATTACTTGCGCAGTACAACAGAAGACATTGGCAAGACACCACAGATCACAGCCTCGCACCCCCCCCCCCCCCCCCCCCCAATAAATATCGTGTTTGGAAACACAATAAAACATAAAACATTAAAAAGCTATTGGAAAAACTGATATAAAATACATTGAGAAGTACACACCCAGATCTGGCATGATGACAGGTTTTTTTGATTTTTGGTCTTGACCAAGACAATTTTAAATGTATAGGCCTATGTATAATTATGTTCTTTTGTCCGAAGATAAAATAAAAAAGGTCACAGAGCCCCAATCCGTCCAATTTACTTTAAATCGAAAGTGGTTGGGTTCAAATCCATTCTTATTGGGAGCAGTTCTTTGACAGTTGGCACGTTTTCTGATGAACCGTGACAATTTTTTGCTGATTTCTCAAAAAAAACACGATGTATTCAGCTGAAACTTCCACAGGTGACTTGTATCTTTATTGACAATTTGTCCTATTAATCTGCTTTACGTGGACAAAAATCAAACTATGAACCATACCGTTAAGCTTCTAACACTACTGAGCTATTAATAAATCACTGCGTTGAAAAAAAACGTTGAGCAAAATTAGTATCAGTAACATGAAAAATAGTATTCTTAAAGGGTCTGTATATAGACGATGTGACCTCTGTTTACATTCAAACCGCCCTCTGTTGACAAGTCTGTTGTCCAAGTCATGTTCCGCCGGGCAAAAAGACGCGTAGTCATGGTAGTCATGGTAATATTGCGTGTACTTTCTAGCTGGCTGTCAAGTACACAATGGTTTTGCCCGGCGACATGCGCACACATCATGTTATGATTTTCAAATGACGTCAGAGGTCACATCGTCTATACGTTTGGTAATGACTCTGAAAATTAATGTCAATAAAAACTTAGGCCTACATGGTAAGAAGTACAGCAGCTTTGGGTAGTATAATGTATTTTGAGAAACTTGTAACTTCGAAGTATACGGTTATGGAAAAATATATCACTTTTTATTCACCAAAATTTGAATCTGAGAAGCGTTATGGCCATAACGCTTCTCAGACTGTGTATTCTCCTATGTGGAATATTCTTCCTGCGTGGAAATAATTATTTACTACGGTTTTTTGGTGATATCTCAAAAACGCCCACCTTTTGAAGTGAAATTTTCACAGGTTAGTTTTATTGTATACCTACATTTATATAGTAATAATATACTAATAGTAATAATAATGTTGTAACTTTAGCCTATGGACACTTCGTCCGGTATAATACAATGGCTATTCACTCACAACAGAAATAGTTATAAAATTCGTTCCCTCGAAATAATTAATTTCGTTCCCTTGAACCCTTGAAATAATTAATACTCCGTTCCATCGAAACAACAAATTTCGTTTCGTCGAAAAAATATTTCGAGGGGAAAAAACACTACTTCGCGGGAACGATGTTTTATACCTGTCCCTTTAATACCTGTCTTTTATTAAATAAAGAAAACAAACCTGAAATGAACACCAGAGTGTTGTTTAAAAAAAGTAGTGTTTATTATGAGCACGCGCATCCATTTTGAAAGAGAAAAATGCAAGGAATCGGTGTTACTCGATAACGTGTACATTAAAATAATACGTTTGCAATATTGAGTGTGTGAAGACCAACGATAAACACTTAATTAACGTCGAAATTGTGTACATTATCCACCAGTCTCTGAGGTAACCCGGTGAAAGGGAGATTGTGACCAGGATAGGTCAATCCCGAGGCCGAAGGAAAGCAAAGAGCAAAATTTACTCTCTTCTGGTCACTCACAGGCCCGAACGGGGGGGGGGGGGGGGGGGGGGTATGTGTATACACTGTGACCGACTCATGCCAGTCCATGTTTTGTTATACACACACACAACAGTCCAAAATGAAATAAGAAATGGAAATTGTCGGGGTTTATAACTGAACTTGTTTTAATTCGGCAATGAAGTTGTCATAGACTAGACAAACAATTGTTGTTTCCCTAGATTCACTTTTTCACAGTTGTTATTCACTAGCAAGAGAGGGCGCTGAAACCAGCAACAACTTTGTGTACGGTATAGTGCCATGTTCGGGAACTCCCGTATTCCCGCAAATAGGCACATGTGCATCTAGTTCACGTGGTGCAAAATTTCTGGTTTTCTAACTTGGCTGAATTACGGTCACGTGGGGTTAACTAATACAGGCTAGTGCACGAATCTTGCGCTACCGTGAACAAGACGCGCGTCATCAAGACATCCTGCTTGCGTACTCGCGGGAACAAGTTTCCAAACCGGGCAATCATTATTTTTGAACCGTTAGTGAACAGAAACTAAAAAACTTAATCTATGGAGACTTAAAAAAACACGTTCCTCTATTGAATTGCCTGGGTTAGTAGTTTCTATATCCCAGAACATTTTCTGATCTTATTTTCATATTTTTGACTGATGTGTGTTTAGTGTTATAAAACACATGGACTGGCATAATTTGGTCACTAGTGGACGCGTCTGAAAAAATATCCTCGCAGTCTCACTCCACCACACCTCTAATGACGCAATCGTCAAAATGGCTCCTTTGGTCACCCCCAATATAATCGCCCACCACATTCCCCAGTCACAATGTCAAACATGGCGGATATAATCAACTGATACGGACCCCACCCATAAAGCTTGTAAAAATTGTTATGCAAACTTATGGTTTTCAAGTCAACAGTCATAAAGTTTCACTGAACTGGATAGCGCCATCATTTATTTACCATTTACTATTTACCAAAACGTAAATAAATTTGAGAAGAATAAAATGAAAGCAAAAATATAATAAAAATTCCTGCTGGAGAAAACCATGACCAAAAGAACAGATTACTGAATAACTTCCGGTACAAATCATCAACATGCAAAAATGTCAAACAAATGGTTTTAATTATAATCATAGTGACATCGTGCAAGCTGTGTGGTTCCATACAACACTGTTTCCGAGGGAATGTATTTATTATACTTATCATTGGAATAGTGACTAATTAATGCGGTTGTGTCTATGAAGGTTGGCAATCCATCTCCGTTTATACTCCATCTCCTCCTTGCCAACCCAGACCATTGGAATGGTCAAAATCATCTGGAATGTCATCTCCATCTCTTATGGCAGCAGCCTCAGCAGCTGCCGCCAGCTCTAAAGGATTATGGACAACGTCATCTGCGAAACCAACATCTTCCTCCATCCCATTAGCTGCAAGAGAGTGATGAGATCAAAAAAACATTGGAAATTTCTTCAAACAATACAGAGTGTTGTTTGGTGATGGAGGCTGTGAGGACTATAAGCATCGAAGTGTCAGCAGTACAGTGTTGCTAAAATCTTAAACTTTCTTTTAAGAGAGCTCGGACAACAATCATCCATTCACCGGTCATAATTCATATAAGGTGTAAGACTCTTTAACACATTCCTAATTCGTCAATAAACTCGAAAATATCAATTTATAAATGCTGCTGTGAACGTGGCAATTTTCATGTAAGACTTCGCTATTTCTTAGATAGGCCTACTCATACTATTAGTTAATGTTCAACTATTGCATATACGCGTTTTAAATTAGTTAACTTAATTTTTTATGGAGGCACCGTTTACTACAATATTCGCAAGCTAGGTTGTGAGGCCGTGTACAGTATGGAGAACCTGGCTTTCAAAATGTGTGACTGAAAATGGACACGATATGCGGCGTACTTCGGGCCGTGTCCGAGAAGCAACTCGGCCGTATAGCCGTTGGCTGCAACGACAAAATGCATTGTCCGATTTGGCAGCTACGGCTACGACTACAGCTACGACTGGATAGCTGAGTCATCATGCGTTTAAGTATGACGTCCATGCAACAGTCAGGTGTTGGAATAGTCCAGATTTTACCTTGCGGATATATTTTGCGACAATGCACTCTTAATATTTTAAAAATCAACTATATATTTGTATAATATCAATGATATTGGATACAGTCCTATATATCCCTAGTGTACGCCAATTCATGCTCACAGGGAGCAAATTTAACAAAGTAAAAAATCAGTTTAACCACAGCGGCATGGAAAAATGGGCCCATAGTGCAAATGCCAGATAGTTATTTAGAAGGTGTTCGTTAAAAAAAATATTTTAAAAAACATTTCAGTTTTAGATTCTACTTGCTCTGACAAAAATTGGCACATAGACATAAAGTTATCGGGTCTTTCTACAATTTAGTTGAAGAGTTTTGCAAAATTTTAGTTGGAGAGTCTTTCTAAACTTTAGTTGGAGAGTTCTAAAATTTAGTTGGAAAGTTTTAAAACATTTGAAAGGAGAATTTTAACATTGCTGGTTGAAGAGTTCACAACCCAAGTTATTCATTTTGTGGTGTGATGGTTGGTTGTGGGGTTTTTCCTATGAACAGACGTTTGTTATTTTTTTTAAAATCTTACAATGCAGTCAAGCTTGTACGGAATAATCTTCAAAAATTTAGTTCTTTCTATGGTAGACTTTGACTGAATCAATGAATGATTGCAAAGTACGTTGTTTACCTTTGTTCTGGTGTTCATCAGAATCTTGGAGTTGGTTACGGTTGTCTATCCTGTCTGGACCGCCCCCGTTGAGATACAGAGCTAAACTCCTTTGGGTAGGGATGTAGATTCTATTGATATCGTTGTCGTTGTTCAACTCATAAACATCATGTGTGTTGTCTTCATTGATGACTAACTCTGAATCGGAATTCTGTGGATTGATACCGTCTTCAACCACTTGGTCCAACATGGGTTGGTTTTCAGTACGTGACATAGGCCTCCCTTCATTAAGCAAACCATCATTACCATGCTCATTGTAGATGGTTGCATATTCATCATCGTTCATCTTATTTGGATCATTCACTCCACGAACTTGAGGCTGCATATCGTTGGTAAGCTGATTGATACCATCTAGTGAATCTTCACTGTATGTATCACGTCGGAATCGTTTATCGCGGTGGTACTCGTCATGTCCTCGTGACGAGACTTTGTTCGAATCCTGAAACATGTCATTTTAAAGACGTCCTTTGTTAAAATTATACACCCTTCTATGATCAAGCATTATTTTGATTTTATTATTTTTTAGATAATTGAAATCTAAATTTTAATAACTTTCACCCCTTTACACTATACTTGAAACATGTTATTGCTTAAAACCATTTTGATTTTAAACCCAAGAGGATGAAGTTTTTCAGATGCCACATGAGTTCAAACAAAAATGAAATATAAATAATTTTTAAATTAGTAACTTACGAAAATACACCACCCATTTGGTTCTCGATCGCTTGGTAGCCATTGACAATGTTGGACTGACAGGCAATCACCGTCTACTAGACACGGCGAATAACCTTCTCCCTTTGAAAGTATAGGAAACAAAATACTGTGTTAAATAAAACTATTCGATACTTGTTGTTTCCGTGTCATTCATTAAGGCAAATTGTGTTGTCAAAAATATTAAATAATATTAATGATAAATACGTTGCTGCATTAAATGCTAGATATTGAATAAAGAAAATCAACAAGACTGAGGCATTAAACATTCAAACAGTTCCTATAAAACGTTTAATTTTATAGTGGATGAAACGGAACCTTAATACGCGCCTACTCTTACCTTCCTTGTGAATGCCGGAAGACATTGCACTAAGCAAGGTATCCATAGCATTGCCGTTAACATTGGTACACAAAGATGCTTCATGGTCTCTGCACACAACATTAAAATATTGAAAATTACTTAACTATCCAGGGCTCCATGCAGCTTTGTATCATTTCTGTCTTATTTACAGAAAAACATGGATTGTACTAAAAGAGTAGTCCTATGAGTCTAAAAAACACATTATTTATGATGTCTTAACGTTATTGCGATTAATTTGAGCATTTTCATGGCAAAAAGCAATCAAATCCTAAGCAACCAAGGTTTGTAAAAATGTAACGCTTTATGTAATACCAGCAATGTTCAGATGTGGTACTTGGAATACATTATGGTCGTTTTTGGTCCCCCTGATCAGAAACAATTTTAACAGTTTAATAAGAATATTTTTCAAGTATAGGGCCAAATCACCTTTTGAAACAAACCTTTAAAAACAACACAAAATATCAAGAATGTTTTATGTAATTCCGGACTACATGGGAATGGGGCGTCTGAACTCGGTTAAAAACGGAGATTCGGGAAAAAAAAAAGGTTTTCGGAACTTGAATACAAAAAAAGGAAACATTGTAACATATTAATGTTACTTGCACCTTTGGTTTATCATCACTTGCACAATGGTATATACAATGCACAATCCCTTGAGAAATGGATTTGCTCTAGGCCGCGCCCACTCAGGACTCAGACTTCAAATAGTCAGATAAAGAGATTTAAAAAAATTGTTTGACAACAATTGTACTAATATTATGGTATATTCTTGGCTTGGAGTACGAGTAGCACTGGGCACAATTTAGGAAATAGTGCTTTAAAAAAAGATTTGCTTCGCACAAAATATCAGGATACCAGTTACAGATGGTACGCGTGACGTATACTTGGTTGGTAACCTTTCTGGTTAGCATAATTTATGTTGTGGTTGGCAACTTGTGCTCAAACAGCTCTATGAAATTGGGCCCTGGTAGGACACTGTCTCCGTAACACTTACTAATAACGAAGCTTGGTAAAGTAAAGAGTAGAGACCGACGTCCTTATACTACCTGAGGACAACTTCGGAATAATTCTTATATTTATTACGTACCTGAAACGTTAGCCCTCAGTGACTTTTAGTGAAGTTACAAGCTGAAACTTCGTGTAGCTTATTAAAAGTCAAGTTGAGTCGGTACGCTTTAATTAGTGTAAAGCAGTTGTCTTGCTATGGCTGGCAAACTTTTCCACGGCTGTGCTGCATCATATGTAGCTGATCATAGGCTGGCAAGGCTACTGCTAATACAATGTTCGTGTGTAACTCGCGCGCGAGAACGTCAAACGCAAATTAACGGTCTGGCGCGGTTAAACGCAGCTAGCTTGGGCTTTTTAGCCATGTTTTAAAGAAGCGTAGTCCCTTTGGCGCGATGGGCTAATGGGTCTCTACGCGTGCAACCAGCGCGCTCACGTATTGCGCGAGAATTTTCCAGTGTCTTATAGACCCCTTGCATAACGCGGAACGCTAAATGGACCCTGAGGTCACGCACACTATTTTACGCACAATTATTTTATTATTTTATTCGGCAATTAAAAACAAATACATGTAACATAGAAAATACAAGTAAATCGATTAAAAGCCAAGGATAGCCCAAAAAGCTGAGTAAACGGCTTATTTCCATCGGGGTCCTTAAAAAACACAGAAAAAACACAAAAACAAACAGAACACAACAACAAATGACAACATTTCACTGCTCTTAACAATTAAAAGAGAAAAATTGAACATTAACAGGTAATATGAAGTCAATTCAAAGAACAATAGAAGTCAATACAAAGAACACCTATCGTCCAATCATCTGCCTCCTTTGACCTCAGTGAGGGCGCTTTTTGGCCTCAGTGAGGGCGCTTTTTTAGCGTGTGATGTCAATTATGCAAGGGGTCTAATGATAAGGTAACGGGCTGCGTTCCACTGCACTATGCACTATGGTGTGTGTGTTTTGGGGTTTTTTTGTGGGGGGGCGGGGGTTTCCTCTTCTTTTTCTATTAATAACAGTCGCACAAACGTTTGCTGGAGTGGAAATCATCCCATCTAGACTAATGGTAATTTTAAAGAGATATTTTCCCTTAAATTAATTGTTCAGTTAAAGCCTTTAATGTCGTTGTGCATATTGACTGACTTGTAGCTATAGGCATCCTTCACTGAACCATAGCAGCGGTCAAGTATGTTGTCTCCCCTTGTAGCCTCATCCACTTATTGAAAGTAATGAGGAAGGCTTTCACTAAGATTGCAATGGTTGAAGTCACCAAGAATGAATTTTGGTGGGTCTGGTGACGAGTCCTCCATCTGTTGAACTGCATCATATATTACACCTGCTGCATCATTTGCATTAGCATCATCAGGTGCAATGTACACAAGGAAGATGTGAACTTGATTAAATTCCCTTGGCAGATAAAAAGGTCTGAATGACACACAGAGAAGTTCGATGTTCGGGTTGTTGTTCTTACTCAAGTTATTGCACTATTGATTATTAACGTACATGCAAACACCACCACCGCGGCGTTTATTGGTGTTTTCGTATGAGCGGTCGAGTCGAATCAAGTGGAAACATCAATATTTTTGAAAATTCAATTCAATTTTTCAATTCAATTGGACATTTATTTCCATATTGCAAAATGTACATACATTTAATATTAAGGTCTATTGAACAAAGATGTATAAAGAACTTATAGAATAATAGTTAAAAGAGACTCAATGAAGCAGAGGCAAATATGGAGGCATATTCAAAAGACAAAGTCTTGTATAGAAATGCCTTAATACAACAAAAAACTAGATTTCTGAACGGAGCTTAAATTACAACAAAACATACAGACAGGGACGAAACAGGACAAACAAACAAAAACACGCTAACAAACGAGCTAGGACGGAACAAGAAGAGAAAACATAACTAGGAACTCATAGAGGAGAAGGATGTAAAGAGAAGAAGCTACTCAAGATAACTTGAGACAAGATGTTTTTTGTAACGGTTCTTAAAACAACCCACAGATGACCCTGACTTAATATTCCCATCAATACTATTCCAAAGACGAGGTCCGTAAAATCTCAAGGTGTTCAGCGAATAGGTGGTGCGTGCAAATGGTAGAAACATATTACGGTTTGACCTGGTGTTATGACTGTGAATGGTTTGCTGTAGAAAAAAAGAGGAAAACACGGTAGGAAGAAGGTTGTGAACGTGCTTGTACATAAAAATCGCAGTGTGGAGTTTATTAATATCTGAGAGCGTTAGAGTGTGCAGCGAAGCGAAAAGAGGTGATGTATGAGCCCATGGGTGTGAAAGGGTGCAAATTCAAATGGCCCGTTTTTGAATGATAGTGAGAGAATTAAGTTTATTGTTCCTGGAACGCGCCCAAACAATGTTACAATAATTGAGATAAGGCAAGATAAGTGTGTTATAAAGAGAAACTAAAGTAGGAGGTGGGAGAAAAGAACGAAGTTTAGAAGACGCCGGTATTACGAGAAACGACTTTTGTGACCGTTGAAATATGTTCAGTCCAGCTGAGTTTATCGTCGACAATGACACCTAAGAATTTCGTAGATCGGACAATAGAAATGGGAGTATTGTCAATGTTAACAATGTCATCGGGAATGTTCGAGTGCAACCATGTTTCAGTAAAGTTTCAGTTGAGTTTCTGAAGTCATTTATGTATCTAGCATGTGCACGAATTTCATTCATTTATTGTTTATGGAACGAACATTTCCAAGAGTTAAACATGGAAGTAGTGGGGGTCTGTTTGCTATCCGTCTTACACTTTGTTTAACTCCTCCACGCTACCCCGCCTGCGTGGCTTGGTATGACTTGTTGTGGGTTCACCTCTTGTCGGTGTGAAATCCGGCAAGTCTGCTGGTGTCAACTTGGACGCTGACGCATCGGCAAGCAGGTACAGAAAATGGCGGTCATAGGTGATCGGCAACGATGCTTGGCTAGGGTCCTCAAAATACCAATGAATTGGCGAAAGTAGCGCAGAACACCGTAACAAGATGATGCTGATAGAATGATGATCCATCGTGTATATATCAAAAAATCATTTATGCAGACTCAAAGAATAAAATAGTAAAAAGGTTAAAACGTTTTAAGAGCAAGTGAGCAAGTCGACTGGTCGCCGCAGAAACAGCGCCCTCAACAATGGTGATCACTGACCTGAACTCTGCTGATAACTTCGTCTCCTCGATCTCTACACGATCTCTACTCTAATGGGACCGAGCCGAAGCGGCCAACCACCAACCCGGTCATTACCACGCAGTGAAGACCGGCTCCCCACACTGTTATTCCCTAATTAAGACACTGCGTCTTCATCAACAAGAAGAGTCATGATTAAGACACTGTGTCTTCATTAACAATAAGAATCATGATTAAGACACTGCGTCTTCATCAACAAGGAGAAACATGATTTAGACACTGCGTCTCCATCAACAAGAAGAGTCATGATTAAGGCACTGCATCTCCATCAACAAGAAGAGTCATGTTTAAGACACTGCGTCTTCATTAACAATAAGAATCATGATTAAGACACAGCGTCTTCATTAACAATGAGAATCATGATTAAGACACTGCGTCTTCATCAACAAGGAGAAACATGATTTAGACACTGCGTCTCCATCAACAAGAAGAGTCATGATTAAGACACTGCATCTCCATCAACAAGAAGAGTCATGTTTAAGACACAGCGTCTTCATTAACAATGAGAATCATGATTAAGACACAGCGTCTTCATCAACAATAAGAATCATGATTAAGACACTGCGTCTACATCAACAAGAAGAATCATGATTAAGACACTGCATCCTCAGCCACAAAGAACTCTGTTGGAGCTGCTATAGGGGGAGTTGGTATTGTACTGAATACCAATGCCAAGAACTCACAAGCTAGTGTCAAATCCTACATTGACAGAATACTTCCTGCAAGGGTAATCCGGCAACAACAGTTGCACGTAGTAGAAGACCACTACAACGATATCAGGAGCGCTGTTGAGTCTGTCCCAGCACATAATGTCCTGATGGTGATTGGTGATTTTAACGCCCGAGTTGGACCGGAGGATGGAAGATTTACCTATCATGACAATACTAACAGGAATGGGAAGTGCCTTACTGACCTGGCAACGGAGGCAAACTTCATCATAGCCAACACCCAGTTTCAAAAGAAAACAGGAAAACTATGGACATTCACAAGTCCAGGTGGTAACAAGTACCAATTAGACTACATTCTTGTGAGGAGAAAGTGGAAGAACAGTCTGCTGAACGCTGAGACATACAGCTCATTCTCCAGCATAGGCTCTGATCATAGTGGTATCATCTAAGATGAGATTGAGTCTCAGGAAAAGTAAAGCAGTGCCAAGAAAGAAGCAGTACGATTGGAAAACCCTTTCAACCGATAGCAAGCTGCAACATCTGTATACCATAGAAGTCAAGAATAGATATGAGGTTCTTGCACAGGAGCAGGAAATGGCAACAGATAAATACAACAGCTTCATCATTGCTAATAAAGAAGCAGCTGAGAAGCTCATTCCTGAAAAGAAACGGCTGAGAAAGATACGCCTGTCTAGCGACCCCAGGGTGACCAGTGCTAGGGACAAGATCAGAGGGGCTTTTGAGTCTTTCCAGCAAGATATGACTGACGAGAACAAGGATGACTATACAGTGAAAGCTAAGCAGAACCTTGATGATAATAATAATAATAGTGGCTTCTTATATATCGCTCATATCCGTCACTCAGTGGCGCTCAAGGCGCTTCAACAGTCAGTATTTTTCTGCAAGGTATATATGTGGAGCTACTTTTTGAAGTATGAGACCTATTCCTTTACATAGCACCATGTAATGGTTTACAAGGTGCTGTGGCGAAATATGCTGCCAATCAAACCAGGAACACCGGGGCGAACCCCTTCTCTTTTCGATAAGTGCACTGGGTTTTTTTACGTGCATTTACAATACACGGGACCAACGGCTTTACGTCCCATCCGAAGGACGAAGCAATAATGGTTAAGTGTCTTGCTTAAGGACACAAGTGTCACGACCGGGACTCGAACCCACACTCTGCTGAGCAGAAACACCAGAGCTTGAGTTCGGCCGCTCGGCCACAACACCTCAATATGATGCATATAATGCTGCAATAGAAGATGATATTGACATCAAGTTGAGAGCAGTAGAGGGGACTGTGAATGCTAAGCATGCATTAGGTTGGCAGCTAACTAATGACATCACAGGCAGAAAATCAAGTATGAAAGGCCAAATTAAGGGTGACACACAGAGGGAAAGAGCGACAAATTGGTACAACCATTTCAGCAACCTTCTTGGTAGTGCTCCTGGGATAGAAGATGAAGAGGAGACTATAACACCTATCTTGGATGGATTAGACATCAAAGTTGGGCCATTTGACCACTGGTTGAAGGGTTAGAGCTGTGGCGAGGATGGCATCCCACCTGAAGTGCTCAAGAGATGTGATTTGGACGACTTAGTATTGGACTTCTGTGATGATGCTCTCCTGCATGGTGCGAAGCCAGATCAGTGGTCAATTCTAAATATAGTACCTATCCCCAAGACTGGAGATCTTAGCTTTGGAGAAAACTACAGGGGAATCAGTCTCAGTTCTATTGTAGCAAAAATGTGCAATAGAATGCTTTTGAACAGAATCAGACCTGAGCTGGACAAGCACTTGAGAACCAACCAGAATGGATTCCGGGAAGGGAGAACAACAATTGGGCACATTCTTGCTCTACGAAGGCTAATTGAATAGGTGGAAGCTCACAACCTATCCGCAATCATAACCTTTATTGATTTCAGGGAAGCTTTCGACACCATCCATCGAGGTAAAATGTTGAAGATCCTTCTAGCCTACGGAATACCAAAGCTCATAGTTGATGCAATAGGCAAAATGTATGAGAATACAAAAGCTAGGGTAATTTCACCAGATGGATGGAGAAACACAATTGTTTGACCTGCTAGTCGGCGTTCTTCAGGGCGACACCCTTGCTCCGTACCTGTTCATTATTGTCCTTGATTATGCGTTGAGAATGGCTATAGATGGTAAAGAAGAGGAGCTTGGATTTCACCTCGAACGAAGAAGAAGCAGGAGAATAGGACCAGTGGTTGTAACCGACTTAGATTTTGCTGATGACATCGCACTTTTGCAAACAAGATGAGTCAAGCACAAGATACAGAAAGTCAAAACGTCAGTGGCGAAAGTCGGCTTGAAGATGAACTCCAGCAAAACAAAGTTCTTGGCTTACAATAGCAACCACACAAGCATCAGGACAAATGACGGTAAAGCACTGGAGGAAGTAAAGAACCTCAAATACTTAGGAGCTTGGATGGAGAGCGGTGAAAAGACATCAAACAGCGTAAGGCTGCAGCATGGCGGGCATGCAGCAAACTACGGAAGATCTGGAAGTCAAGTCTTCCCAGGAGTTTAAAGTTAAGAATCTTTGCTGCAACTGTTGAATCAGTCCTTCTCTATGGATGCGAAGCCTGGACTGTTACATCCAAACTTGCTAAAGAGTTGAATGGCACCTATACACGTATGCTCAGGACTGTCCTAAATGTTAACTGGGAACAGCGAATGACAAACGTAGAGCTGTATGGAGACTTCAAACTTGCCAAGATTGAGTGCTAAGATCAGGGAACGAGGAATGAGATTTGCTGGGCACTGTAGTAGGAGCGAAGAGTCTGCATCAAAACTCATTCACTGGGAACCAAAACATGGACGCAGGAAACGTGGTAGACCAAAGTTGACCTACTTAGATGTTTTGAAGAAAGACACCGGACTGGATACAGCAGAGATGGACAGCAATGCAGGACAGAACCCTATGGAGAGCCATCACATTTCGAGGACACCACCCGAAATAAACAACTTCATCAACAAGAAGAGTCATGTTTAAGACACTGCGTCTTCATCAACAAGAAGAATCATGATTAAGACACTGCGTCTTCATCAACAAGAGTCATGATTAAGAAACTGTTTCAGGAGCATCTTCTCAATTGAACTCACACACATTTTATAATATCGTTGTACTTTTCTTTGTAAATGTTTAATTCAGTGACAAATGTTATATGAACCGGGTATAAACCTGACCACTTTATATTATTAAGTGCTGAACTATATACATAACAGACAAGGCCTATAGCAGAGCTGCGAATGTAAACTGATGTGATTCAAGACCAAGTATCAACTCTCTGACCAATAGTTGGTATTGACAAATTACATAGAGATTATTTAAAGAAACATTATCTTGCCCAGAATAACCAAACTCTGAATAGAATCAGTTCAAATGTTCAAAGGTTCTTTTAAACACGTCTGTAAAAACGACACAAGGTATTAATTTTAAGTTAAAATTCAACTGAACATGACAATAAAAACCAATTCCCTTAAACATCTTATATGCAAAGAAATTATACTTGTGTCTTTATTTATTTAAAGATCGTATTAATTTTATGACAAGATTCCAATAGTTAGGATTAAAAACTATATATAATTTCCCCAGTGTGGGGTAATAAAGTTTTATCTTATCTTATCTCTTATCTTATCTTATAAAAGGCAAAACAAGGTACAAGCTAATTTATTTTGGTCCCTCAAAAAATATTATTTCGTCTGAACGAAATAATTATAAATCGTTCTCTAGACTCGTAATAATATTTCGAGGGGAAGAAATCATATCTCGAGAAAATGAAACGATTCCGTGGGAACAAAATAGCGTGTGGAGGGGACGAAATTATTTCAAGGGAGCGAAATAATATTTCGAGAAAACGAAATAATGTTAAAACTTTTTTTGTTTTACCTTTTCAACTTTATTTTACTCGTCCCTTTATTAGGGCTCCGTAAATATGGGAATCCGACAATGCAAATTAAATACAATTTAAAAATTTTGTTTTTACCGTTTTTCGTTAATTTTTTTATGAAACAACATTGGCTTGTAAAGAACCGTTCATTCCCATCCTTAGATAATCTGCTATGATGATGGTGTCTTTGTGAAAACAGCGACTGGCAGGTAATGTTTATTCGGCATTTTAAGTGCGTGGTGTGTTTTGTTTGTCATATCATCAAAATAGCTAGAAGTCAGTTTTTCCCACTTGTCAGTTTTCAAACAAATATATTTCAGAACAAAAGAAGCTGTAAAGTTTATGAAAAACAGATTAAAAATCAATCGTTTTATATTCATAGCCAAATTCACATACTGTTTTAGCATATTATTTGCAATGTACCAAATCGGACTTTTTTATAACTAGTGGATCGTTAATAGTTCGGACAAGTGCCTCAAAACACACCTGATCGCAACAGCACTGCATAGTTGAAGGCGTCATCACTTTGTCATCACTTGCAACTGGCTGGTATAAGTAAGAGGAATCGTACGCAAGTTATTGATTTGTTTTATCTGAAAACTCATTTTGCTCAAATAGAGTAAGGTTGTGCATTATTAACCCCTCAGAAGACGCACTTTGGGAGAAATCGAATTATTATTGATGCAAGATTAATCAAAACACAGCTTCAAACAATTCCTTCTTTCTAACTAACAATCCTACGTTTTAAAATGCTTTTTAAAATTTTTGTATAAACTGTTTTCATTAAAGTAGAGGGGGTACTTCGGTAGATTGATATTTTTAATTTCACTTTCCGAGGTGTTTTGGGGTTGTTTTTTTGATAAGACAATGGATTCAAATCCACTGCTAATGTGGTTCGACATTCATTTACAACAATAGCTGAAGGTTTATTCGATAATGCATTTTAAATACTAGTGTAGAAAACAAATACTATTAATGATAATACGCCGTTTTTATCGCATTTCACAACCAGGGGGCGTCTCAAAGCACTCATTATTTTTTCTACAGCTATGCAGAGCTTTATTTTGAAATTATAAGACTCATTTTACATGTACATGTATATTTATACATGAAGAACCTTGTATAGTGTTTACAAGGTATGGCGCAAACTTAATGCATCTAACCATGCCAGAAACACCAAGGCATACCCCTTTTCTTAACGATAAGTGGTTTCTTTTACGTGTGTTAATACAAAACACACAGGGCTTTTTATGCCCAATCCGAAGGAAGGGTTCAGTGTCTTGCTGAAGGACACAAGTGTCAAGACTGGGACTCGAACCCACACTCTGGTGATCAGCAACATAGAGCTTGGGTCCGGTGCACTTGACCTATCGGCCACGACACGACACTTGCATCAAATGATTTTCATTGCAAGGGCTGCTTTGTTCTGGAGGAACTCAATGTTATAACACAAAGTAAATGTGAAAAAGATTTTTTGCCTTTTCTTATTTCATCGGAAATTTCCTAAATATGTATATAATAGAAATCGCTTAACTTGTATAATATTCCCCTTTTAAGCAGAGAATATTATTACGCTTGGGTTTTCTTTGATGGCAAATGATGCTATTCTTAACTCTAGTTAGCTGTTAGTGTTAGATCGATGTTCTTAACGATCACTTAAACTATTTTATGTACTGCGTTCTTAATCCTGCGCAAAAATGAATAAATACATGGGCAAATACATACGCAAATAAATAAATAAATAAATACAAGTTGGTAGGCACTTTGGGATGGATTTGCACCCATATAGTACACCAGAGAATGGAAAACTGAAATAAATACTTTCATGAAGGTAAACACGCAGCCTATTTGATGACTGTGCGTGCATGCTCATAGTCACATGGTTACGCTTCTTTGTCTTGTAAGCATCGCGAATCGTCCTTTCTTTCTCGAGAGATCCCAGAGTCCTTTCAACATGCTTGGCTTGGAAGACATTCCACGAAAATCCACAAAAAGTCTGGAAAAGCATTCTGCTATCCCTTCGTAGCTCTCCCGAACGGAAACCTCAAAGAATGGGATGCCGAAATGATGAGCCAGGTCCTGGCCTTCCTTTAATGTAACAACTCGAGACCGAACCATGTCAATCTTATTAGCCACTAAGATTGTTGGAGTTTTGCTCTTCCTTAGTTGGTCTATGACTGCCTTTATATCGGTAACAAAGTGGAGGCTTTTCGTATCAGTGACGTCATAGATGACGATGAAAGCATCCGCCCATTTCAAAGCCCGTTCCAATGAGTTGTTGTTGGTGACACGTCCCTGTATAAAAATAAGTTCAAACTAAAATCATCAGAAAAGAATTCTTTAGATAAATTCCAACATCACAGTCGTATAGTTCACCCTTGCAAGCACACTTAACCATTGTACATAATATACACTTAAGTACATTAATTTATGACATGTACTGGGCTCATAATGTATAGTTTCTAAAAAACCAAAGCATTCTGCAAAGAATAACAACAATGATGCAGCGCCGGTATCCTCCACTTTAGGGCGATCAAGGCGCATTACTACCCGTGGCCAGTCTCAGCTGGTGAATATTCCCTCACTGGTACTACCACCCCCCCCCCCCCCCCCAATACTCCTAGATGAAGAAAAGCAATTATTCAAGTGTCTTTCACAAAGACAGTGTAATCAAGATTCGAAACCACATTACCACCGAGTCCAGTGCCCAGGACCGCCAGGCCACGACACCGAAAGGCTATCTTTCAATTGTGTTTTTGCTAAGTGTTGGTACGACAAACTACAACACTTTCTTCTCACTATCTCAATTTGGGGATATGATTGTTCACGAATAGAACTCATCATAACCTATATACGT
This sequence comes from Leptasterias polaris, assembly GCA_037783415.1. NCBI lineage: Eukaryota > Metazoa > Echinodermata > Asteroidea > Forcipulatida > Asteriidae > Leptasterias > Leptasterias polaris. Next base: position 413,543 of record JAZGTN010000164.1, read on the forward strand.
ATTTATGTGTCTACGTATTTGAATAAAGGTCATGATGTCACTTTTATTTATAGTCCCATTCTCTTGTCATTCCATCACAAGCAAAATGTTCAACGCGGTCAATTCACACTGCATTACCTGCTGTATATCTAACGTCGTATCCAAGATTTCAAGGTTGATCTTCTGACCGTCGATTTCAACATCCTGCTGATAAGTATTCTCTGAAACAGTTCAAACCAAAATACCAAGAGCTTTACTTTAAACATTCTGGGAAACCACCGGGAAAAGCAATCTCCCCGCTATATGCAGTTATCTATCAGGTATGATACCAGGACAAGATCAATATTCTACTGAGTTCCGTTCATTTAATTTTCTTCCGTCTCGAATAACGGCTTGAAAAACAGGCGTGTTTTGTAATGGACTACTGTAGAATAAGACGGACCTTTGTAAATTTAATATGTTAAACGAATCATTAAAATCACCTCTAATAATAAAGAAAGGTATAGACAGTATTTTGTTTTAATGTTTAAAAGGTTACTGCAGCATACCTTTGTTTCTTTCATAATCACCGATGAATCTCCTTGTTAAGTAACGGACTGTCAAAGCTATAAGAAAGGGGAAATAATTGATACTATGAGATACTATAAACAGTAGTAGTTTCTGACAAACATTAACAATGTCAAATCCGAGTAATGAGTATAGGCTATTGTTTTGGCAAACAGCATATTTCGAATCAACTGCCCTATAATCAATATTTACTTAAGCACTTTAGCATAGTGGAAATTCTTTACGTTCTAAACATCAGTCAATTATCCATACCACCGTAAACTCTTTTCGGAAGTTTCAAAATTTGAAAGATGCTGATATTCCGATGTCAGGCCTATTAACGTTTAATTCTTAATCCTAAGTAACATGGACTGCTAGTTTTTGCTTTAAAATATTGTTTCAACTTGTTTTCCTTCAATACGCTCATAGGCTGCAATAGTAATACCATTGGAGGGTGTGGATCTTTGTTACAAATTAGTGCAAGGTTTCAACCCGGGGTATTAAATAGCGCATGTATCTACCAATAAGTACTCAATGCGCTTGAAAAAGGGTAATTTTTTTTTTTTAAGACAGGTATTCGCAAAGCAAACATTATTTATGAGACCTAATTATGTAGCACCTTATAAGAGTCCACAAGGTGCTGCGGCGCACTCAGTGACCACTGCCAGAAACACAGAAACAATTTCTTAGTGATAATTGGATACGTACACAACGCAAAGGACTTATATTCGTCCCATCCAAAGGACAAGGCAATAATGGTTTTATATTAAGTGTCTCGCTTAGGGACACAACTGGACTCGAACCCTCACTCTGCTTATCAGAAACACCAGAGCTTGAGTCCAGTGCGCTTGGCCGCTCGGCCAAGACATGCCATCCCCATACCAACGTCCGACTTGGAAGTGAATAAAGTAAGTTTAATAAAGTTGTGCAAAACTTAGCGCTGTACACATTGATATATTTAGTCTAATGAAAATCTGCGATGGCTTAAAATTTGGTTTATATAGGGTGTGCGTATTATATACGTTGGTAAGAGTGAAAATATACATTTTCAAAGATTTGCACAGAATATACATGGTGTAATAATGGTCATAAATTAGTAAAACAATCAGTTTTGATCTTGCAGACGTCCAAGACTCAATGTTTGAATACAGTGAAAACATTTATGTTTTCCCACCTTTTTCTCGTGATTCCTATGACCGATTGACCGTAAACTTTCACAGGTTTTTTATTTCGTGTAGCCCCTATTATGTTGGGTCACATCAAGTGTATGAATACTGGTCTTTGACAATTACCAATGTGACACATGTGCTTTAATTAGCTGGCTGTTAAGGGTGAATTGGTGCGATAGTACCGTATTCGTTGTGCTACCAATAGCATGATTCCTACTTCATACACCTAGAGGCGCTAGACGTTTGGAAATTATTAACTACAATTACCAGTTCTTGTCATCGTTCCAACTTACCCGTCTTTCCGGATCCCGACCGTCCCAATACTGCTACTTTTAACCTGGTTAGTTTCTTCTTATTACTACTAGACATGACTGTTTTTACAACATCAAACAGCAACATGGATGTCCCCACCATTTGCAAGACCGGTTTGATAACAGTTTATGACGGTGCAGACAAGACTATGACTTTAGCACAGTACCGAGTGTGTGTTATGGGTTAAGCAAAGACCAGGGCCCCAAAGGGACCTTATTGTTTGGGTGTGTGAGGTAGTCAGGTCAAAATAAACATACAAGTATTTGTATTGAACTCCAAAGCAGTCCAAAAACCAAACCCGGTGAACCCAGTTTTATTATCGCTCAAGCGTACTAGTACGAGATAGCATTATTTACTATCTAATCATTAATAAATAATGCTTATTTGGGTTAAGGCTTGTTACTTCATAATCAAATACAGCCATTGCGCCATGCAATTAAATATAGAGAGGTTTTAATCAATCGTTGTTTTGAACTTAATTTTTAAGGTTTCCATTATTCCATTATCTACTGCCTCCTTGAGGGCGACCTCCAGGTGAAAAGAATAGTGAAAAGAATAGTGTAAAATACTTTAACAATACCTATGAATATTACAGATCTACCCGTACTTACCTGTTAACCATCGGTAGACCAGCGCGAAGGTTGTAGTTCACAAAAGGAACAACGGTTCTTGAAACAAATTATTATTAAATGTTTGGTTGAAGTGAAAGATACATTAACGTCAATTTCTTTAATACATGTGTATACAACCATCTTAAAGCTGCATCGCACAATTCTGAGGACGAATTTTGAACACTTGTTTCAAAAAATTTAAAACGTAGAATTTGTTAGGACTGAAACTATACGCATGTGTAAAAAAAATAGATTGTAGCGTTTGAATTTGACAGAACATAAATAATCCAACTCATCATTTCAAACTCAGTCCACAACAGTGGCGTAATTAAACAGACTCTATTTTCTCTCCCTTTTTCGAGGGGTAGTGGAGGATACAGTTGGGATGGGGGCTATTTGTTTAATGTGTAAAATTATTCTTTACTTTGTGCATATTTTCGATCTCATTTGGGCTGGTGCAAGAGCGTTCAAGGGTTAAGAGCGGGGAGGGGGCGCTCCGACCCTCCCCCCCCCCCCCCCCCCATCTCTGATTACGCCAATGGTCCAAAAACATAATATTAAGCCTGTTGAAATTATTAAATGCATGTGTAAGCATAAAAAGAAAGTAATGAAGCAATGTGGGTAATGTATAATTATAGAGTTTATACGTGCGTTAGATTAATCCATTTCAATTCGATTTTGTTATGTCCTGCCGCCATGTTGGGACGCTTTAATGCTCCCTTTAGCAAATTTTACCGTCAACTTGTCAAAAAATTTAAGTAAAATTAACATCTTCTTTTTTATCTTACGCAACAATCATTATTTCAAAAGTTTGATTTTGATTATATATTATATTAATATCTAAATCAAACCAGTCAATCACTAGCAAACTGAGGGGGGAAAACAGTTCAAGATGCAGGGTCGGCTTTACGGAAAAATAAATACACAATTTATATTCATTTCCATTTTTCATTCATTTTAAAATGATATTGAATGAAATAATATTTTTTTTAATCGGAGATTACTTCAAATAGTAACGTTTGAAGCTTTTGCGATCATGCGTACATCATTAAAAAACAACCTTTTTGTTGGTACAATTATTCTAGTGCATTTTTATTACAATGTAAACTTCTACTTTGAACTATTTACATAATACATAGGCCTAATGCACATAGTTTTTATATGTGAAAACGATAGCATCTCATTTTAAAGAAGTTGTAGTTTTAAAAATATGTATATTAATATTTGCTCATGAGAACAAGAACGAAAAACCTTTAATTTGTTATCATCTTTTTTTCTTATTGAAAAACAATTTAATTACAAACTTTGACCAAATTAACATAGAAAGTTTGTTGCGAGTAGTTATACTGGTAAGCTAAAATCCCGGAATGATGTCATGCTATAAATAGACATGAGATGACACAAAGACAGGCATTATCCTTGTATGCAGAAACTTATAATACCCTACAGAGAAAGGCGACCAAGAAAAACTTAAAATATCCAAAAATACGTTGACGGGAAAGTACCGATGGCATTGCATCACCAAGTCTTATAATGATAACAAAGGTTTCAAGCATTATACATCCTGGATGTAGGAAACTGTAGGTGGCGCCCTTTTGGTCTTTTTTCGATAAGTATTCTGACTGAGTGATGTCTATTGGTACATACTATGCCAGTTCAGTATACAGCCTAAAAATTCAAGTCTACGAGGAAAGTTATTTAACGTATATGACGCCTAAATAGAAGAAGTAAAGACTATAAATACTATGAAAGAATGATTGAAACGTTGTTAGCCATTTAGCAATGGTTAGGTACGCCGACCATGCAGGTTTCAACGTTTCTGAAATTATTGGTATATTGGACGTTTTTCGTCGGGTACAATGCACATAAAAAACAACCGTTCACCTTCCGTACAGAAATATTAGGCCCAGGGAGAGATTTTGAGTTCTTTGGAAAATGGCTCATCGAGAGGAAATCAAACTCACGTCCTACACTCTAAAAACTCCTAGGTCAGAATTGACATCGTGAGCCCGGATCCCAGGGGCCTGACCCGTAAAATCGGAATTCGACTCAGATTCTGCCTCCGTTTGACCCAGTAGTGGGTCGAACCCCTGCGACCTTGAATCCGGGTCAATTCTGATCTTGGAGTTAAGAGTGCAGAACACCGACCCTGAATCATGATGTTAAAAAGCAATTGAGCTTTGAGTATTTTTATATGGACAACAGAATTTCACAACCGTATAATTGATAATAATTGGTAAGTTTATTCCTGTAACCTACAAAGTTCAGCCAAGGTTCGTTAATCCATGTTTCTTATGAAGCCTTCTTCTTGATAAGAAAAGTGATCGATCCAGTGAATGTTTCGTCTGACATTGAACTCAGCCGACTGTAAGTTGTATCTATACAGCAGCCGACCAAGATCCCGTGTATCGGAAAAGTCGAGTAGCTAAAACAGAACATCAAACCATTACACTTTGAACAGCCGTTGAATTTGCAAATGGTGATTACACAATGTTTGTGCAGACCCTGTCCTCCATGATCATTAATGGCTGTATTGTGTGCATTAAGACGCTATAATTGTGGTATCCGCCCGGACACGTCCAGTCCCCCTCCCCTTACAAAATAACATGTATTTCATTTTACAAATAAATTGGGATACGATCTTTATAATAATAAACAAACGGGACACCGTACATTACTGCTTCCATGAAATATCACAATTATAATAGTTATACATTTATAATTATTTGGTACATTTTTTCAGTTGATATTCAAAAGTGGTCGTTCCTTTTTTTTCATGTCCGATCGAAGTGGTGCTATAAATTAGATTGCACTTACCTCTTGAAGTTTGCTTTCAGTGTGGAAGAATGATGTAATTGTTTCAATGAGGTCCGTCAAGGCAAGGGAATCGTGTGCACTAAAAATGTTGAAATAAAATAAAATAAACATAAAATGGTTTTCTCGCATTTAAGAGATCTCTCTTTCTAGTCATTTAATTTACAATTCAAAACAGTGGAGATTTTGGTTTTCCACAAGCGTTCCACTCTGGCTTATCTCAGATCTGGATTTAACTTTAAAGAATGTTTATACTTACAGCTTAGTATTAGCGATTGCATTAGGAAAATACAATCCGAAGGATTGTCGAGCCAAGGGAAATACCTCCAGCGTGTCATCGTGATATTATTAGGACAGTATCAGTTGGACGACCGGGGGGTGGGTAAAGGTAATATTTAGGTGGTGTTATGTTATAGAAAAGTCCTGGGATTTAGGATAAAAGGTTTGAAAAACCACAGTGGTATTTAACATAATTACCTAGTGGATAACCAATCCCAGTGCGTCTTTACGTAACGCCATGCAAGGTCTCGTCCAATCGGATTGTTAGACAGTGACTTTATGATAATGATGACATCCAGTTCATTTGATGAATCTACCAGGCTCCCAATAAAGCTAGAATCAAACAAAAAAAGCGTCAAAAGATTGTTTTAAAACATTGTTATAATATACCAATTTCCTTTTGGATAGAACTGCTGTCCTATAGATACCTAGCAGCCTATATACGTACTGCAGCATTGAGAAATGCAATGATGTCATAACGAGTCGGGCTGCACTGGTATGATTTTAACGCGAACAATGGGCCAGTTGGCCACTGGATTTGAAGACAGCAAAACCAGTTCTTAAATCGTTAGTCTTTCGCTCAACAGCTCCATAGGCATTTTGTTTTTCATAGTTTGGTATTTATTAAGTTGCTAAGAGTTGTTCTAGTTTCGGTACTCAAGATGTTCTCCGTTCTCCGAGTCAGAACTTGCTCCTGTTGTTTCTTTTCACAGAAAGATATGGGGATTGGTATCACCCAACCATAATCTTAACAGTACGTACTCATCTAGTGCTGTGATATTGGTAGAACATGTCAGTGATACACCTATACGTGTCTTCTCCATGTAGTCTGAGACGCCATGCATTAATTTCCATACTGTATCCAATTCTACCAGGCCACCATGGCGAATTCCATTACACAAAACCAAGGATCGAAGGGCTGGTTTCCACCTGAAACTGCAAATAACATTGTTTATACTTTATTTTTATTGATAACTGATGATGGTGAAAACCTTTAAAGATGCTAGATCACATTTCTGGCTCATTTGACCAGAAAATATAGATTTAAATTTGAATTGACTATTTGTATAAATTCGAGAAAGTTAAAAGCTTTCATAGGGTCATAGATTGGTAAAATACTCCAAAAAATTAATGACCACAAAAATTACTTGGTAAAAAGCAATGTAGCTGTTGATAGTATATATAAACTACATTGAGAAAGGATTCCATTTTGAAGAAAACATAGTTTTGATATGTTTTCACCCAAAAACATTTGAATCTGAGAAACGATTCATGCACAAATTGATTCTCAGATTTCTGAGGGTTGGTTTTCGTTCGCGAATGCTGCGGCCAGAGATGCGGTTGGTACCCCGCTGTCACTTCAATAAACGCGGATGGGTGCGACGTTCTTGTGAAAATGCTGTGACAGTTTTTTGCTGTTTTGTCAACAAATATACATTTTATTCAGCAGATACTTTCATATGTGACTCGTATTGTGCCTTTCCTTACAATTGTGCCTATAAATCAGCACTACGATGACAAAACCCAACCTGACCCTACCTTTGGTATTTCACAAAAAAATCAGGCCATGCAACTTGAATCAAAATGGACTTACGCAATTTTCGGGTAGATAATCATTTCTTGGAAGAGCCCATTTGCTCGCGAGACACAATCATTATTGCCATACAAACATGCAATTGACGTTATATCCAATTCTTCCATCACCGTATGGCTCCTGAATATTATAGAAAACAACGTCTTAGAATGGTAGTAAAGACAGATAGGGTATGTTAAATACATCAATAAGACAAACGAAAACATGAAAGAATGATCAATTCGGACAGATATGAGGCAAAGTTCTTGCAAATCCCCGGTCACATTGGACCACGATAGGAAAATGCGGGTTCACGACAGAAAAGTGGCGTGCTTCTTCGATGTTGTACGATTGTAGTATGATGGGTGTTCTACAACAACAAATCTGTCGTGGCTTAAAATTGGGACTATACCTATTTTCACTCCACAAATTTGTTCGGCTTTTTGTCGCAGTAGGCCTAAGAGTCGTGTTATGTCGTGAAATCATTGTACGAAGTTCCTACGACAAATTTCGTACAAAATACCCACGACAGTATCACGACAGTAGTACGACTGTCACACATGATAATTGACCACGAAAGGTCCACGAAAGGTCATGTTTGTGGCACTGCTGTCGTAGGATTGTCGTACCACAAGTCCGAGACAAAACTACAAAACCTTCTCCAATGTCTGCATATTCCTGTCGTGACGGCTTCAACATTTCATTTTACCACTTCCACGAACATGTTATTGTCCTGCGAAATGCTACCAGAAATGTTTGTATTTCGTACGATTATTACCTTGTGATAGTAGGATCAATAACAGTGTTCTCACTCCAACCTCTTTCCTCATAAACGCGATTGACCTTCTCCAGAACGTTTTTCTTAAAAAAGAAAAAAAGTACGTGAGGTAGGCCTAATATTTCTTAACGCAAAAAATTGCATAGAAAACAAGCTATGATCATTCGGTGAGGACCCCACAAATAGACTGTGTACATTGTGTGCAGAGTTTGTAATGTTATTCCCAATTCGCTGCGTTCACTCCAGATGGGGACTCGAACCCACACCCAGAGAACTCAGCTGCAGCAGAACTTGAGTTCGATGCACTAGACAACTCGGCCACGACTAGGTGCCACGTTTACAATTCAGAAGCTTGTCGTTTTGGCTTGGTTACTAACTTTCCTTTTGGGTTTTTCTTTTATAAAGTACTGAAACATTGTCTTTGTTTTGTCATAATCGCGGAAATTCGGCATTTGGAAATGGGTCGGAAATTCACAATTTTGCCATCAAAACGATGGAAAAAACTCCATATTTGGGAGAAAAATTAAAGTGTGTTTTGACGGTGCAACTCGATAGAGTAGGTCAATCTGAAGACCGTTTCCTCGCTCAACTCTCAAAAACGCCCAACTCTCAATACTTGGGGAAATACAACCAATTTCGCAAAGACATGAGTCAAAAACATGGCCGACAAAATAATATATTTCCCAGGAAATAAACAAAGGTTGCCGAGTTCAAAGCATCAATATCTCCCAAGAAAAACAAGGTTGCGGAGTTGAAATTGTTACCAACACTCTCGGGGGATGTGGGCTCAACAAGTGATGGCTGCCACCGAATTGGCAAAACTTTCCCTGTACACTATGATTGTGATATTGCACAAACTTGCATAGTGAAGACAAATAAGTACGGTATTTTAATAATTACTATTTGCACTAACTTCTAGTGTATATATTGTGTTTAAAATATCAGTGGTGTTTGGGTGTGTGTGAAGGAAATAGGCCCTGATACATTAGATGTCGTAATGCCTCACCTGAAGAAAAGGTCTTGAAGCCCGCCCTCCATCTGCTAGTAGGTTGAGGTTGTATAAATCAAATGTCAACGCAGCTTCTTGTGTTGTATTCCAAAAGTACTCTTTGAGCTTAAAATATATCTCACGAGGAACAATATCTTGAAAACTAAGATCCCAGGTCTGAGAAAGCAAACCTTGTCGATTTTGATAAGTGAAGACCTGTGTAGGAGAAATAGTTGGAATTTGTGTTGGTTGCAGATGATGTAACACACATGGGCAAATTTCTGATACACGGAATCAGAACTCTCTTTTTCAGAACTATTTACATTTAACTACAATTGATTGGCAATGTCTGTAAAAATGGTAATACATTAGCGTCAGACAAATTGGTCCACATCCCCTAATTTGTATATGAACGTATCGAACCTGTAGAACTGACTTTAGCATGGAAAACATAAAGTACCAATTAAGAGATCTTGCAAAGGGACATATTTTTGCCTCTCGTTGGAACCTCAATAAATTGCACTCGTTTGATATTGAATAAAAGATGAGGGGGGACGGTGGGTGGGGGCTCAACACTGCAGTTCATAACAAATGGATATTCAGTATACTCACAGTGGGGTCTTTCTTTGCCTGGTCAAGAATTCGTTGCCAGTTTTCACTGTCGTAATTCACATAATAGTATCCTGTTTGTAAGTAGTTTGCTAGGTACCAATCCTCTTCAGCTGCACCTTCAACATTAATTATTGCTGAAAACCAGGGGAAAACATTGCGAATTACACAACAGTTTTTCTGTACCACATCATTAATAGTGTAAGCTGAGAGAATCAACAGCGTAACAAAAATGCATCAACCCATCACTGTACTGCTTTGATAGGGTAGTATTAAATTAAGACTGAAACCTGTTTACTTTCGTTGTTCTCTGGTTCCAGAAAAAGTTTTGCCGGGGTTGATGGAGCTGACCGATGGACGTAAGTAAGTGGAATGTAGTAACGCTCTCTGAAAAAATACAAACACAATCATTCATTTAAATGGTTTTCATTTGCTGTGTAGTTTATAGAACCACATTAAATCATAGTCTAACAGTCCTATCGGTAGCGATTGCTACCCAAGGCCCATAAAAATTTAACAAAACGTTACATTGGCAGATATCACTGATTCAGTTAATGGGCATGAAGCCACGGCATGCACTCTCTATACAATGTACACTGTACATGTACTGAAATCTGGTTAATCGTCTTACTCTTTATCACAATGGATGACGGCCAAGGATACGTCTTTATAACAACCTTTTAATAAGTCTGTTGATTAAGCACGTTCCATTAACTAAGCATTAACTAAATACAGAGGGCGGATCATTGTGCTTTTCCTCTTACAAGAATTCTCATTCCCCCCAGCTATAGCTTCAGAGTATCGTTAAGTTTGTGAAATGAAATAAATGAACCAATTGTGCTACCTGAATGGTTCCGGTAGTGGCATAAATCCAATGTAAGCTCTTTCTTGTTTGACAATCAATGTGTTTGAGTTAGTTCTATTAAAAGTCACAAGAGGGACCCCTGCCTGCAGGGTCCATGTGTCCATGATCTTCTTCATGTTGTGTTTTCCAACGTCTTTATCAGCCTGAATAATGAGAATAGAGATAGAACAGAACGTTTCTAACCTCTGCGTTTATCCTTGAAAACGTAAAAGTAAAAGCAATTGGCACAAGCACCACCATGGCAATACAAAGGTATGAAATTACAAACAGAAACACTCATCAAAGTATAGTACTTTTACCTTGAAGGTAAGCATAAACAACCCACGTGCATTTGGTTTGGATCCAGACTCGAGGTCGGAGAACTGGGACTCAAACTCGGAGAACGGTACTCGAACTCGGACAACCGGGACTTGAACTCGGACAACTGGGACTCGAACTCAGACAACTGGGACTCGAATTCAGACAACTGGGACTCAAACTCAGACAACTGGAACTCAAACTCGGACAACTGGGACTCGAACTCGGACAACTGGGACTTTAACTTGGACAAGGAACTCAAACTCGGACAATTGGAACTCAAACTCGGACAACTGGCACTCGAACTCGGACAACTGGGTCTTGAACTCGGACAACTGGGGCTTAAACTCGGACAACTGGGATTTTAACTTGGACAAGGAACTCAAACTCGGACAACCGGAACTCAAACTCAGACAATTGGAACTCAAACTGGAACAACCGAGACTCGAACTCGGACAACTGGGTCTTGAACTCGGACAACTGGGGCTTGAACTCGGACAACTGGGACTTGAACTCCAACAAGTTGAACTCGAACTCGGACAACCGGAACTCCCACTCGGACAACTGGGACTCGAACTCGGACAACTGGAACTCGAACTCGGAAAACTGGAACTCGAACTCGGACAACCGGGACTCGAACTCGGACAACTGAGACTTTAACTCGGACAATTGGTGATCGAACTCAAACTGGGAACCTAACTCGGACAAATGGGATTTTTAGCACTGGACACCTGGGACTGGAGGTCGGACAACTGGGACTAGAACTCGGATTTATGGGACTCTGAATCAGGCAACGGGGACTCATGATCAGACTATTCTACTGGGACTAGATCTCCGATAATTGGTACTCGAACTCGGACAACCGGGAATGTAACTCAGACAAATGTTAATTGAACTCGGACAACTATGGGAACCTAACTCGGACAACTTGGATTTATAGTACTCGGGATCGGACAACTGGGACTAGAACTCAGACAACTGGGAATAAAACTCGAACAACTGGAACTGGAACTTGGATAACTGGAACTAGAACTTGGACTGTTGTCAACACTCGGAATCGGAAAACTTGCACTCGGAGTCAGACCCCGACAAGTGAGACTCGGTCAATGACTAAAATAATAGAAAAAATAAAAAAAAATAAAAAAATAATAACTACAATATGGGAATACTCACGTATGTGAGTTCTTGCCAAAGATGATCGACGTTGGCATTTTTGAAGGCACGTTCCTTTAGATAGTTTTGGATTCCTCGCTCAAAAACTCCATCATCCAAAAAGTGCTTCATCATAAAAGCAATGGAGCCACCCTGTAAATATAGAAACATTTTCTTTTAATAAAACATTAATTTAAACAAAATATTAAATAGTTTAAAAAAACATGGAAAACATAAATTATATGCAATATCCAACACTATTTTAATTTCGTGTTTCTGAAATGCATAAAAAGTCACTCCCCCAGCTACCACAACTCCCATTTTAAAATATTTTTCCTATTACTTCGCATTAAATATACATTAAAATGTGAACATATTCTTTGGTGACTGCTTATTCCGACACCCCTATGACTTTCGACTACCCAATGTTCCGAAAAACCGCTGTGATTTATTCGCTGGGGTTGGTATGGTTAGGGTTATGGGTCAAGGTTAGGATTAGGAAAATAAATTAAGGTTGTCGGAACAGGGGTGTTGAAACATAGAGTTGTAACCTACTCTTTCAGCGAGCATCGCTTTGTAAAAGCAATCATTATTCAAGTACTTGTTTTACTGTTTTAATAAATGATGAAAAATAATACTGCTGCATGCAGTTTGGTGATCTAAATGGAAACTGAGGTCAGTGTTTCGTAAGAACAAAACTAACATTCCGTCGTTCCATACCTTGGTGTAGGAAAGAGATACGAACTGAGATTCAATGGAGTCTCTCTCCCACGACACAGGAGACTTGAGTGCCCGTCTAACAGGATACGCAGCATCGGAATTCATGGCACTGGCCATGGTGTACGAGTAAAACTTGACATACTTGAAATACAAAATAGATTTTAAAATTGACAAATTCACTCTTGGCAAGAGGGGCGTGCCTCCCCCCGCCCCTAAAGGTTACACCACGGTCAAAGGTAAAACTACACTGCAAAAACGTCGGTGTTAAAATGATGCTCTTGGTATCTACATGTGACAACAACACTGACACAATAATTAATTTCACCAACGATACAGTAATTGGGAAAACATACACTATGTATTGTCACATGTAGATTTATAGGGAAGAATCAACCATGGATAATAGTGTTAAAAACTATACATGTACATGTACATAACTATATGCACTACCAATCTCCAGCATGTTTTCCTTATAACGCAAAATCAGTATAAGAGCTTGGGGGTCGTGGTGAGTTTTTAATAACTGGTATATTGGTCAAAACATTAAAGCACAGAATAGTAAACATTGCCAATATTGCCAAGACAATACACAACTTTTTACAGCTTAATTATTCTTAAGACATAATCATCAAATATGAGTGCAAGCCACCTGTCATAAAATGACCGTTAACAACAGCTAACTGGCATAACGCAGAGTAAATTCTCACCGATTTTAGTTCTGGTTGAACGAGATCTGTACCAATATGTTCCATATATGACGTAAAACCCTCAGACAACCAGAGATCGTCCCACCATTCCATGGTTACCACGTTACCAAACCACTGCAACATACAACATATAATAATAAATAGCATTTATATATAATGTGAAATATTGTAGTTGCAGAAGTATATCATCACATACCATTCCACGCGGTATTCAAGTCTAGTGTGCATTTGATACTTAGTTCATTTTAGTAAAATAGATACATTAGGGCCAGAGGTTTTTCTTTCAGAGTATAAAAAGAACTATAGGCCCTACTTGAAGTAGGCCTATTTACCGCAGTAAAGGATGAATCAACTAGTGTTGTTATACTAAATGTCTTTTGGTTAATCTAAAATCATAATGATTGATATTAATTAATACTCTAAGTGGTGAAATGGTATGATCGTCTACCTGGTGCCCAAGTTCATGTGTGATGAATTGATTATCTGCATAACGGAGTCTTCTTTCATTGTATATGATTAACCCCCAGTTCTCCATTGCACCTGCCATGCCCTTCACTCCCACGTGATCTGCTCAAAACGGGGGAAAACATAGGATGGAATGCTCTTAATACAGTTGCTTGTTTTCAAACGCTACAGGCGTTTTGTCTGACTTGCTCTTTCTGGATGTATGTAATAATGTATACTGGTGATATTTATAATAAACAAGAATTAAGTTATTATTGAAAGCTATCTTTAATATCTTAAAGACCAAAGGAGGGAAATGTCAAATTCAATTTTGTGATGCACTCATTTTCTAATAGCTTAAAATTCCTCATGTGAGTTAGGGAACAAAAACAAGTCTATCACCTCACGTTAAGCCTTCCGGGGCAACATTTATCCGATGACATCATTCTGAGAAAAATGGGTCTGTACATTTTTGTATTGGTATGTTTTGGTAAATTTTAATTCAATGTTGGGATGAACAAAGAAAAATTTACTAAAACGGGATTAAAGCCTGCGACCTCCGGATTATTGTGCTGGAGCTCTAGCAGAGCTATCTAGTCCTAATGTTGGTGGTCTACCTATTTTGTCAGTATCTTTGTTCTGGGTGCCAGTCAGAAGCCATTCAACCTATAACTGCGGTAAAACCATGGACCACACCCAAGTTTACGAAACAACTTGGGGAGTGACAGTTAGTTCTGATATTAAGTGTGATGAAGAGACAGGTAATTAACAGTCATTCATGGGAACTTTTTGTATGATTTCCTCTCGAAAGTGAGCTTGATTCGTACCTAGTTTATCTAGTGAGTATTTCATATCCAATAAAAAGGCGTAGTATTCTTGAATCATCTGTGATTTATTCAAAGCGACATCAGCATCTTCCATGAAGTCAGGTTGCATCCATACTCGAATCTGTCCACGGAATAAAAAAGAACTATACATGAACTGATGTACCCTCCTTCATCGAATACTAAGAACAATAGTTAGTTCTCCCCTACACTGCTAATGACACTGGTTCCTCACTGCTTCCGAGTCCTACGGTAAACATCCATTAGAGGACAGTCTGAATCTGCCCCCCCCCCCCCCCCAACCCCCGCAAGAACTCGGAAAATACCAAATACATTGTATACAATGCTTATCATACTTTTTGTGTAGGGCAACACTTAACCTTAACTTTTGCAAGTGATACATTCCTTGTATGTAATAATTGACTGAATATTGTAACTACTTTTTATTCAGCGTTTATTCAAAACGAGATAGCTCCCATGCAGTAAAAAGTCGGCCATCTTTACGGGCAAATAAAAAGGACAACTTGAACGCACAACTATCCACGCATGACAGGTCGGTGAACCACTTGGCTATGTATAGAAACCGAAACCCATAGTTGCCCGTAAAGATGGCGTCTATCGGGAAGTTTAAAAAGATAATACATCACTAAGTATAAGACTTCAGTGTTTCTGTTTATCTATATGGTTCCAGTCAAATGATTGAATACATAATGTTTCAATTACCAGGCACCCTTCTTGGTTAACTACACTGATATTCTTGAAGTCATGGATGACCATTGCAAGCAAGAATGTAGGCATTGCCGCAACTCTTTTGAAGGTAGTCCGTGACCAATGATCATCCAGCTCAATCGTACTCAATTCCATACCATTAGACAATGCTATCATATCACTACGATGCTCAATCTCGACATCAAATGAAGCCTTTAAATCTGGCTCATCAAAACAAGGTAATGTTCGACGAGCATACGTTCCTTCCATTTGGGTTGTACCTGTCAATCTTTAACAAACCAATTTGAAAAATACATCAATAACTACAACATCGGTGAGAGGCTACTTGAAAGTAAACTGATCAATTGAAAAGGCGTTATTGAGAGGGCGTTATCAAGAAATCTGGAAATGTTTCAGTCATTGAATGATGCTACGATCTTTAAGGATAATAAATATATTTATTAATTTCTTATAGACCTTATGCATTGACGTCACCAAGCCGCCATCTTAGAGGTAAACTGATGACGAAACAATGGAAACGCGCTGATTTGTACGCGCGGCGCACAGGACTGGCCAATGAGCATCTTCCTTTTGACCTCTAGGCGAGGGCGCCCTACACAATCAAGACGAAGTTATATCAATGAAATTACCTGCAGAAGACATCTGCTGAGTATATAAAGAGATTTAGGGCTAGGTTATTGGACATCACGAATACATTTGAACATTTCTTTCTTGGCAGCTTTTCAACCGTTTGAACTAACCTAAATCGGTTTCTTGCCAAAAACACATAATGCAGTGTTTGTGGAGGACGTCAGTTGTTATAGACTCGTGTAACAATACTTTTGAATAGGGGAGAAGCAGAACTTAAGGAAACAATCACAAAAAGTAACCAACTTTTGAGATGTATCATTATTTTGTAAATTTGTAGTGGTGTTTTCCAAAACATATTACCACCCCCGAGTTGTTTTTTGATTATCTTCACCCCGAGGTTTGCTAAGCGTATTTTAAAGGAATGGCGCCACAATTTTTTTTTTTTTTTTTTTAGGTTTTGAGTTTGCACCATTCTGAAGAAGTAAACAGAGCGGCAGATTCAACTCGATTTAATGAACAGTATCTTTTTCGATTACTGGTTTCACATCGACTCGATAGTTCAAATCATAAAGAAAACACATCTGCTAAATAAAAATACCTCTTCTCGCCTTTCTTGTTCTGATATTCGCTGACATAAAACCCCGTAGTTCCTTCCATTAGTCCTGAATATTGTATATAAATTTCATAATGTTTGCGAGGTTGAAGGTTGTGTACCAGTCGAAGTACCAAGAAATGGTACTGAGGAACAAGAGAAAAACTATCAAGTAGATTATAATCATTACTCGTGTCCAATCCTATGACGGTAGGTGGAGCGTGAAGTGTGAGGGTGGTATCCGCGTGAAGAGTGATCTCATCCGTGGACTCTATGCATTCAATCTCAATCCGAACCCAACCATCAAACGTGGACGAACGATTAAGCGAAGAATACTTGACGTCATCTTCGTAGAGAAACGGTCGAACATTCATTAAATAACGGCGAGGCTGAACGAGTCTAGGAAGACGACCAATCTGATTGGAGTCTGTAGGCTTGGCTGTAATATATTCGCTGGTGGATATCTCCGGTGATTGGGAATATGTATTGATGGGTAGTGATGTAGGAAGTGGGGTCTTTTGTGGGAAGGTAAATGGTACCTTAGTACCCCCAATATTTGACCGGTCAGGAAGGTAATACACCAGAAAACACGCTGACGTAGTGAATACACAAAACACAATAAACACTATGAATATCTGCATTGCGGTGCACTGAATTATTTTCTTCTTGCTCAACCAGCCTCCTACAGGCACCACCTCCTCTTTATCTTCAATTAGTTCCATGGTGTTGAGATGCAACTCTGCAATTCAAATATCACAGGTATGCAAGTTCAAAAATAATACACACTCTATTAAAGGTGCTGCATACGTTTGGTAATTGGAGCCTACTGATTGTGTTAATCCTATAAATGTATACAATAAAACTAACCTGTGAAAATTTCACTTCAAAAGGTGGTCACGTTTTTGAGATATCACCGAAAAACCGGAGCGCCACGCAGGAAGAATATTCCCCATAGGAATACACAATCTGAGAAGCGTTTCTGACAGAAACGCTTCTCAGATTCAAATTTTGGGGAATAAAAAGTGAAATATTTTTCCATAACCGTTGTACTTCGAAAATAAAAGTTTCTCAAAATTCATTATACTACCCAAAGCTGCTGTACTGCTTACCAAGTAAGTTTTTATTGCCATTAATTTTCAGTCATTACCAAACGTGTACTGTGCCTTTAAGCTGTAGCTAAGCCCATAGCTTTGCTGTCACAACCTGCTATTTTTTTTCTACAGTCTAGATTTGTAATAAAATCACTGATGATATTTAATAAATTCATTACAGCCTAAACATATGAACATATTATAATATCATATATGGATCTGATCTATTCTGAAATACATTCAATTGTTTACAATTTCAACCATAGATTTGTTTGACCTCCCCGAGGCATTCCTTAGTTACAGAACCTTGTCAAAATGAAATAAATTACAAAAAGTCTGCCCATAGGACTACATAATGACCAGAAGTCTGCCCCGAAGGGACTACATAATGACCAGAAGTCTGCCAATAGGACTAATGACCAGAAAACTTCCCATAGGACTAATGACCAGAAAACTTCCCATAGGACTGCATATTGTAACAAGAATTTGTCCACAGATTCTTCTCAGCAGAACACAACAAAAACACACAGCAGGACACAGTTTTCTCGGTCAATTCTTTACTGGTTTATTCAACACGTCTCTACTCCAAGACTCACATGACAAGAAGAACGTTTAGGCCACGTCTTCCCAACGAGACGGGTGTCCCAGCCGTTCAGCGAGGGGCCCGCTGCGACACAGCTCTAACAACGGTGCCGTGTCACAGCGCCCTCCAGGAGGCCGCTCGGTAACACGGCTCCCACCGAGCCCGTGCTGGCGCCCTCTCGCTGAACGGTCTGGGCCAAACGCTACACTGCCCCCTCCAAGAACACTGCTTGTCCCCAAGCAGGCAGCGAACTCCCGTCCCGGTGGGAACACGCAACAACAACAACAACAACAACAAAAAGGCTGGCAAGTCTGTCCTACTATGGCTGTTGGCCTTGTGTCTCTGGTCCGGCCGTCCCCGGCGGTGGCTGTCGCTGGGTCTCCGTCGGTTCCCACTCCATCCGCTCCATCCTCCACTCGTTCCGCAGGTGCGGAGCTGATTCACAGGCTCCGCTCCATAGGTTTGTACAGTGCGGGGCTGAGCCGTTGGCTCCGTTCCATGGGGTTGTTTGCGGAGCTGATTGACAGGCTCCGCACAATAGAATTGTGTAGTGCGGAGCTGAGCCGTGGGCTCTGCTCCATTGGTTTGCACAGTGCGGAGCTGATTCACAAGCTCCGCTCCATAGGGTTGTGCAGTGCGGAGCTGAGCTGTGGGCTCCGCTCCATTGGTTTGTACAGTGCGGAGCTGATTGACAAGCTCCGCTCCATAGGGTTGTGTAGTGCGGAGCTGAGCCGTGGGCTCTGCTCCATTGGTTTGTACAGTGCGGAGCTGATTGACAAGCTCCGCTCCATAGGGTTGTGTAGTGCGGAGCTGAGCCGTGGGCTCCGCTCCATTGGTTTGTACAGTGCGGAGCTGATTCACAAGCTCCGCTCCATAGGGTTGTGTAGTGCGGAGCTGAGCCGTGGGCTCTGCTCCATTGGTTTGTACAGTGCGGAGCTGACTCACAAGCTCCGCTCCATAGGGTTGTGTAGTGCGGAGCTGAGCCGTGGGCTCTGCTCCATTGGTTTGTACAGTGCGGAGCTGATTGACAAGCTCCGCTCCATAGGGTTGTGTAGTGCGGAGCTGAGCCGTGGGCTCTGCTCCATTGGTTTGTACAGTGCGGAGCTGATTCACAAGCTCCGCTCCATAGGGTTGTGTAGTGCGGAGCTGAGCCGTGGGCTCTGCTCCATTGGTTTGTACAGTGCGGAGCTGATTGACAAGCTCCGCTCCATAGGGTTGTGTAGTGCGGAGCTGAGCCGTGGGCTCTGCTCCATTGGTTTGTACAGTGCGGAGCTGATTCACAAGCTCCGCTCCATAGGGTTGTGTAGTGCGGAGCTGAGCCGTGGGCTCTGCTCCATTGGTTTGTACAGTGCGGAGCTGATTCACAAGCTCCGCTCCATAGGGTTGTGTAGTGCGGAGCTGAGCCGTGGGCTCTGCTCCATTGGTTTGTACAGTGCGGAGCTGATTGACAAGCTCCGCTCCATAGGGTTGTGTAGTGCGGAGCTGAGCCGTGGGCTCTGCTCCATTGGTTTGTACAGTGCGGAGCTGATTCACAAGCTCCGCTCCATAGGGTTGTGTAGTGCGGAGCTGAGCCGTGGGCTCTGCTCCATTGGTTTGTACAGTGCGGAGCTGATTCACAAGCTCCGCTCCATAGGGTTGTGTAGTGCGGAGCTGAGCCGTGGGCTCTGCTCCATTGGTTTGTACAGTGCGGAGCTGGTTCACAAGCTCCGCTCCATAGGGTTGTGTAGTGCGGAGCTGAGCCGTGGGCTCTGCTCCATTGGTTTGTACAGTGCGGAGCTGATTCACAAGCTCCGCTCCATAGGGTTGTGTAGTGCGGAGCTGAGCCGTGGGCTCTGCTCCATTGGTTTGTACAGTGCGGAGCTGATTGACAAGCTCCGCTCCATAGGGTTGTGTAGTGCGGAGCTGAGCCGTGGGCTCTGCACCATTGGTTTGTACAGTGCGGAGCTGAGCCGTGTGCTCCGCTCCATAGGTTTGTACAGTGCGGAGCTGAGCCGTGTGCTCCGCTCCATAGGTTTGTGCAGTGCGGAGCTGAGCCGTGTGCTCCGCTCCATTGGTTTGTGCAGTGCGGAGCTGAGCCGTGGGCTCCGCTCCATAGGTTTGTGCAGTGCGGAGCTGATTGACAGGCTCCGCACAAAAGAAATGTGCGGGGTCGAGTTGAATCAAATTCTCTGTCTCATAGGCCTGTGCTGTCAGCCTCTGGTCAACAAGACCACGCACTTCCGTGCCGTGACTTCGTGGCTCCTGGGCCCGCTGCGGTGTAGACTGGGCATCCCCCATGTGGGCACGCTCCCGGAAGAAAGGCCCCGAAGAAAGCTGCTCCACAACCGCATGTCCGGGGTGAGGATGGCCCAGTTCCGAAAAGAGCCGCGCTCTGATGTCTCCCGCCGAATGCCACGGGGAGGGGAAGGTCGGTTCCGTGTGGGACCGCCCCAACCCCTCCCTGGTCTCTGGGGCATGCTGCGGAGAGGCACCGAACTGCTTCCTTGGAACCCGCTCCGATCCTTCCCCCCTCACGTCGGTGCTCCGTCGCCCCGACCCTTCCGCCCCTCTCATGTCGGTGCTCTGTTGAGAGAACCAGAACGATTCTGTGAGGGATCGCCCCGACCCCTCCAGCCCCCTCGTGTCTGTGCTCTGTTGAGAGAGCCGGAACGATTCCGAGGGATCGCCCCGACCCCTCCGCCCACTTCGTGCCGGTACGTTGCGGAGGGAGCCGGAACGATTCCGTGTGGTACCGCTCCGACCCCCCGCGCCCACCTGACCCGACGTGGACGTGACTCTACTGACCTTAAGAACCTGTGGCTGACCCCCCTCATCTCCACTGTTGCTCCTACCGGCCTCTCCCAGCCCTAGGAATGATAAAATCTCATCCACTGTAGACCACAATGGCCCACCCATTGTCTGAGTCTGGCTCGGCGTGTCCCCAGCATCTGCTGAGTCTGACGCCAAACTACCCAACACACGTGAAAACCCCCACAGAGAAAACAATCTTTTTACCTGATTCCAGTGTCTTGCTAGTGCTCCTGCCGTCCCGTCGCTGCCACCAATGTAACAAGAATTTGTCCACAGATTCTTCTCAGCAGAACACAACAAAAACACACAGCAGGACACAGTTTTCTCGGTCAATTCTTTACTGGTTTATTCAACACGTCTCTACTCCAAGACTCACATGACAAGAAGAACGTTTAGGCCACGTCTTCCCAACGAGACGGGTGTCCCAGCCGTTCAGCGAGGGGCCCGCTGCGACACAGCTCTAACAACGGTGCCGTGTCACAGCGCCCTCCAGGAGGCCGCTCGGTAACACGGCTCCCACCGAGCCCGTGCTGGCGCCCTCTCGCTGAACGGTCTGGGCCAAACGCTACAATATTGACCAGAAGTCTGCCCATAGGACTGCATAATGACCAGAAAACTGCCCATAGGACTACATAATGACCAGAAGTCTGCCCATAGGACTGCATATATGACCAGAAGACTGCCCATAGGACTACATAATGACCAAAAAACTGCCCATAGGAGCAATGACCAGAAAACTGCCCATAGGACTAATGACCAGAAGTCTGCCCATAGGACTACACTCTAAAATTTAATTTGTCAAATTGACAAAAAAAAATTAGTCCTGCGCAATGTCTCATACGACTTACTAAAACAAGTCAAATAGAGGCTATTACTAGTAAACATTTGTCAGATCTGACTTGAAAAAATTTGTCATGTGACAAGAGGAGAAACCTGTCTCATACGACTAATCTCATAGTCAGGTGACTTTCGCGCTTAGTAACCCAATGTCTGACTAATTACATATTAGTCATTAAAATAATTAGCTGCAACAAATTAAAACTAGTCATATCAAAACCTGACAAGTTACATTAGTAATAGCAGTGGCAAATCCCAGGGAACTGGACGGGGGGGGGGGGGGGGGGGGGGGGGTGTTGCTGACTTCAGGTGAATGAGGTTGAACGAGGGATCACAAGAAAGCTGATTGTGAAGGGTATTGCAGAACCACAAATGCTGCTCCTGGGATTTGCCTGTGGGTCTGATGATCATGTACTCAAGCCTGTAAACAAGACAATAGGACAAATGGTTCAACTTTTCATAAAAGTAGTTTAATAAATAAAATTCAATGTTCTTTCAACTGCATCAATACAAATCACATTTTTCTAAAAGTAAAATGAATCAATAAAATTCTGGTAAATTCAACTACATCAGTACAAATCAAATATTTTCAATTACCAATGATGGGACCAATGTCTACAATGTTAAGTCAACAAATTGTACAGCACCGAAAGGGTGTTTCTCCAGAAAGGGCGTTTCTCCAGAAAGTGCGATAAGATTGAGATTTTACTTCATTACATTTTAGACCAACCTATTACAAGCCCCCCCCCCCCCCCCCCCCCCACTGTACAATACAAGCAGCTCTCCAATTCTGCTCTATTCAAATGTGGATGCAACAAATATCCTCATATAAACTTTAAGTTTTAAGTGTGGAATCTTCTTTACAAAGTAAAAGCGTCCAAGGTGTATTATACAACAGACTAATTGCAGACCTGGCCCAATTTCATAGAGCTGCTTAAGCAGAAAAAGTAGCTAAGGACAACAAGATTATGCTTCCAGAATAAAACTACCATGTCACATGTACAATTTGTGACTGGTATCATGCTTATTTCTGCTTAGCAGAAAATTATTAAGCAATATTTGTTGCTTGAGCAGCTTTATGAAATGAGGGTCTGGAAAATGTTTAAACAGTACAACTTCTATTTACAATGTTAACTCCACAATGCTATAACACAAATGTTTCTTAGTCTCTTAGTGATTTTGATAATACTGCTCTCTGGGTAACATGAGATACAGGAAGGGTAGGCCAGGTTGAAGATATAAAACCCAGCAAGATTCATGCTGATAGTGGATAGCAGGTCTTCAGAAGGACACACAAGAACACCATCAATTTCAAGATAAAATGAAATTGATGAGACTGAGAGTAGACTTGGTCCATCCCCTTGAACTATAATAGATAGTATGATACACTATTTTTATAATGAAATTTTCTTTATTGGGTGAACATTCCCTTTAACTTATAGACTAAATTGTTTGTGGAATTTTCAATTCTATTGTTCCTTTTGTTTATGGTCTAGTTTCTCCAACAGAGATACGACAGCTCCCTCAGGCTTCAAATTATCCTGAATGTTTAGAATTACCTTTTGGTAGAATATCAAAGTTTTCTTAAGACAGGAAGGGTGGGCCAGGTTGAAGATATAAAATCCTGCAAGATACATGTTGATAGTGGATAGCAGGTCTTCAGAAGATTCAAGATGAAATGAAATTGATGAGACTGAGAGTAGACTTGGTCCTTCCCCTTGAATTATGATAGATGGTCTGCTCTCTGACTGTAATTATAGAAAAATGACATCAATTAAATACTATTTAGCATGACACCTGTACAGTAATTACATTCACAATGCAACATATCATATGCCTACACAAGTAAGCTCTGCTCCTAACTATAAAAATGGATCCCTATGCAGCGTCATGTTTTCATCTAGTTCTTGAAATCTATACTGTCGGACTGTAAAGTTGTATTCTTTGTACTGATCTCTTTTGAGTGATAATGTCTTTTTGGTTTTGGTGTGTGGAAAATAAATGAACCTTGAACGGTCGTGCGTGCGTGTGACAAGCCATGAAAAAGTTAATTCAATTTAAAAATGTTTATTTAACACAAACACAGGCCTCCCTCATAATACAGTATTTTTTACATTTAAATCTATAGACCCCTTGAACAACGATAAATAATTCTTACCTGTTTAGTCTCTACACTAGTAAGAACTTTTTTACAGCATCAAAACATAACAGCTAGCTGCACAGCGCTGCTGGAGAGTGCATACGTTTGTTTTGTGTAAACGTTGTTGTTTTTCAGTAAGACCCATTCGTCGTAGCTAGGGATACAGAACACCACTTTTGGAGGAGTACCAGCTTGGTGAAAAATTCGGCGGGTCGCTTTTGAGTTCCGTCCAACTTTTTTCGCGGGAGTAAATCAGGCGGGAAGATGATTATAAATATTAGTCAAAAAAAGTCGAAAGCACGACTGTGACTAATTTGTTTCAGTCACACAAAGTGACTTACAAAACCTAGTCAGAAATAAGGTGCTGACTGATTCCGATTAGTCATTGAAAAACTCAACATATTAGTCAAAACCGCTGTTTTTGACTAATTACTCTTCGTAACAGCATATGACTAATAAAATTTAGCCAAACTATCAACTTCTGACAATGGCGGATTCGTCAACGTACTAAACAGATTAGTTCTGCACACAACAAATTCGTCAAAGACTCTGGACTGAGCAAACTTTGTCATTTTGACTAATTTATAAGCCCAAATGACAAACTAAATTTTAGAGTGTACATAATGACCAGAAAACTGCCCATAAGACTACATAATGACCAGAAAACTGCCCATAAGACTACATAATGACCAGAAAACTGCCCATAGGACTACATAATGACCAGAAGACTGCCCATAGGACTTTATAATGACCAGAAGTCTGCCCATAGAACTACATAATGAACAGAAGTCTGCCCATAGAACTAAATAATGACCAGAAGTCTGCCCATAGGACTAAATAAATGACCAGAGATCTGCCCATAGGACTAATGACCAGAAAACTGCCCATAGGACTAATGACCAGAAGACTGCCCATAGGACTACATAATGACCAGAAAACTGCCCATAGGACTACATAATGACCAGAAAACTGCCCATAGGACTACATAATGACCAGAAGACTGCCCAGGACTACATAATGACCAGAGATCTGCCCATAGGACTAATGACCAGAAGACTGCCCATAGGACTACATAATGACCAGAGATCTGCCCTTAGGACTGCATACTGACCAGGGAGGCAATTCTTCCTGCTCGCATACTATGTACTGTTCTAGTGGGGAATGATGAAATTCAACAGTTCATAACAAGTATTAAACTTTCACAAGTATAAAATAAGAAACGAAACTTACTCTCGATTTGTTGGGAACGTGTAGTTCTATTCCTGCACAAACTGCTTCACCTGTAGCTAGAAGCTTGTTAAATTAAACTTTACTGCAATCACGAATGGACTTTCAAGCCCCTTGCTGCAAATTACTGAATACAATAATTGTATTTACTCTTAAAGTAAACAGCAATCAGATTGATAACAGCTTCGTCAAAGTTTACATCCATTACGAAACAGCCTGCAAATTTGGAACTTGACTTTAAACCAATTAGCAGATCCAAAGGTTCACCCAATATGAGATTCAGATGAGTCCGACCCTGATACGATACCAACTTTTTCAATTAAGGGCAAAACCGTACCCCACAAGCCGGTGTTCAAGAAGGAACCATGTTCAAACACCTAATAGTTTCATTATAATCGGAGAGTTTATGTTTATTTTTATTTTCTTTATAAGTCTAGTCCAAAAAATTGAAATACCATCGGTTCTTCACATTCAAATATAATAACTATCATTTTACTAAAATATATAAAGTGTTGATTTATCTTTGTTATTTACAGAAACAAAATTTCAGATAACTATAAAATCACAACAACTATAGAGCTCATGTGAACAAAATGAGGAGCCACAGTCATGTTCCATTACAAAATGCAACTTAAACTAAAGTTAACTTAAACCATGTAAATTTCTTCTTTTCTCCCAGTTTTTGGAGAAAAACTAATATTGACATTTGCAATCTTCAAAGTACTCATATTTCTATACGACACCTTATTAAAGGTATTATACAGGATTGGCAGAGCTGACAAAATAATCACAGACAGTGTTCATGTTTTGTGTAATCAACCACATACATGAAATAACAAACCTGTGAAAATTTGAGCTCAATTGGTCATCGAGGTTACGAGAAAATAGTGAAAAGCGACCTTATGTGTTTTCTGTTTTTCAAACATCGAGTTTATTATCGCGCGCGATAAAAACTATTGTTTTACTCATTTCTCAGAAACGATACCATTTTAGGCAGAAATATTTTAAGGAACCCTTTCTACCATTACTTACTTTAAATCATGTAAGTTATGTGTGAATCTGTGAACATTTGTGTTTTTCGATCTTACCAATAGTGTACAGGGCCTTTAACCTGACCATGAACCTTGTACTCGGCCAGTAAAACAAATATCTATTGATAGGATTCCAGATGAAAAAAATCAAACTACAAAGTATTGATTGGTAATTCATCATAACAACCACCGTTGACATGCAAACGTTTTCAAACCAGAATATCTTGTGCACAAAAATTAATTAACAAATAGTCCTAAAGTGGAGGTATTAGCATGTGTTGGAAGATTTAAAAATGAATTCAAATACCAAGTAATAAACAACAAGGGAAACTGTGACACTTTAATTTGACCAGATTAAATCTGGGAACTGGATTAAAGGGTGTGTACAACATTGGTAATTGCCAAAGACCTGTATCCACACTTGATGTGACCCAACATATACATGAAATAACAAACCTGTGAAAGTTTAAGCTCAATCGGTCTTCGGAGTCATGAGAAAACAGTGAAAAAAACCTTATATGTTTTAACTTTTTTTTTTCAAACATCAGAATTTATCCTGCAGGATAAAGACTATTGTTTTACTCATTTCCTAAAAACTATGGCATTTCAAGCAAAACTATTTCAAGGGAAGTTTTCCACCATGACCATCTTTATACCATGTAAGTTATGTGAAAATCTGTGAACATTTATATTTTCAATCTTACCAATGTTGTACACACCATTTAAACATTAAATTATAATTATTTGGTTACAAAACATGATACAAACTTATGTAAGGACAACTTTGAATGGAGTACTTCAAAATAATTGATCCAATAAACTGAATTCTTTGTGTGTAGACCTTTTGAGTACAGTGCATCCTGTTCCAAGTGAGTTGCATATTTTATACAATAACAGATGACTGCAAGAGTATACTACATGTATAAGGCAATTCTAGTTGATATTCATGGCACATCATCAATTACAGTCAGGAACAAACTTCGACTCTCTAGCATGCATTCAATCTAAATTTGTGTTTATCAAAACTGTGCTCCATGTCATGAAATGCCCAGAACCATCATCAGATGGCTTTGGACAACTTTTAAGGTAATGTTTATTTTGACACTACACTTTTTCTATTAAGATTAAATCATTAGCAACTTCATGTTAAGATAGACTTGGGTGTTTTGTGAACTCAAGTCATCTATCCATCTGTTTCCTACTGATGTGATGTCACAATAGCCATGTCACAATAGTCATGATGTCACAATAGTCATGATGTCACAATCACCTCAATGTATAAATTAGAATTATAGCTGTCTTGATAGAATGTCACAATAGACTGTGCAAGTCTCGCGCGTATCCGAACGAGAAAACACGTCAAACGAAGAACATGTTTATTTCTGAAATTAAATCTTTGTTTTAAATTATATCTCGTGACAAAATCTGAACAACAAAAATAAATCATTACAATTTTATGAAAAGTTTTAGCTTTTGAAAAAACAATCACAATAGTGTGTATATTATTATTGAAAACAAATTAAAACTCTGGGACAAGGATGCCTATTTGATGTTAACTTTTTAGAAACCCCTTACGCGGATTCGTGAAGGTCAAACAGGTCTTAAATGGACCCGTATCGCAGTTTAAAGAGGATGCTGACGCCTCAACAACCATAGACTGCAATGAAAAGGGTTTGCTTTGCAATTACAGCATCTGGCGATTATAATTGCGCATCCAAAACAAGCGTTTACGTAAGTTTTATGATCGGAGGCGAGCACAAAATTCTTAATTTTTTGTAATAACCGGAAGCTGAGGTCAAGTTTAATTCTTGGGTTTTCTTTGTTTATTGTTGAATTGGTTTTACTTTCTTGGTTGGTTATCCTCCAAAATACTCCATGAAAGAGTTGTTATCACTTAGTATTACATTCCCAACAACATGTATACTTTTCTAGGTCATAACCTACGTTAAACTAAAATAATTGACGAAACAAAATCTCGCCCACGTAAAACTCCACATGGTTGGGACCACTATGGTCCCGGAAGTTCGATTACGCGCGAGACTTGCACAGTCTATAGCTGTGATGTCCTGATAGCTGTGATGTAAGGACAGCTGTGCGGTCACAATAGCCAGTGATAGCCATAAAAACAGCCAGTGTCACAACATTGTGATGTCTGGATAGTTGTGTTTTCACCATAGAGTTAACGTCATGAAAGTCCCATAGCTTTATCAAGGAATGAAGAGAACTTGGCTGTATCACCAGGAGGAAATGGCTTGAGTGTAGTAGCATTGATCTCCCTCACAACTTCACAAAGGTTACTGTGTTGAAATCAAGCAAATAAACCACACTTTCAATTAAACAATGTCATATGAAGGACTACCAGTAGATTTATGTAAAAAAAACAAGATTGGACAGAAAAGAGTTAAAGGCACAGTACACGTTTGGTAATGACTCTGAAAATTAATGGCAATAAAATCTTACTTGGTAAGAAGTACAGCAGCTTTGGGTAGTATAATGAATTTTGAGAAACTTTTAACTTCGCAGTACTACGGTTATTGAAAAATATATCACTTTTTATTCCCCAAAATATGAATCTGAGAAGCGTTTCTGTCAGAAACGCTTCTCAGACTGTGTATTCCTATGGGGAATATTCTTCCTGCGTGGGAATATTCTTCCTGCGTGGAAATATTTGCTCCGGTTTTTCGGTGATATCTCAAAAACACGACCACCTTTTGAAGAGAAATTTTCACAGGTTAGTTTTATTGTATGTACCTACATTTATATAGGATTAACACAATCAGTAGGCTCCAATTACCAAACGTATACAGCACCTTTAAAATTATGTGTGATAAGCACGGAATACTCAATGATGTTCATGTCCTGCAGAATAGACTCTGTGTACACATTGCTACACTAACTTTATTCAGTCATCTGCAACATGTTAAGTTGGGGTAAAATCCCAAGAAAAGGTTTGGGGTGCAAAAATGGTTCAGTCAGTAGACACTTATGGATAAGCAATCAGACAATTCCGTTTAACAATAACTGGAGCAAAGTGAAAACTTGAATCAAACTTTATGAATGATAAACATATTTTCCCAAGTGAGATCTAACCCCAAGTGAGACTGCTATTAGTTGATCATAGTGTACCCCTTCAGAAAAAAGCTTTATAACCCATTGATACATGTAAGTAAGTAGGCCCAATCGAGACCTCTCATTGACCACTTGCAACAACAACACCCTGCTACTGTCTACCATGTTTGCCATTTTGGTAGTCACGTTGCCTGTAGAAAAGATGGTAAGCGTGTATAACACAGGGGTATTGACTCCCGAATGAGGACACCACAGTGCATTATAAATGTGGCCAACCACATCGTGGGGCCTTATTTGTTGTGCCTACTGTGAGCAATAAATTGAAAAGTACTGGTGTAATACTTATTCAAAAATATATTTTTTGGAAGAGAAATTATCAAGCATGTTTTCCGTGAAAAAAACAAAGGTACGTGTTTGTCTAGTACAGCAATGCATGGGGCTACTTTTTATTTCTCAGTTGTTCAAATATGTGTCTTTGTATCAATGACTCCAATTTAATCTATGCAGTAATTTGACAGGAGACCTCGTAAATGTGAAAAGATGACAAAGTGCATTACAGGAAAGCTCCATTAAAGAATTTCAGAGTTTGGCCCAAAAATTGTAAAGTATACATCCTTTTCACAGAGTGGGTGTGTTTACATTGAAGTACTTGGGTCTTAATGGATGGGTGGGCAGTTAAACTGCCTGGGGCAGATAGCAGCCCTACTGGTTTGTGCATGATCTAATTAAGTCCACTGTTTGAAAAAGGAATTACATGGAAATAACAGGTGTGAGTTGCCAGACGAAAATGATGTTTAAATTTAGCCTCTTTCTTTAATTGAGCTTTCATTGTTTTGTTTTGTTTTGTTTTGTTTTAGGGGGTTTTTTTTCTCACTGAGACGACATCTATAGTCTATCTGTAATGCCCAATTGATAATTTTGCCCAAGTGACATTTGCTTTAGTGTAGTATTTTTATGGCTGTATCTGAATTAAGAGACATCGGTTGCAGCTATGGCTGTTGGCTGTATCTGAATTAAGAGACATCGGTTGCAGCTATGGCTGTTGGCTGTATCTGAATTAAGAGACATCGGTTGCAGCTATGGCTGTTGGCTGTATCTGAATTAAGAGACATTGGTTGCAGCTATGGCTGTTGGCTGTATCTGAATTAAGAGACATCGGTTGCAGCTATGGCTGTTGGCTGTATCTGAATTAAGAGACATCGGTTGCAGCTATGGCTGTTGGCTGTATCTGAATTAAGAGACATCGGTTGCAGCTATGGCTGTTGGCTGTATCTGAATTAAGAGACATCGGTTGCAGCTATGGCTGTTGGCTGTATCTGAATTAAGAGACATCGGTTGCAGCTATGGCTGTTGGCTGTATCTGAATTAAGAGACATCGGTTGCAGCTATGGCTGTTGGCTGTATCTGAATTAAGAGACATCGGTTGCAGCTATGGCTGTTGGCTGTATCTGAATTAAGAGACATCGGTTGCAGCTATGGCTGTTGGCTGTATCTGAATTAAGAGACATCGGTTGCAGCTATGGC
This sequence comes from Leptasterias polaris, assembly GCA_037783415.1. Taxonomy (NCBI): domain Eukaryota; kingdom Metazoa; phylum Echinodermata; class Asteroidea; order Forcipulatida; family Asteriidae; genus Leptasterias; species Leptasterias polaris. Next base: position 444,393 of record JAZGTN010000164.1, read on the forward strand.
TGTTGGCTGTAACAACAATGTTGGAGAATAGTTTTTTTCTAACATACCTGCATGTTGCATAGAGAAGATGTCCATCTTGATAAAGCTGATATGCCAACTCAAACTGATGATTGCCCATAAGTAAATCATTGATGACAACAACTAGCCGTTTCCCAGCACCTAGTGATTCTAAAACATTACCCGCTCCTAATGAAAACAAAAAACAATCCAATCAGAGTGGACTTACATGTAGGGTCCCCAAACTGAGATCAAGACTCAAAGGTACAAGAATAAAATTACGCCCACACAGGACCCTTATAAATGATCAGGAACTGTATTGACACATTGTAAATGATCAGGAACTGTATTGACACATTGTAAATGATCAGGAACTGTATTGACACATTGTAAATGATCAGGAACTGTATTGACACATTGTAAATGATCAGGAACTGTATTGACACATTGTAAATGATCAGGAACTGTATTGACACATTGTAAATGATCAGGAACTGTATTGACACATTCAATGATTACAATTCATTACCTGCGAACTAATTCTACCTCCATGGTTTTATCAAGTAATGAACCACAAGGGAAACTTACTGGGTTTTAAATTTATTTGGGGTTAAACAAAGAAAGATTTACTAGAAAGGGACTTGAACCTGCAACCTCCAGATCAATGTGCCGGCGCTCTAACAACTGAGCTATCTAGTCCTTTTTTTTGCGGTCTCCCTATTTTGTAAAAATCTTCGTTCAGGGGTGCCAGTAAGAAACCATTCAACCTGCAACTGCCGTAGAAATCCCGGGATCACACCCAAGTTTACAATACACACACACCCACATGTGTAAATACCAGCAATCGTGGACCCTCCTTTGTTCAACTCTTTGTGATACATGTAGCAACCGTGAACCACAATGCTTTCCTTTGTGATAGCAACTGTGGACCACAATGCTTTCCTTTGTGATAGCAACCGTGGACCACAATGCTTTCCTTTGTGATAGCAACCGTGGACCACAATGCTTTCCTTTGTGATAGCAACCGTGAACCACAATGCTTTCCTTTGTGATAGCAACTGTGGACCTATTGTCCCTTTTGTTATAGGTCCACGGTTTGAATGTGGATACCTACCCACCCAAGTTTACGAAAAAACACACACCCAAGTTTACAATACACACACACCCAAGTTCACGCTACAACCTGGGAAGCATCAAGCAATAACCCACAAAGGGAACAAACTTGATTTTTGTTTTTATCAAGTGGTAGCTGATAACAATAAGTAGAAGAAATTTGTTGTAGTTTGAGATCTTACCAGCATGACTTATAATAAGAGAAGCATTCTGAATGTCATCTGCAATGGTGTCCTTGTAGCGATAATACTCCAATGTAAACGCTGGTTGAATTATAGGCTGTGGTTCAAATGTCCCTCTACCGATCTGCAACAACACCTTGGTGAATCCTAAAGACTGGAATTGCTGTGTGTAAAACCAGACATGTACAGTTAGTTCATCCACTGTCAGTTGTATGCACTGCTCACCGACAGCCATTCTATACTGACTCTATACAAACTCAATATGTTTACAGACATGAAATCTTTATATCAAAATAATACTCATTTCTAAAAAACCCATGTGTGCAGCAAGCAAAACACATTAGTGTTACTTAACATTGGTTGCAGCCCACAGGTCAGATTTAATATTAATCAAAACTGTCCTATTTTGGGGTAAAATATTCAACTGACTACCTTCTCGAAACAAGGTTGTGTATGGTGGCACAACTGTACACAGAACAAACAATGTACAAGCAAATAGTACTGTGTACTTGGTCAAGATGCATTCACCACATGATATCATAACTTGCTTAGTTATATATCATTTATTACAGTGGATGACTTTGAATGGTCAGAAAAAATAGGTTAAAATAATATTTCAAAAAATATTTGTTTATGGACAAAAAGTTTGAACAATTATGATTAGGCCCCAATGTACTAAAAATTAAACACAATTTTTAAGAAAATATAAATAATGCACTGTAATAGACTTAACTACGTAAAAGAGTTACCTACAAAAGGAAACACAGGTTAACTACAAGAGTCAACTACCAGAGTTAACTAAAAGAGTAAACTAAAAGAGTAAACTACCAGAGTTAACTAAAAGAGTAAACTAAAAGAGTAAACTACCAGAGTTAACTAAAAGAGTAAACTAGGATTCACTACAAGAGTTCACTACAAGAGTATCCTGCACAATCCAAGAGTTAACTACCAGAGTATCCTGCACAATCCAAGAGTTAACTACCAGAGTATCCTGCACAATGTAAATGTACACTTCGTGTTGAACAAGAAACATGTGTAAATTCAATCAAACTGCCATATTGCAACACTTTCTGTAAGTTACTAAGGTTAATAAATTAGTGCGAGTACAGACCTTACACAACTGTTTAGATGACACTACTTCAATCAGAGGATCAAAGCTGGTTGTTCCAACAGTAACAAATACTATTTTTTCCATCTCCATTCCTCAAGGATGATCAAATCTACCTGTAGAAAAGAAGGTAAAGATTTGAAATCGTCAATCACTCCTGTGAAATTTGGGAGAGGGAAAAGTCATGAATTAAGTTTTAAATTTATTTTCTTTTTGAACACTTGGATCCAGAGCTTTCAGAAACCAACCGGAAACCCAATGCAGTCAGTGATAGTTTGTAAATTATGAGTCTCTAATCTGCAGATGGTATTAAACAATTCCATGAAATGCATTTGCTGTCTATTTCCTTAATACTATGAGACAAATGGACTATGAGACAAATATTCTTAAACAATAGCACTACAGAGGGCTGCGACACCAGAGCCCTATTCCCTATATTAAACAAATAAAATCTGACACTGACAAAACCTGCACCCAAGTCTTGCTGTGTAATTGTGTTAATGACTGAACTCTTGAAACCACAGGTCTCGAAATTGACACTTGACCACGACCCTACTCCTCTAGAGAACTATGAGGTATCCGACTATCACTTTATCTCTCTTAATCTAAGTTAAGTTATATCCTTACCTGTCTAGAAAGGTTGACAAAATGTATAGCTACAGAGAGTAACAAGCACTTTAAATTATTACAAAGTGTCAAAAAAATTTTTTTTAAAGACATTTCTAAGTCTACAGTGGTCTTGAGAACACTCAGACTGGTTAATTTCCATCTTAGTTCATTTAGTCATTTTAGTACACCACAGTTTCAGCTGTTATGTAACTCTGCGCTGAATTTCCTTCATTTTTTTAAAGGCCAATAGCAATGCATTTTAAAAGCTACTAATTCCCGAGAGGAATATTTTTAAAAGGGAAACAAAGGCCAACATCCATTGAAAAAATTGAGAAAAAAATTGGCAGTCCAAGTGGCAGTCCAACATGGAATATTTTTGTGATTTTAGCACCCTGCCAGTAGCTTAGTAAGTAAAGTAAAGCGGTATTAATCTTATGTTAAAGTTGAATGACTGAGTAACTTTACTGCCTACACCTAGCATAGTGACTAAAAAAATATTTTGGTTCTAGCCTTGTTTGTAAAAAAATCCTGGTCCAGTAAATATTTTAGCAATTCGACCCCTGGTGACATGTCTGTAGATAATTCAGATCTGACTAAAAATACAGTGTGTGTATTCCTATGCCATGTATTATTGTATTGCTATTAAATCATCATTCATAGGGCAAACACTTATACAGTACACTAAAAGTAAACATTAGTAAATACAACACGGTACACTGCAACTGCAAGAAGTTACGTTAGTGCATGGCTGGATCGACGACGACAATCACGACGTCGCTTCTTATCTTGGTTGGAGGCTATCCTACACTTTCTATCGGACCAGTCACACACAACACAACATTGACACTTGATTTATAGAAATATGTTACTTTCCTTAGAAATGCTTAGAACGAGCTCTTTAGTCTACCTCCATGGGTTACCTTAAAGCTTGGCATACTCCAAAACATGCAATGGGCGCGCTGTAAGAAGGCAAACTCTTGAGGGCGCTCTTCTATTGTTGATCATCACCACTCTAATCTCCCATAGGAACCAATGCTAAATGATAAATATTCAAAAATACTCAAAAAATCGTGTAAGTCTCCAAGCATCTTGAAAACCAATCAGACATGTTTTCGGACAACTAAACTTCAGAATTCTTTTCAATGTTTGGCAGGTCAGCCGTTTGGAATTTTTTCTAGCGACCCCAATAAAAAACACCCCAGAAAATGAACTTTTTTTCAAACCGCGACTTGCAGCCAGTTTTCGTGAAGCACTTCTCCACTTGCCAAGTACAATAGGGCAAACTTAAACGCCTAAATTTCTCAAGTCTCCCCAAAAGTTGAAACGCAAAACCCCCAGGTTGTGATAGATTCGTATAATTACACAATCTATTAATTGCATGACCCCCAAAACGTTATAATTAAAAATAAGTTGTGGGTTTACAAATTATTATAATGAGCCCGGCGCACGAATATTTTTCCCTTTTAGTATGCATATGGTGCACCCCAAACGGCGCTGGTTGGCATCAGCCTCACTACAATGGGCAGCGCGCTGTATCGATACCTCCCGTCACTAACCCCTGGTAGGGAAGTATTGAAAATCAATGTCAAAATATTTTGGTTCTAGCCTTGTTTGTAAAAAAATCCTGGTCCAGTAAATATTTTAGCAATTCGACCCCTGGTGACATGTCTGTAGATAATTCAGATCTGACTAAAAATACAGTGTGTGTATTCCTATGCCATGTATTATTGTATTGCTATTAAATCATCATTCATAGGGCAAACACTTATACAGTACACTAAAAGTAAACATTAGTAAATACAACACGGTACACTGCAACTGCAAGAAGTTACGTTAGTGCATGGCTGGATCGACGACGACAATCACGACGTCGCTTCTTATCTTGGTTGGAGGCTATCCTACACTTTCTATCGGACCAGTCACACACAACACAACATTGACACTTGATTTATAGAAATATGTTACTTTCCTTAGAAATGCTTAGAACGAGCTCTTTAGTCTACCTCCATGGGTTACCTTAAAGCTTGGCATACTCCAAAACATGCAATGGGCGCGCTGTAAGAAGGCAAACTCTTGAGGGCGCTCTTCTATTGTTGATCATCACCACTCTAATCTCCCATAGGAACCAATGCTAAATGATAAATATTCAAAAATACTCAAAAAATCGTGTAAGTCTCCAAGCATCTTGAAAACCAATCAGACATGTTTTCGGACAACTAAACTTCAGAATTCTTTTCAATGTTTGGCAGGTCAGCCGTTTGGAATTTTTTCTAGCGACCCCAATAAAAAACACCCCAGAAAATGAACTTTTTTTCAAACCGCGACTTGCAGCCAGTTTTCGTGAAGCACTTCTCCACTTGCCAAGTACAATAGGGCAAACTTAAACGCCTAAATTTCTCAAGTCTCCCCAAAAGTTGAAACGCAAAACCCCCAGGTTGTGATAGATTCGTATAATTACACAATCTATTAATTGCATGACCCCCAAAACGTTATAATTAAAAATAAGTTGTGGGTTTACAAATTATTATAATGAGCCCGGCGCACGAATATTTTTCCCTTTTAGTATGCATATGGTGCACCCCAAACGGCGCTGGTTGGCATCAGCCTCACTACAATGGGCAGCGCGCTGTATCGATACCTCCCGTCACTAACCCCTGGTAGGGAAGTATTGAAAATCAATGTCAATTGGCTCCAAAAAGTGACTACTTTGGTATAAATTTATGATGTATCCCGTAGTTTTCAAACCTTGGTTTGCAAAAACTCGGGCTATGACAGGGAAAATACCCAAAAGTTATTAGCTCGGCCTCTTGAAAACAAACACACTTGGGTCTATATTTTGTGACAAGTAGCTAGGCCTAACCATCATTTTTCAATTGTTGGGAGGTTAGCAGTAAGTGGCTTTTGAGCAAGGCTCATCCAAAATAAAAAAATACCCCTGAACGACTAAACTGGCCAGACTCCGTCAGGCTTGGAATGACCCTGCACCTTTTTGCAATATATGGCCGGTTAGTTTATAGGGATAATGTACCCCAATGCTCCAGGTTGAAAGTCAACATCCACAGGCCTGGGGCACAATATTGAGCTGTTTTTCATCAACCCATAAGAGCCACGACCTTAAAATCTTTGATTTATGGAAAAAGGGGGTTTACACTTTGTTAATGGGGCTCTGCGCATGAACTTCTCTATAGGTGCACCATGCAACTCCAACCCACCCACATACATTGTTTAGTGCACCGACCCCACTAAAAAAGAGACCATGCTAAAATGCTAAATATTCGGAAATACTTAAAACTTATTTAGAAGCATCCTTTTGAAAAACGCAAATGTCCATTAATAAATCTAAACTTCAATTTTCTAATTTTGGGTTTGACCGTGGGCTCATTGAGCCACACCCTTCACAAATAAAAACCCATTCCCAGAGTGCTTAAGAATTCAATTTTGTGTGAAGTACTCATACAAAAAACCAAAACCAGTGCTCTAGATAGTCGAGTCCCTTTTGTCCGAGTCTGGGTCCAAGGGCCGAGTTCCTTTTGTCCGAGGGGGTTTTGGGTAGTATTGGATAGGCCTTTTGGTTTATTCACATTCCACGTGTGGTCCACAGGCGAAATAGAATGTTTCAGTATAAAAAAAACAATGAAATTGGTACATTAGATTCATGTAAAACACTAAAACATGACAAGGTGAGAAAGTTTATGGTCACGCCAAAACTAAAAATTTAGCACATTACAAAAAAATTAAAACAACAGGAAAGCTGGAAACAGCCGGTTGACATCGCACAAGTTGTAAAAAGAAAATATCTATGATAAAAAGGAATGGGTCAGCCACCATAAAAAATATATAAATAAGTATATTATTACTACTACACAAAAATACACAGTACTGCAATAAATGCACACAGTTAACAGTAGTGTGCATTTGCAATTCTGTGTATTTAAGTTTTTGTGATGTAATTTAAACTACTGCACATGTCTCGAGTCCTGCAGCACTGTTGATTTTCATTCCTATTAACACATTCGCGCTCAGATTACTAAATCCAGTCCAATCTAAAGAGTGGAAAGTGATGATGGGGATTCCTCAGCAGCCTGTGCAAAAATCCTAGATATGTATAAAACGTATACAAAAATATGTGTACATCTCTTATAATAGACTGCATCGCTTTTGTTCCTTTTAAATTTCTTTAAAATTTCATTGTATACAATTCTTACGCGTGTCGTAACTTCCTAATGCCCAATACGACACACTTTCCACAGGTGACGTGTTTTTGTTTTGGGGTTTACGTGATGCAGGCTGTTAAGAAAAACAGAAAAGGAAAAAATATATAGTGTTTATGCTCAATTTTTTTTTGAGAATGCCTGAATTATTGGCCTATCATCGGTCCACATGTAAAAAATACGTACCGTACTTTATCTTGTTTTGAGGAGGGTGCAAACCTGTTGACAAACTATTATGGGACTTTGCTCGAAGAAACAAAAGGCACGTTCGTCAGACCATCAGATGAAAAAACAAATTTCCATACAATGGCATAATATTGTTTTCACAATTGAACTTTGAGCAAACTATGCTTTACAAGGTTGGTATGAAGGTCGCTTTGCCAGCCTATAAATCACGTTGTGTATCATATTGACACTCGTTTGTTACGGTGGTTTTGGGGTGGGGTTTTTTTTTAAGCACAGGGCTTTTAAAGTAAAGTCATCTGAGGAAAACATATTAGGTCTTTGTGTTTCAAAGTTGTAAACACTTTACATATAGAAATTCTGAATTTGATGCAAATAGTTTGTTTATTTCAGAACAAACTGGCTTAGAGGTCACCCTTTGTTCAATATTGCCAATGCTTAAGGCTTACGTTTGTTCTTCTTTGTTTTATGCTCAGATTGCTTTTTTCTAAAGAGGTGACTCTCAATGAATTTATTTAGAAGAATGAAAACGTTTTAAGTGTATTAAACTTTCAACGGGTTAATTGTTACTTTGTATCTCTTGACCAAGGTTACAATCGCCGTCTCATCCAGTGAAGCTCGACTTTTTGGTATACATATTTGTAGATATTGTTAGAGAATGTTTTAAGAGTGTTCTACCAGTTTTTTGGCTGAAAACACTTTGACCGGGAGAGGGGTCCAAACAGGCATAGCATTTTGGGGTCAGCTTGCTCCATTTTTTCAGGGAACATCACACGGAATTTGAGTCAAAAAACATTATACTGACCCAAATTTTAGTCATTGCAGTTTGTAAAACGAGTCACGCTGACCTGGAAATGTCTATGATTCCATGAGACATTCTCTTGGTCAATATTGGCCCTGGATATTTTCCAGACATTGTTTTTATTAACATGAAACATTAAATTAAACACAACCTATTTGGAATTTTGGGAAACATTCAAAAAGAGAAACACACATTAAAGGTTTCTTGTACATTAGTTTTGCAAAAAGTAGATTGTGCAAAGTGGAGCGTGGGACCATCAAGGGGCGGATGGATACTTCTTTACTAATGTCCAAAGATGATCAAGGCTTCAAAATTAGCCCCCCCCCCCCCCCCCCCCCCCCCCACATGCAAAAGTAGACCTTAAGTTGCATCAATGATATCGGCCTATCAGTCATTCATCACATAATCAAACTTGACCATTCATATTGTACTAATTATAGACAATGAATTGTTGGTTTCTCCTGATTTTATTTTCACAATAAAGAAACAATGTTCAAGAATAAACGACACACAAATATACCAGCTGCACTGTTATTGGGTTTTGTTTTCAGTGTTCCAGCAATTGAGAATATATTTTGCAAATCAATTGTTACATACCTTTTCACTTATGTAAATAACGTATAGGTTAACTTCGTTGCTGTGATGCCCATTAATAAACAGGCTATTGCTTGGAACTCGTGCTTGTCTGTGCACGTAATGTTAGTGGGGCAGATAAAAAGGCATTTTCTGCAATATGAAACATGACATTTCATTTGTTATAACACAAGTTACTTTATAATACTGGACATTTGAAATGCCAAGATGGCCGCCAGATATAATTACCAAAGGTTATTATCTATAGTTTATTTATTTAAAGCCGTGGGTTTTGGCAAGATTAAAAACTCACGACTGTCATTTTTTTAACTCGTTCAAAATTTGAAAAACATGCGGGCTGCCTGAAGAGTCACTTTCAACTATATATAGGTTTTCTCGGTCAATTTCGGCAAATGAGCAGCCGATTTCATTTTCGTGCGTTCGAATTAAAGCTATTTTGCCTCTCCAGTTGTTACTGCGTTTCAAATTCAAAATTCGGGCATTCAATTTCGTATTGAGGCATTCAAATTCCTTTTGCACTGTGTTCAATTTAGCATATCATCATTCTTTTTCGTGACGCACAATCATCATTCAATTTAGCAAAGCTGGTTCGACTGGAGATTTTACTGGTTTAATTTTTTTCAATTTCGTAAAGAGGCAATCAATTTCGCTAAATGTTTACAATGGAATTTTATAGCAGTGACGTTTTGTATGGAACGATTAATTAAGACCAATAAGCATTCTATGGTCTTAAATTTTCAGATTGTCTATAGGCCTGAGACCACACTCCCGTCTACAATAATAGTGTCTCGTCTCCAGGGAAGCCCAAAGACCGTCTACAGACCAGTTATTGTAATGTGTGGGTACTTTCTCTATGTTGCAATCTGCACCTGATATGTTGAAAGCCCAAAGATTGATCTACTGTGGCTTGACTCCACAATGGCGTGTTGAGAATGGTGACGTAACTTATTAGACAACAGGGTAACTGGCATCAGTTGCAATACCGCATTGATTCCTATCATTACGTGTCATCATGATGAAACCTTTCATTCCCCAGGTAACTCCCCAACTGAAATAAAACACAAAAAGTAATTTTAAAGTCAGTTTCAATTTCAATAATTATTGTCTCAGATTCTTAAAGGTATAATACAGGATTGGCAGAGCTGACAAAATAATCACAGACAGTGTTCATGTTTTGTGTAATCAACCACATACATGAAATAAACCTGTGAAAATTTGAGCTCAATTGGTCATCGAAGTCACGAGAAAATAGTGAAAAGAGACCTTATGTGTTTTCTGTTTTTCAAACATCGAGTTTATTATCACGCGCGATAAAAACTATTGTTTTACTCATTTCTCAGAAACGATAGCATTTTAGGCAGAAATATTTTAAAGAACCCTTTCTACCATTACTTACTTTAAATCATGTAAGTTATGTGTGAATCTGTGAACATTTGTGTTTTTCGATCTTACCAATAGTGTACATGGCCTTTAAAGAAGCACTGGTACAGTATATAATTTGAAACTGTTTATGCGGGATCTACCCATTTGACAGATTTTCAAGCACTACAAATATATCTTGATCATTATTTTGAAACCATAATTATTGCAAATAGAATAGGGCTCATGAATAGATAGATAAATGGTTTATTCATTATTTCAAAATACAAACAGACATCACAATCAGAGATTGAATTGCGTCTAAATTTACATAAAAAACTGAATGCAACATCAGTCACGGATGAAACCGCAGAAGTTCCCATTACGAACCTGTTCTTCACGAGCCAATAATCCTGACTGTCCTCCGTACCGTATCCGATTGCTAATACACCGTGATCTAACTGGGTCTGACTGCATTGAGGCTCATCGTAAACTCCTATGATGAGAACAAAGAACAAAAAGGAATAACATTATTAACATTTTTAATAATTTCGTCAGAATCAATGCGGCTAAATCGAGATCATTAATTCAAACTTGTATAAGTCAACCGTTGGGGAATATCGGCTATGGATATTGAAACAAGATATACACTAAAAAGGTAAACTTCACCTGATTGGTAGAGCTGGAAGGATTGGTGACTAGCATCAATAGCTACGCTGATTGGTCCAACAGTAGCTACAGCCTTACGGAGCGCCTTCTCGTCCATGGAAGGAATAGAGACAAACGATTTGTCAGTACCTGCAACGTCCGCTTGTTTGAATCGGCACCTCTTATCCTAGACAAACAATTCAGAAAATAATCAACATTAATGATTGAGGCGATACCTTACATGGAAATAAAAGTAGAAGGATTGAGAGTGGGGGCATGAAACACTTGGTAAGTTTACATCGAAATTTGAAGACTCAATCAAGACCCAGATGATATTGACGCACACCATTTCATCCAAGTCAATATGGATTTCTTTTTTTTAAAGACCTATTAATATGGTTTATTGTTCATTATTATTTTGTTGCTTGAAAAGGTGTTTCTACCTTTGCTTGATATGGGTAGGATTCTTCCGAGTCGATTCCATTGTTGTCATGTACGTACTGGAAAGCACCACTCATTTGACCACCCTCACATCCACTGCAGCTGTATTTCGCAGCAGTAGCACAGTCTACGAGGTTCTGCTCGCTAAGGCTGGGTAGTTTGCCGGTCTTGTTGAATGTTTGACCCTCAAGTGAACCAGTTGCACTGAATGCCCAGCATGAACCACACTGTCCCTGTATGTGTAATAACATCAAACAAAACAACATTTCTGAGGTGCTCTTTGGAAGATTTCGTCTGCTACTTTGGCTCCCTGGTTTATTTCAATCACAAAGTTGACCGTTCAATCTTCTTTGAGAAATGCAAATCAACACCAATGGCTGTTGACCGGTGTACTTAGCAGGGGGTGCCCACCAACCCAAAACCCGGAGCCACCCCTCGACAGACAAACACCCAAACGCATAATATTGTCAAACCAGTAAATCAACGATTTCTCTTTGCCCCATTGTGTTTCAGTGATATTTTCATAGTGGGTGATGATCGAAAACAAATAAGTTCTCGAATTTTATAAGAAAGTTTGCATTTCATTATAGGGAGATCGCCAATAAAGGGCTAGATAGCTCAGTTGGTCGAGCGCCTGTGTCTCACAGGGAATTCTGTCCCCCCGCACAACGGTCCGGGGGACAGAATCCCTACAGGGAATGTGTCCCCCGGCTAGGGTTTTCTGTCCGTCAGGCACTCACCACGAGCCCTCTGGCTTCTAGTTTGTGGCCTGCCTGCATATTTATTTTCTGTCTTGTAAAACTGGATTCATGAATACTTTTTCAATTCGTTTTCTTTTGTTATGAATTGTTTAAAATATTTCAAGAAGGATGTAAATAAATGTGCCTTTTTAATTGAATTGGAATGAGGAAGTTTGAAACTTTCCTTTTAGAAAATAAAATCGTTTGACTTTTCAAAAAGCTTGCTGTCAGTTGTTTGTATTGACTTGTCATGTGTTTGAATATTATTTATAATTTTTTTTACTGCAAAATGTAGTTCACTCTATGATTATATTAACTTCAATGCTGATCTTTTAAAAAGTACATATACAAAAATGGAATAATAATGGCCTCGTGAATAATTTCAACAAGTAAATAAGAAAAAGTGAATGGCTAAATTATAGACACAAAATACTGGAAAATTAGTGTAGGGCTCAACAAAAATATATTAGAAAATATATAAATACACAAAAGAATAATTATTACATTGGTGAATCAATGTTAACTAAAATAAGTAACAAAAAGATAATACTTCTATTATAAACCAGCAAAGCGCGGGGTAATAAAACAAGTTTATTAAAGTAGTTCCGTCGGTGGACGCTCATGCCTGGGGGACATATCACTCTCCGTTTTGGAGGACATAATCTACGTTGAGCACGACGGACAGAATAACCTAACGAGAGACAGTATATCCTAGGAAATACTGTCTCGGGTCAATTTTCCTTTGTTCAACCGAAAATCATTTATAGTCTTAGTAGACCTGCGAGAAATTTCTCTCAAAAATAAGTCTGATTTGCCAAATTATGAAGGTGCACAAAACACAAGGTTAACAAGGGGAAGAGGTAAAGTATTTACTTGAAACTTACCTGATTTTTGATTGGGGTGACAAACCCCTTGGGACGCCAATCGACGGTATCGGGGAGGCTAGAGGTATCAACAAAGCTGTCAACACGCTTAAACGTAGTATTCGGCATAATGTAACCGTTCATTTGTTTCTTGAACTCGGTGTGTGTCTGAAATTGAAGAAAACAAAACAAATTTGAAATTCACAACAATCGAATGTTTCCTTCTTGCATGTTGTAAATGCTAGATACCGTAGGATAATAATGTATCACTCATCGGACTCTTTGTTTAGTGAAGTTCAGTAATAAAACATTAGTTAAGTTTAATGAATAGATTTGAATATTTGGAAAGTCAAATTAAACCGTATCGCTATCTTCATCAGTTTGGTTAATGGGCCAGGCGTGTACTTCTTTTTTTAAATTTATTTATACCTATTAAATGAAAACAACGCAAAAGGAAAAATTCATTTACAAAACGCAATTTTCAAGGACACGTTTACTCACCAAGTCTGCTAAGTTGTTCATTGCCATGGTGTAAGACGTATGGCCCAGTGCGTATCTAATGTTGTGCTCAGTAACCACTTTATAGTTGTACTCCCACACGAATCTTCGGAATTCTTCCTCTTCTGCTTCGTACAGTTTATGGTTACTTTTCTTCCATAACTGCCATTCCTGATCTAGATCAGTATTGACAGCTAAAGCCGCTGCAATACACAGTGTGAGGATCAGCAACTTCATTGTGGTTCCAGTGTTGGGGTTTATTCCTGGTATGAGAATGGAAACAATTTGTACAATTTTGACTAACAAGACTAATATGCATTTGGTCGCGAGTTTATTGCGTATAGGGTGAAAGATTATAAAAAGAATAGTACATTATTTTGTTTAGTTTTTGGAAATTTCGGGTTGTTTGCCTCTAAACTCTACATGTCAAAAGGCTGGAATTTTACATTTAAGGGTTGCACTATCAATCGAGAAAAAAAGTGTACGAATGTTTCTTTATAATAATTTGTGTACTTAGTTTTAATAGGATTTCATGACACTATTGATGCTTTGGATCTAGTAGAATTTCTGGGTCAGGTAGTTTTGATTTAGGATGGATTTAGCCACAACTTCTTTGTAACTTATTTTTCTAAGTATTTCAAGTCCTACGCTATGACTGAATGAGGTGTATAATTAACTGAAGCACAAACAATTAGTTTAAGGATGTTTTCTTTAGACATTTTCCTGAACCCCCACTATCGAGTATAAAATGCCTTAATGTCCAGGATAAGAGTCAATCAAAGACAGTTTCAATCAAATAAGTGCTCGAAGACAAGTTGGGGATCCCACTTTTAAAATGATAACAATATAAGAGCATTAGTAGAGCGTCATCTACCAAGTAAAGCTATTCCAAGGCGCTTGTGGTACTTCCATTTAAAAAAAACAGAAGACGGCTCAAAAAACAAAAACATCAACATCAAAAACATCAACTCCAAAAAAAGAAGATAAACATAAACCTTTTTTTGAAAATTATACAGTTTTCTTTTAGTAAGTAAGGAAAATAAGTTTAGTTTCATGAAGTTATTTTTTAGATAATTACGAACAAAATATAAACAGTATTGATACTCACACTTGCCAGAACTCTGATAAAGTGAAGTTATCATTTCTTGGTCTGTGTTTTTATGCAATAGTTGAATCTCGTGATCTACTGCAGTATGAAGAGTACTTGAACCTCGAGCTTATTAAGTTCACTTCGCGTGACTTTATCACATGATGAACCATGTGGTTATATACCTTTCAACCTCTTCGGTTATCTTGTTTTGTAAAACGCACCTGTACTTTTGTGACGATAAAGGACCAAGTTGGCGCTATTGGATGACAAGGGCATTGTAGATAAAGCGCACACACGTCCACATTAAAGGGAAATTCAAATTAAAAAATAAAATATGGTTTTCAGATTTGTAATTATAGGCATAGGTAGCTACATGCATTTTGATTCCGATTCATCGGTATAAGGAGACACATACAAAACTGTATTTCACAGGCAACAATAATATTTACTTTCAGTGAGGCGAACAGACACTTCCAACAATTTGGGTTTTTTGTCATCAAAAACGTTGCCCGCATGTTTGCAACAAACAATGCGACCGGTAGCAGTCAAAGGTGAAAAGGTTTTTCCCGGTGTCGTCAATGACTCGGCAGATTGATGTCATCAAAAATAATTGTCAAACGCAACTTGAATCATTTCTTACATATGTTTCAAGTGTAAATGTCACTTGCATTTTCAGCAAGACATTGCAGGAGAAAGCCCACGTGTTCGAGTCAGTTATCACATGTTTTTAACGGCTTTATGATAACTTCTTTGAACAAAGACAACTAAACCATGGTAGTCCTATTTTATATTTTAATTGTCTCTATAAACGGCCACATTTGGTCAGATTTAGACTCTCAATAAATTCTCAAATGAGAAATACATCCTTGTCCCAAAACAGTATCTTGATCCATCAGATTTATAATCAAACGGTCGTTTGGAAGGTGCAAATACCGCAGTGTGCCCAGCATACAGGAACATAGTCACATCGTGGTCATACCAGCGAAGACAAATCTGCATTTCTAAAGATACAACACCTGCAGAAGACAGGCTACACTACTTCCAGTAGATTGGCTGAAAGTCAGGGGCTCCGTGGTTTATCCTACCACAGTACCTACAATGGGTGCGATCGATTAGCTTCCCCGAGTCGACCCTTAAATAGTCTCACCACGGTGCGTTTGAGTAGCTTTGACGTCATTGTCGGGGCTCACCTGCGTCAGAACCCGCCTAACCTGATTATGGAGCAGGGTAACTTGGGTCTGACCCAGGTGGATGACGTCATGACGAAAACCTGTCTCATTGGCCGCAAATTGTTCAGTTATTCAGCGGACACTTTCAGCAAGTTTGTTTGACTCACCTTTCACCCCCCCCCCCCCCCACCCCCAACAAGGCGTCGACTTTGTGTGAGCAGTGAGTGTTTTTATCAGAAGACGTTTACGTGTGTATTATTAAAGGGAATTATTGGTAATCACTCAAAAAGTTAATGGCAATAAAACGTATTAGTCAGAAGCCTACAGCAGCTTTCGATAGCTTAAAGCATTTTGAGAAACATTTCACTTCGAAGAAATGTGGTTATGTAAAAATATATTAGTTTTTATGACCCAAAATTTGAATCTGTCAGAAACGTTTCTAAGATTGTGTATTCCTATGGGGATTATTGTTGCTGCATGGACATATTCGCTCCGGATTTTCGGCGATATCTAAAAAACGCAAGCACCTTTTGAAATGAAATTTTCACAGGTTAGTTTTATTGTATTATCTACATTTATATAGGATTGAAACAATCGAACGGTTCAAAAAACCAAAAGTAAACTTTGCCTTTAACTTGGGCTTGCAAAAATATATAACGTTGTTAATACGTTGTTTTACCATGAGAAAAATTATTCTACGATCTTTTCGTTAAACCACAAAGAGTTTCAGACAAAATGCCAATAATAAAAGTAGTTCCGGCCAGCTGTCGGTAAGATGGCAAGGGAAGTTTGCGTTCAAAAAGCTCTTGTCTGGGCTCACCTTGATGAGCACACCCGGGCAAGCTAATTGAGTTAACGCACCAAAATACAAAGCTTCTACGCCTGCCCACAGTTGCCTGTTCCATTCCATGTTTGTGCATTAGGATATCGAGTTGCAGAACAAACTTAGCCTGAACATCTGACGTCACACTTGAGGCACTATCCTTATACGGATAAAGATAGGGGACCAGTCTAATTCTGGCTTAGCGGTTGTCAGTGTGCTCGAAAAATTGTTAAACAATGCTTTTTGCACTGACCAATGACATCGAGTATTTGTACATAAATACTAATGAACATACGACCTTTTTATTATTAGTCATTTTTCATTCCCTTGATTATGTGGGGGTTATGTACCATTCTGTTTTAGAACCCCTCAAGAATGATTTATTGTTGAGAAAGACGACGGTAAACATGAACAGTAGAGAGCAAGGATGATTAGAGACACAAACAAATGTTTATTTAATTGTGATTAGACAAAATATCTATATTTTACAGGGATCCGTTGTGTACACAATGCAGAATTATACATGATAACTCGATCCTGTGGTATATTATCGGTGTTGGTTTGTACCGTTCTCATTATTAATACAACATACTTCACTGAATTTCTGCTAATAGTCAGACTGTTTGCCATGCTCCATGGTAAATTGTAGCATTTGACACTTCTCCAAGGACACGAAACAGTCAACTTAATCGTTATATCATTCATTTGAAGCAACAACTATATAGAAGAAATAGAAGAGATATGTGTGAGAACAAAAATAATTACAAACTACAGACTTTTGTGTATAAATATACACGTTATGTACATGTACATTAGCTTGGGTAGCTCTAAAGTAGTTTATGCCTTCAACATGATCGAGAGTAAAATATGACCACATCTGAAAAACTTCAAAAATTTGATTAAAAATGTTAAACACTAACCTGACATAATTAGCACGACATATTAGCAAGTATCACACCCTAAAATGTTTGAAAGGAGATGATATCTATTTCATATTAAATAAATAATATTGACGTTTTAAAAAATGAGGGTTGGAAGCCAACCGGCAATAGCCACATTGGTAAGTAAAGGAGAGAATTTCGAGTAACAATATTATCACAGCTGCATTATTTATATTCTTGAAATAGAAAAAACTGACGGTGAAGTTTTTCTCTATAGTTGCCGACTCATTTGCAGCTGAAATTTGTATTACCATTTTATGATTTTTGTTTCAGTGAGCAAAGCCACGAGTAAGAAGACTGTGTATAAGATGTATAACAGAACTGTATACATCTTGGTGGCCCGGAACCCAGAGGCGATCATGAAGAACATTGACGTAAAGAGGCTGATCATTAGACCGGTGGCAAGAACCAATTGAAGGTTATCAGTTGTAAACTGGAGTTTTGAAAAGAAAAGAGGGTGTTATCGTGACAAGCATTTTATCTCAATCAAGGACTGATAATATAGGACTCGTGGGTCCTCAAATGACAATATAGCGTAACAAAGTCGACAATGAACAATAGATGAAAACAACAAGTGCTTCTCTACTTCTCTAATTCACAGACCACTTGTTTCAATATAAAGCTGCATGGCTCGATTTTTGCCGAAATGTTTTATGTATGTGTATTGTTTTTGTGTGAACGAACTTTGACAGATGATACTGTAAACGAAATAATACACAAACTTGAGCATTTTATGCTACGGCGATGCAAACTGTTTGTGCATGGCTGTTAAACGTGAAATACTGTTGGGATAATAATAATAATAATAATAATAATAACAATTCACTTTTAGGTTGTTGTATTAACTACCACTTATCAAAATCTTGTGCAAAACCTTAAAGGAAAGCTTAAAACTGTTTTGTATTTATAAAAAGCTATCCAAAATTTAAATAAAAAATTTCGGATCAATCGGCCAAAAAACGGCCTTTGTATCTTTGAGGAAAATTGTGTTGTAGTACAATCGAAACAATGGGGCCACAATAATATCTCCTTTTTTCGTTGGAGCATAGGCCACAACAATATTTATCTTTTTTCATTGGAGCATACAAAACAAATTGCTCACAAAAATAACAACTTGTGTTCCACAAGTATCTTAAGAAGTGTGTGGGTATGTGACGCCATGATGACAAACAAACGATTGAACACTGATCGACAGAATAATTTACCAGAACTTAAAACAAATAAAATCACGGTTTGATATATAATAGTCAAACTAAGTTCACCATTGTTTAGTCTATACAAGATGGTGTCATTGACTAATTTCAAAGTTCCTTTTTACAGTTTCAAGGTTTTTGTAGTTTTTGTAGCTTTCAAAGTATATTTATTTGGATGGACGTTTTAGCCGCATCCAGCCTGATATTGTCATTGTTAATGGGAGGAAAGCTTTAAGTCAAGGAAGTCAATGTGAAAACTTACGTAAAATACTCCTCTGTTTTTCGCTGCAGCTATAGTACAAGATATTCCAATTCCCATCAGCAAGTCTGTGTTACGATATTAAAGAAACTTATGCTCTACTGATGAAAAATAGACCAATGAGTATACAACAATCCTTCACCGATCTTGAACTCTTGGTGGCAGCAGACACGCCTCCATTACTGCGGTGGTACCTGGGTGGTACTGCGCTGCCTAGCAAACGGGTTTAAGGGTTGGGCTACACGGCGATCATCTGATCAGTCACGGGTTATTGGACTTTTACTTTGCAAATCGCTCAAACCCGTCGCTAGGCAGAGCAGTACCACCCAGGTACCACCGCAGTAATGGAGGCGTATCTGCTGCCACCAAGAGTTCAAGATCGGTGAAGGATTGCTGTATAAACAGCATATGCCCCTCTTTTAGACGAAATTTCACATCAACAAGTTCAGATTGTGTTCAAATAGTTGCAGGCCCAAATTCAAGATGCTAATGGTACTAAACAAAATATTTGTGCGAGTCGGAGATGCTGTTAATCATCAAAAACGCGTACAAACCTGCATACGTGCTGATTTATAAGCTGCATAACACACAAAACATGCTTTGTCAATAGCAAAAAAAAAAGGTTACCAGATAGTATAGTTTTGTGATGTGTTTACCTTGTGCTTCGAATACCTCCAGTGATGAGAGGATTCTTTCTAACCCAAACCCAATCCATCAAACTTCAGTTGCAAATCAATGCAGATTGTAGTACGCAAAATACAACCACTATTTATTTTATTCCAACATTAACGCTCGAAATATGTATTCCTTCGTGAATGGTCCATCATGAAATTGCACAAAAAATTGTCCCTAACTCTACCCAGTCTCTTATTTTACTTTGCCATAATCCCTGAGAAATCATAAACTGTTATTCGGTAGCTGTTGATGGCATGGACTGGAATTAAAGAACGCCGTGTTTTTGTTAGATCAGGACTACTCCACGTTGTGACGAAAAAGCCACCACACACCGCTAAGCAGAAGCTGTTTAAAGGATACTGAAGAGAGGTCCACCTAAACAAGCTGATATTGCCATCCTCGGAGATCCTCGTTTCGTCATTTCAATGTCTGCAACTAAGTCTAATCAGATACAATGTGGGAAGTGTAAAACAGCATTGTTAGAAATATTCGGATTTTAATTTACAATCCAGAGAGCAATGTGTCTGCAATCACAAAATATGAGACAGCCCTTGTGTACAAAGAAATATCGGGGTTCGTCCATTCATTACACAGTCGTCAAATGATTTTGAAACAAGCAATACATCACGCAATATGAGCGGGGATCCAATAAAGTGCGCCATCAAGTGTTTGACCCGGAGAGGTTTTGTCAAGTCAGTCGATGATTGCGCTGTGCAGAAGTACTGTTCGGAACAGGTTAAAGCATGTGATTTCAACATTACCATACGCTTGTTATTAGAGTTTGACCATTGCGAAGGGTGTCGATTTTTTTCTTGCTCAATGCGAAAAATTGATTCACCGGGGCCAACTGTAGCACATTGTATTGTTAATCGTGAGTATGAAAGGTGAAAAGACCATCACTTACCTCCAATGCAGTTTCCCCAGGCAAGAAACGTCAGACCTAAGATGGCGTCGCTCAAATCAAACACCATCCCAAGCATCTGTAAATTAACCAACCATTTGAATGGAGTAATGTTTAGTTTGACCTAGCTTTTAACAACTGTTTTACAGGTCTTTAAACCGTACAAATGAATGTAAACCGGAAATACATAACTTTGACATACTTTGGAATACAATCATAATAATATAAACCCTGTTACGTTGCTTTTATCTCACCTTTAATATGTTGACTATTTCAGTAGCAATGGCGAAGATCCAAAACACAGAAATAAAGAAACCAAGAAATGCAAATCCCTGCAAAAAAGGTGACAAAAATTAATCTGTAAGTTTGTTTGCGTATCGCAGTCAGAAATTCAAAAAAGAAATAGTAATAAGCTAAGAAATTGTTTTGACAATTTTTGAGTATAATAATAATGTACACTTATCCGCAAACAGTATGGAGGACACTATAGGACCAAATCAAATATTTATGGAAAAAAGATGATGAACTTGTTTTATAATTGTCTATTTTAGTCACAAATTGATGAAAAAGATGCAGCCTAATAAATGGTTTTGTTGACTTCAATACTTTGACAAATCTCTGTCGTGTAGCACGGCAAGCTCTGCCGTGCATGCTACACGGGTAAAGTTGCACGACATGGTGACAAACGTCATGCTCTTGCCGTGTCGAACCGAATTAAATTCTCAGTCGGGCGATACTCTTTGGGAATACGCATGCGCAAAGCGTTTGAAAGTACATTTTTTGTATTTTCTGATATTGTGAACGTTCTTCTTGTTAGTACCGTAGCTGGGAGATTACCGGGATGGGATGAGGAACAACTTCTAACTGGAACAAACATAATCTGTAGAATTTCAGGACACTCTAAAAAAAGACAATGAACGCCACTCAACAATGTTGGGTATAAAAAGGACAACATTATAATAATATTTATAAAGCGCCTTTTATCAAGGTGGGGATCACGTTATCATTTTATATCAGTTTGTCATTAATAGTTGAGTGTCACAGCTCGAATTGCCATCATGAAACATGACTCCTTAGCATCCGCCATTTTGAATCACTTTAAAGCGGCAAACTATTTTTACTAAATTCTACGTCTGTCACCGATTCGTTTTAATTGCCGCACATTTGCCGTGCGAAAATCTTTTGAGTTCGACACGGCAAAAGTGCGACGTTTAGCGAATAAGTTGTTTTACATGCATTCCAAATAAGCTAACTTTTTATGGGAGCATCATCATCATTCGGCTGCGGAGCAGGCGACCACAAATTTCCTCCAGTTGCTGCGATCCTGGGCCAAGGATGTAATTTGGTCCGGTTGCAGGTAACCCTCATGGTCTCCAAGAAGGCTCTGAATATATCTTGAATATAATGTTCGCGGTCGGCCAGGCTTTCTTTTACCATGCGGTGGAGTGTACAGTGCATAAACCTTCACCGGCTCATCGTCGGGCAAGCGCAGAACATGCCCCAGGAATTTCAGCTGGCGGGTCCTTAGCTGGACCACAAGAGGGACTGTGTTTGTCAGGTTGTAGATAGTTGTATTTGGAATTCTGTCCATTCGCCTGATGTTCAACATGATACGGTAACATGATGTTGCAAACTAAGGCATTGATTTTATCTTCCATATCATGTGTGATGACCCATGTCTCACAACCATACAGAAGTACTGTCACACAAGTTGTTTTAAACAGCTTCACTTTGGTGGAGATTGGTATAACTGAGCTCCTCCAAAGGTGCTCCAGTTTCCAAAATGCTGACCAGGCCAGAGCTTTTCGCCTCTTCAGATCACTAGCACTGGATCCCATCATGGATCCCAGGTATCTGAAGTCAGTCACATGGCTGATGGGACTGCCGTAAACTTCAAGTGTTGGCTGATGGTTACAATTTAAAGTCATGTATTTTTGGTGACACTGATCATAAGACCAAGATCTGCAGCTGCTGTAGCAGTCCTGGAGAGCTGTGACTGGGCCCGACGTATTGATGATTCTAGTAGGGCAATGTCGTCGGCAAAGTCCAAATCATTCAACATTTTGGCTGGATGTCTCCTAGATCGACGTGGGTGAGTCACAACGCCTGAATCTTCAGTTAACGAAGCCTTCTTCAACAGGTAGTCAACAATTGTGATAAAGAGGAAGGGAGCGAGAACATCGCCCTGAAGAACTCCAGTTGTTACTTGGAATGGATCTGATATACTTCCATCTACCAAGACTGCACTGCTTGAGTTGATGTATAGAACTTGGATGGCGTTAACCAAGGGCTCAGGGATGCCGTAATGTCGCAATACGGCAAACATAGCAGTCCTGTTAATGGAGTCGAAGGCCTTCTTGAAGTCAACGAAAGTGACTGTCAGTGGGAGTTGGTTTTCCTTGAAGCCTTCCATTATCCTCCTCAGGATATGTATTTGCTGAGCACAACTACGTCCTGGTCTGAAGCCGGCTTTGTTGCTTCTCAGAAGTGGCTCTGTATAAGGACGTATTCTGTTCAAGAGAGTTTTGTTGTAAACTTTTGCAGCTATGGACATGAGTGAGATACCCCGGTAGTTTGTCATGAGAGATAGGTCACCTTTCTTAGGCAAGGGAATGATGACATTTGTTACCCACTGATGTGGTGGAGACAGGGTTGTGTAGACTTCAGCACAAAAGGCATGGACTATCAAGCATGAAATCGCCACCTCCCTGCAGTGCTTCTGCTGTGATAGCACAGTCCAGTGCTGCTGCCTTGTTTACTTTCATGGATGCTATAGCTTCGGCTGTCTCTTCACGTGAAGGGGGGTCAATGGAGATAGGCAGGTCCTCAGCAGCTGGTGGTGGTAATTGTGGTGTTGATAGACCAGGATTATTTAGAAGTGAGCTGAAGTAATCCTTCCACTCCTCGAGCAACTCGTGGTCGCTAACAGGGGCTGATCCGTCCCTCTTCTTGACCTTGACTTTTTGCTTGGAGTTCTTCCCGGAGAGGGTGTGAATGATTTTCCAAGTGGTGGTGTAATTTCCATTTTGATCAGCTAGTTTTAGCTCCTCCATCTGCATGTTGAGTGTAGCAGCTTCATCAACCTTGTAGGACTCATTAAGTCTGGTGTTCAGGTTCCTCCATCTTTCTCTGGATTGACGAGACTTTGAAATGGAGTACTTCTTCTTTGCATCATCCCTTTCAACTTTCAGTCGGATGGTCTTGTCTGATACCCAGCTTGGCATTCCACAAGGCTCACGCTTGCCAACCACTATCTCTGCAACTTCCTTGACCGCTGTCTCAAAGTGTGCATATCTATCTGTAATACTTGGAGTGTCTTCCACATTAAGAACTTGGAATCTATTTGATAGCTCCAGATGAAACATGGGAGCATAAAACTTTTATTACCAACAAAACTTAGTAATTTTGCAAACAAATTCCGCGACACCTTGATACTGTGCTGTTGAAAAAATACATGATTTTCCTGGATTCTACTTACAATGTGGTAAACTGGAGGCTCTTGACGCTCAGATGTAAAGAAGACTATAACAGCAAGGACGAACCCAAAACATAACATCAAATGCCACAGACAGAAACCTCCAACGATCACGGTACCGTAACCTGTCAAGCAACAACATCAAACAACGGAAGTTATGTATGGCCTGAAACCAAAATTTGACCACTATTTCTTGAAGTATGGACTTCGTACCTTAACAAGAGTGGAAACTTAACTAATGTATTGGATGGCTAAAATGAATACGGTCTTTGTGAATAGATCCAAGAGAATGAAAGGGACTTGTGTCTACAGAGGAAGGATAAAAATAGAACAGTGTAATCATTAAACAGTGTAACCGTGCTTTGCACTCATTTTTATCAGAACATTATTAAATTTGTACCACCTTTTATGCTTTGGAATAGCCGGCCCATAGAATCAAACATCAATTGGCAAATGTGCCCCCCCCCCCCCCCCCCACCCATCTTGGTTACGCCACTGGTATCTGATTGTCAGTAATAATAATTTTCCTCTCATTCAGTGGACATGCATTAAATAAAATGTGTACTGTATAGCGCTCATTACCAATGGTCACTGCATTGGAAAATGTTGACTATAAAGCTTTCATGTAATGATTTCAATGTTTCAAAACAATTTTTCTTGTTTGCACGTGGACAGTGTTTTTGTTTTTACCTCCACTTCCAACATCTTATAAAAAGTTGTAAATGATATAAAGAAAGAACTTGATAAAGCTTGTTAACAGGGGAAATGCAAAATGGAACCTACAGTTTTAATTGACCAGGGCTCGACTTCACAAAGCACTAATCTTAAGATGAGTTGTCTGTATTGCCATAGAGATTTGTTTTGGGAAATCACACTTTGCTTTGCAATAAAGATTGATACACAGCTTAGATCAGTATCAACTCTTTGTGAAATCGAGCCCAGAAGTGCCCCATGAATGCTGAAATGGTGCAGCCCTTGTGCCCACTAAAGTTTTACACTGGTTTCGTCGTTATCAGAGACAAGAAACATTTGCTTCACATGACACATTACAATAAACTATGAACTAAGTGAACTGTCTTCACGTTACCAATGTTATGAACATCATCGATTGATACTTAAAGCCTTTTGCATCTAGAGGTGCATTATGGAGGTGAATGTACGTACTTTTCGTCATCACAGAACACCAGAGTGGACCAATAAGAACCTGGAAACAGATGAGGGGTTTGTTCCAGCTATGTACGTCATGGCGGACGAGTGGGATTGTAATCTGCAACAACAGCTTAATGGGGGACTGAAATTACAAACAACAACTACAGGTTAGACCATTTTAAATGACTAGCGAAGAAGTAGAATAATATAGTTACGTTTTCGATCGGTCAGTTATAGATGAAAGACCCCGATAGGCCGGTGCATTCAAGCAATGATAGATGTTTCTTTGACCTCTATGAGGGTGATGTTTGAGCTAGTGACGTCATAGTACGGAGTCTATGCAAGATACACCATTCTGTTAAGTTGCTTGTATTTCAAAATAAATTGTTTCTCTGTCAATTTATGCATTAAGCGTGAATCTATGATCAGGTGTAAAGATGCTTGGTCCGATTTTTGGCCAATGTCAAAAAAAAAATTTAAACTATACTTTTCATAGATTCGAGAACGTTTTAAGCTTTTATTAACAAAAAACCGCCAATGTAAGTGGTAGTTGACTAAAAACTAAAACAATGTAGTTGTGTATTGTCCGTGAGATAGGCGTCATATTTTTTGCAGCTTTTTGTTTTGAAACTGCATCGCTTTGCTGTAAAACAAATTCGTTAAGAGACAAATTTGTTTAAAAATACAAGCAAATTTCGGCAACAATTGGGCAATGCAATTTAAATTGCAGTTTACACATCCCTATTAAAAACCCATCCATACCTTATAGACTTCGAAGAACCTCATGATGTAGCCTTTCGAGTTCCATCCTTTGACATCAATTGGATTGATATCACTTAACAGCGCCCTCAACTGATTGCAGCGGTTACCCACCCGTGGTTTCTGTTCAAGCAACCGTTCGTGCTCTTCGCTAGCTTCCTCATTATGGAATGGTGTTTGATCAATATTGTCTGATTCGAATTGCCTTGCAATCAAAACAACACATACATAGCAAAAATATAGCAACATGAAACCTGAAAATAAAAGAACAGATTAACATAAAATGACTCGACTTGTTCATCTTTACGTATGTAAAGCTCCCAGTCTTACAGCATGTATTGTGGGTTTTTTCATGGACTTTCATTGTCATAATGTGTTATTCTACAGTGAAGATTGTAGCATAGGAGGTTCGTAAAAAAGATTACCTGTTTAGTACAATAACATAAAATTTGTGTTTATTTCTTTCCATTCATAGTCTCATTTATGTACTCTGATTTATGGAAACCAAAATAAACCTGAAAATTAAATCATGAGGAACAGTTGTGTATTTTTTGTGACATTTTGCAATACTTTACCTATTGCTTCTGCGGTCCATATTTCTCCCGTATACAGAATGTAGAAAGTCCAATACGATGCACCAACAAGAAAAATCGTATCTCTCAGAAATGACACTTGAGCTATCTCAAAAGTCTTTAATGCAGAAACGGTACCGGCAACAACTGTTGTAATGAACACAGCCGCTCCTAGTAGCAAAATAAAATGCTCTTGTAGTACTCAATCAAAGCAACGAGTTTTTTATGGCGAGCCAAAGTAACATTTATCAGCATTAGCAACGTCTTTAAAACAATTTAGAGATATCTCTAAAAGATTTAAAGATATCTCTAAATATTTAGAGATATCTCCAAATGATTAAAGATATCTCTAAATGTTTAGAGATATCTCTAAATATTTAGAGATATCTCTTAATCGTTTGAAAGACAAACTATTTTTCTAAATAAGTTACACACGGAACATCATTTTTTGTCAATGATTTAAAGATATCTTTAAATTATTAAGAGAAATCTCGAATTCATTTAAAGATATCTCTAAATGTTTGAAAGATATCTTTAAACCATTTAAAGATATCTCTAAATCATTTAGAGATATCTCTAAATGTTGGCATCAACGATTGCTTTAAACACACCATGTTATTGCTCACAGCGATGTCTTTTCATAAAACATCTATTGACAACATCGCTGACATGAAATGCGTGATTTTGTTGGCAACAATGCTGACATTAAGTGTATTATTTGGCAAGGTGGATGACTTGAAACTCGTTCGTTTGCAACTTCGATTAAATGGAATGCATTCCGAGAATAACAACATTGACCTGAGTGTGCGGCGCTTCCTAATTTGTGAACTTTAAAGAGAGCCGTAACTGATTTAGAGATATCTCTAAATCGTTTAGAGATATCTCTAACTCATTTAGAGATATCTAAGTTAGGGTTATAGCCATGAACAAATATTTTTTTAACTCAGAGTAGCACCAACCACACCAAAATATAAAGAAAGCTCTTAAATTAAGTGTCTATAACTGGGCCTATTACTAAGTAGAATTCTACCCAGTCTGCCATTAAGGCATTCCTTTCGAAAAAATCATACTCGAAATTCAAAGTATTGTGGCCATTTTTTAAAGCTATTATTGCAGTCAATTTTTACAGACGATTTCGTGCTTCTCATTCATGTTCGTTTCAGTCATTCTATTCCATAGGCAATACAGACTATTATTTTCACCATCCTTCAATTCAATTTCTACTTTTAATGAAATTGAATTGAATTTAAGAGATCAGTGGTTTGACCCAACGCGGAGCGTCGCCCGCCCCCGTGCGGCTAACCGAGGTTAACCGGAAACGATTTAGAGATACGTTTCCGGTTGCGCGTTTATGCATGGGTCATGCACACTGAATGCACAGAATGACGGTGGCCTTGAAAAGCCCATAAACTCAACAGACGTTGTCGTATTGGGGAGTCACAAAATGTACAATCACGGTAGCACAGTGTCTTTCCCAATCACCGTAGCATACCCATAATTCAGGTTCAACCGGAAGCGATTTAGAGATATCTCTAAATGATTTAGAGATATCTCGTAATGATAGAGATATCTCTAAATGAATTAGGGATATCTCTAATTCATTTAGAGATATCTCTAAATCGGTTGTGGTTTCGTCGATTCACAAAATATCATGCTCTGTCTGCACAATCAAGTAAATGGAGTTGCCATGAGTGGCTTTCAAGCCACCGATGTTGACAGTCAAGTATTGCATTTCAAGTCAATGCTGATGACAATTACTTTCATATCGTAAGTCATCACAATGTTGTCAATACAAATACCGTATTTTAAGAAGCCCATGTTACCAAAATTTTAACAACAGGTCAATGCAGTTGCCAAATAAAATATGGGGTACAGATATCTCTAAATGATTTAGAGATATCACTAAATCTTTTAGAGATATCTCTTAATCATTTAAAGATATCTTTAAATACATTGAAGACATCGTCGATGGCATTAAGAAAAAATTAAAGACGTTGCTAATGCTAATAAATGCTACTTTGGCTTGCCATAGTTTTTATGAAACATGGTGTGTTCGAAACCATGATATAAGTAATTTGATGATGTTTATATGCAAAAGATTTCATTTAAATAAGATGGGGGTAAAGACTAAGAATAACGTGTTCAAACATCACCACATCAGCCATAGCTTTAATGTGTAGGCCCTACACTTTATAGTTATTGTAACCAAAATATTGTTGATATTTTCTTTTTGTGTTAAATACTCACCGAAGAGTGCCCCAATTGCTAATCCTGCGTCACCATTATTCGAGTTGGTAATAGCGACAACTGCGCTAATTACATCCGGAGCACCATTACCGAATGCTAGAAATGTTACGCCGTCCACAACAAAGAATTAAAGATCAATTTTGTTTGACACACTTTTTAAAGCCAAGGTTATTTATGTCTGCTAACTTTAAAAGAAAAACAAATAATATGCTCAATATCCTAACAAATGCGTAAGATTCATGTGCGTTTAGTTATATGGTTTGATTAAAAGAAGAAATTGCCTGAGAAAACAACAATATGAAATGGGACGAAAATGGCAACACATTTTCAAACAAAATTATGGTATTTTAAAGACATTATGTAAGTTCCGTGAGATTTCTGCTTGGGTTCTTTAAAAAGGATATTGTGACGTTTTCACTGAGTTTCAGAGCTTTTGAAATCGCCGTGAGTGTTGGACAGAAGCTGTACAAGAAATTGAAATGAGAAATCAGTGAGAGTCGTAAAGCACTGGTGTTCTATCTCTATAATTAAATGTATTCAGATGGCAATCATTTCTATGCTACAGTATGTTAAACTGTGAACACAAAATGTCGGCAATGCAATGTTAAACAAGGGCATGTTTGTCATTATGCAGTTATAAGAGTATCAAATCAAAGATTCTTTTGTATAAGTACACAAACAAGTATTGCATTCTTTTTATACAACTTTAAACATTGGAAAGTGTCCTTTCAAACTGACAAAGAAATAACTTCACCTGTAGGAATGAATATTGACAGGCTTACAATATCGGTACTTACAAATTTTTAGCTGTCACCCCGAGTGAAACAAACAGAAAAATAAGCCACAGAAACTAAAGAAATTGAAAAGGGGGAAAAATACCATTAACAGATATAGGTACTCAGAAGTAAATTAAAAATGGCGTACTCCAAACACTGCACTAAATTTGATAATAATGTGAATATGTTTTAGAGTGCAACTTATTTCCAGATTCTCATTTTGGTTCTAAATAATTATGTATTTCACTGTGTAGAATACAGAAGAATGAGAATTGCCAAAATTAGTTCTCTTTCACAGGTTCTATAGAACATATCCTTAATCTTTTTGGTTTGAGTGAATCTCAGGGAATTTTACTGTTAATAATTTCCATGGAAGATAATTATTTAGGCCTACTGGTACCGGTAGCTTACTAATATTATCAGAGCTAGAGGCTGGAGGCTCTCCGAGAAGTTGCAGTGGGTGAACTCTAGGTAGTTGACGAAGCCAGTCAATGTCTGGCAATCATTTGTGGCTCGTATAAATTCACATTGATAACGAAAATCCAGCGCATGGTAGAAGATACACTCGGAACCAACCCTTGAGGAAATCAAACCAAAAACGTTAGATTTGCTGTCAGTCATTTTTGGGGTCATGCAAATGTGGCTGAAAATAAAACCTCCTATAACAACATAGTTATAGTTTACGTTCATCTGCATGTGACCTCATTCATGACTGACCAAATCTCAATATCGACAACCTTAGGAAAATAAATCATTAGGTCAATTATAAGTTAAATAACTAGTACGTGGTAATATATGACTACTATCAAAATGAGCAAAGCACAATACACTAATGTGTACATAAGTGCTTGCAAAATGTAGTTAGTTTGTTCTAAGTGCTACTGAAACGTATTTAACTCATTTCTAACAGAACAAACAGGCTTGTTGGATAAACAATTTGTTTAGTGGTATGTTCCTCTTACCATTTTTTGAAAATACAATGCGTGTTTTGTTCAGCAAGTGAACCTAACGAATCTGAGTCCATGTAACTGAAGCTCAACAAAGTCAGTCCACCTCCATCTGTTAATCTCTCGACATCAAACTCATTTCAACTGGACCATTCACTCAAATCACAGGAATTGTTATACAATCATGGATATCTATACGTGTTGTGTGAGCTTTCACACGCGGACCTAGCGGTGAATACCTGGTACAAGAGCCAATAATGTTGCACTACCTTATCAAGGCCCTATCGTGATAATCCTCGACTGTCTAAAGGTCTGCGCATAATGTATAAGCTACGGCGTGACATAGACCGCTGTTTGTTTATTTATTGTTTTATCTACATTCTAAAATTAACTTAACGGTAGGGTCATCGTGTTGTTTTTGTCAACGAAATGCTGATTTAAAGGCAAAATTATCAAGAAAGATACAATAAAATTCACCTGTGTAGATTTCAGTTGAGTGTCAACATAATAACTATTGAGAAAACAACAACAACTTTGTCACGGTATTTGTTATGGGGTGCCGTTTGTCAATTAATTGTTTAGCGGGTTTTTTGACATGTTTTTACCATGGTTTGTAGCCTAACAATTAGATGTAAACCATATAAATTGCTGTCAATCAAAGCTTATAAATTATGGTTTATAAACCATGAAATTTCTAGCATCATAAAACATGGTCTTGGTTTATAAACCATGAAAAGTGAAGCTTCTTAAAACATTGTTTATAAACCATGACAATTATTGCACCATAAAACATGGTTTACAAATCATGGTTTATAAACCATGAAAAGTGAAGCGTCTTAAAACATGGTTTATAAACCATAAAAATTAAAGCATCATAAACATGGTTTTTAAACCATGAAAATTGAGGCATCATAATTCATGGTTTATAGACCATGAAAACTGTGTGTTCACAAAAACTGAAAATGGGTTTCGTTCAACCTCCTTCCCATTCTGGTCGATAACCGCGCAAGCTGAAGGTAACCAATCACGAACGCAGGCGCCAGATCTGACCTAGCTGGTCGTCCGCCGTCCGTACGACGATCCGACAACGACGGATGAAACCCTAGTTCAGTTTTATAAACCATGATTTGTGAACACACCGTTTTCATGGTTTATAAACCATGAATAATTATGATGCCTCAATTTTAATGGTTTAAAAACCATGTTTTATGATGCTAGAATTGTCATGGTTTATAAACCATGATTTTTAAACCACGTTTTATGGTGCTATAATTTTCATGGTTTATAAACCAAATTTTATGATGCTTCACTTTTCATGGTTTATAAACCATGATTTGTAAACCATGTTTTATGATGCTAGAATTTTCATGGTTTATAAACCATACTTTGAAGGTGTTTAAATTGTAATGGTTTATAAACCATGTTTTGTGAGGCTTCAGTTTTTCATGGTTTATAAACCATGATGATTTTTAAACCACGATGCTAGAATTTTCATGGTTTATAAACCATGTTTTGAAGGTGCTTATAATTTGTCATGGTTTATAAACCATGTTTTGAAGGTGCTTAACATTTCATGGTTTATAACCATATTTTTAAGGTGCTTAAATTTTCATGGTTTACAAATCATGGTTTATAAACCATGTTTTATGATGAATTCAATTTTCATGGTTTATAAACCATAGGCCTAATAAAGCTTTGATTGTATATTCATGGTTTGTAAACCACACACAAAAATTTACAGCAATTTTCTATGGTTTACATCTAATTGTTACAAACCATGGTAGAAACATTGTCAAAAAATGCTAAACAATTAATTGACAAACGGCGCCCCATATATTTTCGTTAAAAAAGTGGAATCCATCAACGTTTAGCGAGGTGATGTGGGTACCAACCGCATCTCTGGCCGTATTGAGGGCAGCATTCAAACGGACATAGGAATTCGCCTCCTAGACTGGTCCCTAAGACAGCACTGATTTTACAGGCCCAATGATTTCATTGGATACAATGATTTCATTGGATAAACGTGCTGTGACGTAGTTTTCCATATCTGTGTTTTGATTGGTCCGAGGTGATCGGGATTGTCTGCATGCAGCGTATGCATAAAGTTTACATAATGTAATGTTGTTGGATGTACAAAATGTCAGGCGAATCTCCGTGTGAAATGAATGCGAGGTCAAAGGTACATCCAGCGGGATTCCGCCGAGCACTCATGGCGGGTATCTGGCGTTATTCACGAGCCTCGAAGTGTGACATCAGAATGTTCAGGCTATTCGCTTCCAGGCGATCTTTGAAGATTTCAATTGTTGCCGTACGTTTCTTGATTGATTTCTTATCAACGGGGGGGGGGGGGGGGGGGCACTATAGACGAACCAATTTCACAGGATGCTTTCAACCATAGAGATATTTCAACCTTCTGTCTTTAGGCTTGCGGATAAAAATTACAAATATAACTTGCTTCGGGCTCATTGCAATGGGGGATACCTTTTTAATGCGCAAGTGATATGAATCACAAGCAATCGGCAAATGTTACATAAAAGTTTGGTTAGACAGTTTTTATTCAATTACCGATTGGTATTTGGGTCAGCTATTTTTAGCAACACCTATTATTTCACCACCAAGAATATAAAACTGCCCCATGTCAAGCAAAACAACTCCCTGACTTGGCGACCCCTGACAGCAGTTTGGGGGCAGGAGATTCTGTCCCCTCTGATATTCTGTAACCCCACCCCCCTCATACTGCGAACTGTGTACAAACTTCTTCTGATAGCGCCCTCT
This sequence comes from Leptasterias polaris, assembly GCA_037783415.1. Taxonomy (NCBI): domain Eukaryota; kingdom Metazoa; phylum Echinodermata; class Asteroidea; order Forcipulatida; family Asteriidae; genus Leptasterias; species Leptasterias polaris. Next base: position 477,492 of record JAZGTN010000164.1, read on the forward strand.
TTTGAATAGACCTCCTCCAGTCCATGTATACATTTTCCATATGGGGGACAGAATTTTCGGGTGACAGATTTCCCTATGACACCGGAACCCACTCCCGAAAAGTCTATGGTTAAGGTTTTGTTGCAACAGCTAACTGCGGCACAACCAAACTGGCGAGAAAGAGAAAAATCGCACACCGCAAGTGGCTACCACTTTGTTGTCGCTGATCTGTCGGCCCAGCAATTGCGGCAGGATATTCCGATGTAGCCATCCAAACCCCCAACCCCCACCCCAGACGGTGATTCGAGTATAATTTCGTACCGCTTTTAGAATGATAAATCATTTTGCAATTAATGCTTTAATGATTTTTTTCCTTCTTTTTACACAATTCATGGAAAGTGCGATGGTTACTCAAGCTACTGTGGCATTCCACTCGAGTAGCAAGTGGTGATTGATCATCAGGTCATCACCGACGGTGCAAAGCTTTGCCTGTTGTCGTAATTAAAAAAAGTAAAGCTCCTATACAGCGTTGAATCTCATGAAATTGAAGGCCTCGGTTAATAAGTTTTACTAAAAAACTTAAAACTTTAAAAAGAGGTGGTTTTGTACACTATGTGCTAGTTAGTGGTGTCGGTGACGGGTTGCTCCACACTGCACCACAACTGACTGGTATAAAATATTACACGATAATGTCCAAATGACCCGAGCCGCTTGTTAAAAAATAACAAACCTGACAGCTCATCGAAAGTATAAATATTGAAAATAGAACTTCATGCCCTTCTCCTTCTACAATTGGAACTCAAAATGGTTTTAAATGCATTTCAATCAATATTTTTCAAAAATGTTGCATTTGGACGAATACACAGATGAATGGACACGCCACACATTATTTCAATTGATGTTTAATTATATTGCTAATTATCATTTACACTAAGATAATAAAAATGCCCACAGCATGCAATGCATTTTGTTCTTGTAACATCCACTACAAAACCCATTAAGTGATGTTCGACCATTTTTAATACAAGTACGGTACCCCAAACTCACCCGCAAACGGAACAGTTTTTTCATTCACACCAATTATTGATCGTTTTGAATTGAGTTTTTGGACCAAAATCCTACCACAACCAGCACAGAGGAATATGACAAAGCATCCAAAGGTATAACCAATCCCATTCACCCGCAGGCGAGACAGGATAAATATTCCACATTTGCCCTAGAGATATCCATAGGCCTACATCCCTCTAAAAAACAACCAACCCGTGATACCCTCCCCTCGCTCAGCAATCGGAAAGGAATAAACAAACCTTGGCTTACACCTCAATCTATACTCCATGTAGAATTGCTTCAGACATGTGTATTTTCCGTTATTTCCACATAATTATGGAGGGAAAAAACAACTATTTCTACTCACTAAAACAAACACAAATTTGCAATCGAATTCTTTCACGATCTACGCGGGCGCCCTTCATTATTAGCACATACTTTATTTGTAATGATCGTGTATAGAACGCAGTAAATCCTTCGAAGTCAACCTTCATCTGGTCTTCATCCAGTTACCAGGAAGTATCGTGACTATTGCTCACAACTTTCTCAAGATACCCATAAAACATGTAAAAACACCTTAACTGTTTGATGTTTCTCATGTGTGAAGTGTCACTGTGAATTGGACAGGCCAATTTCTTTACCGCGAATTTGCAAATTATTATTGTTAATATCTCAGTAATTTAACTCATACATTTTTTTGTTGGAAATGATATTGCCGTTTGTAAATTGCTTAATTAACCAAATGTATCAAGGTATGATTTAAAGAAATTGTTCAGGGTTCGGTTCTAATGAAGAAAAGATAAGTTTCTAACTGATAACTCACTAAATAATTATCACAGTTTACAGTTGTACCAGTCCTCCAGAGATTTATGTCTGAAATTCAAGCGTTTGATGACCCCTGAAAATTGCCCGTTTTTGTTTTTTGTGGGGGGGGGGGGGGTTGGGGAGGGGTTGCCGCAACCAAAATAAACCCAAATGAACGTGCACTACAATACAAAATTCCAGATAAATTATGAACCGTCTGTCGTAGTTTTCACGTGATCACTAGGTTTGACAGTAGTGTGCTTATGAAACCTAGAGGACTGGGATTAAATAACTTTTTGCCAAAAATTATGTACTAATCAGGTGTTTTGTTGTTATTTTTTTGAAAAGATTTTACACTGTTATTATAGTATGCATGTATTTAGTACAAAATTGTACGCAGTAATGTATGGAGGTCCTCTGTGGATAATAACCGCAGTAAAGCCATGTACATTTTAAGATAAACAAATGAAATTTGAAAAGGGTACTTTCTTAGTAAAAAGTGATTTACCATTGCGTTGTCTAGGGTTAAATACCTCTCTTATTTGCAGTTCATATTTTAGTGTAGGGCCTACTTAGCGGAAATAATATACCAACTGAAATATTCATCACTGTTTTCTTTTAAGAAAAGTCTCACCAACTTAATGATGCTTTCCACGTGGCATTGAAGCAGTTTTCTTGGAAAACAACTGGTTATGTAGTTCACTCAAGATATATATTTTAGTATTTTGTTCTCTCGAATGTTTGTTTTTTCCGGAAGGTGGGGATTTCGTCTCAAAATGTTGAGGTTTTTTTCGTCTCCAATTTTGTTTCCTTTTTATGCTCTCTCCTTTCCGCTAAAAATATATTTTAATATGTTTTCCTCTCAAGTGGTTGTCCTCTTGAAATGGGGGGGGGGGAGTCGTCTTAAAACTTGGAGGTTGTTTTCTACTCTCCAATTTTGTTTCCGTTCAATTTTGTTTTCCTTCAATTTTCTCTCCTCGTGTCCCTCCAGGGCTCCGTTGTCTTTTAACGCATTGGCATTTCCAGCTACCATCTTAGGACCAAACATCGTTATAAAAACACTTATTTTCGGTGCTCTTTGATTAAATTCATGCTCCAACGGTAACGTGCAAATGCATTTGATCACGCCTACTTGATCAATAAGACTCTTTCGACTGTCAGTTTGGCAATTGTAGACAGTGAGTCCAATATAGATAAAACAAACAGGTGCGGTGTTTTCTATTTAAAAGTGCCGTGTCTTCAGATATGAATAGTGTCTTCACGGGAGAAAAACACTACTGAAACAATGGTTTCCAGCGACTTGCTTATGGCTGTTAATATAGCAATCGCCATTTTAGCAGTTTTAGGAAATGGTATAGTGATATTTGTTATGACTGTTAGGCGAAGGCAGTTTAGCTCTTTTACAAATCGTCTTATATGTCACCAATCTGTAATTGATCTCGTGGCCGGTGTGTTGTTTACGTTGCTGAAGATCATAAGGCCTCCGTCCCTGACGCTGGATGCGGACGCCAACCTTCTTGGTCAGCTCTATTGCCGACTCATACACTCTGATTGTTTGTTGTGGGGTATCAACGTGACGTCCACTTATAACTTAGTCATGATAACTCTGGAACGCTTCATGGCTACCTGCTACCCGATCAAACACCGCAACTACTGCTCTCTCCTACGGGTCAAAATATCAATGTGCTCAGCCTGGCTCATTGGTTTCACTTATGGATTTCACAATACATTTTTGACTTATTTCAACCATGGGGAATGTGAGAAGAGCTACCTAGGGACTGCAGTACAGGTTGGGATCTTCATATTGGCACTATCCACCGAGTATCTTATCCCGGTGTTTCTGATGTCACTTTGCTACATCCGTATCTTGATAACTCTTCGACGGAGGCTGGCCGGCCCTCGTGAACATCTTCGGGGTGTTCTGAGTAGGGCAAAGCGCAACGTTATCGAATCCATGTTTCTCGCTGTAGTCATGTTCGTCATTTGCTGGACACCAGCGGAGGGCTTATACTTAACACATCTCGCCACGAACCGTACTACATCCCCGCATGTAAACATAGCATTCTCTGGTATATTAACATGTAACATGTGCGTCAATCCAGTCATATACTGCTTCAAGTACCAACATTTTCGCGTTCAGCTTCGGGAACTACTGAATAGACGCCCAAATCGAGTCAATGTAATAACTGTGGACGAGACAACGAGTCGCCGATTATGAACTCCCTACAGGTACGTATAGAGTAAACTGTCCTTTCGCAGTTGACTATAAGTAGACCTTGAACACATGAGTTTTGTTAGGCAAAACTGCGGTTCACGTCGTTAACCAGAATCTATGTGACTGAACAAAACATGGTCGAAAGTTTGTTCAAGCGCCAATATCGTCAGAAACAGTGCCAAAAACATAAACAATCGGTAGAAATACTCAATTTTGACCCTTTTGGGGGTTTCTTCATAAGTTGATCGGTATCTGACAATGTCTTAAAATCATAAGTTTCTTAATTATGCAAAGATGGCAAAACCCTGAGAACCTGGAGTTACGTTTTCACGAAGTATCTTTATCACTTCGTAAATACGCCACCGCGTTGATTAATACAGCTGACAAAGTGTCAAACATGAGTGCTCACCAGTTTTTTCGTTTTTACGAAGTGCCAAAACTTTGACGTACTGTTTATTTCACGATGGACCAGCCAAAATGTGTACACACGACGCATTGCAAACCGACCACTTTTGTATAGTTTTCACAAACAGACAACCTTGTTAATCAGATAATTACTCATTAATTAAACACCTTTATGAACGCGATTAGAACAGATTTGTATGATTTAAGATATTTACTTCCCTGATCTGCACAATTTCAAAGATTAAATGGCGAATATTCTATCAAATAGTGATTTCAAAATTCTTTTAACTTAACAAACGCGGTTTTCTTCAAACATTAAACATTGTGGCCGGCTTTGGGGGACTTTTTGGCACTTCTTGGCGTTGTTGACGCTTATTTCTTATGGATGAGTATGACCGACCAAGTAATCAATATCTGCAAACCAGCTCTTCTGCAAATTAGACAAATTGGTCGAGCCCGACGCCGTCTTGATGATGATTCCACTTTTCCACTTGTACATGCCTTTGTCACTTCATGCATTTCTCTTCTCACTGGATTTTCTAAATTTCAACGAGTTCAAAACACCGCTGCTCGTCTCGTCTCACGCACACCTCGTTCTCAATATCACCTATCTTACAAGAACTCCACAGGCTCCCGATCGAATTGAGAAAAGCTCTTCATGGCCCATCTTCTGACCGTGTATCTGTTCTTAGACTGCATAAATATATTCCTGTTCGTCGTTTTCGTTCTGCTTGCCAATCCCTATTGACGCAAACTGTTTTTTTAAAGAACATTCTATGGTCAAAGAGCCTTCAACTTCATCGCACCTTTGTTATGGAACGACTTACCTCTTCATTTTCGCCAAACTGACTCTCTTCAGATTTTCAAGAGACTTTAAAAGACTCATTTATTTGAATCTAAATTTTTGAAACAAATTGCTTTATATATGTCATTTCATTGTTTTATGTTTTGTGTTGCGCATCAAGCTCCTGCCTTAAAGCTGGATAAATGTTGCGTATTAGTGTTAATATTATTATTTCAAAGCGATGCTTATACAGGTGGTCATTCAAAATGCTGTATTGAAATTGCAGCAAATGTTTATAGAATTCAATTGTTGCCAAATTCTTCTTTCCATTTTGCTTTCTGTAGGGAGATAGAAAAAACCAATTTTCTCTGTAAAAATATATATATTGTTTAACAAGCTCAAACGTTCATGTAGATGGAATAATGTTGAAGAGTCCTCAGTTAGTATCAAGGTTTATACTAAGCCATCATCAGAGATTGTATTTACATGGGTTTCAATCCTATCATGTGACGCGCTCTAAACCAATCAAAAGGCAGAATATTTGTAAGGGGTGTTATAATAATAAAAAATATTGACTGCTTCGAGTGCTATGGTTAAAACTACGACTCCCGAGGATCATATAGCACTCGAAGCAGTCATTTGCAAACGTGAAGACTAGCGGAATGAACCAAAAGTTAGTGAACATACACTTACTGTACGTTTATCGGTCACCCTTGTATTGATTATGCTTTTTGGAAGATCCTCGTTTATTTATTTATTTATTTATTTATTTATTTATTTATTTATTTATTGACCAAACCAACAGCGGACGAGCCGCCAATTACAGGAAAGGATAACGTACACAAATATTCATATAGTCTATAATAAGTATGTATATATACATGTATATTTAACAAACAAATAAATAAAAAATAAATAACATCTTTGGATATAGAAAACAAAAGTAACAATTACAAATGAGATAAAATACTATAAGGCTTGTATAAGGGGGAAACAATAATAAGCATCACAAAGCGTCTGTAAACATAATTTAAATACATATAAAAACAATATAAAAAATATTGACAAGTAATTAAAAAGTTATTTAAAAATAAATTTTAAAATAAAAATAAGAAAGGAAACAGTAAATAAAAACCGATGAACAATAACATACGCATTAATTACTGGCAGAGGATATGGCATGAAAAACCCGACCACGAAAGGAATTAAGAGAGGGGGCTCCAAACACATCACAAGACCCATGGATGCTGTTATATGAGGAGGAAATCCTTGACAAAAAAGCCACGCTTTGTCACATCAACCCGATTCCTTGGCACATATAAGATGTGTTTATTTGCTTGTCTAGTATTACGATTGGGTACATGTAAGCTAAAAGGGTTGAACTCAGTGTTGCTAAAATAATTGTGGACAGATTTGTAGAGAAATAGACAGTCATTTAAAATTCTTCTATGTCTTAGGGATGGTAGCCTGTACATTTTACATAGGTTCTACCTTTATTTTGGGTTTGTTTCTTTGTGGTTTTCTTTGGGTCGTCTTTGGATGTCGAAAGAACGTAAAACTGACGCGTGCTTTATGTCGAATGAATCATGATTGTATATACACGCCTTTAAGCTGGATGGACTTGTAGACTGGATCCTCATGCCTCGCCATAGTAACAACATTTACATAAACAGAGCACCAGTCTACTTGCAATGAAGTGCAGCAATTATATCCCGTAAATTTGACACTTGAAAGCGTATATGCTGACCTTGACCGCTTTTGTTTTTTAGATAATTTTTCGTTAGTTACGTGACATTTTTGTATCAACAAAAATAAAAACCATCTAAAAATAATTTTCTATGACAATGCTAAATTACGTAAACAGTAAACCGGTGTGCTCTTTTAACATTACCTTTTCCCCCAAGTTCCATGTGATAAAATAAGTAAAAGCAAAGACTAGATCACAACACTTTGAGTTTTGAGTTTTCACAAACAGACATATTTCGCTTTGTCGTTCTCACATTGAAGTAACCCATAGCGCTGGCAATGTGCCAAAAACGAGTGTTCTGCGTTTTGAGTTTTCACGAAGAGGCAACTGTATAAAAAAGTTAAATACTCGTTGATTAAACTTGATAAAAATAACAAAAGATTCGCAAGATTTGAGATCTCAACTCTCATGGTTGGTAAAATGTCTGGCAATCAGTCTCCGAAACAATTGATTTCACAAACAGTTCAACTTTCAAACGCGGTTTTCTCCAACAAAAAGTTTAGCTGCATGGGCTAAAGTGCCTCTTCGTGTGACGATATTTTCATTGTCATTAATGTCTTTCATTCATTTTTTCAGTGTTAAATACATGTAATGACATACCAAAGTATCCAGATTTAATACCAATAAGTGAAATGTATTTTAAAGGTGATATATCGAAGAGTCTGAAGTTTTTAATAGATACTATGGTACTTACCACCATAATTACTCAAGACACCGCGAACTTAACACAAGTTTACCATGTTTGTGCAAAGTATGATGCTTTTGATTTGGGTTTCTTAATTTGTATAGCATTTACCGAAGAGAACAAGTAGCAATGACACTTGATGAGTATTATTGATGTCGTGTTCAAACATGTAAAAAAAATATACGATGACCATACTAAATTTAAGCATGATCTACATTGCCAAATAGTGTTACACTTTATTATTGTGGTATCCAAGTACTGTCCTAAATCAGTGCTACATATAGGCCTACTACTTACTAAAGGCACCTGGCACTGGTATTTTGTCAAAATAAAGCTTTTGTCATTAATACATACATTTTTATGAGTGGAATGTGAATAAACAATTAACTAATGTTAAAAAAATTGTTGTTTTATTTTATTTACAAATTTAAGAATAGGCCCCCCTTTACATGGCGCTGTTCGTGACGTAAATCGAGGCGGGATAAATTTCTTTTGCAACGTCATAGCCCGAGTTTTTGCCAACCTAGGTTGGAAAAGTATGGAAAGCCATAACTGCAAATCAAAAACAGATTGCCACAGTTTGTAGCAGTGTTACACAAATATTCAAAAAAGTGTTGAATTTGTTGGAAACAAATCAACCAATCATGGAAGGTATTTCCGTTCATGAATCTTTACAGAAAATGTTGAATTTGGTCACATTTTTTAACACGATTGAATGTTTTGCTAACATTCGGCCGTCCATGCCAACCGGCGCACTTTGTTTATCAACAAAAGAAAATGTGTAGTCTGGCCTCGTACATTACGTCTTGGTACCTGATCGGTATGATGCGTATTCGTATACGGACGTCACCCAATGCAATCCTAGTACAGTGTACTGTACAGTCGACTCTCGTTAATACAACTACCAGCTCGGAAGATATAGGAGACGCCGGTTTATACAGCAATCCTTCACCGATCTTGAACTCTTGGTGGCAGCAGACATGCCTCCATTACTGCGGTGTACCTGGGTGGTACTGCGCAGTTTAGCGACTGGTATAAGGTTTGGGCTACACAGCGATCATTTGATCAGTCACGGGTTATTGGACTTTTACTTTGCAAATCGCTTAAACCCGTCGCTAGGCAGCGCAGTACCACCCAGGGGCGCACCCCTCTAAATGATCTCCCATAGGAACCAATGCTAAATGATAATTATTCAAAAATACTCAAAAAATCGTGTAAGTCTCTCAGCCTCTTGAAAACCAATCAGACATATTTCCGGACAACTAAACTTCAGAATTCTTTTCAATTTTTGGCAGGTCAGCCGTTTGGAATTTTTGCTAACTACCCCAGAAGAAAAAAACACGATTTTTTTTTTTTTTCCAAAACCGACTTGCTGCCAGTTTTCGTGAAGCACTTCTCCACTTCCCCGGTCAAATAGGGCCAACTTTAACGCCTAAATTTATCAAGTCTCCTCAAAAGTTGAAGCACAGAACCCCCAGGTTGTGATAGATTTTTATATTTACACAATCTATTAATTGCATGACCCCCAAAACGTTATAATTAAAAATAAGTTGTGGGTTTACAAATTATGATAAGTAGCTTGGCGCATTAATTCTGGCTTATTTAGTGTGGTGCACCCTATAAGGGCACTTAATTATTCTTTATGGTTAAAAAATTATGCTTAAATTGTTGAGAATAAGTCACTGACTTGATATCTGGAAAAAAAAAAGTGAAATGTTATTGCGTTCGTCTACAACAAGGTCAAACATGTTGGAGCATTTACATGTACTCTAAGCACTATGCGAGAAGAAAAACCTGCACGACACACTGTGTACATTCTAAGGACAAGTCAGAAGTTATATCCAAGTCCTCACTCAAAAAGTTATTAACATGTCTCTTTTTTATCACAGGATCATAAAAACCTTACAAGTTATTTAATTAATCATTAAGAAGGGGTTAATTGGCATGAACAAGCTGTAAACATGGAAGGGGGCTGGCCGGGGGGGGGGGGGTCACATTTTGCTTTCCCTTAAATTATTCTAACCATGCATTCATATTAGTCTAAAATGGGGAGCTTTATAAAATCTAGAAAACACATAGGTCACTTTTTGTACATTTAACTGCCCTTTCAAATTGTATTCTACCTCTGGAACGGGGTAAAAGGGGGAAAGGGTGGGCGGGGCGTGGGCGGGGCATGTTGAAAAAGGCCAAACCATTATGATTGTTTCTGGTTGATGGGGACAAGTTATAACTCTATCCAGAAACAGATGGCTATTATCTTAGACAATTCCCCTGGGATGGGGGCCTTTTCACAGGTCCTACTGTCCAATATGGAGCATTGGCAATGGTTTTATCTTGATGAATTTTTGTTAAATTTATCTGAAATTGAAAAAAAAAAAAAAAAAAAAAAATATATATATTTTGGCATATCGGCCGAAATTTGTGCGTTCAGCGTAGTGTCGGCCCTGATACGCTAGCTTGTGCATCGGGAGAACTCTAAAAGTATTTTTGCTTTAGACCACAATTAATGTGAGATCACTTATGATGGATGCCATTCAATGTTTGTAACAAATCCATTGCCATAAAAATGGGTAGAGCTAGACGCGGCATTTTCAAGATGCAAAAAACTTGGTTCAAGCCGAAAAATAAATTTAATTCACTACAGGACAAAGGCAGTGAAACTCAAAGTATACCTACACCACGGTATGTCAGGCCAACCCATCAGCAGTTGAGTTTAGCCGCCCCAAATACGGAGCGAGGAGATTTCTGCCACATTGCAGCACAGATGGAACAAGACAACCGCAGAAATGTGATGCTCCTTCGCCCAAAAGTTGTAGAACTGGCTCCAGTTGACAAGATCCAGCTCAAGGGAGTGATCCCAATAGCCAACAAATGTGGCCAGCCACTGCCCAAGAGAGGAACTGATCACCAAGGAGGAGGTTATCGTTTTGTAGACATCAACTCAGCTCTAGAGCTGGGTGCACAAGCTGTACTTGATCATCAACAAACACATCCTAAGTGTGATGGTCAACCTAAACTATTGGCTGAGGCAGAAGAGCGTAGAGGTTTAGCCGTCTCAGAGGTAATGTCCTGCAAAAAGTGTGGTTTTAAAACACAAAAGACAAAACTTTACAGTGAGATAGCTAACGAGGGTAGGAAGCGGGGACGACGCACTGCAACCCCAAACATGTCTTTCCAAGTTGGCCTGCAGAACACTGGCATTGCAACCGCAGGTGCGAGGAGGCTCTTGACATCAATGGACACAGCTGTACCATGCACTAGTGGGCTGCAAAAAATTTCGAACAAATGTGGTGAAATTATCAAAAATGAAAATATCAGAGACATGGCAGACAAGAGGAAACTAGTGAAAGACATCCGTGAGCTCCAAGGCTTTGAACGAGAAAGTCCAATTGCAGTTGAAATGGACAGGCAGTATAATAATCCCCTGCGCAACTGTAGGAAAAAAAACCCATTTGTTCCTGCAACACAGACAAGAGACACCGTGTGCGAGAACGCAACTACTTCAAAGTTTGTTATAATGTACCATCAAGAAAACAAGCTTTGTAAAAGTGGTGAAATGTCACCATCATCATTCGGTCAACAATGCACATCCGCTAAGCACGGCGACAAGTGCACAGCTACTCGTCCAGCGCATTTCAATATGGGAGATGAGAGAGAAGGGGGTGTTCGATGTGCGACTAAACTTTTGGAGTGCACGGAACCAGTTCTTGTGGATAGAATAACAACAGACGCTGACGGCTGTCTAGCAAAAGGAATGAATTCTGTCATGAGAAGAAGAACGGGAAAGGAAATGGAAAGTCTGCTGGACCCATCCCACTTGAACCGCTCGCTTTGTGCGGCAGTCAGCCGAGCAAACTTTAGCAGTGACATGTTCCCTGGGAACAGTGCAAGAGACCGAAACAGAGTACAGGACCGATTTGCTGATGACGTGAGTCACAGAGCACAGGCTGAGGCACACCATATTTCCATTAAATGCGGAAATGACACAGCAAGCATGAAAAGACTGGCTGCAAAGGCGATTGATGCAATTCCGAACTGCTACATGGGAGACCATGAGAAATGCAAACAAAATTCTCATGTTTGCAACGGTAAATACAAGTACCCATACCTCTCTCGCTATGTCCGCGGCAGATTTATTTTAACATCTAAAGATGAGGAAATCTTAAAAACAATTTTGGAAAAACGCATAGGAGACGAAGCGATAGAGAGAACCAAGTACAGAACAAGTTCCCAGAAGTCTGAATCCATGAATCATGCCTACGCCATGACAAATCCAAAAGGAACACTAACCTTTTCAAGGAACGGAGCTTCAAGAGATCACAGCGCCATCCATCTGGTGAACAACCAACATGCAAACTCTATTATCAAAAAGTGTGAGGCAACTCATTGCCCCATTACTGCTGGATCACCCGCTGCAAAAGCCCTCGATGCAATGGACAAAAAACAACAATATCACAAAAAACGTGTTATGGGAAAGATCTACAAAAAGCGACGAGCACAGTGTCGAGCTGAACGATATCACACTTACTATGCTAAAAAAAATTTGTATCAACATGGCCAACTAAATCCAAAGTCACAGGACACTAACTCATCGTATAACTATGAGGGGCCAAAGATTCACAAGGAGCACAATTACAGCAGAATGTTCTCAAAATGGAAAAACCGATAGAGTGTAACTCTAATTGAATCACTTGACTTTTCCGGAAACTTGACATTCATAATAATGCAATGTTTACACCTCCCCCACTCTTCTTGTTCAGTTATTAATAGTTAATACCAACCATGCCATGTAATGTATGAATGATGATGATGTTTACAACATGTTTATTTCTTCCTAATTGAGGAAGCAACCAGCCGCTGTTGACCCATGATTTTCTTGAAAGTGACTTACCATCACAGTCTCATCAAATAGTCATACACGATAGTCGTACCGTCGATCGTAGTTTGTCCCGTCTTACACACTGTATACTGACTGTTAAGTGTGTAGGAATAGGATGCCTAAAAAAAAAGCAAGCCACTCTTTGAAAACGTTGAATTATTCTGTTAACAAGTGACAATGTTATTGCTATCTATATTTTATTATAATTACTGTTTGCAGCCAGAGGAGTGATGTTTTCACGAACAATAAAAAAAAACGGCGATAACTGACGAAAGAAGTCTCAAACAACTCATTTCTGTCACGCCTGCAATTGTAAACAAACGGCAGACATGTTTAAATCCCAACAAAAATGGCTGCAAGGGCGCCACCATGTTGTATATATAGGGCGCACCCCTCTAAATGATCTCCCATAGGAACCAATGCTAAATGATAATTATTCAAAAATACTCAAAAAATCGTGTAAGTCTCTCAGCCTCTTGAAAACCAATCAGACATATTTCCGGACAACTAAACTTCAGAATTCTTTTCAATTTTTGGCAGGTCAGCCGTTTGGAATTTTTGCTAACTACCCCAGAAGAAAAAAACACGATTTTTTTTTTTTTTCCAAAACCGACTTGCTGCCAGTTTTCGTGAAGCACTTCTCCACTTCCCCGGTCAAATAGGGCCAACTTTAACGCCTAAATTTATCAAGTCTCCTCAAAAGTTGAAGCACAGAACCCCCAGGTTGTGATAGATTTTTATATTTACACAATCTATTAATTGCATGACCCCCAAAACGTTATAATTAAAAATAAGTTGTGGGTTTACAAATTATGATAAGTAGCTTGGCGCATTAATTCTGGCTTATTTAGTGTGGTGCACCCCCAGGTACCACCGCAATAATGGCGGTATCTGCTGCCACCAAGAGTTCAAGATCGGTGAAGGATTGCTGTATACGAGGTTTTTCACCGGTCCCGAACTGTCCCATGCGCGTTTCTATGTCTTAAAGGAGCTCTATACTTCTGGTAAGATACAAAACAAAAAAGCTCACAGATTCACACTAAACTTACATGGTTTAAAGATATTGATAGTCGAAAGCTTCCCTTAAAATATTAGTGGCTGAGGTGCTGTAGTTTTTGAGAAATTAGTAAAACAATATCACGAAAACACTTTTCGTCTCACTGAGACGAGAAGTCTTTTTTGAAGACAATTCGTTGAATGCTGCCCTCACACACTCGATAATAGTTGTACATTTTCAATTGGAAATATTCGCAAATGGTTCATGTTTATGTTACCTCGTACCCACTAAAATAGGAGAATATCTATTTTGTGTTTGTCGTGTATAGTGGTGAGCACAGTTTCCGCGCGTGCGAGGTTGTTTGGAGTTGCTGTGTACACCAAAGATCTTTGGTGTACACACATCGCGTTGTCGAGAAAAAATATCTTTGCAATCTTCATAAGTTATACCACGGCTTTTATCGATGTTAGAGTCTGAAAGGTCAATTTACTATATCTAAACTGGATTCAACGGTTGCCAATAAACCCAGGAAGAAAATTGGGAGGCCAAAGTTGACAGAATAGGCCCTAAAACGATCAAAGAGTGCGTCGGTCAAACGCCATGTCAGGTATAGAAAACTTCAAAAGTTGTTACTTCCAAGTTCCATCCAGCATGAAATTGAAAGGGTCCTGTGTCGTCGGTGCTTGGACCATGGAGTCTATTCCTACCTCCATGCTTGGACGTAGGACTAGGACGATACCTGGAGAAGTAAAGCCATGGGACTGAGTCTTTCGAACGGTGACCTGGCGAGATTGCTGCTAGATATGCACACACAAGTGAGTTTTCTTTATATAAATCTTGATTATTTTAATACCAATGTGACCACTCTGTAGTCTATTCTGTAGGAGGCATTTTGATTTGGTTTGCCAGAAATCGTGGGCCTATTTTGATAGTGTCAAAGTGTGCCATTTGATTGAATGAAAAGGCTCTCTAAGTATTCATACTTTTTAACAGTAAAACAATCACATAATCATAATGCTGCCATGTATTTTTATTTATTTTTATTGATATATATTCTTCATTAGGTCTACTTCTTGATTAAATTTAACACAAATAAAAATATTTTTAACTTTTATAGATCTGCTGTCCAATCATCAGTGCCACTGCTACCCCCCTTTTGAGCCACCGGTTACGTCAACACCATCGTGGAGTTGGACCAGAAAATGTTGATGGGGGACATTTCAGAATCTTCCAATGTGTAAGTTTATGGTACAAATTAAAATCTTTTAAAAGGCGAGTTGTTGGCCAACAGCCAAGCACCTATAATTTATTGATTTAAAAAAATGTTTTATGAAATGAGAACATACAATGATACATGTACGTACAGATGTAACCATTACCAGCTGTCCATCAATTACAGTATATCTGTAGTCCCGCCGTATGTAGATCCAGATGACTTTGCAGTTTGTTTGAAAGGATGCAATTTCAAATTCTTGTTTGTGTTTATTAACGTGCATTCAACAAGAAGTACCATGTATGATGTGTACGTGTTAATTTTAGACATGTTGTACAGATTCATTACTTCAACTATTTTTATTTATTTTGTGCATCTTCTGTAGTTCTGTTATTTCTGGAGTTGCACCATTTGAATCACCAACAGAAAAGTGGTAGGTGCACACATTTTTATTTCTGTTAATTTCAGCTCTATTAGTATTAAATGTAAACTAGTTAACTGGTAAGTTGAACTCGTTTCTCGTTTCATGAATTTGGCCAATATTCATGTCAGAACATACAATTACAACGCAATTGAAAAAAGGGATGTATACTATGCCAAGCCAATGAGGAGGAGGCAGAGATAGCAATTATGTGAAAAGGGCACCACGGCATTTTTGTCTGAATTAGGGGGCATCATGGCAAAAACAAAATTTAACGAGACGGGTGAAAAAACTAAGGCCCCAAAAACGTTGTACACAAAAACAATGCGTCTTAATAGGGGGGCGACTTTGTAGTGGGCAACTTTGGAGTGGGCGAGTTGACAGTAACGACACTGTAGCCAATACGTTTGTTGTAAACACAATCCTTTGGCTGCTTTTTATTCGTTTTGTCTTGGTGTGATCATGCTGAATTTTGTCATTACAACAAGAGACAAAAACCTTTTTTTTTAGTCCAGAGATAGTAAAACATTTCCTTTATCAGAAATGCATGAAATACAAGTGCGCCCAAGAAGTTTACCAAACATTCATCATTGCTTTTATGTACACCATGTATGATGATCATACGCAAAGTGATTTAGCCTTTTTTTTCTCTTATTATTTTAGGTATGATAGTATTGTGCAATACAAGTCTTTTATTCGAATTGCACTTTGTTTTATTGCATTTATAGTACATTTTGGTCTTGACTTGTCCCAACTGGGTCGCTGTACTCAATTTTTTTTTTTATTCTGATATCTGTGCAGATGCAAAAATTCAGTCTTTAACTTGACCATTTACGTTCAGGTTAAGACATTTCTGTGCACAGTAACCCTGGTTATTTCAATAACCTTATATTATTTTGAGTCCATTTTTGGTAATTATGTTACCTAACCTGGTACTTTTTTTCCCCTCAAATTTCAGGCCTCTCTGTGACTGACCTACCGTTGTATCACGTTAAAGTTTTGGAGGATTCTGTCCTTGCAGCGGGAGAACTTGACCAGTGTCTGGTGTCTTCCTGATATTGTAACCCGGCCAGATTTCTGTGGGTTGGTGCAATGGTGTCCCATTCAAGAATGCTACAACCAGAGATATCTGTCACTTCGCTAAACGTGGATGGATTTTGCGTTCTTGTGTAAATACTGCGAAAGTTTTTGGCTGTTTTACCAGCATTTTTAGACACTGTATTCAGCTGAAACTTTCACATGTGATTTTATAGAATCTTTCTGTATAATTTTGCCTATAAATAAGCCTTTACATAGAAAAAAAAAAATACAATCTAAGACCCTACCTTTTCGGTCATTTATTATTTATGTTGTAACAAAGTACTGCTAGGTAATTGCCTAATTGTTTGTTTATTAGGTGTTATAGAGGATTGGTACAGCCAACAAAAAATAGTTGCAGACAATATTGATGTTTTGTGTGATCAACCGTATACTTGAAAAAACAAATCTGTGAACATTTTTGCTCAATCCGTTGTGTGACTCAGGAGAAAATAGTGAACAAGTATGCTCAGTTGTCAGCACGTAATTTGTCGTTATTTTGGGTTCTAACAACCGAAATCAGCTATAGTGCATTTGTTTTAAGAGTTTCAGATACAGTTTTCTTGATTATGAATTCATATTTCACAGAAAAAAAAGGTTCCAGTGTGAACTTCATAAAGTTTTCAATTCTGTATAATGACTGTAAGATAAAGAAAAATCAATGTTCATTGTGGATTTAAGATAAAGAAAAAGCCATGTTCATTGCTTCCGTTTAGTATCAATAGTAAACTTATTTTAAGCAATACTCACGACCAAGTGTACCAAATGCTGTATTGCAAATGGATCCACTCCAGAGATAAGAGGGAACATACAACAAATATTTCAACATTGATGCTTTATACCAGTCTACTAATTGCCTGGGCGTCCTTTAGTTGCTTTTAATTATACTTAGCATTAATATTTAAATGTTTAATATAATTAATTTGTACTAGTGTACATGTAAATGTGGGTATGTGTGTGAGAAATTCATGCAGCTGAAAGAAGAAACTTAAAATAAATTAATGTTTCCATAAAACAAGAAAACAAATATGAAAGTGTTGTCATTATGGTGGTAAACATTTATTAAAATTGGTTAACTGATCATAGGTTCCCTAGAGAGAAGGGTAAAACAATATTATCTACTTATATCGGAGGAATGGAATTATGCTTAAAAATATTTGTTTATTTTGTTGTATTATATTTGTTTATAGTGGGCTTGCGGGATTAGGCCTCTTTCTTTAGACGAATGCACCAAGCATTTGGAGAGCCAAACGTGAGGAAGCCACAGTGGACAGTTTGTAAGACCAAAAATGCAATCAGTTTGTAAGACCAAAAATGCAATCATTGTTGGTTTTTCCTTCTCAGTAATCTAGAGGACAAGTGTAAAAGTTTTTCAAACAAAACAAACGAAACCTTGATGATTTTTTTTTTATAATAGCAATGACTCGTGTGTATACTGCATCGTGAGTGTTCTCACAAGATAGTCGGGCACCTCAATGTTTACCCAAAACCGCATTCAGTTCTGTGTAGTAAGTAAGGAGCCATACGTTTCCTTACGCAGCAGCTGATTGGTTACATAGCAACATAGCACACTCAGTTTGGTTCACGGTTTTACCAATCAAGTAAGGGCTCTCATTTACAAACGAAATATGGCGGCCATTTCGATTCTGAACGGTATAAACGCTGACGAAGACGAATTCTTAAAGTATTCTTGACTGTTTCGAGAATCCTTAGAAATAAAGAATACAGTGAAAGACTAGATCAATAGTGTAGCTAACATTCTATGAGTAAAATTCTTCTGCCCAATTCCGTTAACTATCATAAGCAAATGACTTTTCCGGAGACACTTATTTCTGCACACGGATGCTTTGTTTTTGGTTGGTCTTATATTTCTTTATTTTGAACACAGAAAATTATGTCATAGTTTTTGTAGGTATAATGAAACATTGTTGCTTCGTTTATGTGATGTTTTTGTTTTGTTACAATAATAAATTTTCCCTAAATGAATTTTTGAAAACGTGTCCTCCAAGCTGATTGTTTATGGAAAACCGTGGCGGTCATGCAAATAAAAGGAAGCACTTTTCTGACCCCTACATGTTACAGAAGTGATTTGAAAACCGAACAAAAGTAATTACTCCAGCCCACAAAAACCACCCTCCAGCATATAAGTGTATAACACTGTACAACTATTGAAAGATTTGTTTGAATGCATTACTTATTACGTGAAGCGCCAAGCATGTGTAATTATAAATCACAGAGTAAAATAATCTTTACACACAGCTATGCCGGTGTGTAGTTCATAGCATGCAATAGTCAAACATCAGAACCCAGCTTCATGGAGGAAGGAACTTTTCATGTACAAACATTACACGATGACCAGACCCGGCCCTAGACTTGTGGACAAGTCGTTAAATGTCTGTCGCGGTGATAGCGGAACGGCTTTCTCGCAATATCCCGCGAGAGGGCTGCTCTGTGCGAGATTACTGCTCTCAAGACTGGTCGCATTTACGAAGAGTCGGCAGCCAGCAACTTCGCGCGAGAGCAGTGATCTCGCGAGAACATTTTTTATTAGGCTACAGCATGCACTACACGCGACTCCACTCACCGCGACCATCATTAACGACTTGTCAACAAGTCTAACCCGGCCCGTGTGTGTGTGTACAGCAGTTCAAAAACCGCAAACATTTATAAAGCTATTATTAGCACACAGGATCAGGAGGAGCGCGCATAACATGCCACACGGTGGTGTTATCGATCGCTCGCTGCTGGCGATGGCAAGTGACCTTTCATGACCGCGAACCCGATCTCTATTTTTAGACGGGCGCAGTCAACTTTCGAATTCATGCACAAGTAAGAATCGCCGGTTCACGAATCATGAGTCTCTCGCTGCAAGAGGGCGCCATGCCAATAATTGTAATCTGCAACGGATTTACACAACTTTCCTGAAAAACTTCCGTGTAATTTTCACTTTTTTCTGAAAAACCTGACGACTTATGAGGCTGAAACTTCTATTATATACATCTTTATTCACAGTGAGTAGGGATTCATTCCATGGCCTAAAACTACAAGTATAGAGCTCCTTTAAAAAACGGAAGATACGAGCACGGTCATAACGAGAACACGGATAATACGAGGTATTTTAGCGACCCTGTCCTCAAACTATTATCGGATCGGATTGGCCATACAGCTAAAGTCGATCCGAACACCAGAAACATTTCGCTGGTAACCTACGCTTGAAATGCTACTTCCCTTGCACACTTGGACAACTACCAAACGAAAAAAACGTTCAGCAGTAAAATTGTCACATCATGGTCACATGAACGGCAAGTTTGACATATCACTTTCCTATGATTTTTATCTTGAGTTATACAAAATATTAAATTTATATGATTAATTAGTCAATAAAAATGCATTTATCAGTGATGTTTTTGTGTACAGGATGCTCCAAAACCGAGGAATTCATTACATGGCACATCAGAACAGATTTTGTCATGTAGCCACGATCTTATTTCAAGAAATTGCATAGCGCTGAAAACGACGTCGGATCGGACCACTTTGCCCTCATTAGCCTGACTTTAGATGCCCATACTGCCTATGTTTGGGATCTGCAGGAAACAAATGCTGGCTGACCCCATCTTTAGTCGTTTTGCTGCATCCATCAGCAATACACCTGGTCGGCATTGCCGGAAAAATGCAAGAAAAATCCCTTTGGATAACCAAATGAAATGTACAAGCTCACTACTTGCACGTGTGTATACAATGTAAATGCAGGCAACTTCGAGGGGGTCGATGTTCGATCGCGGCGAAGTCTCCCTCGATTGACGTCACAAAAAGGGATGGGCGGAGTCACCCCCAAACAACTTTATCTATTTTTGTTAACATAATAAATCCCAGCCCTTGGGTCTCTGTCCACCCCACTTCACAGACAGTGGAACCACACACTCCATAGCACTTCGCTTAATCTCATCCGTATTCTAACAGAACACTGGGAACTTTGTCTCAACAGCTTCAACAAAGACATATCCTGTCTTGAAGCAGAACTTAGATCCATCTGCTCACCTGCCTGTTTTGAGCAATTCAACAGTGAGATTGGTGCTGGTTTATCTAAACTTGAATCTGTTCTAAATTCTAGGAGAAATGGCAAGATTGGCCGTCTTGTCTCGAAACAGCAACATCACAGACGGAGACGATTCAAGCGCAACATAACCCCTGAGGCTGAGCAGTCAGTCCCTCAGTCCACAGTCATTAACCTCTCATCATCTACCCTTTCAGATGCAGAACACAGCCTGCTCTCCAAGGGACTCAACTTCTGCCCCACTCCCCCCACAGTTAATCAGGTTGAGCTCAGTCAGGACCTCACTGACTACGTCTACCGCAGAATTCGCCTCCGTGAATTCTTCCTTGACTCACCACCTATAGACCCTGAGCCTTTTTACTGCAAGAGTAGATGGGTACCACCTAAGAACCGTGTGCCATCTCTTGAGACTTACATACAGGTTGTTAGTTCACAAATTAATCCCAGTGATCATTCCACCCACAGGACTCATGACAACCTCCCTAGAGAAGAACGTGAGGCCCTTAAGACTCTACGAGCAAGGAAGGACATCATCGTCAAGCCAGCTGACAAGGGCTTTGCTGTTGTTGTCATGGGCCGTCAGCAATACATCGATGAAGCCATGAGACAACTCAACAACCAAACTAACTACAAACCCTTTGACATTGATCCAACAGGCACATTCTCAAAGGAGATTCAACAAACACTGGACGAGATGCATGACCGTGACCACCTCTCCAAGAAAGCTCACAAGTTTCTCTCCCCGGTAGACTGTAGAACAGCAAGATTTTACCTCCTTCCCAAGGTACACAAACCAGACAACCCAGGGAGACCCATCATATCTGGCAATGGTTCCCCCACTGAGAATATATCTCTTTTTGTTGACAGTTTTCTAAAGCCGCTTATGCCACAGGTTCCATCATATATTCATGACACTCCAGATTTCCTTCGTAAAATCTCAGGTATTCAGAAGCAGGTCCCCAACACAGCTATCATCGGTACTTTTGATGTGTCCTCTTTGTACACCAACATCCCCCAAGATGAAGGGATTGCTGCCTGCTCCTCAGCCCTGTTTAAGAGTGGTCACGTGTCACCGCCCATTTCTGACATTGTATCCCTCATGCAACATGTTCTAACAAAAAACAACTTTTCGTTCTTGGGTAAGAATTTCCTACAGGTACATGGCACTGCAATGGGTACACGTATGGCACCTTCAATGGCCTGCCTTTTCATGAGTCAACTTGAACAGCGCATGTTGGCGTCGGCCCCTTGCCGTCCAGGGTCTGGTGGCGCTATATTTGATGACATCTTTTTCATCTGGACTAGTGATGAAGAAAGCCTCTCATAGCATTCATTAACCACATTAATTCCTTCCACAGGACCATCAAATTCACGAATGAATACTCGACCAAGGACACCCACTTTCTGGATGTCAAGGTCATAAAGACGGATGATGGATTAACCACAGATCTCTTTGTTAAGCCCACAGATAAACATCAATACCTCCACTCAACCAGCTGTCACCCCAGACACTGCAAAACCAGCATAGCCTACAGTCAGGCCCTCAGACTCCGTCGAATCTGTTCTAATGATTCTGATTTTTTCCACCACTCACAGGAACTTAAGAAACACCTTGTTTCCAGGGGTCATAGCTCCCTAGCAGTCCATCGAGCGATCCAGAAAGTCAAGGCTCGTTCTAGGGAGTCTGTACTCTCCAAAGGACCCAGGCAACAACGGAGTTCCAAAGGGAAAGTTCCTTTTGTTGTTACTTTCCACCCCTCACTTCCTCCCATTCGTAAAATAACCAGTTCTAACCATCATATTCTTCACACATCAGATCGGCTTCAACGTGCAGGAAGAACCCATAGTTGCCTACCGACGCCCACCCAGTCTCAGGGATCTCATCGTCCGGGCAGATGTTCCCCCCCATTAATGATGATGTTAATCCCCCTTTGCCACAGGGTACTTTTAGGTGTTCCAACACATCCAAATGCATCGTTTGTAGACAACACATCAGGGAATCAGACTCCTTTACCAGCCATACTGGTGGTACCACCCACAAGACAAGGGGTCATGTCACCTGCACCACCACTGAATCTAATCTATCTAATATCTTGCAGAGTCTGTGGTGTTCAATAGGTGAAACAAGAACTACACTCAAGAGGCGTTTCTATGGCCACAGATCCACAGTCAACACCCAAAAGCTGGATACACCTGTAGGACACCACTTCAACCTTCCTAACCACTCCATTTCTGACATGAATTTACAGGGCATTGAGGCACTAGGTAACTGCAGAGAGACTGTCCGTCTGAGTAGGGAAAAACTTTGGATAAGGGGCATAAAGACCACTCAGCCCCATGGTTTGAATATCCAAGAAGGAAATGACTAATAACCTTTTGTTTTTGCCTTCTCCTTTTCCCACACAGTTATCCACTTTATTAGTCTGTCCTTCATTGTATTAACTAATTATTTACCTCTCTTCTAACCTTCCATTTTGTCCTTTGTGTTCCCAACTTCTTGTGGTCAAGCTACCCCTTCCCTTCATAACCCCCCCCCCCCCTTTGTCTTCATAATCCCTGCCTACCCCCTGCCTTCTCTGAATGCTTTCTGCTTTTCTCCCTCCACTCTCTCTATTCATGTATTTCCACTTGACTACTCTTGCAACTCTTGTCTGCTTGTATGCGTGTTGTGTGTTGTCATTTAGCCTTCCAGAAAGACTCTGCTAGGGTCGAAACGTCAGGCCACTAACTTATTTTTTGCATAATAAATCCTGACAAATAATTACTCAAACAATTTTTTTATATACTCTTATGTTAAAAAAAATATAAAAAAAAAAAAAAATAAAAAAAAAAAAAAAAAATCTATTTCCAGGTGCCTTTAACAATAATATAGCTATTCAATTGTATATGATTATCATGTAGGCCTATGTTGGGCTTTTATCTCTTCTTTTCTCTGAACCAAGTCTAAGTTTTAAAACAGTGTTATATGTAAGTATCTATTGCAATGAGAACTTTTCTATGCCATTTAGACATGCTCAAACCCAACAGCTTCGGGTGCTCTCCGCCCCCTAAAACCCCGCCAAGGCCGGCTTCGCACCTGGACCCCACCAGGGACCGGTAAGCGGGCCCCTGGACCCCAAGCCGTGAGTGCTACGACTCCTGTAAAGAGACAGTGCACGTTTAGCTCTGTGCTATAATGGATGCAAATACGAGTTGGGTACTCGATTTAACTTGGTCACGAGTGGTGTTGACCGTGCCCCCTCGGAACTTTACACTGGATGTTGTTAGCCCAATCATTGCTTGCCTCCCCTCTCAGTGCTGGTAATGGAATGGTTATCACAGTGATGGTGATCCGACACCGTGCCTTCACAAACTGCCTCATTCTCTTTCAGTCCCGTTATCGATACCATTGCTGGTGTTGTCTTCTTCTTCCACAAGGTCAACAAACCAGTCGGACGTACAGTGTCTCTGCAAGCAAGGCAACATCTACGATGAACTTGTGTAACTCATCCCAACTCGTGCAGTAATACCCTTCCCCCCCCCCCTTTCCATCACAGCTTTATGGGTTGAAGCAGTGAGCAAACATTTAATTATCGCAGGAATCTATACTGAGAGTAATACTTGACAAGTCTTTAAGATGGGCTACCACCTCACGCAAAATGTCAACCTATTGTATAATTTCTAAAAATATTTACATTTTCAGAGTTGGTGTTGTGATGAGAGTTGAACTAATTTGCTTTACAGTCCAGCAGTCTTTATAGAATGTTGAATGTATCAGTGAAACACACGCCTACTATAGACAACATAAGAAGACCAAGGCTACTGCACTATGAATTTTCCCGATGTAAGAAAATGTTTTATTTGAACTAAACTTCTGCACTGTCCCTGACCAAAATTCAAACCTTTTTTCGGGCAACTTCACGAAACTTGTCGTCTATTAATAATTCGAAACTTTAAGAAAGAAACCGATGATAAAACCTTGTGAACAAGAAACGTTTTTGTTTTAATTGTGTGAAACAAGTTCCTTGGATCGGTTCTTGGAAAGAGTTTTCTCAAAATGTTGTATATAATGATACATCGCAAATGACAACATGAAAGTAAGTATTAAAATCTTCACACGATATTGAAGTCTTACCATCTTCAATTCAAGTTAACATGTAGCTGTAAGGCTTTTGTTTCCCAGGTTTATTGCAAAAAATACAAAGTATTATAAGCCACAGGACAAAGGTTTCTTTGTATCTTTCAAAATGTTCAACCTAGTAGCCCGTTTGTAAATTTTAAATACATCCCAATTTTCACTTAAATATCACACATTTCAGCATTATTTGGTAATGATTTAATGGATCAACACGGTTTAACCTATGTAACTTTACGTATAAAACTGTTGACCCAAAAAATAAATGTCAAACATTAAAATTATAAAAAAAATCTTTGGAAGGGCTACATTAAACACTGACTAGGCACAGCCAATGAAGCAAGGGTTATTATCACCAATCTAAACTGAACACTATTTCCTCCTTAAAGATGCTGAAGTATTGATTACGTCAATATAGCCAATATCAATACGTTCCTTCGAGCATGAACTTTCACTTATTTGTTTCCAACTGAGAATTGATACCCTATTGTTTGCATATGCCAAATCATGTATACTGTTCCCAACACACCAGATTTGTACAAAGAAATTTTCCCACTAACTCCACTTATTCTAGTGGGAAAAAATTTGTAAATAAAGATTAAAGTTTGCCCAATTAATAGAAGTGACCAAATCCAAATTAAGTTTTGCTCAGCTTAAAAGAACCAGAAGAACGAGTCATAACATCTATCAAGAAAAAACTTTGCATTTTGTATTTACAATGCCACTGACAGAACGGTTCATTTTTAAGAACTATATACATTGTCAGTGCTGATACCGCGTTGAATTCAGAAACATTAATAGCCAAACACAAAATATTAAAATAGAGAATTGTGAAATAAACAACTAACTGCAGGTGCAGGCTGGGCATCTCTTGTCAACAAGATAAACATATTATTTTGATTTCTAATTAGACAATAAGCCTACATTCTATTAGAAAACGAATCAACACAAATACTTTATATCACTTATTTTTTGGTTTCCAAAATATCAAACTTACATCTTAACATTTGTTGGGTGCATTATACATATACAACATTTCTTTTATTCTGAATAAAACAAAATTACACTGTATAAAATAGCTATGTCTCTCAAAACACACTACATGACATAAATACTGCATAATAATGTGTCACAAATTGAATGTAATCCCAAAAAGACTATGAAATCCAACTGTTTCTAAAAAACATCAACAATTTCTTTGAAACGATACTTTTGTGTTATGAACACTTTAAAAAAAGATTGAAAGTCTGCAAACAAGTGATGTTTAGCAA
Source organism: Leptasterias polaris (assembly GCA_037783415.1). Taxonomy (NCBI): domain Eukaryota; kingdom Metazoa; phylum Echinodermata; class Asteroidea; order Forcipulatida; family Asteriidae; genus Leptasterias; species Leptasterias polaris. The sequence continues at coordinate 503,184 of JAZGTN010000164.1, forward strand.
TTCTCATTTCTGTTATAACTTTGACAGAAAAGCATTGGCGCTACTTAGCATTGTATTGTCCCAAGCATCTTGCACCGTTGACGTTGCAACCCACATTAACAGGTAGTTCTATTTCAATGGCAGCCTGGAAAGTGCGTTGATTTCCCAAACAAAATTAATTTTGATTCGTTTAAATACCAAACAGAATTTTACCGCAATTTAGAATTAGCACAATTCACTGGTTTGCAAAGCATGGAAGTTGATGGAACATATGGTTTTTCCAAAGTTAATCCTACCAGACTAGGGGATCAGTTTTTGAGAATTTAGGGGTTTTAGGTTTATAGCAGTAATGGAGTCAAAACCTCAAAAGTCTGAGACCCGAGACCTGATCTTCCGAGACCAAGGGGGAGACAATGGTCGAGACCTCCAACGCTGGTTTATAAGTATGTTGTGATATTCAAAGTCTCTAGGGTAGATGCAGGGCATCAGAAAGGGGTTGCATATGTTAATTCTTCCTAAATCAGGGATTTTATTCCAAAACCACATTTTCATGACATCCCTTGCATGTGCAACAGAAAAATTTTACAAAACAAAAGACTTTTTACTTTTCCTAATCCCAACCACAATCCACAAGTCACTTGACGCTAAAACTTCAATTGAAATTGCACATTTCGGCAGAAAAACAAACCTCACAAAAAGAAATTTGTAATTCTACTGAAGGAACATTTCCTATAAAAGACAACATGAGTGACATTTGTACAGGCACAAACAAACTTCAATTTGACAAACCTACCACATAAATTTTTCTTCATATTTTGGCTGGTGTTTGCCTTTTGTCAGTGAAGAAACTTCTGAGTACAATAACTTGGCCAGTACCCACTATCAGTATGACAATAAAAACACCAGCAGACCACCACTGGATTCGTTGATTGAGATGATCTGCCCTTGCTCGTCCACTGAATTCTCGTAACCGGTGATGCGTCTGGTAATCTATAACCTCCTTAAGGCTGTCTCGGATTGAAACGCAAGCTGTCTCCAACTATAAGGAACAACAAAATGTAAGATATTTGTTAAAAGTTAGAAAATACGACAAAGATATTATCTGCCTTCACATTTTTAGGCAGGAACAGCACTCTTTTTCGTTTAGAATCCTTCAGTTTTCAATTTATCTGCAAAATCTTTGGACTCAATACAATCGCCTCTCATTAATACAAGCTCGGAAGATACGAGACCCTGACGAGAAGGTAGCCACTAGATTGTAAATCTAGGCAAAAAATAGAGGGGTTAGGTTGCGCATGGGCTTAAAACCACCTACATGCAAAAGGGTTAATCAGTAAAAGTAAAAATAGCGCTGGGCAATTGTGAGGTTTTCGACTCAATCTTCATAAGAAGGATTTTGTGAGTATACAACCATCCATGTTAGACTTCCACTGTTAGGAGTGATGGATAAGAACTTTTATTCAATTGAAAAACACAAGACCATTGGCCTTGGGCCTGTTGTGCAGTGTAAAAGTCAAGCCATCAGAATGTTTTTTTATTTTTTTATTCATAATATATGAAATATATCGTCAACCACAAGGGAAACTGACAGGGTAAATTTTAAATGATTTTTGGAATGAACAAAGAAAAATTGACTAGAGCGGGATTTGAACCAACGACCTCCGGACTAACGTGCCGGCGCTCTACCAACTGAGGTATCTAGCCCTATGTTGGCGATCTCCCTATGTTGTCAATACCTTTGTTCAAGGGGTGCCAGTCAGAAGCCATTCGAACAAAGAATTGAAAAAATAGGGAGACCGCCAACATAGGGATAGATAGCTCACTTGGTAGAGCGCCGGCACGTTAATCCAGAGGTCATAATATATGAAAAGCTTAACTTTATAGTGCTAATCTGGAATAGACCATGACGCAAGAAGAGATCTGTCTAAATATTGGTTCTTACATACCTGTGTTAAGGCCGTTGCATGATCTCCAATTCCCCGCAGTGCATCTTCATCCCCAACCACAAAATCAAAGTAAACCACTTTGTGGGCGAATGTTGAAAATTCATTGCTGAAGCAGAATTTGTAGACCTGCTTTTCTTTTGGGGTGAAATTGAAAGTGTCATACTGTTTTCTTCTCTCTTTGTACAGAAATTGTTTCTCGTCAACATCTGAGAGACTGACATCTACATCGTATTTACCTCCAGTAACAACCTACACACATAAATAAATTAGCTGTTACAAATTTTCACAGATTAACAAGAAAAAATGGTAAACATGTTCTTTAACACAATATCTTTGTCGTTCTTGGTTCTTTATAAATAAAATTAGAATGTTCATAACAATTATGAACAGTCACTACACAGAATACTTAGGGCAGGAACAGGCAGAATACAAAAAACAATGTCTTTTTTACTCTCTGGTTTCATTTATCTGCTAGATTACTGAGAACTCAATAAAAGAGGTTAATAATCAATACTACTAAAAACTGGATTTATTTTTCAATACAGGTTCAGCTTTGTGAATAATGACCTACGTGGACTAACTTTAAAAAATATATAAAATCCCAACAACACAACAAGGAAGGTGGTTATTTTGATTTGTTATGCCACCTTGAAATTCTTGTGTGAGAATGAAGATGACTTGTCTTGAGTAGAAATCTTATTTTTACATTTTGTGTTTTCTTTTGAGCATGGAGGATTGCTCCTGTTTGGTGTTTTGGGAAAATGTCTTTGAATTTGTGTAATAATTTTATAAAAAATAAATGTTACTAAAAAAAATATATGATTCTGGGTTGAACAAGAAAAAATTGACTAAAGCGGGATATTTGAACCAACGACCTCCGGATTAACAGGCCGGCGCTCTACCAACTGAGCTATCTAGCCCTATGTTGGTTGTCTCCCTAGTTTGTCAATATCCTTGTTTTTTATACAAAAATATATATCACTATCAAGTATCACTATCATCACTGTATCAGTCACTGCCAGTATAGGTAAAAAATCCTTCAGAAAACTAAGTCTAGTATCCGAATTATTACACGCATAACAAACAAAATAGGGTAGGTGCCAGACTAACATCCCGGAAAATTGCTAACGCCTGCTATCATTTGTTTTCACATATTAACATAAAAAGACATTTCAAATTTTGTTTAACAAATTTGTATTTATTTATTTATTTGTTTAGAACAATTTTACATCATTTTAGAGGTTGAGTGTGATTTACCTGAAATTCTAGAGTGCATTTAACGCCTTTATCAACCTCTTCGTAGAAACATTGCTTTGCGTTGTCGGGCAGCTCAAACGTCAATTCTGTAGCTTCAATCACGACTGCAAAGGCGGCAAAAATGGCAAGACATAACCAAAATATGCCCATCTTAAGATGCCTCAAGTCACCAACAATCATCCCAACCGTCTCATTAACTATCTGAATTTTCAGAAATCAAAGTATTTACACTATTTAATCACGAAAATAATACGAGGTGTCAACTGTTCGCGCTTAGGCAACGTGGCATATACGGTACCACATTTACTTCAGATGTTACACACTGGTATCCACCGTACTGTGCAATTTGCAATAGCACAACGTACGTACACCAGCGCAGCAAATTGCATCCTTTACAAATCTACGGATGCCTTGAAGAGCCATGCCTTGATGAAGATTTGACGATTAACAGCGCACTCAAAGCATGCAAAGAGAGGGAAGCAGCTCGCAACAGACTGTACCATCGACTTACGCAACACGTCCGAGCCAATTAAAAACAGTAGTGAAACGGGTAATATAGGTTTTCTCGGTCAATTTCGGCAAATGAGCAGCCGATTTCATTTTCGTGCGTTCGAATTAAAGCTATTTTGCCTCTCCAGTTGTTACTGCGTTTCAAATTCTGAATTCGGGCATTCAATTTCGTATTGAGGCATTCAAATTCCTTTTGCACTGTGTTCAATTTAGCATATCGTCATTCTTTTTCGTGACGCACAATCATCATTCAATTTAGCAAAGCTGGTTCGACTGGAGATTTTACTGGTTAAATTTTTTTCAATTTCGTAAAGAGGCAATCAATTTCGCTAAATGAGAATTCAAATAAGTACGACTAAAGAAATACGAATAAACAGATAATCTGTATTAGGCAACTGTTTCGTATCTTCACTTTAATTCAGGCAAACCTTATTTTCTTTATTTATGGTTACAGGAGACTTTACATGGGGCCCATGATGTTTTTTCTTCTTTGTTTTCGCCTATATTCTTTTTTGGGGGGATCTTTATTGGTTAACTGGCCTAATTTTGTATTGTGTTTGAATGGGGTGTTTCTTTATGTTTTTCCTGGTTTTTGTTGTTTATGTCGTTTCTTCCTCAACCATCAATCTGTTGGCGTGCCAGACATCTTGGCGTATATGTTTAGGTATGGTTGTACCACAAGCTGCAAACTTATTGAAATATGCGTGTAAAACTGTAGCAAAAGCTCGTCTTCGAAGTACAAAGTGACTCAAGTGCAAATAAGTGAACCGTATATGCCTTATTAACAAAGCGTTTTTTAGATTGCACAAATTACAGAAATGACTGCCCAAAAATGAATTTGAATGACTAAACACACGCCTCAAAAAGCTCCGGCGAATTTGAATGCTGCTTTGATGAATCGTTAAATTGAATGATTATTTTGTTAAATCGAATGACGCAACAGTACATTTGACTAGTCATAAAACGAAATCGAATGACCCTTTTTAGTAGCATTCGATTTCGCGCGAAATAGAATAGCGTGGTGGTTAAATTGGCTGCTCATTTGCCGAAATTGACCGAGAAAACCTATATTTGAATGGGGTGTTTCTTTATGTTTTTCCTGGTTTTTGTTGTTTATGTTGTTTCTTCCTCAACCATCAATCTGTTGGCGTGCCAGACATCTTGGCGTATATGTTTAGGTATGGTTGTACCACAAGCTGCAAACTTATTGAAATATGCGTGTAAAACTGTAGCAAAAAGCTCGTCTTCGAAGTACAAAGTGACTCAAGTGCAAATAAGTGAACCGTATATGCCTTATTAACAAAGCATTTTTTAGATTGCACAAATTACAGAAATGACTGCCCAAAAATGAATTTGAATGACTAAACACACGCCTCAAAAAGCTCCGGCGAATTTGAATGCTGCTTTGATGAATCGTTAAATTGAATGATTATTTTGTTAAATCGAATGACGCAACAGTACATTTGACTAGTCATAAAACGAAATCGAATGACCCTTTTAAGTAGCATTCGATTTCGCGCGAAATAGAATAGCGTGGTGGTTAAATTGGCTGCTCATTTGCCGAAATTGACCGAGAAAACCTATAGAACGCAGATGAATTACGATTAATAAAATTTCTGTTGATAATCCATGCAAATTAAATGGTAATGCATCTTTTGCATGAGGAATGAGCATACAATAGCATGATTTGGTGGACCGGTGACGTAAAACTACGAGGGGCGGGTTGGGGAGGTGAGAGGGGAAATGCGGAATGCGGCACTAACGTCTTTGGAGAACGGTCTGTGTAATGTCAGCACTCGACAAAATGATAATTTTTCCAAATAGTCACCATGATCAGAGATTGATGTTCAAATATGGATGGATACTCAGATATAGTTATAGGGCCTACTCGATGACGACCTAAAAAACTATAATAGGCATCCTTCACTTTGTGCACAATTTTACTGGTACGTAAACATTGGGAACGTCACTATATAGTTGCGTGAACGTAATTTGTTTCATGGTGGCTCGTGGCCTTCAAAATAAAAATAAAATACTTTTGACTAATAATTGCTTGAAAATTTTGCTATTTAATTTTATCCTTTTGATCATGCAGCTTTATAGGCCTTTTCCAAAGACTTTCTCAAAACTTGAATTCTGGGGAAACGAATCGTAGACCTATACTCTGCCACAAGCTTTCCACAGAAACACTCTTTAAAGAGAAATTAATTCAGAGGCTAACTCAATCTTTACAACTTCAACAGATCTTTCAATTTGTACAATAATCAATGGTTCACACACTTCAACTCAAACAGATAAAACGTGCTACATGCAGTTGTGTCGTGGCCGAGCGGTTAAGAGCACCGAACTCAAGCTCTGGTGTTTCTGCTCAGTCAGCAGAGTGTGGGTTCGAGTCCCGGTCGTGACACTTGTGTCCCTGAGCAAGACACTTAACTATAATTGCTTCTCTCCACCCAGGAGTAAAATGGGTACTTGTGAGGGCAGATGGTTCTTGTGATTGATTTAGCCTAGTAGCTCATATATTGCAGCACAGGCTGTATACTCCCCAGGGAGCTGAGATGGTTTAAGGAATGAAATAAATGGCCCAGTGACCAGGGGTAATAATACCGTGTTAGGCGCCTTGAGCATGGGGTGGATATGTGCGCATTATAAATGTTGTTATTATTATTTATTATTATTGTGTCCCAGAGGTGCACCACAACTCTATGTGGAGACATCTTCTGTTCCTTCCTTTGTCTCTGTAGTTTTAAGCAGTGTTGTATGACTCGAGTCCAGGACTCGGACTCGAGTCCGTCTCGAGTCACAATTTCGGTGACTCGGACTTGACTCGAGTCACGTCTGCAAAAGACTCGGACTCGACTATCATGACTCGGACTTGTCCCCGAGGACTCGTGACTCGAGTCACGTATTTTCACAAACAATACCTTTTTTAAATATTAAAATCAATTCCGATGATCCGATCGTCATTCCAGGAGTACACACACTATGGGATGGAGTTTACGTCGAGCACAATCAATAGTACACTGTCGTATGGTGTTGCAAGTAATAGTGTTCGTGATTATTGTGTAGATGGCCATGTACCTACAGCGCGTGTATGTTCGATTCGTTTGTTCAATACGCATAATAAGGGATGCACGACACCAGTATCATGCTAGACTTGGTTCCAAATCTGTGATCGTGGTTTTTAGTCGTCCTGATAGCCGATACATTATTGGCTGAACGAAACAGCGCCCTCTTGTGGATAAACCACGTGTGATAGCCAATCTGCGGGGGAATTTTGCGTGGCCGATGCAGAAAAATAACCGCAGTCTCAGACTTGAAATCAAGTCTAGTATCATGCTGGTATTCTGTCAACGTTAACACCATAGCAAACTGCTTGTGCTTGATTCATACTAGCGGGATGCCGCGCTTCGCGCGGCACCCGCTAGGTGGGCGCGATTCTTGCACATAAAATGCGACCACGGTGCATGGGGTGGGGGGGGGGGGGGGTGGTTAATAGACCCTTCCCATGAAATATTTAAATTGCACTTCACGCGTGCGCACTTACACTGCTGGTTGGCAAAATGATGGAACGTTGCCCCTTTTTGTGTGGGGCTGATGGTGGCGTGACGCAGACGCGCTTGTGCGTCTACTTAGTGCACAACTCTATGGCGTTTGCCAACCAGCAGGGTCTGTACGCATGCGTGAATGTAATTAGCATATTTCATGGGAAGGGTCTATTGGAGAGGATATCAGAGTTTATAACTTTCAGAATTGGTTTGGTAAAGATATTTAAAATCTGTACGCAATGTAGTTATGTCCTAATGATAAAATGTTGAGCATGCAAAAGGTGTTGAGTGCGGTCGAAGGCGAAGCGTCGCCATCCCTCACCCTTTTCGCCCCCTTTTCTCGACTACGAAGCATAAGTTGGGGTGTGTTTTAATATTTGGGAAGGATATAAAAATGCAATGATGCATGCTTGGCATGATATGTAGGTTTTTGGATATATCAAGACTTTTTGAATATCCAACAAAGGCCTGAGTAATCCATGAAATATATGCTTCTGTGCTCCTAAAATTTGTCAAATGTTTGAATTAATGTATAATACTTGATTTCCTTTTTTCTTTATTTCTGGATTTCTTTGTGTCTCTATCTCTTTATTTCTTAAATGTGTCTTTGTTTCTATATTTTCTCTTTCTGAATATCCGTGTTTGCCCGTGGTGAACTTTGTATTTTCTCAGTATTCTATTTCATTGTTTCTGTAATTAGGCCTATTATGTGTTTTTCTGACTCAGTGGTCTGTTTGTCTTTTTATTTGTTTATTTTGTTTATGTCTTAGTTTCGTTATTTCCTTAGTTGCAGGGGGCCTATTATTAATCTCTGATATGTTTCTTGATATCTATTGACGTTTATTTTGTAATGTTTTTATGTCACTATGTTACAGTTGATTTCGATGTTTCTATGTCACTATTTCTGTGTTTTTTAATTATTTCGGGTGTGGATGCGTTTGCTTCCGTATTTCGTTCTTCTAGATTTTGTAAATGGTTGATAATACAATAATAATGTTAAGTATTACAGGGGTGTGATTTTGCACATTTTGTTGATGACAGTTTTGTAAACTTGTTTTTGTCTTGACAGACCCTGTTGTTCAAATTTTATTCATCGTACGTCTAAAGATTTAAATAGGAAACGAAAATAAAATAAAAATGATTTGTGTGTTTTCGTTTTCCTTTATTTGTTCCTTTCTGTCTCTCTTTGATTTCCTTGATTTATATGCTTGTTTGGAGGAGGCTTTATTTTTGTCCATTTTCCCTTTCATTGTGTCGTTATTTCTTGCTTTCTTTATGCCTTGTTTCTTTATTTCTTTATTGCTCGGAAATTATTGGTTGTATTTAGGCCTACATACCACTAAATGCAGGTAACGACTAATATTCGACAATGCTTGTCTTTGTGAATATTATGTTGTTATTCAGTCAATGAGTAGGCCTATACGTAAGCAGTCAATTTATGAAAGAAATAATAGGGCCTATAAGGAAAATTTATAAAGGGGACATAGGAGGTCACATCTGCCCAATAAAATGAAATGAGCTGGAAGAAGACAAAGCATCATTAACAGAAAATATGCAGTATCTGTAGAAATTAGGATTACCCCCTCCCCCCCCCCCACCCCACCCCCCCCCCCCCCACCCCCTTTGAGCTGCATTTTAAATCAGTCATCTCGCTATATTAGTGTAATAGGCGCGGGGAGACATTGAAACACCAGTGCCAACCCAGTAAGCGGTGTCCGGCAAGCGAAACTTCCCAGAATGCACAAATGCAATAGCGAACTTAAATTTTAAGACTGGCAAAACCCCCAATTTATGTTTTGAATATGCCAAATTTTTCCGAAAATCAACACCCACAAACCCTCACGCAAGCTCCGCTACAGACTAACCCCGGCGCAAAAAAACCCAAAAAACATGCCTGACAGGTATGAAACATGCATGGGCCGACCAACGCGGGTATCCAGCTGCCGTTGCACACAATCGCAGGTAGAAACATAGCGTTGTTCGATCGAAAATAAGGGCACCAGTTATCCCAACATGCAAATTGTTTATTGCGTGCATCCTTGAGAAATTACGTTAGTGAGAGCTAGTCAAGTTGGGTAATTCAAGCCACAAGAGGGCGCGCTGTAACGAGTTGTAACCGAGCGCATTACACTATCCACTATCGATCACTGACGTCTTGGGCCAAGACTAGGTGGAACTTGGCACCGATTTTAATTATATACTAGCGGGATGCCGCGCTCCGCGCGGCACCCGCTAGGTGGGCGCGATTCTTGCCCATAAAATGCGACAACGGTGCATGGGGTAGGGGGGGGGGGGTAATTGGGGGGGGGGGGGGGTAATTGGAGAGGATATCAGAGTTTATAACTTTCAGAATTGGTTTGGTAAAGATATTTAAAATCTTTACGCAATGTAGGTATGTCCTAATGATAAAATGTTGAGCATGCAAAAGGTGTTGAGTGCGGTCGAAGGCGACGCGTCGCCTTCCCTCACCCTTTTCGCCCCCTTTTCTCGACTACGAAGCATAAGTTGGGGTGTGTTTTAATATTTGGGAAGGATATAAAAAGGCAATGATGCATGCTTGGCATGATAATTATGTAGGTTTTTGGATATATCAAGACTTTTTGAATATCCAACAAAGGCCTGAGTAATCCATGAAATATGCTTCTGTGCTCCTAAAATTTGTCAAATGTTTGAATTAATGTATAATACTTGATTTCCTTTTTTCTGTATTTCTGGATTTCTTTGTGTCTCTATCTCTTTATTTCTTAAATGTGTCTTTGTTTCTATATTTTCTCTTTCTGAATATCCGTGTTTGCCGGTGGTGAACTTTGTATTTTCTCAGTATTCTATTTCATTGTTTCTGTAATTAGGCCTATATGTGTTTTTTCTGACTCAGTGGTCTGTTTGCCTTTTTATTTGTTTATTTTGTTTATGTCTTAGTTTCGTTATTTCCTTAGTTGCAGGGGGCCTATTATTTATCTCTGATGTTTCTTGATATCTATTGACGTTTATTTTGTAATGTTTTTTTGTCACTATGTTAGGCCTACAGTTGATTTCGATGTTTCTATGTCACTATTTCTGTGTTTTTTAGTTATTTCGGGTGTGGATGCGTTTGTTTCCGTATTTCGTTCTTCTAGATTTTGTAAATGGTTGATAATACAATAATAATGTTAAGTATTACAGGGGTGTGATTTTGTACATTTTGTTGATGACAGTTTTGTAAACTTGTTTTTGTCTTGACAGACCCTGTTGTTCAAATTTTATTCATCGTACGTCTAAAGATTTAAATAGGAAACGAAAATAAAATAAAAATTATTTGTGTGTTTTCGTTTTCCTTAATTTATTTGTTCCTTTCTGTCTCTCTTTGATTTCTTGATTTATAATGCTTGTTTGGAGGAGGCTTTATTTTTGTCCATTTTCCCTTTATTTCATTGTGTCGTTATTTCTTGCTTTCTTTATGCCTTGTTTCTTTATTTCTTTATTGCTCGGAAATTATTGGTTGTATTTAGGCCTACATACCACTAAATGCAAGTAACGACTAATATTCGACAATGCTTGTCTTTGTGAATATTATGTTGTTATTCAGTCAATGAGTAGGCCTAACCATGGAGGTAGAATTAGATAACGTAAGCAGTCAATTTATGAAAGAAATAATAGGGCCAAGGAAAATTTATAAAGGGGACATAGGAGGTCACATCTGCCCAATAAAATGAAATGAGCTGGAAGAAGACAAAGCATCATTAACAGAAAATATGCAGTATCTGTAGAAATTAGGATTACCCCCTCCCCTCCCCCCCTTTGAGCTGCATTTTAAATCAGTCATCTCGCTATAAATTATTAGTATAATAGGCGCGGGGAGACGTTGGAACACCAGTGCCAACCCAGTAAGCGGTGTCCGGCAAGCGAAACTTCCCAGAATGCACAAATGCAATAGCGAACGCAAATTTTAAGACTGGCAAAACCCCCCAATTTATGTTTTGAATATGCCAAATTTATCCAAAAATCAACACCCACAAATCATCTGACCCTCACGCAAGCTCCGCTACAGACTACCCTAACCCCGGCGGAAAAAAACAAAAACATGCCTGATGGGTATGAAACACGCAAGGACCGACCCGACGCGGGTATCAGGCTGCCGTTTGCACACAATCGCGGGTAGACGTCGGAACATAGCGTTGTTCGATCGAAAATAAGGGCACCAGTTATCCCAACATGCAAATTGTTTATTGCGTGCATCCTTGAGAAATTACCTTAGTCATGCAGCGCTACTTCTGATTGTTCACTGAAAAGACTCATGGGTCGTTAAAACCGTGGACTTTTGGTGACACAAAATGCAGTAGATATTTATTGATAAATTATTTAATACCATTTAACTCACAAAACGTGCAACAAATATCTTCTGAAGACAAACAACATTAAAACAATCTTTCGAGAGAGCTGGGAAATTGTGGCGAACACCCAAGACCGAGGTAATAACGGACCAATCAAACGTGAGAAATAATCACACGTGAGAAAATCGTCGCTGGTACACACTCTCTTTCTAAAGCGTTGTTCGATGGAAAATGAGGGCACCAGTTATCCCAACATGCAAATTGTTTATTGCGTGCATCCTTGAGAAATTAGTATTAGTCATGCAGCGCTACTTCTGATTTTTCACTGAAAAGACTCATGGGTCGTTAAAACCGTGGACTTTTGGTGACACAAAATGCAGTAGATATTTATTGATAAATTATTTAATACCATTTAAACCCACAAAACGTGCAACAAATATCTTCTGAAGACAAACAACATTAACACAATCTTGTCGAGAGAGCTGGGAAATTACGGCGAACACCCAAGACCGAGGAAATAACGGACCAATCACTCGTGAGAAGTCATCACACGTGAGAAAAAAAAGATGGCGACCCAATAAAAAAGATGGCGACCCAATACAAAAGATGGCAGCCCAGACCGCAACCTCGTCCTCGAGGGGGCGAGGTCACCGTGCGCAACCGGACGGTCGGATCTCGCAGCGCCGCGGGGTGGAACTTGGCACCGATTTTAATTATATAGAAGAAGAAGAAGAAGAAGAAGATAGAAGAAGATTACCAGGGAAATGGCATGTCTGGTACCTGTAAAACACAGCCCGCATATTGCACTGTGATGGCTGTGTGTTGTTTGCACCAGTTTCTACACATGGTCGACACACTGCACACACGTCACACACACAACCAGGGGGGGGGGGGGGCGGAAGGGGTGTTGCGCAATCATTTGCGATCGCTGTTTGGGTACACTCCATTTTAAAAATAGGTAATGACCATTAAAAAACAAAAGGAAATCCATGTATACCGTTAAAATTCTCTCTTTATCAGCACTGAAAACATAACAGTGTATATCGTAAGAGTATTTTCAATTGTTGAGATGCTTAATTTTAAATAAAGTGCGTAAAAATATTATCGAAAATTTTCCGTTGGTTTATTGCAGCGGCTAACGTGTATGAATGGGTCCAGGTGGGAATTTCGTTACAAATGGTCTCCCCTAAAATGGCTACAAATATCGACATCATGTGAAAAAAATTATCGTTCATCCTCTGATTTTTTTCCATTAACGTAATATTTAGGAATAGATCTTTCATTCCTGAAAGTTTAATCAAAATCCCTCGGTACATCCTCTAGATATTTGACGATTTGTAAAAGTGTTTTTGGAGAGAATGGATCCCGCCAATACTTATTTTGCGTTCAAACGATCTCTGTTGACGGACGGGAACATTTGCCGCAGGTAATTGTAATTCTGAGGCAACATACACATTTAAAACAGATATGTTATACATGTCGTTTAGGTTAAATATATGTTGTTTATTAAATAGTTAATTTACTGAAGAAGTTGGCAAGGCAAAACAAATTTTTACAAATGTTTTCTGGTGTAAAGATTTTGTGAATTTACAACATTTGAAGATTACAATACCCTCTGATAAAATGGACTCGTCCAGGCAGTCTCAACGGCACGCAGCGGAGAGCAACCGTAAATTCAAATAGTGTGTACTGTGCATACACACACATCCGTTTGTACGTGGGGGGGAGCTTCGACCAGTCCACGTCGCGATGGTCGAATGAGATTATTTTCAACGTAGGTGGCGCGCTGGTGGCGCTACCCCTTCCGCCCCCCCTGCACACAACGTCAAGTTTGGCACGTCACTAGTAAAAAGTAGTACAACATTTTTTAAATCATGGCATCTGCCGTTCCGCCCCGTATTGTTTCTTTTGGTTATACCAACTTTAACAAAAACTTTAACAGAACTTTGTTTAAATTAAATGTGTTTTATTTTGTCATTTCCAATTCTTATTTTACGACATTTGGTTTGCAATCAATATTTAAACAAGTGACTCGTGACTCGATCGGACTCGGACTCGGACCAAGTGACTCGTGACTCGGACTCGGACTCGGACCAAGTGACTCGGGACTCGGACTCGGACTCGACCCAAGTGACTCGAGACTCGGACTCGGACTCGACACAGGTGACTCGACTACAACACTGGTTTTAAGAACGTCCCATATACTTTATACACAAAATTCCCTGTGGAGCACCCTAGTTAGAATTCCCATGAGACCTTTTTCCCTCTTTTCTGTTTTGTTCTCGGTCTCGATATTATAAGGTATCAAATATTAAAGCAACATCCACTACACTGTTTCAACACTGCACCACATACCTATGGGTCTTTGGATTACACATAACAAAATATTTCACGAAAGAAGCGTGCAATTCCCTTGTTCGTCCCTGTTTGGAATACTCTTCAACAGTTTGGGATCCTCATAATTTTTTATACATCCGACTCATAAAGACATCAGTCAAAGGCTGCCTCTTCGTCAAAAAATGACTATAGTTCGCTCGGCCCCGCGAGTCTGGTCTTATGTGTGACGTCAGATGTTCAGGCCGACTATGGGAGACACACACAAATCGGGGTGCATCCCACAAACCAAACTCCCATAGCATAAAGCACAAAATGCTATTATTTAAAAAATTCAAAATATTCAAAAAAGTTGAATGGCTTCTGACTGGTAACCTGAACAAAGATATTAACAAAAAATTGAGACCGCCAACATTAGGGCTAGATACCTCAGGTGAGCGCTGGTGTCATTGCATGTTGTCTCCCAAGCGGTGGTGTGTGTGTGCGCCCCCCCAAGGTACACGTTAATCAGGTGGTCGCAAGTTTAAATCCCGCTCGAGTCATTTTTCTTTGTTCAACCCAAAAATAAATAGCAAGCATGTTTGTCTTGACAACATTTGCTTTACATTCTGAGGTAAATAGTGGATATAATTTAGATTGTTTCTGAGTTTAATTGAATTAAATCAAATTAAACATTTAAAGTTTCCGGATGAATAAAGGGTTTGTGATAAGTTTTGAAACCTCGATGTAAATGCTAGCATTGCACGTTTTTATGTTATGAATACAAAACTTTAACGACATGTATGGCTATGGTGTTTATTATTCATTACAATTCGCTAAGCACACACTGAATCCAACGATATTACTTTTTGCGGGTAGACTTTTCCGAGCTATTTGTATAAAGCAGCTTTACAACACATTGTCTTCACATTCAATGCAGCTGCAACCAGACTGACTCTGTCAACGAAAAAACAGTTTAAACCGTTGTTCCACGTTGAGGTAAGAATGTCACCAAATTGTAAAGTTGAATTTCATTAATTTTGTCTACACCATAGTTAAGTCAACTGTAACAATAAAGCATTATCACTTTGTACTTTGGAATGCGACAAACTTCTAAAGACAGAATAAGGAGAATGTTGGCCATATTGTGTTTTGCCACTGTGTCGCTGAAAGATTTCCCAACCGTAAAGCATAATGAAAACTTTAATTACATAGCGGTGGAATTACTATGAGGAGATTATGTCAGCGTCCCGTATGGTAACTTGTCAAACATGAACATGCATGGCATTGGGTTTTTTCAAAGACAACAATCAAGACCAGAAGATGGGGACGAGGAAAAGAACTGACATTACAAAAATACAAATGAACTGAGTAATATTTTAATTATGATAGCGGATCCCTTTGTCAATCTAAAAGCAGGGTTGCATTTCAGAAGTTGCTTGCCCTCGTCAGGCAGTCAAGAAGTACAGTTAAAACATTTAGGCCTATGTATACACCTGACAAGTGGATCATCTATAGTCAATTAGTATTTTGAAACAAATTGTCGATCAATTGGACGTCACACTATCTAAAACATTTAGACCCAGTATTTTACAAAATTAAATGTTAACTTGACATATTAATGTTTTGGGTAAAGCTGCAGTCTAAGGGGCTCGTATAGGGGAGGGGATCAAACAATAACTTAAGTTCATCCTACATGCTGACGAGCTTCCAAAATGTTCATTTCATCATCTTGAAGTTCTATCGAAATAAGAATAAGTTTATAAACATTATTGTTCAAATATCTTGTTAGCCCTCCTACTCCTGCGTCTGTTTTCACACAAGTTAATCGACCACTCTATGGGCTTATAATTATGTCTGAAGGGATCTCAAAACCATTAAAATTTGTGGAGTGGGAATCTGAAGAAAAAAATATACTGTATATTTTGTGGTACTTACACAACTATTTGTTGTGTTTATGGCATGCAGATCAATGTTTAGCTATTATTTGATGGAAAGTGCATACTGTCTGCAAGCCATTGGATGATTACTGGTAGTGAAGCATGTCCGTCGACACTTTTGTTTTAATAATCCTTCCCATTCTTGTACTAGTAAGAGGTGAAAATGGAATGTTGTTACAGATAAATGTTGCATGACTTTAATCGAATGACAGGATCGTGGGGTCAGTGGTGCATCTTTATCTTGATCGTTTGCTAATTATTGTTGTGTTATTTGTTGACCTGTGTTATTTTCTTTATGTTAAAAGTGACAAATAACTACAGTTCAGAAAATATGCAGATATCTAAAACTGTCTCGCTGAAGATGACATATGGTGTTTGACAATAACAAGCGCGGTATACCAGCATAAATGCATTCTCCATTAGAAACTGATGATTAGCTACGGTGTCTTGTACATGACATCCTTATCATGTGAAATGCTTCTTCAAAAGCCTAATTTGAAATTGTTTGCAAAATTCAATCTAGATTAAACAATAAATTGAGGCAGACGTAATTTTAATACATCAAATCAAAATCAAAATATTTATGGAAATATAAAGAATTAAAGATGTATCTAATTATGCCATCCCCGACTGTATTAAGTGTTTTGGCATTTCTCTTTGTCTGTAGCCTACACTGCAGGCCCATATTCTCTTTTTCACGTAGTGGCATAACCACCTGTATAGACCTCGGCTTGTAACAATGGTGGCGAACACACTGATAACAGCCACAAACCAGTACATCTGATAATAATCGGTTCTCTTTTGTAGTGAATTCCTTATAAAGATCTGGTAACCACACGAGAAAAACAACAAAAGTCAGCGACTTTTTGTCGCACTGTGCGTGCCAACATGTTTGCTGCCGTTGTTTTTGCCATCTACCTGGTAGCAACCGCTAATGGTTTGCCGTTAGAGGAGTGCCAAGACAAGGTAAGGATCCTAGCTTATGTTTCTATCCATTGGTCCTTACAATTTCATCATTTATTTAAAAATGGAGTGTGTCGACTGCAGTTATTCCTCTCTTAACCTCTTTTGCTCAACCCCGCAGATTATAAAAACAGCTAAATTTCAATTTGAGGAATAAGAAAAACAAAGTCATCATAATAGTGCAATGAAATTTGATATTTTAAAGCTATGTTCGAATGTAAATTAAACTGCCGCGGAAAATCTTCAGAATTGTTTTATACACAACCCAGTTACTTTAGTGGGAGACTGTGCATGCAATAGACCTACTTCTTTTTACTGAGTAAACTTACATCTTTACTTGCATTGACCTTATACATTATTGGTATCATATTGTAATGTATATACCTGAGTATAACACCGTGAAACCATACTTTATTTTGGAAAGACTATGATAATCTCAAATTCTCTTCACTGTACATCAAAATAAAAACTAATAGTAATACATTAATTACTTTATTGATAGTAACCTGTCATGATTCAATAACAGAATAAAGCAATAAAAGCATGACATCAATGACTCGCCGACATACATGGTAAAATATAGTAATGTACAGTACCTTTATTAAAATTACAATATGAAAATGAACTGCGTGCATAATTATCTCACATATTTTGACCAAAGTAAACTACCAGCGGGTTTATGCATACAAGCAGCTGTTGGGCACAGATCTGCATGTCAGATCAACCGAATCAACAACAAAATATTACTGTTTTTCTTTCTTCTGGTATCAATTAGGCCTACATTGCCTTTGGCAGGAACAAACAAACTATCGATTAGTTTGCCCTCAAACAGGAAATACATTATGTCAACGAGAAAAAAAACTTCACTTCAACAAATTGGGTCATTCCACGCCAACTCACCTAAAATTTTACAAAATTGACCGTGACCGACTGGGATTTTTTTCTTAATTTTTTTAAAGAATCCACTACAGGTGTTATGAACACACGCCAAAAATGTTCAGCCAATTCTTTTTGGTTTTTAAGATACCACCCCTTCAACAATGTAGCCCTGCCCATTTTTTCACCCCAAATGTTGCATCGGTGAGTTTTGGGCAATTTCAGAGGCCCATATCTCAAAATCAAGATAAGATATACCCCTGATAATTATCAAAATCTACTGTCACAATGGGTATACAAAATTTACTTTTTGTGTAATGGGTCCCCAAAAACCTAAAATTGTACTGACGTGAGGGACTTTTTGTAAATTTTGAACCCTCCTTGTGCCCACATAAAATGTCAGTTTGCTTTTATATGACATATGGGTAATGTCTAGGTACATATGAGTGCCCCCAAGCAAGGAAAGACCAATCACAGATTCACTGGGTGTTTGGCAGGGTTGGAAATATGGGCCCAGTGTTGAAAACGTCCAAAATACCCCTTTATTCTATTGGTTTTTTGGAGGCGTGGCAAATTACTCAAGGACTTAACAATTTTTTATCTGCAAACACTGTATCTGGGCTCTGTCTGTAAGAAAATTCATCTTGGCCTTTTGAATTCTTCATGGTAAAATAAAATATTTTGTAAGATGCGTTTTTCGCATTTTTTGTAGTTTAAGTCAACACCGTAGCCCCCCCCCCCCCCCCAGTCTTTTTGGAAAAGTTTGAAGTAAAATTTATCCTTCAATTCACATACATGTGTACCCTGAGTGTATCCATGCTACTCAGACTAATGTTTATGCAACCAATGTTTAATATTGCCCCAAAACAGAGTTTATTAGACATTCAATTGGCCTAATTACGCATTACTATGTACACAATATCAACAAGGTAGTTGTGATTCCTATATTACCAAATAACTTCTGACTGTGCATACATGTAGGTCCAAACAGACACATAGAAATCCATTTAAGAAGTTTTGGTTACAAGTCCAGTGTATCTTGCAATCATAGTGTCAATTGTGATACTATGCATATGGTCAGCTACATAAGCCTTGATTGAGAATGGCCACAAAGAAACAGTAACTGGAATTTTAAACAACTGAATTGACTGTGGAGAACAAGAAACTTTTTTCAGTTGAGGTGCCCAGTGCAAATTTCTACAAGTAATACATGCCTTTATCATGTTTATCATGAAAAGGTTGTAAACAAGTTCTTGAAGTCTAATAAAAGACAATACAAAGATGCATTAAAAGAACACAAAACTTGTGAGAAGTAATATTATTTGAGATTATGTGCAATGTCTCACATTCACAGGTCCTTCAATATTGTTGTCAGTGCTGATATGAATTGCTCTCTCATATCCCTACCAAGCGTTTGGGCAGCTTTTACATTGACCTTCAGCAATTTAAAAGAATTCTCTAACATTGAAAAAAAAAAAAAAAAAAAAAAAAAAGTCAAAGATAATTGTTTTGCTCAAATTTTAAAGCTGCTTTTGATTCTATAAAATGTTGCAGTTTGTGTTGAACCATGGTTAAACCTACAGTAGTGTAATGCTACTATGTGAATTTATTGAAAGTAAGGTATATGGAGGCAATGTATTTTTATAAACACTGCTAGTCTTCATACATACTTGTGAATGAGTGTTGTTCCAACATACACGTATACAGTTTACATGAATCTGCACTTATAGATCCTTGTAATTTAATTGGTGGAACACAATGTGTCATACTTTATTTTACCATTTATACTGTTCCTACATTCCAAAAGTTAATATAGGAGTCCTATACTAACAAATATAGGACACCTGGGGCACTTTGCAGCTAACCTTTGTGTATACTAAAGATTTTATATTGAGTGCGTATGTATATTGATTGCGTGCACGTAAGCATGTGTGCCAACATGAGTATGGCTAGTCGAGATTTCACCTCGAGGCATCCAATGTATTTACTATATTAGTATTATGTAGTTTTACATCAGATGACACTCATACTGCAAGACACTGGAGGAGTAGAGAGTAGATTTTAATTGTGGTGGACATGTGCGCAGCCCATCCAGACTGATCAGACAGAATTTAGAAATGGTTTGGTGTAGGAATAACAACTACCTCGATGATAGTTGTGTACGTACATTTTTGTACATGTACGTACACATAAATGTACGTACACATAAATGTATGTACATGTATGTGCATATGTTAAAGAGGCCAATTAAAACTCCAATACACTCTGGTTTGGGGCAATAAAGACATTGGTGGCATAAACAATAGTCTGAGTATCCTAGAGACATTCAGTGGTATAGTAAATTCTCACTAAAGGCCCCACAATATGCTAGTATGTACTACAAATAATGCAAAATACGCATCTTACAAAATATTTTATTTAACCATGAAGAATTCAAAAGGCCAAGATGAATTTTCTTACAGACAGAGCCGAGATACAGTGTTTGCAGATAAAAAATTGTCAAGTCCTTGAGTAATTTGCCACGCCTCCAAAAAACCAATAGAATGAAGGGGTATTTTGGACGTTTTCAACACTGGGCCCATATTTCCACCCCTGCCAAACACCCAGTGAATCTGTGATTGGTCTTTCCTTGCTTGGGGGCACTCATATGTACCTAGACATTACCCATATGTCATATAAAAGCAAACTGACATTTTATGTGGGCACAAGGGGGGTTCAAAATTTACAAAAAGTCCCTCACGTCAGTACAATTTTAGGTTTTTGGGGACCCATTACACAAAAAGTGACAGTAGATTTTGATAATTTGGGCACCAGTCATCATAAATATTAATTATCAGGGGTATATCTTATCTTGATTTTGAGATATGGGCTTCTGAAATTGCCCCAAACTCACTGATGCAATATTTGGGGTGAAAAAATGGGCAGGGCTACATTGTTGAAGGGGTGGTATCTTAAAAACCAAAAAGATTTGGCAAAAAAAAATTTGCGTGTGTTCATAACACCTATAGAGGATTCTTTTAAAAAATTAAGAAAAAAATCTGAGTCGGTCACGGTCGACCCCTAGGTGAGTTGGCATGGAATGACCCAATTGTAAAGGTTCAAGAACAAGCGATAAATGTCCCATCGATTATACGATGAACTAAAACTGTACCTTTCTGCATGGTTGCAAATGAATAAAGACTACCGTGACGTTGCCATCTTTGCACTTAAAAACTAATCGACGTTATTAAATTCAATTTAATGGCAACTTAAAAATTAATTGAATTTACAATTAATAGATGTTTCTTAGACGAACAAAGTACGGGTAGTTTTCGTTCAAAGCGCACTAAATCAACAGTATGGTAGTGGGCGGCAACCCGTCACGGCAAATCGCATAATGAGAGGCATAGATGTGCCCACCGCCTCCTCCATACATTACCATACCATACATTACCGTTACATAAAAACCACCCTATCCACTAAGTTTCGGAGTCCAGAAAGTATGATGACCAAAAACAGCTGCAGCCTCATCAGCCGCAGTACGTCCAATAGCTGGGGGGAGGACGCCCCAAAAAGAAAAACAATTAATAAAAAAATCAAAATAAAACATTTTAAAAAAAAGGAAAAACAAATACCAAATGGCTTGAACTGGGCCTTCTTTATCAAAAAAAAGTTCAAAAAAAAAAAGTTCAACTCCCTCCCTGCGTCGCTACATTTTCTTTCTTATTAGCCCCCCCCCCCCCCCCCCCCAACATTCCAATTCGGACACGACATACGGAGGTTTCAAGAGAAATACTTTATTGTAAAGTTTATGTACTTAGCTTCTCATTTGTTTTTTGTTTTTTGGTTTTTTTGCTGGTATGAATTGAGCAAAAACACACGAAAAGTTGTATAAGAAACAGAAGCTTGTTGTGTTAAATAAATGATTGTCTTTTAATAACTGTGCAGGCCGCAAAGCAAGGTGAACTATGCTTGGTTCCAGAGTGCGTAAGTGCAAGCGGGGAAATATTGAGTGCTATGGACCAATCAGCAGACCCATGTGACAATTTCTACCGTTATGCTTGTGGAGGATGGCTGGACAAGGCCAGTATACCCGTTTGGTCCACTACCATTTCTAAGAGCTTCCAGGAACTTTCACTGAACAACCTTCAGATCCTTAAAGAGGTGAGGAATTGCTCCCTAACTCATCAGTGCTGTTAATTCAACTCAACATCAGTCGTGTTTTTTAACACCAATATAACTTTAAACAATAAAGTAAAGAAGAAGACATTTACAGTGCGTTATGTTAACAAGTCAGAATGCATCAAATTTCAGATATTGGAATCCAAATATCCGACGACCAATACAGCTTTGCTCAAAGCAAGAGCCTTTTACGCCTCGTGTATGGACCTAGACTCCATAGAACAGTTTGGTGCTTCACGTACGATTCAGGTAAGCTAAAATATTGATTTACCATGGTAAATATTTTATATCAACTATCCAATCATTTTATTGATGTGTGTCTTTTTAGTAAAAGCATAAACATCGAAAAAAAAAAATTATGGTCGTCGTTTATTACATGCAGGATCAAATTAAATTCGATCGGCCAATATCAACCATTGGGGACGTCTTGTACTATAATTTTTTCCGCATTTACTTGGACCCAAATACGCAAGCGTTATTGTTTTTACGCACCATGGACACCATAATGGAATGCTACGAAATTAGTAATTTTCAAAACTTTTTCATCTCAAAATTTGAACCTATTCTATTTACACCTGCTATATATACTCATTCACGGTTTTAAAATCAACATGTTAATAATGATTCATAAATACCTGGACAGTTCATCTATTCTGAGTGGTCAAGAGGAGATCACGTGGCCATGTTTAAACGCGCGATATAAACACGGTGAGGATGAAATTGAGTCAAAAGTTCGAAACTTGCGTTTGGATATTTTTAACGGAAAAGGCAGTTGTTTATGGATGGGAATAACAGAGTGGTGACCCAGTCTCAAACGGCCGTTTAAAACTTTACAGGGTCGTTGTCGTGCGACGGGACCTCACCTTTGTCTTGGTCCCGGTTTTAAACGGCCGTTTAAAGGGACACACCGGCTTCCTTGGGCTATTTTGGCTACAAAATAGACTAAAACATGACTCCTAAGGTCTTCCAGGAAGGAGAAGAACGGTTCCTAAAAGAAACCATAAATTTTGGTAGTTTTTGATCATTTTTCAAAAAACGAAGGTCACATGGGTTATCCGAACCACTTTTTGGGTTCGGATTTTTGTTTTAAAAAAATATAAAAACCATCTTGAAATAATTGTCTTTGATTCAACATGACTACATTACGTAAACAGGTAACCGGTGTGTCCCTTTAAGACCTCGTCGCCCTCTCGTTTTAGTCCCTTATTAAAGTACCCATCGATTAATATAGTCATTGCTTGATTTCTGTAAGGTCTTGATGGTGGGCAACCTTCATGAATTTAATGCTAATATTTTGATTTGTTTTTCTCTCGATGGCATTCCATTGTTTAAAAGAATTTACAACAAAGAAAGTGGTTTTTGCTCTTTTGTACAGGTGATGGAACAATGTGGCGGATGGGATGTTCTAAAAGACGACTCAAGTTATGATAAGACCAGAGGAGAGACGCGTACTACCACTGATACCATCACGGAAACTCTAGTTACTGTCAGCGAGCACTCCAAGAGTATACTATTTAGTTCTTTCGTCGGTATTGATGAAAAAAACTCCTCTAGAAATATCATATATGTGAGTTCTTTGACTCTTTGATGGTGGGAGTACATCGATTCAATTACATCGATTTAATTTGGCAACACATTCTTCGTTTATTTGTGAGTCTGTTTGGGTGTTACTGTTAGGTTTGGTTTGGGGGTGTTTTGTTTTTGTTTTGGGTTTGGGGGTTTTCTGTTGTTTTTTGTCTCGATGTTGTATTATGTTCAGTTATTTGCCTCTCAATAGCAAAACGAATGCATGATATTGAAAAGGTTTATATTGATGTGCTTTTTCTTTTCTTGTGTATGCAACTCTAGTTTATGCAGCCATACCTGTTTTTAGGTCCAAGGGAATATTACCTCGGTGGTCACAAAGTAAGTAACAGTTGTCATTCTGTCAGTTATGATTACATGTTGAATTGAGACATACGGGGACTTTATAGACCCTTCTCAGATGACGTCACTTATTTATTGGTCAGCATGCTAAATAATACACACGCACACACGTGTGTAAATACCGGCAATCGTGGACCCTCCTTTGTTCAACTCTTTGTGATAGCAACCGTGGACCACAATGCTTTCCTTTGTGATAGCAACCGTGGACCTATTGTCCCTTTTGTTATAGGTCCCTTTTGTTATAGGTCCCCTGTTTGAATGTGGATACCTACCCACATACACACAGGTTACACTAGATAGACTACACGAACATTGTGCTACGATAAACGCAACACTGGATGGCACTACTCCAGCGTGGCAGACCTCACGCATTTCTATAGAACTGTGACGTCAGTGAGAAAGCTCTATAGTGGTGACTGGTCAAAGAATATAGACTTAAAGACCTACTTGAACGAAAACGGCAACAAGTGATCTTTGCTGAAATTCATTTTA
Source organism: Leptasterias polaris (assembly GCA_037783415.1). Taxonomy (NCBI): domain Eukaryota; kingdom Metazoa; phylum Echinodermata; class Asteroidea; order Forcipulatida; family Asteriidae; genus Leptasterias; species Leptasterias polaris. The sequence continues at coordinate 527,405 of JAZGTN010000164.1, forward strand.
AAAGTTTTCAATCAATACTGAAATTGAGCTCAAAATGAGATAAAACAGATTTTAATTGTGTAAAAAAAAAAAAAATCATTTTCAGTACCCTTCTCCGGTGCTTTTCGGAAAGATTCGCGAAAAGCCCTGTTACCTTGTCACTCATGTTACATCATGTGTGTGAGCTGTTTTGTATGGCCACTTTGTTGCAGCATGGAGGTATAACAAAGCAAACTCCCACACATGAAGTCAAAGTATTGTAATTTTGACGCACGCCGTCAACGGCAGAAGTGTTTCTAGTTTTTCATAACCTTGAGGTTGGGGCCTAATTTGTTGATCGATAATTACGAACAATTAAGAGGTGTAAAAGTATCTAAGTTATATTTAAATGATAAACAAACACATTACAAACAAGTTTTAATAGCAATGTTTAAGAATTATTCTATACTATTTTAGAATAGGACAATATAAAGAAACCAATTTAAAATCTATTTGTTTTATTGCATTATTGACATATATTAGTCATTCCACACAGGATTTATTGCAAGTCTACATGAAGTACGGATTAACAATGATTTTGCTTCTTGCTCGCGACATGGGAACAGCTATAACTGTCGGGTTTATTGATCAAGTCAAAGAGGAAATGGAGGACATCCTAATGCTTGAAATCAAACTTGCTGAGGTAACTTTACGTTGGTCACTTTATTTCATTTCAGAAATTTTTAGTTCATCAAAGTTGTATCCATGTCTGTTGTTGGAATGTAATGTTAAAAACAGCAAAATAAATGAAATAAAAACAGCAAAAATAGCAACAATTTTGAAAAAATATAATTAAATGTGCTACCATGTTACACTCTACGTATACAGTTTACTGAATCAAATTATTTTGACGAATTCCGAAATTAATGAAGATCGGTTCCATTTCGCCCTTTTTCAAGCCAGAGTGAGGTCAGAGGTTAGATTTCGCCTCGGGGGCAAGCAAAGTTATAGCAACTTTAATAGTATTGAGTTGACAATTTAACCTATGACGTTATAATATTTACTAAAGAGCACAGAGCCCAAACTTCCTGCCAGGCACTATTTGTACAGGTCTCAATGGGGGAAACCGTTAAGTGGCGACTGCAGTAACATTTCAGGCGCACAAATAGACAAAAAAAAGTACCAAGCTATTGCAGGCATCCAATTAATGTAGAACCAACCAATACTTACTGACGATGTGTTATGGGAATTTACAGTAAAATATTGACTAAAATAAATTTATTTGAGATCCGAAAAAAAACATGCCCTAAATTCGTTTGCTTTCAGTTAGTTACATTTTAAGATGTCAATGATTTTGTTAATTTATATAAAGGTTCTTTTTAATATTTTAAAATGCATTTTTTTCACTAGCTAACAGGCTTGTTTGAAATGAACTGTGCTCTACTTCTGATACTGATTGTGGTGGCAATGAATATTATAGATTTTGAATACTCTACTCTCTGTGTTTTACTTTTGTACAGATCATGATGCCAGATTCAGAGTTAAGAGATCCTTTCAAGAGCTATCATAAAATTACTCTCAAGGAATTCAGTGAGACGATTCCTGTTGTAAGAAATATTGTCCTTTCATGTTTGATGTGTTTTGTCTTCGATTTGGTCTTCTGAAATTGTTATGTAATCTGTGAAAGTTTTTTATTTATTTTCTAAAACAAAACAATAATAGGTTTCCCGGCCACTTTCAGCAAACATAAATGCAGTTTAACACGCATTCAAATTAACGCATGTTTCCCTAATTCACTCAAACTATAGGGTTTCTTTTTTCAGATACAGTGCAATTCATTTAGTTTTCGTGCACACATGATTTCGGTCTTCTCATCATGTTCGTTTTAGTCATTCTATTTCATTTATAGACAATCAAAACTACATTTTCACCATTCTTTAGATGAATTTCTACTGCCTATGTACAACACTGGTGGAATGGAATGGTTGACCAGCCTCTTGCTGTTGGTTTGTGCGAATTTGAATGATCTTTGCGACCTAATGAACTTGAATAATATTGTTTGACCAGGGAATGCTAAGATTTTGAAATTAAATTACTCCCTATGACTGTTGAATGATGATGCAACGGAGCATACATTTCCAAATGAAACTAAATGAGCTGGTTGTTAAATTGAAAAAACTTCTGTTAAAATTGGCCGGGAAAATATATACATATTTATATATTTTGTATTTTATTAATTATTTTTTACTTTTTTTTTGGGGGGGGGGGGGGGGGTGTTTTTTTTTGTGTTGTTTTTTGGGGGGGGAGGGGGACTTTTAACGCAAGGCCCATGTCTCGGTTTGGTGCTGATAATTCTACTTTAACTATTGGAAGATGGAGAGATATTGAAGCTGAAATTTAAACAATTTCTTTTTGCAAATAAAGCGTTGTATTTTGGAAGATGTCATCTTTTCATTTGTTGGACGCATTTCTAGCACAAGAGCTGGAGTGAAACGAAGTACCGAGAAAGTCATTGATGTTCGAGATGATGAAGTCAGGGTCGTGACTTGGGACTTGTGATTAGTGCTTATCGAGTAGGCCTATTAATAATTTAAGTTTCATATGGCGGTTTTAGTATGGCGAAAATCAGTTCAGAGCAGGTCACAGATATTGTATACATTATAATCGAAAAGAAAACTATTTTGCACTACTACAAAAACAAAACTAGGCCTAACGTCCTTTGCGTTTAATAATTTTTATGATATTTTTCTGAAATGTTTTTGTGTGACAGATTGATGTTTTTGCGTACATGCAAAGCAAGTTTGGCAAGGAAATATCACCAAATGAGGAAGTCCTGGTCCCCACCTTAAAGTTCTTTCCAAGATTAAATACGCTCCTGGAAACGTTCAGTGCTTCGTAAGTTGCTCATCTTCTAACAGGGATTCCCGTTGGGATTCCCATTGGTAAAAAAAAAAGGGGCCATCATCACAGAATCAAGCTAATACCCAAATTATTGAACAAGTTTTTAAACGCTCGGTTGTTGTTTTCATTGTTTTCTTATCATTTTTGTTCACTGTTAGTATTTATTAATTAACCTTTGGATGTGATATACCTACTTTTATTTTGTCTAACAACAAATGAATCCAAATCGATGTTGGGCCCGATATTTGACACTAATCAAGTGATATGCAATTTGATTTGACATTTCGGTTGATCAACTTTAGGATGTTTCTTAAACTTGAATTCAATATATTGGCTTCGATAACAAATCCCTAAAATATGCTGGGTATATGATTACCAATGATATACACATTCTTTGGATTGGTACAAAACCATACGTCAAAACCAAGCGTGTACTTGGTTTTATTGCTATGTTTACATGATGTTTTAAGTGGGGAAAAAATGCAAAACCATTTGTTGTTATCCCCATTTAAATACAGGACAGTAAACAACTACATGAAGTGGCAGTTACTAGCTTCATTTACGGACGCCTTACCGCGGGAATACAGACAGGCGGAACTGGATTTCAAAAGAACCTACTTAGGGATTGAAGCTAATGCTCCCCGATGGTTGTCATGTGCTTCTACTACGGACAACGTCCTAGGCTATGCCGTCGGTGCTGAATTCGTTAAGAGAAAGCATAGCTTTGAAACAAAGAGCGAGGTAGTATACGACAATAGCCTACGTATCGTTCAAGAGTAAAGTTGAATTCTTTCTAAATCTCCACGAGAGATTCAAAACGCTAGAAACCTGAAGGGCAACGGCTTGAGGAAGTCACAAACTAAAAAAAATTCATGTTGGACTTTGACTTTGTAAACGCCAATATGCAATTACATGAATCTCCATTGAATGGGAGTATATAGTAAACTTTTATCATTTATAAAAGCAAACATCGCTTCTTATCATTCGTTTTTAAGCTGCGTGATTTTATTGTGCATTTCTTGTGCGTCACTACACTTCCTAAGCATCTTTTTTCTGGCAGAATGTTTCCACTTTGCTTCCTAGATTTATTTGCGCAGAAAGCAGAATGCAGAACTTCGTTTGTTTGATTTCACAGGAATCTAAGACAATGAAGATAGTGCTATAGCACTTAATGACTAACTAATGACATTAATTACTGCATGAGCTTTCGTAGCAACAACTACTTCATTAGATGCAAGATTAGGAATCTAACAGAAAGGCAAAGTGAGACCCCGAAATAAGATAAAACAAAACCAACTTGAAGTTATAAGGTCACATTAGGTTTAACTTGCCTGGTGCCTCTTTTTAAAGAACAACCGGGTTGAAAAGGCTTAATTAATGTTGGTTTATTATTTTAACAAAACATTCAAATTACATCCGAAAGGCCGAAATAAATTCAAATTAACAAAGGTTACAAAAGGCTACATACAATAAAAGTGTGCACTAATTTTATGCGAGGATACACATCATGAAGGCTAAAAACAAAAAGGCAAAAGGAGTACAATGGCAAACATTTTACAAAACAAACATTATACAAAGTCATAAATATAAATTTAAAAAGTGAATGAATAACAGATAATATGTAATTCTATAAGTATGAAAAGCTCTGGCTATTTTCCTGACCTATAGGTTGATATTTTACTAACTATGTTCTCACTACGAAAGGAAGCATGCCGTGACAAAATATATCAGATTCGACAAGTTCTTTTCCGTTCTTTCCCAAACTTTCCCGACAAAGAAATACTCCATGCTTTGTAGAGTTAACGCATTGAGGTTATCATTTGTATTGTATTCTGTTTAGATTGATGCGATGATAGAAAGTATAAGACAAATGTTCATAGATAGCCTTCCCATGGTCGGCTGGATGGACGATGCAACCAAGGCATTGGCTACGGAGAAAGCCAAAGCAATTGTGGACAAATTAATCGCTCCATCGTGGATTACTGATGAAAGTAAACTCAATCAGTTCTATGACAAGGTAAAGAAGTTTTAGATAACTTTGTTATAATTGGGATGAAAAAGAAATCTTTTAATTTTTATCTGAAAGTCAGTCAAATGTTAAATGCTGTCAATCGAGAAAATTGTGTCTAAAACCGACAGTTCTTAAACAACCTAGAAAGCATAATTCTAATTACACTTTAAATAAATAATAACATATGCCATACCATGTTCTTGGAAACGTGAACACATCAATTAAAATGTTCACCTTTTTGTTGTTGATTTGTCTGATTGTGTTTGTTTCTTGAAATCTGGGTAATCAGCAGGAATTTACTTCAATGAACCTATGACCCACTATCTTTTTTAAACGTTCATCAAATAATTAATTTATATGATGAAATTATTGTTTTATTCACAGCTCCAAATCAGCCACAAATCTTTATTAGACAATCTTCTAACGGCCAATGCGTTCTACGGAAAGTTAAATAGAAAAAAGCTACACAAGCAAGTAGACAAGACAGAGTAAGTTTGGATTCCGAGATAAATTTGTATACATTGTCGTTATAAACACTCTTTATCAAAATGATGCTGGTAAACTTTGCTGACACAATGACTTGAACGTAATTTCACAGCATTGAGTCTACAAACTCACGTCATTTTGCGTTTACAAGGAAAGCTTGTTTGACCATGGGTCTTTGAAACATTGGACGCATCGTGCATTCGTTCATGGACTCCTTCTGATGATGTATTTCTTCGTCCATGGTTTGATGCTTGTATCTCTTTAAAATGACAGGATTGACAAGGCTTCTTTCGGTGGTGGATCGAAAGGGCGTCGCCTCGCGCGGGAGTTCAGAAATATTTGGGAAAGTTTGGCTTTTGGGAAGAGAGACAAAATATCAAAGAAACAGAGTGTATGTTATTTAACCTGAGCTCCTACTATACCGACAGCCTATAATTCCGAATTAACGCGCCGGTGCTCTATCGAGTGAGCTAATTGGCCCTATGGCAGCGTATCCATATTATTGTCAATATCTTCTTTTGGGGGGAGGGGCGTTGGGAGGGGCGTATAACCAGGCAGGGGATCGCACCCAAGTTTACGATTCAGTTATTACTATTATTCAGTTTCAAATCTGGATACTTAATTTTTCTTTGATAATTTGGTTCGCAAATAAGTTGAATAAGCAATTCTTCCGTTCTTCTGGATAAATAGTCGTAGAGACTAGGCACACCCCGTGCATTCTACTTTATACCACGTTAGAATTATGTGGCATAACATTGCATTCTTCCAAAGCTCGGAAACTTAAAAAAATATATGGTAACTTTCTGTCCTGAAAACTGAACATCATCCGAACGCTCAATTACGGGGCGCTTAAGCGGAACCCGAACCCTAAGCTATGAACAAGTTTCAGTTCTTAGAACCTCCAATAAAACACACCAACTATAGCACTTGTAATATTTATTAATAGACTTGAACAATGCTTTTCCATTTTAAGGTGGGACATGACACCGGCCGAGGTTAATGCTTACTACAATCCACAATTCAACCAGATTGTATTCCCTGCTGGTATTCTACAAATACCATTCTACTCTCATGAGTTACCAATGTATGTACAGGCACGATATAATACAGTATTTCATTTATAACCGGGCTGGGAAAGAGGACAAAGGAAGAAGTTTTAATCGCAAGTACTCTCATCCTTGCCAAGTTGTACGGGTAGCAACTCTTTAAGTCAAACACCAATTGTTTGTTATAAACAATGGCACCATTCTGTTTAGGCCTTCTGGGTGATTTAAACTAACAGATAATAACAATAGTCTCTTATTTGCATCCATTCTTGTTTAACTTTGTATGTATAGATTGTGTAAAACAAGCAATAAATTTATACCGGTAGAGGATTTTGTTTTACAATATTTATTTTCCAGCACTTTTAAATGTTTAATTAATTTATCACAAGTGGGACTGTGTAAATTGTATACAAATAAATAAACACGTTTTTTTACTCAACTCTTAGGTCAATAAATTATGGCGCCATAGGCTGGGTCATAGGTCATGAGCTCACTCATGGTTTTGATAACACTGGAAGGAAATATGACGCAATGGGTAATTTGCATAACTGGTGGAAGAACAAATCAGCAGAGGCATATCAGGAGCATACACAGTGCATTGTGGATCAGTACAATGGCTACACAGTAGGAGATGACCAACTTCACGTAAGACAAAAATAACTATTAGCCACACCTCACCTTTCTTTTTAAAAAAATCATCAAAATTTTGATACAATTATTGAAACATGTGAAGAACAATCGTTATGAATCAACATACACAACATTTTCCAAAAACAAACTAAAAATCTTAACAAGCTTCTCATGTGTTTAATTTATTTACATGACATTAGCTTAATTTCACAAAGCACTAAAAGATTCATCTTCAGATGAGTTGTCAACCTACCATTAGTGATTTGTATTTTGACATGACACTAAGATTAACAGTTAAGACTGATTCGCACATAAGATCAATCTTATCTCTTTATAAATTGAACCATGGTGCCAACGAAAGCCAGTAAACAATAGACACAGTTGGCGACTGGAGTCACGTGCTGCTTCCGAGTGCTTCTGCAATAAGGTGGGAAGCAGCAATGCTTTTCCAAACTCACTGTGTATTGCTTGCTTGTTCTGTTTACATTGTATACCCACTAGAGTCACGTGACCCCAGTCGCCGATTGTGTCTATTGCTTGCAGCAGATACTGATAGTGATATTTAAGACCTTACAGAATTAATAAATGCTTTTGGTCTCCATTTATATGACACACTTTATTAATTTCAATTTGCATTCTGATAACTCATAACTCCAACACATTGCATTCCACCCAGGTGAATGGCAAATTAACACTAGGTGAAAACATTGCTGACAATGGAGGAATAAGACTATCCATCCATGCCTATGAAATGTACAAAAAACACCTGAAGGAACCTGAGAAAAGACTACCGGGTCTTCTTCAGGACATGACACCTGAGCAGCTTTTCTTCATTGGGGCAGGGCAAATTTGGTGTAGGTTGGCCACGCCTGAACATGAGGTGATGCAACTGCTTGGTGATCCACATTCTCCTGGGAAATACAGGTACATTGGTCCAAACCTCTTCTTTTTATCTTTATTCTGACATTAAACATTTCAATGATTAGCAGTTTCATCAAATGTACTCCAGTGGTGTTTAACACATGTCAAGGTTATACATTTCAATTTTGCATAATCCAACCAATTATTTTTACTTCTTTCTTTGTTTTGGTCTCCAGGGTGATGGGAACTTTTTCAAACACGGAAGAGTTCTCAGCAGCCTTCAAATGTGCCCCTGGAAGCTCCATGAACCCAGAGAAGAAATGCAGGGTTTGGTAAAAAGTCAAAAGGCTTTTTTCACAAACCTCAAACCAAACCAGAAGCAAGGATTTAAAAAAGGCCCCAGACTTCCATACACCATCAGGCAACAGTGAATAGTATTCATCTATTCATCAACTCAAAAGAAAATGTTAAACTTTTTACATCAATGCAATTTTTACCAAAACTTCCATGATCCAATTCACTTGTGACTGGTTCTCTGGTATTCACTCGTGACTGACTCTCTGCTATTCACTAGTGACCGGTTCTCTAACATTCACTCGTGACTGGTTCTCTGCTATTCACTAGTGACTGGTTCTCTGCTATTCACTAGTGACTGGTTCTCTGCTATTCACTAGTGACTGGTTCTCTGCTATTCACTAGTGACTGGTTCTCTGCTATTCACTAATGGGTGCGTTCGATTAGCTTCCCCGGGTCGACCCCGGTCTGCTCATCCGGGTGAGCCCCTAACCATGAGCTAATCGAACGCCAACTTCCCCCAGCATTCACACCGATGCATCTTGGGACAGCCGACCGGAACTACTTCCATTTTGTGCCGTATGTCCGATACTTTCCGTGGATTCACGAAAACATCGTAAAATAATTATTCTCAAGGTAAAACTGCAACATTAAACAATTTGTACAACCCCACAGTGATACAAAGGTACCCGGCTTCGAATAAAAAATACTTATTGCTCACAAAAACGCTGTTGTAATGGCGAAAATGTGTGTCAAACTTCCTAAAATGTCCCGCTGAATTACAAACAAAATGGTGGCCATTGAGAAAGTTTTTCGCCGTGACGTCATGAACCAGGGGCAGCCCCAAGTGACCCGCTCCACAAGCAGGGCACTTGGGGCTGACCCGGGTGAGCCCCGCGAATGACGTCAAAGCTATTCGAACGCACCGGGGGAAGACCTGGGTCGAGCCGGGGAAGCTAATCGAACGCACCCAGTGACTGGTTCTCTGCTACTCATTTTGGGTCAAAGGAGTTTACTTAGTTAGCTAACTTTCTGCTTTAACTTTAAATGAGTTGGTAATTTGCATGAAATCTTAACAATGCATGTAATTATTGAAAATATTACAATTCAAGGCATGAGAATTATAATCAAACTCAATTGTTTTAAACAACAAACATCGCACATTATGTCATACCATAGGTATTGGGTTTTTCTCAAACTGTGTTGAGGTCAAAGTCTAGCATTCTTATACCATCAATGCTTGGCAGATGGTTACAGTCTGTAGTTTAATAGACTGCTTGATAAATTCATGCATTCTAAAAACATTTCCCTTGTGGTTTATTATTTGATATCTAAAAACATTTCATTACAAAAATCACTATAACATAATGACTAGCCAAACTGGCAAACTCCTGTAGGGCCCAACTTGTAAAGAGCTTATTTGGTACAATTTTCACCTATTTGCAACCTTTGCTTCCTTTCAAGTTTGTAATGCATGTATCACCTTGGCTCCGTGGTATTTTCTGTTCTGTTCATCTCCGGGGCATTCCGTTTTGGCAAGGGTGCATTGTCTTCCCTCAGTGTGTCGTCAGTGACTCTGACCTCTGATATATGCAAATTAGATAAAAAAGACAACATCAGAAGTAAACAAAGATAGTTATTAACAGGTATAATTATTAGAGAACAAAGAAGGTATATTGTGACTTTAAAATCTGAAAATGTAAACAGACCTATTCAGACACGTTTGCAGCTAATACTACTACTACAACAAATTACTAGAAAAATTTGGTTTATTATTCAAAAAGGCTCATAGTCAATTTCAAATAACTGCTCCATCCACAAAGAATCAATAAATATTACAAAATCTAGGGGAACTCCTGCCCTTGTTTCAGATTGTACAAATGCATAACTACTGGACTTCTTGCAGGTACTGCTGAACTATAAATGTTTTAGAAATAATGGCAAGGAAATACTTTTACAGAACTCACCATATCGACCTTTCTTGTTGAGTTTGGCTTGCACTATTGTTTTCTTCATCAGAAGCTCTACATCAACACCAATTTTAATCATCTTCAAAGAAATCAATTTTGTTCATGACAAATCTCAATTAATAAGAACCTGTGCAATTTAACTTTCTACAATAACAAAGAATTTGAAAAATAGTGTAACTTCAAGGCACATTGTAAATTGGTGGCTCTCAGAAGAGCTGGTCAAATTTAAATAGTCTAATGTTAGTTATAAAATGTCTACCAAAATGTTAGGACCATGACTTGCGATTTTCATTCTTCATAATTGATATTATACCACAAAGAGCTTCCAAAAACTTTAAGTACATGTATATATTCTTTTTATATACAACTCTACAGCAATATAACTTTGATAAAGGTCAAAGTTTAAGACAATATAATAATCATAGAAAGGGAGTCAGAGCATTCTTTACTTTGTAATGAACAGTTAATAAAAATGAACAAATCACAAAGATATCACCAAATAAAAATGATTTTAACTTGACTTTACTCAGAATTAAACAATTGTAATCATTGATGTATTCTACCTTTATACTAATGTTTTATAGACATGAAACATTATATGTTTTATTATATTAACGATGCAAAATTACTTGTTGAACTACGGTGGAGCAACACAGTATACATCAACAGAGTGATAAATACCAAAGCTATAAATGTAGTGCCGTCTTCCAGCTAAAACAAAACCGGTTTTCTTTGAGCTGAGAAATACAACGTTTTCACAGAGAATGTTTAGAATTAATCTGATTTATCAAGACCAATAAAGATGAACTGAAATGAATAAGTTCAATTGATAAAAGTTGTGTTAATTTCCTTGTTTTCATTTGTATAATCAGCAGTCTGGATCTAAATTTTATTCATCTATTTTCGATCTCTGACTTTGAAAAGCTAATATTTGAAACCAATCTGCATAATTTCTTTGTCAAAAGGAAAACAAAATTTGTTTTAAAAGTTAAATTTCATGTAATCTGATAGACTTGTTTAGCAAAAAGTGACACAGTTAACGTCAACAGTCTGTCTGTCCAATTAAAAAGCGGACCAAATAAATCTTAAACTTTGAGGATAATACCATAACATTATCATTGTAACTCCCATAACATTCAGATCTTTCATTCTAAGAGAATATATTAAATTTTTGAGGTTAAGAGTCATAATTAGCAATATTTAATGCTTTTCTAGCTTTTTGTTGGCCAATCCAGCTAAAAAGCTGACATTAAGGCACAGGTTACATCCTTAAGAATACTAATAGAGTCATGTATTTTCAAACTTACATGTTTAATCTCATCTGGATCAGTCTCGTCTTTGTTTTCCCTGAATTCATCATTAATTCTCTTCCGAGCAGCTGAAAAGGAGAAACAAAATTAATAGAAAAATCTTGTAACAGAAGGAAATTTGCCACGAGATTTCTGGCAAGTGATCATTTCTGAAGACTTGTCCTTACAGTTACACAAATTTCATAGCAGTGACAAATGCTTGCAATCAAAAATTTAGTTTGTTTTCCAGCAAAAAAATAAGTTTATTGCAGTCACACCATGTGATAATAATATGTTTTTCCGTGTAGTTTGTTCTTATAAGAACTTCAACTTGTCTTGCTATTTATCTGCAATCACGGAGTAGATTTGATAAACCTGGATACTACTTAGTTTTGATAAGGAATTGTTGTGTTGTTCATGACACTATCTAGAGTACTAGAGAAACACAGATTGACCATTGCTGCATTGATGTCTTGTGTGCTCCCTACTGGTATCAAAGAAAAACATGTGCATCCACACAGCAGATCAATAAAACTGGCCACAACCTCTCACGAAAATTCACTAAACTTTTAAGTTTAATTCACTAGACTTGATAATGTATGGACTATTGTTTTCATACCATTGAGTGCTACTTCATCTCCCTGGAATATACTCTGTCTTGTCCGATGGAGACTCCTGAACAACGCTAAAACCTGAATGAGATAACGAGTAGATAAAACAGTAGAATATCAAACACTAATGGCTAATAGAGATGACAGCAGAATTAATTGATGTTAACTTGAGTTGCAATGACGGATGTTGAAGACAAAGTGCCGTTGTAGTAATCATTGTGACAAGAGTGGAAAATAACAAATTGCCACCAATTATTAGTTTTTTGATAGACCCAGTAACTGGGGCCATGTACTCCTTTAAACAAAATTGAAATCTGCGCTAGTACAACTGCAGAATGTCAAAAAAAAAATTAAGGAATACAGCGCCCCAGTTACTGGGTCTGTTCGTTTTTATAGTATAATTCTTCACTTATGAAAGAAACAGCTCTGCTAAAGTTTCTAAAAGCAAATGCGCCAAATGCATTGTTTGCAATGAAATGTCAAGTGCAATCAACCTGATAGTTCTAGGAGTATGCAAAGGCTAGCCTACACAGATTTCGAGATTAGACTCCTCCCTTAACTAAACTAGCTAGACCCAGTAAGCTGGTAAGGGCTAAAAATAAAACACAGGCAGACACCACACTTGGACTCGGTGATTGGTGGTGTGACCATTAGATCAAGGAACAGATCTCTATGATGTGACTGTGGTGTGATGGTGTGGAGTAGCCCCATTTATAGTGCCATACTCTGGACTTCCTCCGATCCTTGGCCCTACGCCCATGTACCTCCAGGAGGTGGGATAATTTTTCGAATATAAACTCACGTTTTTATGCCGAGATTTTTTCCCCAGTTGTCACTCATTGTATCAGATTTGTGGACAGCACATTAAAACGCCATTGTGCGCGCTCGTTTTGATGTAATTTTGAAGAAATTCTGAGGCGTTACTGCCACCGATTTGACTGCCCGGCATCCATGATGTTTGCTAATGCGCATGCAGGCGGCGTTCACGAATTGCGCAAAAATTAAGACAGCACGGTGTGCACGGAGCCTTCCGCCTAGCTTCCAGCGCACACTGCGCTATCTTTAGGCTCCGCGCTGTCTTAATTTTTGCGCAATGCGTGAACGCCGCCTGCATGCGCATTAGCAAACAACATGGATGCCGGGCAGTCAAATCAGTGGCAGTAACGCCTCAGAAGTTCTTCAAAATTACACCAAAACGAGCGCGCACAATGGCGTTTTAATGTGCTGTCCACAAATCGGATACAATGAGTGACAACTGGGGAAAAATTCTCAGCATAAAAACATGAGTTTATATTCGAAAAATTTTCCCACCTCCTGGAGGTACATGGGCGTAGGGCCAAGGATCGGAGGAAGTCCAGAGTATTGACTATTGGCACTATAATAAATGGGGCTAGGTGTGGAGCAGTCTTGTCAGTCTCAAGCAAGTATCATCATATCTGCACATCATCAGGTATCCCAGTAGTTGCGATAATCGTAACCCTCCTCACCCGACGTAAAGCCTGTCGGGAGAGGAGGGTTACGATTATCGCAACAGTAGTATCCCACCTTGTAATTGGGCCTACACACCAGGCAGATGAGATACCTGGTTGGGTGACCTGGTTGGGTGACCTGGCATGTAACGTATAGTTCGTTGTACACAACACAACAGTACACTGAAGTCGTGTCACTGTATTGACAGTGACAGGACAGACAGACAGTACCAGTATCCTCCCCTGTCCGGTTTTCGATGTAGTATGCCTTTTTCTTTGAATTGAAAAAAAATAAAAATATTCCATAATCAACTGATGCCCTAATTACCTTCCTTTGTTTATAAGAAATATGCAAACATATATTAAAACGTGATTACTGATGGACATTGAAACTTTCACACCACGCACCGATCTTCGATGACTTCTATAGCGTCCCATTTGTTTTGAGTTTGACCTGTTTTCGATGCAAACAAGAAAGTATGGTGTCCGGGCGAAGCCATACGTGGAAGAAACATCTGCAGTGACTACAAGTGTTCTGTGAGACTTTATAGTGTATGACTCTATAGCCAGCAGTTTTCTTCATTTTATTCAACATATTTTTTATTTAGTTTTAAAAATAACCATGGTATTTTTCAAAAACTGAAAAAGAAAAAAAAATGTAAATAATTCTTGGCTTTCAAATCTTATTTTTATTTAGTTTTGTGTCTTTTTATGTTTCTTAACATTTATAATAAAGCATATAAATAAACAGTGATAATCGAATCACAAAGCTGAGGTTTAATTTTTTATATTAATAACAAAAATGATAGAGTGTTACAAAAACAAAATTATCCAGACTATTAGAAAATGATATAAGGCACGTGGCTTCTTTAAGCCTCTGTATTTTTTCCCCCAGAATGCTCAGCAGAATGTTCAGTCACATGATTTGATCATCGTGAATTGTGAATTGAAAAAGTGTTTGATGAAACTTTTTCGGTGGGAATTTTTTTTTGTTATGGCCCCGACAGTATGACATATTTTTGTACCTTGCAGAAATGCCTAAAATACCACAACTTTTTGCATTTACAAGTGCAACTAACCAGTGGAGCCTTACATGTTTCTAAGTTTTGGTCAAATGAGAGGAGACTCTTTGCTGCAAGTCAAACCACAAAAATTGTATCTAGGGACTGTTTAGTGTTTACATCGCGCGCAGAGAGGTGGTAATACTAAAAGATTTGCCTCGATTTCAGGGACGCCCTGAATACAGGGCGTCCTACGATAGGCATTCAATCGAGCTGCTGGATTAATTACGAAGCAGCTTTAAATTCCAAGTTTATGTGTTAACTAATTAACTACCACTAAACACAAAGGAAATACCTAAAATTGTGTACCTTTGAACGCATGATTCGTCTATAGAAATCAGAAGAACTGCATGCATGCATGCCTAGCCTGGAGGAATAAGGGTTACCGGAATAAGAACATTAGTAGATGAATGTAGACAGCGCCCTCTCTAGTTTATCACAAGCTCATTTCCATGGCTCCCGAGCGAGAAACAAGATGGCGCTGTTGAGTGTTGTTGATGAAAAAAAATCTTCAAAAACAGACTGTTGTGTCTCTGAAACAGCAACAAAAACACTTACTGCCGGTTTGATGCTTGTGTTCCATACCGTTTTTTTTAAGTGAACGAGTAAGTTTGTCAGTGTCAGTGTCTGTGGGCACTGGTACTAAACTAAATGGTAGATTAAGTTTGTTGTAAATAACTTGAAAAAATTGAATGATTGGACTTTTTGTTTTACCTTTCTTTTAAAGTTCCGTTGTTGTACTCGTACGGGACGGGCGGGCATGACGGGTACGCTACGGGTACAGTATAACCATGGTACAACGAAGTTATTAATACTGACGTATGGAGCTAAAATTAAACTACACACACTGACACTTTAAAGGGTGTGTACAACATTGGTAATTGCCAAAGACCTGTATCCAAACTTGATGTGACCTATTAAACATATACCGGTACATGAAATAACAGACCTGTGAAAGTTTAAGCTAAATCGGTCTTCGAAGTCATGAGAAAACAGTGAAAAAAAACCTTATGTGTTTTAACTTCTTTTCAAACATCGGAATTTATCCTGCACTGCAGGATAAAGACTATTATTTTACTCATTTCCTAAAAACTATGGCATTTCAAGCAAAACTATTTCAAGGGAAGTTTTCCACCATGACCATCTTTATACCATGTAAGTTATGTGCAAATCTGTGAACATTTATATTTTCATTCTTACCAATGTTGTACACACCCTTTAATGTTATTTATATAATTACTTATATTTTTATAAGTTGTAAGTTATAATAATGAATGTCAGACAACTCTTCCGGCGGACAACTCGACGGGTCGGACAACTCGACGGGTCAGACAACTCGACGGGTCGGACAACTCGACGGGTTGTCCGATCAAACGTAAGACAACTTGACTTTTGATCAGACAACTCGACGGGTGGATGGTAAATCCGCATGATGTCATGGCAGAAGATTCGAGCAACACGGTGCAGCTGACCGAAAGGAAGTGGGGCTGTTCAGCACGGGGGACGATCATATTGTACTGACTGGGCACGCACGGGCGTCCCCACGGGCTGGGGTTGGCTCGCAGGGGACACGCAAAGATGGCGGGGTTGTCCGGAGATTCACGTGAGGCGCCAGCTGACTGTGAACGGGGCGGGGGCGCGCACGAACGGGGGCCAGGCGTTCACACAACCTCCTATGGATGACACTGGCGAGCATGCGACTCGAATAATATGTTTTGTGCGATTCCAATCGATTGGCAGACTATTTAATTTAATATTGGCGTCTGTTTAATTTAAGCAAGGGTTTGTTTGTATTATTTCAACTTATTTATCTTTTTATAACCCTGTATTGTAGTTTTGTGCCAGTGAAAATGTGTAATAAAATAAATTTTCAGAACATTCATTCATAAAAACTGTCCAGGTCTAGACAAAAAATAAAAAACTGTCAATCATCATAGATGTGTCTGACTCAATAAAATGACCACTTACAAAATATTTCAATGGTGAATTTTTGAATAAAATCTACAGGCAACTTTTTTTTCACAACTCGAAAGCTTTGAAGCTCCGTCGAAATTCACTGTCGAGTTGTCTGACCTGTCGAGTTGTCCGACCCGTCGAGTTGTCTGACCCGTCGAGTTGTCCGACCCATCGAGTTGTCTGCCGGACGAGTTGTCTGAACTCCATAATAATTTCCTAAGTTATAATAAGTTATAGATTAGATTTAGAATAGATTACAATTAGATTGCACAAATTTTGGCACAAATAAATAGATCCATTGGATGGAGCACTATAGTATACTTGTTTTTTTCGAAATTTTGACATCTGCGGTTCACCTATATTCACCTGTGTATTCACCTGTGTTGTCGGGCTCCAGATAAGACTAAAAAGTCATATCAAATACACCACTGCACATACCTAAAAGGTTGTACTACACTAGCGTCTAGCCTAATGTCTGAATCTCTGTCTTCCCGACGCATAAAAGGCAATTTGCTATGAATTTCGGCACACCCTAGTTTAAAAAAAAAAATCCCAAACGATGCAAAAAAGAAACATCGCCCACTGGTTTTGCAATGTGTCAAAGATGAAAGAAAATAAAACATTTTAGAAAATATTTAATTGTATCTATGACCAATTCTATTATTATTTTTGTTTCAAAATCTATGTTTTTTGTGTCCACAATCAAGCAAACAAAACAAACTTTGTTATTAATAATAGTCACTAAACGCAGACCAGACTGGTGGTTGTGAAGGTCATCTGGTAATGTGACAGGTAAATGTGGATTGTAAAGCATCAACTTGAAGGCAATTTTCAAGCTGGTTTTTTGTTTCTTTTTTTTTTGTCATCTGGGCTTTTTTTTTAAACTGGGGTGTGTGGAAAATCATAGCAAATTGCCTTAACACGTCGTGAAGACGGAGATTTAATGGGGCGCTAGTACGACTGCAGACGTCAAAATTCCCCAAACGAAGTACAGCGCCCCAGTAAATGGCTCTAGGTAAAGGCCGGAGTTGCCTGAGCTGCTAAAATGGTTATCAAAGTATTTTAAATAATATTCTTAAAAGATATTGCTGCAGAGGATGTCAGAACTCATTTAAGTACTCAAACAAACAAAAAGTTTTTGTCAAAATTACCGATTTAATTCTGACCATTCTGGCAGATCAGGCGATTCCAACTTATACCCACATCCTTCAGCGATTCAAGAACCACTGCATGCAAAATTGATATTTCTTTTACTTTGTTTAATTTTAACTTTATATTTTACATTTTGTAAAAATGTAGTCAGAGTTAGTGGACCCAACAACACGTATTACATTTGGACATTATCTGGCAATACCATATGTAAATGTAGGGTCCCAGTGAATGCTCAATGTGTTTGTTGGTACCTGTGTATACAAATGCCTTAGAAGTTTTAATATCCAAAACAGGAAGTGACAAAAAATACTCCAAAATTTATCAAAACCCCCATTTTATACTTAAAACTCACCCAAGGTACACAGGAGATGTTGTCAGTTAATATGGTGGTGGCATAAGTGTCAGATAGGCCTAAGAGCAATTGTTGGCTCAAATCTGAACTTTTTCCAAAATAGACCATGCCATCATGACCACAGATTTGCACTTGAGATTGTTGGCAACTTTGCCAAATCTGCAGAGCCAGAAATTGAGGTCAATTTGTTAGTAGAGTCAAGCCATTTTGATGTATATCAGTAAATAGCACTTTAAGGAGTGTTTAGGAACATTAGACTGTCTACATCTATGCAACACATGGGACCAGACTGGTATTACAACAAATTTCATTCAATGTTAAAAGTTTCCAACATTGACAATCCAAACACACATCATTAAGATGAATAACAAACATAAGCAATAACAAAAGTGTGATTTTGAGATGGACAACATTTGAATATCATTTATGACTGATGTTTACCTCAATTTGGTAATAACACAAGAAATCTTTGGGAAGTAAAATGTAAACCAATACAAGTGTTTTACAAAGAGTAGTTTATTCTTTGTTTTGACTGAGGGAACATTTATAAATGTTTATACCAATAAATAATGTGAAACACCTGTAATTTTATCTTTTTTTCAGTAAGTTTGTTTCTACATGCAGATCTGACTAAAGTAGGAAGATTTGTAGCCATGCCAATTACACGAGTCCCCATCATACATAAGTTTGGGATTATTTCCCAATCACAGCGTGAGGAGCTTCAGGACAGATTGCTCCAGCAAACCTATCTTCAGAGTGTGAAAACCCAACGCCTCCCTCAAACTGCCAGGTATAGGCACTCAGTTGTGCAAAGTTTTTACTCTTAATGAAAACTCTTGATGCAAAACCAACACTATCAGGGAAATGGATAGCTTTATCTGTATGTTAACAATTTTTGTTTTCCAATTTACAAGGAAAATGTGAAATTTGATCTAAAGCTACTTTTTGGTCACACAGGAACCCATTGGATCTTTCAGAAAGCTTTATTCAACAGTTCAATGGCGCTACAAGTCTGGATGAGAAAGAAAGATTAGAAGGCTTGGCCTTCAAAATGCTCAACAGAACCAAGGTAAAGAAACAATGTTTTGATGTCAGGATCTCTTTTGGCAAACAAAAAGTTAACTGAGATAGATATATTTGGAATGGGAAACTAGGCGCAAGTTTGAATCTTTGGTCCCAACCATTTAAAACTTCCAGCTTGACTTACTTTTTCTCTGATGTAATGGCCTGTAAAAAGGAAACTGGTAAAAATGGCTTCACACAAATTTGTTGTTTATCTTCTTCTTTTGCTCTGCTAATGAATCTTTTTTAAGTCACTTTGTCAAAAAAAAAAAAAGATTTATGTTGTTTTCTTGTATTGAGACATTGACATTTCATTATTGAACTATAAGGCAGTGTCTCAAAAGGTTGGAACCTTTTTATTGGATCGGATAAGTATTCCGGCACATGCACATGGACCATTCCATTAGTTCTATGGGAACATTCAGAATACTAATGTGTGTACTCATTCATGTAGGATTGCTCCTGTGCTTTAGCACAATGATGTGGTCTTGCGAAACGTTCTGGGGGTCCAATGGATTGCAGGCGTGTGCCGACAAAAACGTTCTTTTGCACCTGGAAGGTGCCCAACCTTTGAGACACTCCCCAAGTACCTGATAAGATATCCTGAATTTCTGGACATGGTTATTGATTGACTAATATAAGGTAACTTAGTAACCTTATCCATCTGATTTGCTTAACTCTATGTATTGTTTCATTTCATAGAGAAGAGCAGGTATCACTGAGGGAGGTCGAGGTAAGAATGTTGACATCCCAAAAGCCTGGACAGAACTCTCCATGCTTGCACAATGCAGAGGGAAAATACAAGAAGGTAAGCTGAAAGGCCTTGAGAAGTATTTATTCTACATCTCATGATTTATTGCAAATTTGCTTTGGCTTCCAACAGTATCCTTCTGGAAGTTAATTTGTAGCACAGGTTGTACAGATTTTGTTGGGATATTTCTAGACATTGTTCACTTGTTTAACAACTTTTTTTAGAGGATTCGAACTGCTTCTAGCCATTGGACTAGATTGGTGGTCCAGTGGTTAGACATCTGCTCTAGCAAAGCAAGGGTCATGGGTTCGAATCCCACCCGGGTGATTTGCCTGTGGGTTTTTTTCCACAGAACTCAGGAAAGTAATGAGTATACAGTGCTTAATACACATTGGTGTCAGGGTAAAAATAAACTATATTTTGTTTTGTTCAATAATCACATGAAGGTGTTGAGTAATCACAGAGCAGAGAACATAAAATGGCTGTTGTTATCAATCTGAGGGAAATACTTGCCACTTGAGATGGTTTCGATAGATTTTGGATTGTTTTGTAGCCAAAATGAATGAATTGGGTCAGGGTGAACTTAGATTATGGGGATATATTTCAGGGAGAGAGTTGTTGAACCTTCTTCAATAATCATGATTATGATTTTGATGTTGCCAACTTTGCTGTTTTTCTATCAATATTCTTCACTGAGCAGAGTGTCTGGACATGCTGATCGTATCCCTCAGCCAGGCTCCATTAGCTACTCCCCATATTGCAAGTCTTTTCTACTTAGCTGAGACCACATTGTATTGGTTACGCACTGATGCCATGGATCAACCTTTCCTGAGAATAGGGGAGATCAAACTCCTGAAGATGGGACAAGGAGTGTTCTTGAGATTGTACTATCATAACATGGCTGGCCACCTCAAGGGTTACACAGACTATAAGAATAGACTCATCACTTATTTAGCAGGTATGTCTAACCACAAGCGTATTTAGATAAATAGAAACTAGAAGTACCACATCAACTTGAATAATTCATTTATCATCAGCTGCTGATCAGATTCCTGTCTGGACTGTAATGAATATGAAGAAATTTAACAAGACTGGTTCATATTTGATGACTTCCAGAGAATTCAAGTAAATTCAAGCTTTTTGAATCCACAGTTACACAGTTTTATATGATGGCATATTAAAGTTAGGGTCATAGATTGTTTTTTGTCAACAAAGTGCTGATTTATTGGCCAAGTTATCACTAGAATTACGATAAAGTTCACCTGTGAAAGCTACAGCTGAGTACTTTTTGAGAATACAGCTAAAAAAATGTTCCTGTATTTTTATCAAGAATGTTGAATCATTCACGTTTAGCAAGGTGACAGCAGGTACCAACCGCATCTCTGGCCACAGTATTCACAAACAGACACCCCAGAAATGTTGAATCATTCACGTTTAGTAAGGTGACAGCAGGTACCAACCGCATCTCTGGCCACGGTATTCACAAACAGACACCCCAGAAATGTTGAATCATTCACGTTTAGCAAGGTGACAGCGGGTACCAACCCCATCTCTGGCCACAGTATTCACAAACAGACGCCCCAGAAATGTTGAATCATTCACGTTTAGCAAGGTGACAGCAGGTACCAACCCCATCTCTGGCCACAGTATTCACAAACAGACACCCCAGAAATGTGAATCATTCACGTTTAGCAAGGTGACAGCAGGTACCAACCCCATCTCTGGCCACAGTATTCACAAACAGACACCCCAGAAATGTTGAATCATTCACGTTTAGCAAGGTGACAGCGGGTACCAACCCCATCTCTGGCCACAGTATTCACAAACAGACACCCCAGAAATGTTGAATCATTCACGTTTAGCAAGGTGACAGCGGGTACCAACCCCATCTCTGGCCACAGTATTCACAAACAGACACCCCAGAAATGTTGAATCATTCACGTTTAGTAAGGTGACAGCAGGTACCAACCGCATCTCTGGCCACGGTATTCACAAACAGACACCCCAGAAATGTTGAATCATTCACGTTTAGCAAGGTGACAGCGGGTACCAACCCCATCTCTGGCCACAGTATTCACAAACAGACGCCCCAGAAATGTTGAATCATTCACGTTTAGCAAGGTGACAGCAGGTACCAACCCCATCTCTGGCCACAGTATTCACAAACAGACACCCCAGAAATGGGAATCATTCACGTTTAGCAAGGTGACAGCAGGTACCAACCCCATCTCTGGCCACAGTATTCACAAACAGACACCCCAGAAATGTTGAATCATTCACGTTTAGCAAGGTGACAGCGGGTACCAACCCCATCTCTGGCCACAGTATTCACAAACAGACACCCCAGAAATGTTGAATCATTCACGTTTAGCAAGGTGACAGCGGGTACCAACCCCATCTCTGGCCACAGTATTCACAAACAGACACCCCAGAAATGTGAATCATTCACGTTTAGCAAGGTGACAGCAGGTACCAACCCCATCTCTGGCCACAGTATTCACAAACAGACACCCCAGAAATGTTGAATCATTCACGTTTAGCAAGGTGACAGCAGGTACCAACCCCATCTCTGGCCACAGTATTCACAAACAGACACCCCAGAAATGGGAATCATTCACGTTTAGCAAGGTGACAGTGGGTACCAACCCCATCTCTGGCCACAGTGTTCACATACAGACACCCCAGAAATGGGAATCTCAAAAAGTCACCTTTAAGCAATCTTAGGAGACTCAAATTTTGTGACATACTTTGATTGATTTCCAATCAACGGTGGCATTTCAGACGAAATAAGTCTGCAGGATGCTTACTACCATTACCATCCTTATAACAAGTAAGCTTTCAGGGAAATCACCAAGGTATAACCCTACCTTTAAAATGAAAACTATTTCATAACAGTTATTGTGTAATTTACAGGGAGTCTTCAGTATCTCCTATTGTGCCCCTGACTTTCATAGATTAAGCCGAATTCAAAATAATATTATCTGTTTGTTTTACTTTTTAAAATGGACACATTTAGCATTGTGGAAGGTAAGAATAGCACTCTGAGTGAATACATGAACTCACTGCCTTCATTGTGATGCATGCTGCTAGAAAAACACCCACTGTCATGATGGCTATATTTCACCAATTGCATGGCACAGTGTGACATTGTTGATGTGTCTGTTACCCATCGTATACGAAAGGCACATAGACTTCGATCACGTTACAGCAGTCCCTTATTTTTTATTTAATTTCTCTTTTCCCTCCAAATCAAATCATTTTAACTAACAACAGCTAGAAGGGCCGTGCCTTGGCACAGTGATTGAGAGTGTATTCATACTTGCCAATAGACCTTAGTACTGATGACGTCACAAGTTTGGTTACCACTTTGCAGAAGAATGGGAAACCATTGTGTCTCTGCTCAACTGTTGGAATCGCATTACCCTATTACAGCACTTTAAGAAGCAATGCAGTAAGCAAACCATGACGTCATCAGTTCAGGGATCTGTTTCATACAGGGTACATGACCAGAGATGGTGGTAGCATTTTATAGGTTTTAGTCAAGCTACTTCTCAGCTGGTAGCTGATTTTTCATTTCTTTTCAAATTTAATGAATAGCTACAGAGAACTGAAAAACACTGTAAAAAGTTTAATATGTTTGGCCATTTCCTCTCTTTTCCAATAACAAAGTTTCAAATCTATAATAAGAATCACAATAATGAAAAACAGCAAATATTGTATGTGCTAGTGATTCTGACAATCTGAATTATCCACACAGGTGTAAGAGAGTGTGAAGAGGCCTACAGCCCCTACCCAGGGGTACATCTCTGTCTGCGCTTCATCTCTGAAGTGGGCAGATTGGTTGTGCAGGATATACTGACTGATGACCCTGACATGCCCAATGCTACACCCCTGGCCACACCCCTGGCCACACCCCAGGCCACAATCAAGAAAACTTGGGTCTCATCACAGAGCAATATGGATGAGATGACATCACACAAAGAGCCTGATGCAACGTCTGAGTTTGATGCCGCAAGCGGCCGTCATCCAGATCAGGTACTTAAAAAAGAAATCTACAAATAGACACCTATGATGCAAAGTCAGTCATGTGTTGTTTCAGATCTATTTTGTACAAGTATTTTTCTCTGAGTGGGGTCCATATGCAAATCTTTTCATAATGCCATTTTGCAAATATTTTTATAGGTATCTTGGACTCTTTTTCTGTTATCAAAATTGTGAATTTTTCTTATAATCCCTGCAAGCTGGAGGCATAAGGCAAAAAAGCTGATTCTTGAATTTAGAATATTTATTTTGAAGCAATCTATTCAGAAATGTAAATGTCCTTCCAACAGATTTTGGAGGAGGATGAAGAACTCCCCTCCCCTAGCCCCTCCCCTAAGCTGCCATTTATGAGTCCAGTAGATACACCCATTAATGCAGATGGCAACACTGTCAAGCCACGAACCCATACAGGCTTCCAGAGCAGTATACATGACTTGAGTCCAACACTTTGGCACAGCCTGGACGTATGGCGGTGCGTTGTTCATCTGAGTGGGGGATTTAAGGAGGCTGTGAGGGCGCTGTCAATGTGTGGTAGTACGCTGTCTACTGAACACTGGTAGGCAAACTTGGTTGTTTTAAACTAGTACAATAAAAGATCCTTTTCCTGAATTTAAAATCTGAGTATTCAACCTTTTTAAACTTACTGCACTTGAGGTGCCCTGGTTGCCGCTTCCCAGGTTGTTTCAACCTTTTTAAACTTACTGCACTTGAGGTGATGCCCTGGTTGCCGCTTCCCAGGTTGTTTCAACCTTTTTAAACTTACTGCACTTGAGGTGCCCTGGTTGCCGCTTCCCAGGTTGTTTCAACCTTTTTAAACTTACTGCACTTGAGGTGCCCTGGTTGCCGCTTCCCAGGTTGTTTCGCAAACTTGGGTGTGATCCCTGGCTACATGGCAGTTAAACGATTATATGGCTTTTGACTGGCACCCCCCGCACAAAGATATTTACAAAATAGGGAGACTGCCAGCGTAGGGCTAGATAGCTCAGTTAGTAGAGCGCCGGCATGTTGTTAATCCGGAGGTCGTTGGTTCAAATCCCGCTCTGTAAATTTCTCTTTGTTCAACCCCAAATCTTTTTTTATTTTTTTTTTATACTCTTCTTAAGTGCAGTACAGTGTATCAATAAGTGTGCATTTCTAATTGTTAATTTTTTCACTGTTGTAAGCATTGGTAAGGCTGGTAGCTACCATTATTTTTTTCATTTCCTTCCATTCTTTTGTTTCCCTAAATTTTGTCTTAAATGGTTGTCAGCAACATTTTTGAAAGATACTTTTTGTGCTATGTAGTAATAATGAGCCTAAATGAATTGAACATTGAAACTGAATTGGACTTTTCGACAAACTCTGCCTCTATCTTTCTTGGTACAGGGTGGATGCCCTGTGTGCATTACGAATCATCGCTGAAACAGCAAAGAATGATATCACCGTCCTTAAAACCCTGCAGAATTTGGCCAGGGGAGTACTTCCAATTACCACCCCAATGCCTAGAACCCAAAACTCTCCCGAAGAAGACATAGAGGAGAGTAAAGAGACTGAAGACGTTGAGGACAAGTCAGAGGAGAATGAGCTGGAGTCCATTGTCAGTGGCTTGAGTCAAGGTACTTTGAGTGATTTCCACTCTGCTGATTTCAAGCTGACTGATGAGTCCATGCATCAATCAGGAAAGAAAGGGACCCGACTCACACTCCAGTCTGATTTCACAGATGGCAAGCATTTGAGTGACCTCAGTGGAGGCTCATTCTTAAAGTCAACAAGGAACACATCAACATGTGTCTTCATCGATACGCCACAGGAGAAACATGCTGAGCTACTGACTAGCCCCAGCAGTTTTGGCCAGAAGGCATCCCATGGGAGCACCCCGTCCACTCTCCCCAATTTCAGCAGTGGTCGAGAGAGCTTGAACTCTGCAGGTGACATCCCACTTCCTTCTGGCTTAGATGTACCTTCAGGTTCAATTGGAGACAGTGACCTTGAACCTGGAGATGACAGTGAAGTGGATGCCAATGAGAATGATGTGACAAAGATAGTGTCGTCATTACCTCCAGAATCTGGTCAAATGCTCCCTGATAGCATCAAGCTCAAACGAGAAGTCAGTTTTGACATTGAGCCAGCAGATAGAGATGAAGAAGATGAAGAGCTCCCAAAGAAGTCAAACTTGAGGGGAGGTTCTGGACGGAGTGAGGGAACAAGAAAGAGTAACAGTGCTAAGTCTGTGACTATTGATCCTGTGCCTAATATGGCGTACTACTCAAAAACTACTGGCAGTATTGATAACAACAAAGCAGCCAATACTAAAGGAGCCTCTGATCTAGCAGCCCAGCATGTGAGCTCAAAATTCATTCAGACATATTTTATAATGGGAAAGCAAAAATAATATGCAGAAATTTATTATATTTATTGAATTTCACCAAACGATTGCATGACAGCAATAGTGTCTCAAAAGGTATTTTTTCTGATTAATATACTCGTGTACACGTACTTGAATTAGAGCAAATTGTCATATTTTCAGTACTGTACATAAACAAAGAAACAAGATCAATGAAGACTTTGTCAAATTGGGACACACTTGTTTGTCAACCCTGTAAATCAAGAACTTCTCTTTGATCTCCCATTGTTTGGGTTTAGTTTTTCTTTAAGGGATGTCCCCATTGGATTCAAACATGAAAGCAAAGCAAGGACGTCGTCCTTGCTCTGTAAAAACATCCAGATCCCTTTTGTTACCCAGTTACAATGGGGTAGACATGCTCAACAAAAAGATCAAAGTGTTTCTTTTGTCTCCCTATGAATATAACATGATTTGTGTTTCTATGTTTAGTTGTTGGAGGCCCAAGGGCTCGGTGGTTGGCCATGGGAAGTAAGCTTTACATACACTGAGCTCATGTCTCATCTCTGTCTTCATGGCAACACATCAGAGATTCAACGAACTGCCCTCGTTGGCTGCAAGAAGAAAGGTTACGGGCCTTACATGTCTAAGGGTACCAGGGTCAGAGGAAACGAGGAGGAATGGTACAATCTGGTGAGCGCGGGGCTGTTAGACTTGGCAGAGTACCATGGAAAAGTAGACAGTGATGAAGCTAAAGGTATAACATTAACAACACTAACATAAATCAGTTTGCACCAAAACCAATAAACAGGTAGTGTTTAACCAACTCCCTTTCGTTTTCATGTGTAGACTCATCACACTGGGGTTGGCGAGTCCGCTATGGCGCTATTTTGGGTCTTATTAAGGTCACCCGCTGCACCAGTACAGAGAAACTCCAAGAGGGTATGAGGACAGTTGCTTGGAATGCTGTCATGAGGTGCCACTCTAAGGAGAAAGACCAGAGGGTTCTTGAGGCATTCAGAGTAGGACAGGTATAATCATTATTTCTTGTTCCAAATAATCATTGTATATTTTGCCTTTTTTAAAATCTGATGTATGAGTTTTTTGTTGAGGTGCGAGAGTTTCAAATCAACAGAACTTGGGTGTTGATTGGTGTTTTTTGTGAGCACTGTCTCGGGAATGAAACTGATTTTACTGACTACTTTTGTGTTAAATACCTGCTTTATCTGGTGTAGTGTCTTAGAGAAATTAGATAGTTCATATGGGTTTCATGTACAGGTACGTTGAAATTAACGTTAACATTTAATCAATCAACCTAAACAATAAATTAGGACTCATATGGATTCACTGATTTTGATAGAAAACAACTATTTATCAGGGATGGGATTTCTGTTTTTAACCGGAAATCCAGGTTTTTTTGCCCCCCCCCAAAAAAAAAATAATAATAATAAAAAAAAATTAAAATTGTTTTTGTTTGGTTCAAAACTTAAGATCAAATTCATTTAAAAATGAAGATAAAACCATATACAACGCCCCAGATTGCAGATTGGGGTTTTTAAAACCATAAATGTTATTCGTGGGCTTCGTGCTCACAAGTTTTCGAGCTCGCAAGCTTTCATGCTTTGCACTCGAGGGTTCAGGGTTTTTTTCTACAGCCTTCCACATCCCTGATTTATAGATTTTATTATCAGGAGAACACATTTAAATTAGTCCACTGGTGAGGTGTACAGGCTCCTGTATGCTGTTAAATGTTCATGGAATCAGGAAGTCTTTTTGAGGATATTTGGCAAGGGATGTTCCATAACAGTCGCAACTTTTTTGATTGTTATTAGGTTTTGTTTTTTGTTTTGGAGTAGGGAGGAATTTATTCAAACATTGACCTGCCTTTTTAACTGGATCCTCTACTCAGGTTGAAGCTCATATAGAAACCCAGATGCAGAAAGCTATGATTTCTCGCTCCATTAGTTCTAGACTTGCAGCAGGTCTAGCAGCCGCCTACCTGCCACCTCTTGCACCTCCTGTTGAAGTGACTAAGAAACCCCCTCGTCATAAAGTGGAACTGCCTAAGCCTAAACAGCCACTGAGAATTGGGCCAAACAGGCTCTCTCTAAAGTAAGTTTAAAGAGGAAATACTGTATATAGTGTATAAAGTGAACTAATAGTAGTATTTAGTTTGCGTTGTAAGCTGTATTAAATATTCCTCACATTTTTGTAGTGCAAGTAGCCGAGTAGAACACTTTCTATAGTATGATAATTTTCTTCATTTTTGAAGTAACAAATATGCAATTAGCATATCCTGACAGTCACCACAAACTGATACACACAGACCATACTAGTAAAAACTAACAGTCAAACAAAATGGTGTCTGAAGTTGAAACACAACTATCCTTCGAAATTTCAGAGTGTTTTCAACTAGTTTTCTTACAGTGGACACTTCATGCTTGAAACTTGTTTAACTGTATAAATATACTGTTTTTGAATGTTTTACATTTTGCTTGACCTAGATTATTAAGCAATAAAGTAAGAATGGTTTTAGTTACTTCATGAAACCAAAATAAAAGCAAAGAAAACAATTTGCATTTTCACAAATAAACACATTCCAATGTATTACAGCACTCTGTGTGTATCACTTCCTAAAAAAGGAGGTTGGCACACACAAAGCTTGTTTCATTTCAGGTAAACGGTTTTGGGGTGGGGTTTTTTCACATTTAAGCTTGGTGCGCGCCATGCATTACAACAATAAATGCAACTTATGTGTCGATTCGCCATAACAAAAATGATCACCATCATGCAAAGGCTGCAATGCATAATTATTGAAATTAAAAAAGTAAAAGCTCTGGATACTTTGAAACTTCATGAAATTGTAGGCCTTGACAAGTATTGTTTAATTATGTAAACAAAACTGAAAACTAACAAGAAAATGGTTTTGTTCAAGGTATCATTGGTGATATATCTGATGAAATCAGTTATCTTTAAACAATTTTTAACAGTTTGGAGTCACTAGAAATCCTTTGAAGACTTGAGGGATTTTTCAGTCTGATATATAGTACCTGGGATTGGTTTGTTGCAGCTTCCATTTTACTTCATTCCTATGAAATTTATTTGTCAATTTGTACTTTTGTAGAAATGAGATTTTATTGGCCACAGCTCTTGATGAACAACCAGTTAATTTCAATAAAAGAACGAGCTTGGACCTCAAGAGAATTGTGGAGGATCAGGTGAGATTGTCAATGTTTTCTGAAATAGAATTCCTTTAATTTGTCCTTGTCTTCTGTATTGATGTTCACAATTACCACAAACTGAATGTTGTGTGTGAATCCTTTGCATTCACGATTAGAAGAAAAAATGGCACTTGTAACAAACTCCTTCATACAACTACTGTCATTTTGACCCATGCATTTGTTAAAATATATATGTTGATGCTTCTTATTCCAGTGGCGGAAGGAGCTCCAAGAAAAGCTGGAGGAGGAAGAGAAGGAAAAGGAGAAAGAATTAGAAGATGAGCAAAAGATGGAAGAGGCTCAACAGAAGGAACGCTCTGTAGAGAAAGCTTGTAAATTTGCAAAGTCACCCATGGTTACCAAATCACCAACTAGGTAACTGGGAAATCAACCACCGTATGACCATGGGTTTCAAAGTACTAAAAAAACACCAACAAGTTTGTCTATGGAGTTTACATGGCTTAATTGGTAGGCTTAATTGGTACCCATTCGCTACTTGCATGGATCCGCCACAGGCGTGTAGAGCCTCTACTTCATGCTTCATTTGTATTATATTTATGTATCTGTTTAGATGAATGTGTCATTACATTACGGTGACATGACAATACAGAGTTATATAATGCTTCTATTCACTGCTGCCCCCAATTCAAGGCTCTTCACGCAAATGGCTGACCGTGCAAGGTAACCAACCATTGGGTACCTACCACATTGCCCACCTAGCTATACATGGATACTTAATTCTCAAACAATGCATTTTGCTATTGATGGATCTACATACTTTTCTTTGAACTATGTATAAAAGAAATTTGTATAAGTGTCCAAAATTTGCATTAAGATTTATCTGTCGGCGTAGTTTAAAATGTTTAAAGTTGTAAATAGCTATTCTTCACAAAATTTATCACATCCGTCCAGGTTGATGCTTTGAATTATAACTCACTGAACAGAGTGACAATAAAAAATGTATTTTTCTTCCATAAAACACAGTCATTGCAGTATTTGCGGGGGAAAATTACATGAATGTCCACCCAGTTTGTAACTTTCATTCATTTATTACTTAATACTTGACTGTGTACAATGTAGCATGACCATAGAGTACAAATTAGACTATGACTGGAAGATATAGAATTGGCCTAATGGGACAACATGTACCTACACAAATGTACACAAATTTACAACTTTTGCACAGTGGAAACATCTGATATATTACCACGGAATTAAAACAGCACAGTTCTGAGTCCATGTACAAGCACACAGTTCTGAGTCCATGTACAAGCACAAAGGTTAGCTGAGCATTAAAGAGTTTTATTTTGCAGATCCAGATTACAATTATTGTTTATTCAGTTCTATTTAGAAAAAAGGTATTTCTCAAATCCTATCAAGTTAATCCCATGGTGCTTTTCTTATAAATGACAGCACCTCAAAACTGTTTGTTTTTAGCAAAGGTTGCTTTTTTTTTATGTATTTTGGTTCAGCCAAGACTAAAGAATGCTACATACAGTTATTGCATGTTGCAAAGCCGAGGGTGCCATTTGCCCCTGAGGGTTTTCAAAACTCATGGACCCCACCACACAGTGTGCAATTGTTTTGTTATATCATATCATGGTAATAGATTGGAGGCCATTTTCAAACAAAATTGGCAAAAGCACAAACAGTAGGGAATGTGGCCGTCGTTGACAGAAATACTGCTTCATACATATAATAATAACCTCTATTCCACAAGGTGGTGGAAACGACCAACGGTGAGAACCATCAAGGTAATGTGTACCCCATGGGGTACATCAGTCATGTCTCCCTGAGCTTTGTAAATGCATCTTTATAGCACATCACATTATTGGTTTTCGACCCCAAAAATTCACAACATCAGACGTCAAAATTGTACAATTTCTTTTGAAAACATGTCTGAACTCTACAAAATTTACATCTGGTTTGTAGTTATAAATTGGAAGTTACTGAGAATAAACACGACATAAAGCACCTTCACCAATACCAAAACAAGTATTTCTTCTCATTGTCTAATTTGTCTTACTGGCTATACCCTACACTGGTTACCATCCTTGTCCCCAATGTTATTCAGTTGTTGCTTTAACAACTGTATAGCAAAAATACTTTAAGATTCTGCACTGTTTAGTACAAGCTGTGCCTTAACTGCTTATGTATTTATATTAGTGTTGATTTCTTGTTTAAGACAAAGAACAGCACAAAATAAGAAATGAGTCTAAAGAAACTCAGAATGCTCATTCACTTTATGAGAAACACTGCATTCCTGCAATGATAGTTCCTCTTTGTCACAATACCAGCCATTCTAGCATGCTCCCATGAAGAACACTGCATCAGCATCGTCATCTGGGGAACAATCAGTGGTATAACTTCAAGGCTTTCTTTTTAAGCTGTTCCTCCTTTTGTGCCAAAATGCATTTGAAACCTCCAAAACTACAATCCAAAGCGAAAAGTATATTACAAAAACTGAACATCTC
This sequence comes from Leptasterias polaris, assembly GCA_037783415.1. Lineage (NCBI taxonomy): Eukaryota > Metazoa > Echinodermata > Asteroidea > Forcipulatida > Asteriidae > Leptasterias > Leptasterias polaris. Next base: position 559,321 of record JAZGTN010000164.1, read on the forward strand.
CCACAGAAAAAACTACAAAGCATTTGACAACAATCACAATAAACGGTACCACTTTGCATCCATCATTTTACAATTTTTTTCATTTGATTGTAATATTCCATTTAACTGTAGCGCAATGTTGAGTTTGCCCTGTGTGCCATGGTGCGTTATGTTGAATTCTACAACTTGATAATCACACTTGACACACACCATGAGAAGTGCGTGTGAAGTCGTAAAAGTCTGCTCGAAATAAACAACGCACCCAACACACAGGGCAGATACAACATGGCGCATATTACCGGGAAAGGGTCTATTGTTTTTAAGTACCTGATACCACCCCAAAAAATGTTTCAACATGTGAGTTGTCATTCAGGCTTGTACTGAAAACAATTTGAGTCAATTAATTTGTTAGTTTTTAAACTACCCTCAAAATGGACGGAAAAAGTTACCTAACTTTTTCTTCCATTTTTAAGTGAATTTGGGCGTAATGCAAGTAAAGATTTAATAGTAATAAACAACTCAACTTATTTTCAGTATAAATCCTCATGTCCATTCCATTTTGGAATACTTTAAAGTGACAATACGTACAATATAAGTAGTACATAAGTAGTACACTTTTTTGTGCTTTCTTGCACACTATACAGACAGATACTTCAATACAATTGTTATATTTCTGAGGTCAATATACACTTGGCTTGGGCTCAGGCTTAAGTTCCCTCAGTGACTTTGAAATAGTGTGCTTTCAGTACGGATGCAAAGATAGCCGAAGCCGAGGTGGTGGTTTTGATATTAAGGACATAGCTGTACATGGGGACTTGAACAATAATGATCTGGTACTCCAAACTGCATAGTATCTTCATACAGATGTCTCCCGTTCCAATCTCTTCCCTTTTCCAACATCCACTGTCTTCTTCTCCCCATTCTGTCCTGTTACACTTTCCAGTTCTGGCCCCAAATGCCACTCGGCATCACGGGCCACCACCATTGGTCCAGCTACGTTGGGATTACTCTTTGATTTCCGTCGACCTCGTTTGACCTCTCCAGAGCTCAAGACAACCTCAGGGTCAGACTCGACCTCTCGCTCCTCACGGACGAATGCTCGCAGCTCTTTCTCTCGGGCTTGAACATCTTTTACAGACTGAATACTAGATGGTTCCATTTCATAGTAGGGATGCTGTCGTAGTTTGATTTGAACTTTGACCTCGACACATGCTTCTCGCTCATTGTGGATATCATGGCTGAGCTGAGTATTCTTGCGCTGAAGATGAGATTTTTATATTCCATGAAAAGATCAGTAAAGGTATAAATCAACCAACTAAAACTCTAAGAAGCAGGCACAGATCCAGGAATTTTACTTTGGGGGGTGTTAAAACAAGATGAGCGGCATCCATGGAGAAAAGCAAAGGGCCTGGGCCCAAATTTATGGCTCTGCTAACTGCCAAATTCTGCGCTTACGATCAACATTCTCCGCTTACAGGGCAAGCGCCAATTTTCTTTGCTAGCTGTGTAAGCGAAAAATGACTAGTAACATAGACCAAGCGCACAGGCAAAAATTCCCTGCTTACCTGTGTAATATGCTTGACGTAAGCGCAGAATTCCCTGCTTCCGTTAGCGCCGATTCTTTGCTTACGGTAAGCAGAGCCATGAAATTGGGCCCTGGTGATGGAGGTTGATGATTATAGGTAGGATGCAAGGGTGAAATAGGAATTAATTTGTAAACATTCAATGGTATCGTTTTGGCGCTCAATAAGCTCTACATGGCAAAATAGTGGATGACATGTAAGGCATGCTCTGCCAATCAAATGGCGAGGATCTATGTGTCTCTATAGTCAGTGAGTGGCAATTTTTACCACCATGTAAACAAAGCTCTCTGGTGGACTAAGGGCAATCATGATGATGCAAACTGTGGGCTTTTTGTTCAATACATTGTTTTAATGTAACGAGAGCAGGGAGAGGGGGTCTGGATCTGCATCTAAGAAGATCTTTAGGTCTGAAAGATTTCTTGAAAATTTCACTTTATTTTGAGGAAGAACACATGATTAAAAAACTGTGGTAAACTATTTCATATAAATAGTGATATCATGGATCAAAATTACACCTTGAAAATGTACACTTTTTTTGTTCCCCCAATTTTTTTATATTTTCTGCAGACTGACCTCTAGTTCTTGGTTTTCTCGTATGAGTCTGTTCAGGATAGTCTGCAGCTCCCTGTCATCTTCATCTTCCTGAGATTAAACAATGTTAAGGAAAAAATGAAACTTGACTAGAGAACTTTTTAAAGCAATTTTGCTCTGGTAAGTAGGAAGTGGTTGCCTAAACAAATATCTGGTTAAAAGAACAGCACAGCAACCCTTAAAGAGCTCCTTCAAGAAACGGCAACAAATTATCTTTGAAGAAATTCATTTGAAATGTTTTCAATCAATAAGGAATTTGAGTTCACATGAGATTAAACAGATTTTAATTGTGTACAAAACAATCATTTGTAATACCCTTCTCCGGTGCTTTTCGGAAAGATTCATGAAAAGCCCTGTTACGTCATCACTCATATTACGTCATATGTGGGAGCTCTGTTTTGTATAGCCGCTTTGTTGCAGCATGGAGGTATAACAAAGCAAACTCCCACACATGACGTCAAAGTATTGTCATTTTGACGCAGGCCGTCAATGGCAAAAGTGTTTCTAGTTTTTCAAAACCTTTAGGCTTGGGCCTAATTTTTTGATTGATAATTACGGACAATTCAGAAGTGTACAAGTATCTAAATTACATTTCAATGATAAACAAACACATTATCAAACAGTTTCAATAGCATTCTCCTTAAAAGAAATTTCGTTCAAGTACCTGTTTAAGGGTGAAAAGCTACGGCAGTTGATTATTTCCCAAACCCTATAACTAGCGTATAAAATCAGAACCAGGGGCCAATGTCATAGAAACACTGAAAAACAAAGTCCATGCGCTGGTAAACACTAGATCTTCTTTTTCTCAGTTCAATTCAATACTGATCAAATTAAGGCATGACTGAAAATATAGTCTGGTGTCTTTTCAGTAAAATGAAAACCAGAGGTCACAACTACTATTGCATGTGGGATACTAGACAAAGAAGGTTTACTGATCTGAACAGATAAAGGATACACTATCACTGCTGCTATCAGATGACATGAGGCTATCAGTGCTGTCCATGGGGTATGTACGACAATGATGGGAGTGTGCCTCGCAGATCTCCTCTTTTAACCTTTGTACCTCCTGTCTCTCAGCCTCAACTCGCTTCAATAGCTCATTGTGTATAGATTGAAGCTCCTCCTGCTCAGCCATGACCTCAGCTTGAGACAACAGCAACAGACGGATCATTTCTGATGAAAGTACAGAGACAAAATCACAATCAAATTTATCTGTCAATTTGTTCTTTTATTTTTTCTTCTTATTAGTGTTTTGAAAATTTTGTTTGTGCATTTGGCAACTTTGCTTATAAGTGGTTACAAACAAGAAGGTATACGACCTACCTAGATCTTCCTCGTCCTGTTTCTTAGCTTCAGTATCCTCCAAGAAGACTGATTCATCTTCATCCTCCTCACCCTCATCTTCCTTGACTTTCTCGGTCTCTACCACATCTTTCTCTTTCTCCTTAATCTCAACCGCAATCTTAGGAACGTCTTGAGTCCTGTCAACTGTCAAAACTTCCTCCTCATCAACTTGCTGGACATCTAATGGAGTCCTAGGTGCCTGTCTCTTCTTTGGTGTCCTGTCCAGTGATTCCTTGTCTGGATCCTTAACTTCTTGAGATGTACCTTTTCCTGTTGACACGACTTCTGCATCTTTATGTTGGGTTTTTGGTGTTTCATCATCTTTAGTTATCTTTGTCTCTGTGTCTTTATCAGTTTCTTTTTGTTTGTCTTTCTCTCTCTCCTTTCCCTTTTCTCGCTCTTTCTCCTTCTCTTTTTCAATGGCAGCAATTCTTGTTTCAGAAATGCGTCGACTCACTCGTAACTGGGAGGTCAAAATGTATAAATTAGGAAAAGCTATTTTTAAAAAACCTTTTAAAAAGATAAAAAATTAATGAAAAAGGTAGACTATGATCATATGATGATATATTTGTCAACTTGTGATATACATGTATATTCCAACTTGTGTAACTGTTCTAGGCCAATACGTATTGTCTAGACTAATAACGCTAAAGGTGCAGAAATTTTAAGACGACGTTTCTTACTTTTCTCTTGAGCTGTGTGACTATTCGCTGCACCTCCCACAATTGTTCTTCAGTCAACTGTAAAAACAAGTTGTTTTAAATAAACACAAAATATAAACTCATGAGACAAATCAATGCATAGATTAGCATGGGATGTTAGAAATGTGTCAGTTCTGTAAAGATTTTCAGTTCTGTCTTTTGCAATTAGTTGAGTTCGTACTCAAAATGTTCCAGTTTTCAAGGTTTCCATGAATATTCATTACCTTATCAGCCAATCCTCTGTTTAGTTCCTCATGCATCTTAGCCAAGATGGCCTCCTGTCGAATCAACTCATCCTCCAAAGCACTGTATAATTAGAAATAAATAACAAAAATATTTCAACTCAACAACAAATTAAATTAATTAAAAGTTTAAACTATTTGTGTCTATATTTTTCAAATTTAGTAATGAAGTCAAAACAAAAAATAAAAAGGTGTGTTTTAAAGGGAAGTGTACCTTTTGTAATTACTCTTAAAATTAATGGCAACAAAAACTTATTGGTCAGAAGTACAGCAGCTTTCGTTAGTATAAAGCATTTTGAGAAACATTTCACTTCAAAGTAATGTGGTTATGTAAACAGATATCAGTTTTTATGCCACAAAATTTGAATCTGAGATGCGTTTCTCAGATTGTGTATTCCTATTAGAGATGATTCTTCCAGCCTACGTGGGCATATTCGCTCCAGAATTTCGACGATATCTCAAAAACAAGACCACCTTTTGAAATTAAATTTTCACAGGTTAGTTTTATTGTGTATATCTACATTTATATAGGATTCAAACTATCAAATAATTCCCAAAACCAAAGGTATACTATGCCTTTAATGGACTCACTCAGTGTTTTCTGGAAGCTCAAGCCGGTCTTCAGTCTGATTCCATCGTAGTGGTTTTGGACACCTTCAAACACACATAAATACAACATCAGTTAAAACATGTGACTTAGACTGTGAGACTTCTTATGTCACAAGAAAAAGACCACTGCTTGAGTCCATTATTACAGGTAAAACAAATCATTCAGGAATTCATAAACTTTTGATAATTGTAATTGTTTATTTTTTATTTTATGGTTCAGTGAAATGCTAAGCCTCAACTTTCACAGAATGGTCCAAGAACAAATCTTGTTCATGATTGAGAAGGAGAACAGATGTTAAGTTTTGTTTGTTAACTTGTTTGTTTAGATGGGTCTTTCTATTCAGGGAAAACAATAAGAATGTCACGAAGGATTAGTAATTATAATAATAATAATAATAACAACACAGGAGTCTAAATATTGCACACATTTATATCTGCCAATAAGGTACTCAAACAAAGAGAAACATTTAAGACAGGTGCACTCAGCAGTAACTGCAAGAAAAACGAGACAAACCCCCTTCTCTTATCAGCGAGTGTTACTGGGTTATTTTACATGCATTAAACAATGCACAGGACCTATGGCTTTACGCCCCATCCAAAGGATGAAGCAATAATGGTTGAGTGCCTTACTTAAGGACACAAGTGTCAAGACCACAACTCCAACCCACACTCTGCTGACCATAAACACCAGACCTTGAGTTAAGTGCACTTGACCACTCGGCCATGACACACCACTCAATAAAGGCCATATCAATAATTATGGAAGAGCATATTCTCTTGAGTTCAACAGATGTTAATTTGAGTTTTCTTACTTCTTGATCTGTACTCCTTTGAAGAGTGTTTTCCAGTTGGTGAAGAGAAGGTTGAGGACTCGGTGGCTGATGTAGAGTGTTGGACACATAACGATGGAGATGTTTTGAATTGTCATCTTTGTCTCTGCCTCCTGCAAAACAATAGAGGGGGTAAATAGTTTGGCTCTTCACAAATATAAAATCTAAATTCATTCAGCTGTGTACATTTAACATCTGCAGGAAACCCAGGCTCTGTTGCTATTTTGTAAACATATGATATTATGACTAACATTGTCTGTATTTATTTTATTTAACTTTATTTTATTTTTATTTTCCCTGCAGGAAATTTTGTATTCAAAGGTAAAACAACTTCTCACTTTAAATACAAAAATACTGAAAAGCAATGGCAAGAGAAAAAAATTAAAAAGTTAGACCGATATAAAACAAAGTTAACTTTTACACACATTTATACAAAAAGTATTCTGGAACTCATGGAATAATCTGCAACATAAATTTGTTGGAGTTGGGTAAGGCAGGGAAGGGGTTACCGCTAATACTTACATTGTTAAGGACGTGGGCGAGATGGACCACCATCCAAGACAGCAGTGTAAAGTTACATTTAGGCAAGACTTGAAGCATCCGATTAAACTGGGCTACTCTGGTCTTCACATCAGCAATGGCTGGCAATGGAAAAACATCAGTAAGCAATAAACAATTTGAGGAAATTATCGCTTAACTTTGATCCAGAATGGTACGATGCTTCACACTAGTTCTTCTTGGTCCAACAAACCAAGCTCATCTAAACAGACTGTTCAAAGGGATACCCCTAATTCAGTGAGTAATATTTGGCCAATTTAAAATTCATCTTTGGGGGGTTTCTGCTTTAACATCAGGGCCAGGGACATTCAGCCTTGTGAAGGTCAACCCGCATCCAAACAAACCTTGTACAACTAAACAAACAAAAACGAAGAGAAACAAGTTAATATCAGCCAAACTGGGCTGCACTGCACCAATGCTTGTAACTGGATTCAACTTTTTCCACTAACCTGCTGTTTCTTCAAGTTTTGGAGCGAGCATTTTGGTGAGAATGGGCTCAGGCAGCTCTCTAAGATACTGCTTGAGGAGACTCGCTACATTGTTTGGATCTTGACTACTGAGATCAACCTCTTCATTACGATTGTATCGACCCTTGAGAAGCTCCACCTTTGACTTGACCCCGGACAATCGATAAATACCAGCAACACTCAGACCTAGCAAGGGAATTTAAGTTCCATGTATAAGAGTTAATGTCCATGGCTCGGGAGGATTTGAAAAGTTGCAAACAACTCACAACTCCAACAAAAACTGGTACAACTAACATTGATTTGTACACTGGAATAACTGAGATTCTTGATATTCAAAAGAAAATCATATTTCAGAAGGTGTCTCTTTTTATTTTTCCTTTTTTTCTTAGATCATAAACAAGTTTTGTCTTAGTGTACAGTGGTTCTTCCTTCACATTCTTCAACAGAATTTCAAGCTAACCTTGGCAAAGGTCAAGTTAGTATTGTGGTTATTCCCAAATCAGATGAAAAGGTTTTAAGTCAACCTCATGCCAATTAAAGGCAGGGTGTACTTTTGGGAATAACTCCACAAGTTATTGACCATAAAAACTTACTTGGTAAAGAGCACTGCACAGCTGTTGATACTATAAAACATTGTTAGACACAACCCCTTTGAAGAAATGAAGTTTTAGTAATATAAGAGGAAAATTTGTACACCAAAATTTCAGATGCCTGAGAAAGGCTTCAGGCATGAAACTTTTCTCAGGCATCTGAAAGCACAAAAAATTATGCAACAAGGGTGGTTTTTCGTTCATTATTTTCTTGTAACTTCGATGACCAATTGAGCCCGAATTTTCACGATTTTATTAGGCCTATTTTGGGATACACCAAGTGAGGATAATGGTCTTTGACAATAACCAAAAGTATACACTGCTTTTAAAGCTAGGATGTGAAGCAGGTTTTAAGTCCCTATGGTGCTGTTGAAATAATTATCATTTTCTCATTAAGGCTTACCTCCTACATGTCCTATAAAAAAATTATCCCAAAGAATTTTAAAGAAATTTTGATCTCATGAACACAAATTCTTCTTACCTTGATCTTCAATAAAGTCAATACATTCTCTTACTATCTTCGGTAACTCAATACCATCGTACATCTTGGTATGTTCTACAGCCTCAGCTAAGGGAATACCGAACACAGGCTTTATTTCCGCTGAAACAAAACAGTAACTCAAGGATAAGCTTCATCAACGTTAGCTAGTATTAATGGGAAAAGGAGGAATATTGACATTGTGCAAAATTACAAATACTTGAGCAAAATAATTGACAGTAACATTTGCTCAGCACTCATCTCAAAGGGTAATCGGTTAATTTGATTTTGCATAAATTATATTCTTTTTATGTAGACAAGGAAATTATGAATCTGTTTCACTCATCTGTTATTGAAAGTGCATTTACTCATGACTGTGTGGTTTGGTACAATGAAGCAAGAACACAAGATACAGATAACATGATAAGGGTTGTGAAACAAGCATCTAAAGTCCTAGGGATAGACGTAGACCTGGATGAAACTTACAAAGAAAGGGTTCTATCTAAAGCAAAGGTATCATCGACCATCCACTAAACAAATTTGTCATCAGACTAATGAGTGGTTGGAGATGGCAGTCACTTCGATGCAAAACAAACAGACCTCAACTACTTCATACCATACTCTGTCCATCTCCTCAATGTTCAGCCCAGACGTTAATTACGTTAACTACCTTCTGCTAAGATGTTGCTAAATTGATCTAATTCATATTTAGCATATTTTTGTTTGTGTGTGATGATTTTGTGTATGACATATGCAAGGAAATTTTCCTCCATGGTAGGACCAATAAACTGAATTGAATTGAATTGAATTGAATTGAATTGAATTGAATTGAATGCATGATTTAGTCATTGATTAGACTGTATAAAACCCAGTTATCATGTTTACATCCGTCTCCAATTCTTGGTATTTGTGTCCATGATATTTCTCAGCACAATGATGTCATCAAGCCACATTATTCTGTGTCTACCCATTGTTCTTTTCTCTCTGTCCTTAATTTCAATCAAGTTGTCCACCTTTTAATTCTGTTTTCAGGCCATGAGCAGAAGGGCCTTCATTTGATTGCAAAAACATAAAGTTGTTTTCTTGCAGCTTCTTACCAGGTTTTGAAGATGGCACATTGCTGATGGTGTGAGCCTTCTTACGAGCAAACTTTTCTCTCTCTTTGCTCCTTGTCCTTTCCTTCTTGGCCTCTCGCTCTCTGCTCTTGCTTCGCTTTTTCTCCGCTTTCATCATCTCTTTCTCTTTCTGTTTCTCATCCACTACAGGCTCCTTTTCCTTGTGTTTATCCTTTGGAGTCTTGACCTTCCGGGAGCGGAAGATACTCCGCTTTCTCTTGCCCCTAATGAACATTTACAAAGACAATTAATAACATTCCTTATGTGATAAGTTGATAACACAAAAAGACGTCTTAAAAATTTACCTCAAACATTGTAGCTGAACCATGCTTGGGGGGGGGGGGGGCAGAACACCCCCATAAATAGACTCTTAATAAGTATTCTGGGTTCTTTAAATAATCAAACACAAAAAACGTCTATAATAATCCTAAATAATGAGGGAATTTCTTATTCAAAAGACACAAGCACTGTTACCACAAGGACAGATATGAAATTCAAATTCTAGTAATGATTCTAATGTTACAGGGATTGATCTACTATGGGGTACATGATATCAACTTGCTTTAACCAAAAGCAATTTTTCTATAATTTCTAGTAAACCTTAATTCATAACCTTTGACCTTTCCCAATACCTATCATCTTCGTCATCAGAGTACACTTCCATTGGCTCAAATGACTTGTAGCCTCGCTCCTTGTCTTTTTTCTTATCTTTCTTCTTGTCTTTGCTTTTGAAGAGTTCCCTATCACTACATTCAGAATCTATAAGGGACAGGAAAGTGAATAGTAGTCAATCACAAGGTCAAAGAGCAATGAATCACAAGGTCAAAGAGCAATGAATCACAAGGTCAAAGAGCAATGAATCACTGAAAAAAGGGTAGTTGAAGTATGTGTAGATGAAACCAGAAAGTATAGACAATGTGACCTCTGTTTACAATCAAACCGCCCTCTGTTGACAAGTCTGTTGTCCAAGTCATGTTCCGCCGGGCACAAAGACGCGTAGTCATGGTAATATTGCGTGTACTTTCTAGCTGGCTGTCAAGTACACAAAGGTTTTGCCCGGCGACATGCGCGCGCATCATGTTATGATTTTCAAATGACGTCAGAGGTCACATCGTCTATAATACAGGCTTGGAATTTCTTGTAAAGGATAAGCAAATTTTCCGTATGAAAGGGAAATAACATTTAAACTCAGAATGTCCATGGGAACATTTTTAATGGGCACCAAGCCTTGACCAGGACTAAGCCCACGAAATACCAAGCCTGATAATATCATGAATAAAATCATAAGTGAAATACAAATTTGTGTGTAATTATTGATTATATTGCATGAAGCTAAGAATAGAGAACTACAGTAGCTACATGTACCTAGAAACAACACTTGCTACTCTAATGTGAAGTACCATTTATAATTAATTGAACTGCAGCTCTGTGATGTGCATGAACCTCATACTTCAAATGGATCCAATTCCAACATTTTATGCATAAATGTACCAAAATCCAAATCTAACCAAATGAGCCTCTGAAATGAATTCCTCAAAAACAAGTCACTCAAAGTGAGGGTTATTGATTTGTTTTAATCTTACAAAAAGGTGACAGGAAAACAGTTTTATTGACTGAAGTACATTTTGTTGTTGTGCATAGAAGAGTTTTGTTTTATCAGTAAGTATTTCCACCACAAACAGACACACTATGTCAAATAAACTATACATTAGGTTTCCAGGCCTGGAATTTCATCTCAGAGAGGGCAATTTTCATTTTGCAAAGGGCACTTCCCTTGGAAAATCTTACATTCTATTGGAGACTTTTGAAGGGGCAACAAGGACAAGACCAGAGCCTCCACTTAATTCCAGGCCTGGGTTTCGATAGGAGAAACTTGTTATGGCTTGTGACCTAGGGAAATTCAGTCACTGTCTTTTAAATAAAAGTTTTATTTTGAAATAATTTTAATTACCAGTGAGAGTATCATATTAGCAAATCACTGCCTACAATATTGAGCCAGCAGCACACAAAGAAGCTTTGCTTTAAAAAACAAGAACAGGATACTAGACAAAGTGACATACCCTGTCATGCCTGTGCTTCTAATTTCTCTTTGCAAAGTTCAGTAATCTAACGTTGTCATATTTTCTGAGGTGCAATTCTATACATTTTGGCATTCATTCTTTTGCATGAGAGTAATGCATAGTATGGTACATATAAAAAAAAAAAATTACTGCAGAGCGTGACTGGAAACTTAAAACACAAAGACATACAAATTTTGTGTATGTTTAAAATTTGACATAAACTTGACGAGTACTAGTCATGGTGTTTAGCTAAAAATCATGGAAAATATCTACATGGTTTAAACATGGGAGGTACGTGTAATTGTTCACAGTCTGCAATGTAGTTAGCTCTTTGGCCTTAGACTAGATGGCTATTTGCATTTAACCTTGCATGGATTCTTGGCTTGAATGCAGTTATTTACGAGTTTGATCAGAGTTAAATTTAAACAAGATACTGTCAACAATGTGATTACACTGAATTAGTTAACGGTATCAATGCCATCAGGCACACATCCCATTGTATCAATCTTTGTTTCATTCCTTATGACAACTGTTCAATAAAAAAAAATTGACCATTACTCCAAGCAATTGAAGTCTTGTTTTAGTCAGAATTACTTAAGTGCGGGAAAAAAGCAAGATGGCTACACCATGATAAAGATCTCATGAGATACCGAGTACTGATCCATTAAGGACTAAAACACTTGTTAAATGTTAGTTCCTCTGTCAGAGAATAGAAGATTAAAGAGTTGAAATGGTTAAATTTAAAAACATTTGCCACACAATGAATGATAATGTGACTAAATTGGCAGACTCAGATTTGTGTACAAGAATACAACAATTCTGCGCCTTTGATCATTTTGTATGTAAGGGGCGCAATATAAATTTTAAATATTATTATTATTATTATTATATGTTGACCATCACCAAAAGCGCCATCATAGAGGGAGAAATAGAAAAAGCACACAGTTGCAAACAGAAAGCTCACACAAATATTTTGTTCAATGCCAAACTGTACCTTTTATAATTTACAGAATATCAGAAACCTGTCAATAATAAAACAAAAAGTCAAAGAGAAAAAGCATGCACTGAATTATACAAATCTCTTGAAAACAGTCTTCACAGCAGGTAAAAAAAGCAGTTAGGGGTCTATGTATCGGGGTTTATTACTTATTTTAAATTAATCACAATCACAGACAATTCAACTTCACAAGATGACATAAAACTGCAAATCATAATTAGTTAATCTGGTGATAAACAGAAATGCTTTTCTACAATATTTCAGAAAATATAAATATTTCAGCAGAAATAAACTTAAAGGCACTGAACACATTTGGTAATTACTCAAAATATATATTAGCATAAAAACTTACTTGGTATACCAGCAACGGAGAGCTGTTGATAGTATAAAACATTGAGAGAAACCACTCCCTCTGAAGTAACGTAGTTTTTAAGAAAGAGGTAACTTCTCACTAAAATAATAAAAGACTTCATGCATGAAGCCTTTTATTAGCATCTGAAAGCACACAAAATTGTGCAACAAGGGTGTTTTTTCTTTCTTTATTTTCTTGCAACTTCGATGACCGATTCAGCCCAAATTTTCACAGGTTTGTTATTTTATGCATATGTTGGGATACACCGAGTGACAATACTGGTCTTTGATAATTACCAAACATGTTCAGTGCCTTTAAAAAAATAAAAAAATATATCAATAATTATAATTAAACACCATTACAAAAAGTATCACCACCAAACACATCCATATTATTTATATTATTTGAAAAATATTTTTAACAAAAAACAAACTTCATCTTGCAATGTTTACCATGGAGGTAAAACAAACATGAACAACCCTAGCTATATGATTTGTCATGACATTCACAACAACCAATGTTCGCGATCTTTTTGACCAAGTCAATGATTGACAAAATGACAGTGTGCAACGCAACTGAGCAAATGAATGAAGCTATTTTTTATTTGTAATTAATGATCTGCAGATCTTACCATGGCTGAACTCTTCTTCATCCTGAATACTACCCGAAAGACCAGGGAAATTTGCTTCATTGACTTGGTCTGGATCAAAACTCATCGCGTGCGTGCACTTGACTTTGAAGTTTGAGTTTGTCAAAAAATAATTTACAAAATAAATTAGCCTCGCTCGGCTATAAATGATGACAAGACAACAGAAATTCCAGAAGTGCGGATGTTGTGCGAATTAACTCAATTAGAAACTCATGAAATTGTAATTTTTGAATCTTCTGGCAGCCAGTTATTTTTCTTCACAACTCGGTAACCCTAACAGGCCTAACTCAGTCACATTGTTTGACATGTTTCACTGCAATAAAAAAAAATCGCTCATGGGCGTCGCCATCTTTTTTGCAGTTGCATCCTGGGAGTTCAGCAAAGGTATTTGTAATCAAAATGGCGCGCGACTCGAAATGATATGCAGGGAGGCACAAACAGTAATAACACAGCCCAGCTACAGAATGTTATGATTGTTTAGTTGTTACATATCCCTTTTACGTGGTGAGTGATGTTTTTTAAACAGAATTTTCTGTACTTTCATATATTTAATTCAATTCCCAAAGACTACTTTATAAATGTTATCGTTATTCTGTCAACCTGAAATTTTAGACTGAATCCAAATGGAAATGTCAATGTTAATGTGTGCTTTATTTATTTTGCTTTCCCGTGGCGTTTGTTTTGTGTATGGCAATTTTAACGTTACGTTTTTAACTTCTTCCTGCCTGACTCTGACTTTCTGACTCTGGAACAGCCCCATTAATAGTGCCAATACTCAGGACTTCCTCCGATCCTTCGGAGGAAGTCAAGAGTATTGGCAGTGGCACTTTAATGGGGCTAACTCTGGCATAGCCCCACCAGATGACTAGGCCTCCCTAGGGCCAATCCACTGGCTAATGGCCCTGGCCTAGTCATCTGGGGCTGGGCTAAGCCCCGGCCCACTGTGACCAAGCTGGATCCAAGGATTCAACCAAATCCATTAATTGTGTTTCTTTTCAAGGACCTAAGTATTGGAACTCCTTTAGCGGTACTCTAACATGTCTAAAAAAATGCAAGAGCCCATATATCTTTTTTTTTTTAACTTAAAACGGCCCTCTTACAAAAATACCTTGTTTGATTGTATTAATCAATATTCTGTTTTTGTTAGGCTCACTATTTTATTGATTCAACTTCTGCCAATAATGTCTCTACTTATCTACTTATCTCCATACTGCCACCTACTGAACCATTGTTACTGTGTTGTCCTGTTTGTGTTTTGTCCGTGTCTTTTCATGTGTAACTAGTTTGTGTGTGTGCCTTCAATTATTTCAGTCTACTCTTTACATTGTTCTTTCTCATAGATACGTATATATATGTACACAAATTCGGGGGGTCTCCATCCAACAAGCTTGCTTTTAGGAGACCTCCTCCACTTAATCTATTAAGTTTTTTTCTCCTGTAATGTTATATTTTGTATTTTTAAATGATTGAGTGGAAATAAATTGAACTATGAACTATGAAAAAAAAGGATTCAGTTTGGCCACACATACAAGTGGGGCTAACTCTGACACTGACTCTGCCTGAGTAGATAAAGTGAAACACCACAAACTACATTCCACAGCCATGAGTGAGTCAGTACGGTAACCCGGTCACATCGGCACCTTGCAAACTCGGCACCAACAAACTCGGCACAGGCAAACTCGGCACTTAGCAAACTCGGCACCCACAAACTCAGCACATGCACAAGTACAAATTCGGCACCCAGTCCAAAACGGCCGCTGTGCGCGTGGTACACGTAAAAAATAGTTCAGTCCCATCAACGCTTCCAGCATAAATTGAAAACTGGAACATCAATGGAGGTGGAAACGCGATCTACAAATTAGTTACCTTTTGACAGCTGGAGTCTTTGACGCCTATGTGTTAATTTTTATTTGGTTCTAAAATGTAAAGATGAATAATCTTCATCCAGAATGATTAATTAGTGTGGAGTTGAATAGATCCTTTTTGAGGTTTTAAATTCT
This sequence comes from Leptasterias polaris, assembly GCA_037783415.1. Lineage (NCBI taxonomy): Eukaryota > Metazoa > Echinodermata > Asteroidea > Forcipulatida > Asteriidae > Leptasterias > Leptasterias polaris. Next base: position 574,466 of record JAZGTN010000164.1, read on the forward strand.
TCCTCGTAATCGAGAAAGAGGCCATATAAGCAATAATTGAATTAATTAAATGAAATTGACACGATAGCTGCAATGAGAAATCGTAATCTTTTTATATACATGCAATACCTTTATTTCCCAATTACTAAAATATTGCGTTAATTTATACAATGACAAACTAAAATAACAATTTGTTAACAATAAGAAAATCAAAGCTCATGGATGTATAAATAAATAATTGAGAAAAACCATGTAAAAATGTAAAACCTACGTTATTTCTTAAAATAAAATGACAAACCTAATAACTAATTAAAGAAGAAAGAAAGAAAATTAAAAGAATAAACAAACAAATTAATAAATACCGGTAGATAATTTTTTTAAACTCTGTAAAAACAGAACCTAACAGTACATGCAATGATCCTTGGCTAAATTAAATGTAAATCACCATAATAGACCTTCCTTCACACAGACCACGGGCAAAGGACCACTGACAGTGGACCACGGGCTTAGCGGTCGCAACTGCCCCCTCCATGATGCACCCTCTTTTCATCTGACATTCCCCGTTTGCGCATTGTAAATCAAAATATATAAAAAGGATATAAACATTCCAAATGTTTTATTGCTTATATATGTTACTTATCTAACCAGGCACTTGACCATTCAAGCATTTTATTGAGTTTTCAAGGTGCTGAGTTTGTGGGTGCCAAGTTTACACTCATTTTACAATGTCCTTGCGTGAGTGGGGAAAAATTACAAGTCTCTAACCTCATGTTAAAAACAGTGTAAATTGCCATTGTATTCAATACCCTTCTAGTGCAAGATTTGTCAACATCCAATCCAAAACATCTGATGACATCATTATGAGAAAAATTGACCTGTACATTTTTGTATGAGGATGTTTTAGTTCAAAAGCATCATATTGATGGATGAATATAAATTTGTCAATGCCCAAGCTACATATTACTGCATAAGGACAGCCTTAATCTTACAGCAACACCTATGATTGGTCCATCAGATATTGAACACATCTATAGGCTAATTATCAGGTTTATGACTCGCAATTATCACAATTTTTGAATGCCATTATTTCTACTGTTATTTTCATATTTTTATGAAATTGCAAAGGCTTTATTGTAATTGTTTTCATTTTTTTAAAATTAAGGACATGTTTGAACCAACACATCAAATACATTATCAGCCTTGTAATTAAAACAGCAATTTTCATGGAGGTACTGATGAGAAACAACATCGGTAACTTTCATTGATTTATTGGTTTAATTACTTATTTTTAAATGAGCAACTTACTAAATGTCTGTTGAGGTACTGCATCTGCTGGCCTTGTTTCATCGTTACCTGAAGGAAGGATATATACAAGATGCAATCTGTCTTGTGTGAGAAAACAAACCATGAAACCAAACTTTCTTACTCTATCAATGTCACTCTATACTCAAACCTGATGAGTCTGAAAAAATAAGTGTGCCTTCCCCTGATTTGCGAATGAGTCTTAAATTAAAACTAGTCACAAAAAAAGAATACTTGGAAGGAAAAATAATTGTTTTCCTGATGATTATGAATTGGCCTCATTTGATATTAACATTCAGTCTGCCAAGTGTTGTACAAGTTCACAGTAATTAAGTAAAATAAAGCAAATGAAACCGTTGGTTTTTTCCACTTAACAGAAATGGTTATTTCAGTGCATTGAGTGACTAGAACCCAATATGAACCCGGGAACCAGTCTACACTTTGATGGAAAGGCACTTGAAGAACAGCAAGAGGCAGAGCTGAAACAAGATGACCTCAAGAGAGAACAGGAGGTAAGTTTTTGGCTAGAACTTATAAGAAGTGAGAGAGAGGAGTTTTGGCACAACTCCATAGAGTTGTCAAACAGATGTTCTTTAAAAAGAGGAAGGGAAAAAACGTTTCAATTTTGTGATCTACTCATTTTCCAATAGATAGAGTTCTCATGTGAATGGAGACAAATTACAAGTCTCTAACCTCATGTTATTGGTGTAAATTGCAATTGTATTCATGGTATTCGATACCCTTCCAGTGCAAAATTTGTCAACATCCAGAACATCTGATGGCATCATTCTGAGAAAAATGGGTCTCTACATTTCTTACAGGATGTTTTCACTTCCTCTTGAAAAACATGATCTAAGCAAGTAATGCACATTAAATATTTAGCAAGTAGCCAAAAAAATGCAGATTTGTTAAACCTTTATGAGCTCCTCAAAATTGCCGTCTCTGTTTATGGGTCCCTCTGCTTCTGGTGTTTTTGTTTAGTTCCAATTTGGTTTTAGTTCCAATTTGGTGATCAGCCCAACACATTTACTCACACATGTAAGTCACTACGCAGTCACTAAGGGTCAGGCATAGAGACTGGTTTTAGCAGTTTCTCACTGGGGAAAACCACATGTATTAATTTTCAAAAAATACTCAAAATCTAATCATCAACAATCTAATTCAAAAACTTCTTCAAGAGCACTATTGAAAGATTTAGCGGTTTTTACGTAGAGTAAAGCAACTCAGTTAAAATGCACTATAAAACCCTGGTCCAATAAAAACTAAACAGTTGGTTACGGTTTAATTCTGTAAGAAAGATAATTGCATTTTGAACCCTGATCATTACATGGAACAGCCAAACCACAACCAGAGTCCATTTGGCATTGCATTAGTGTGTACAACTTTAAGTGGTGTTAAGTTTGAGGAAACTCAAGTTGAGGAAACTTTGAGGGATGTGGTCCTAGCGCCCTCTTGTGTCCAGTTGAGTTGCACTTTAATCCAGCAGAATAATCCAGCATACTTTTTTTTCTCCCGGTCATTTTTCTTCATCTCTTTTTCAAGCAATGTCTATGATGCTTTACATTGTATCAATTATAATTCTCCAAATTTAGTCCTTTTCAATGTGTTCTGCTTACTGATTCATGTACAACTATGAAAGAGTTTTGTCTATTTTAAATCATTTTAGTTTGGTAGGCTTACCTCCAAACCTTTCAACTCTCTGATTTGTTTCTATGGGGGAGGGAGAGACAGGAGTTTGCTTTATCCATTATTTAGAGCTAATTGGTTTTGTACACAAATAGGGCAAATGAATGTTTTTTTACTGCAATGGTGGGACTATTGTCATGAGGTTGAAAGATGGAATGTTTCAGTCAACAAGGTGAAGCCGAATTGAATGCAACATTCTATATTTCAACGATTGCAAACATTTTCTCTATTACAGGAATGCAAACTTTCTCTATGTGTTTTATATCACGATCTTTGTCATTTGATTGGAGGATAAAACTATAAAAAATTTATTGCATTCTTGACTGCAACAGTCGCTCCTAACTGTTACAGACATCAAACTGTTCATGTACTTAATTCAATAATTATTTAGCAGTTTAATGTTGAAACAAAAACAATCTGAATGTGTTTTGAGTCATTCATGTAGTTTAGTAAGTACAGGATATGTTTAGTGATTAAATGAATTCATGTCAAAACATGTTTTCTTTTGTATGTGATAAAAGTACTGAGTGCTGCACTTAAATGATCAATTATTACAGAACTCACTTGGCATACAAGAATTTACTAACCTGGTTGCTGAGTGATGGAAGAATGTGACAACAAATAAGCTTTCAAAATTAAAGTGTCGAATTGCTAAAACTATTTTTCAAGTCTTTGGATCCAGTTCTCTGGAGATATATTTTCAAGACAGGAAGTTTGTTGTTAAAATTCTAAGTATTTCGCCACTGGATAATCTAGAGCAATAGTTGCTATCACAATGTGTATTACATCACTGTTAATCGCTTAATCCTTGACACTATTGTTATGTTAGGACTCTTTGTCAAGGATTGATATACAAATAAAGAAATCAATCAGCCTTGACATTAAATGAGCTTTCTTCAAGGACATTCCAGGAACCAACAACTTTGAGTGACATTCTGTTTGTTTTGATGCCGTTTATTTTACTTGGTAACTTTGTCTTGTTTGGGTTTTTTGTATTTTTGTTGTTTTTTGGTCTTTAGAGTTAATGGATCTTTTTGTTTGTGGTTTTAATTTTGTTTTGTTCATGTGTTTCAATGTTTTTTCAATGTGTTTCAATGTTTTATTTATATATTCGTTTTGGTGGGTTTTTTTTTTTTGGGGGGGGGGGGTGGTATTTTTTAGATAGAGTAGGGGAACATAAAAATAAAAGTTTAATCCCTTTGTATTTATGGAAGCATATATAGCATTTTTGAGAAAATATGGGTAGAACTCAATAGCCAAATGTTGGACATTGGTGACTTTTGGTATGCCTGACTAGTGGCTACATGCCTCCATCGTGTCGTGTCGTGGCCGAGTGGTTAAGAGCACCGAACTCAAGCTCTGGTGTTTCTGTTCAGCAGAGTGTGGGTTCGAGTCCCGGTCGTGACACTTGTGTCCCTGAGCAAGACACTTAACTATAATTGCTTCTCTCCACCCAGGGGTAAAATGGGTACCTGTGAGGGCAGAGATGGTTCTTGTGATTGATTTAGCCTAGTAGCGCATATATTGCAGCACAGGCTGTATACTCCCCAGGGAGCTGAGATGGTTTAAGGAATGAAATAAATGGCCCAGTGACCAGGGGTAATAATATACCTTGTTATGCGCCTTGAGCATCCCTTGGGGTGGATATGTGCGCATTATAAATGTTGTTATTATTATTATTATTATTATTATTATCGTCAGATGGTAGGTTAAACCAGGGAAAGATTATTGGTGTTTTTTGTGACATAAAGAATAGCCTTCCAAGGAGAATCTTTGCCACAGCAAGTGTTGCCCCCACCCGGCCAGTCAACTCCTAGACAATACATTTGTCTTTAAATTTGTGTGTGTTGACGTGAGGTTCTGATGTCAAATAACATTGATCGAAGGTAATCTCATGGTGAAGATGTCTGCCTTTAAGGTTTTAAAATCATTCAAACCACATGGCTTGTGATCAAACCACATGGCTTGTGATCAAACCACATGGCTTGTGATCAAACCACATGGCTTGTTACCAAACTGGCTTTTCAAGTCCTGGCAGTTTTCCAACTTCCAATAATCATGTTCTTTAGGAGTTCACCAGAAGCCATTTCAAACAAAAGGATGTTTAAAGTGCTTGTCTTTTAATTATCTCTATAAGACAGCACCATAAGACAAATTTCCCAGGAAATTGGCGGGATAATTTTGTTGACCTGTTTCAAGGTTGAATTGCCATACCTTGAACAGTTATACTGAGTTAGTATACTGAACTGCTGAATATTCATTAGGCCAAGTAAAATAAATAACATGTTGCTCGTCCGGACTTTTTAAAAAGTTGGTGAGGGAGGTCCTTGTTATTTGTTATTTTCAAATTTTTTGTTATTTTTTTCAAGATGGCCACCATGTCTAAGATGGCCGCCATATCGTATTTGAAGATGTTTTTATGGTTTTATGAGCATGTTCTGTATGTCCTCAAATTCTGTTTAAAGTCGCCATGTGTGTTTCTGTGTCCATTTTGATAGATATTGTTATCAAATTATTCTGTGTGTGTGGCATCACGTCCTGGTGCAAAGATCTCGTTCAAAAAAGAACTGTGGCATGCAAACGTCAAGGGCAAAACGTTTCAAAGAAATGATTGCGTTGTGGAAATAGCATTTTTTGTAGGACTACCTGCAAGAAAGATGATGAAATTGCTCCCAAAAAAAGGATACATTTGAAATAGTTTTTTGTGTTTTTTGGGGGGGGGGGGTTTTAAATTTTTTTTTGATTTTTTTTAAAATAACAAATAACAAAAAATTTGGTGCGGCCTCCAAAATCGGAGCGGGCGGGGACGAGCAACATGTTATTTTACTTGGTCTTATTTCCAGGAAAATTGTGAGTGTTGGAGCGTAAAGGGGTGGTAGGGTTCAAATTCCCTAAGAATTATCTGGGGTTTTATTTCCTGGTAGTTTCTTTCCTGCGGGAATTATCTCTGTCACTGTAGTGTGAAAAGAGGTTTTGTGAGATGTCATTACCCCCCCCCCCCCCAACAAACAAACAAATATAAGATATAATAAATAAAAATCATTGGTACAATGTATTTCAGGCCTGATGCTTTGTTCTTGAAAGGGCAAGGGCACCAAGGCGCTTTCTCCTTGGTAGAGGGCACCAAGGCGCTTTCTCATCGGTATGAGGGCACCAAGGCGCTTTCTCCTTGGTAGAGGGCACCAAGGCGCTTTCTCCTTGGTAGAGGGCACCAAGGTGCTTTCTCCTTGGTAGAGGGCACCAAGGCGCTTTCTCATCGGTATGAGGGCACCAAGGCACTTTCTCCTTGGTAGAGGGCACCAAGGCGCTTTCTCCTTGGTAGAGGGCACCAAGGTGCTTTCTCCTTGGTAGAGGGCACCAAGGCGCTTTCTCATCGGTATGAGGGCACCAAGGCACTTTCTCCTTGGTAGAGGGCACCAAGGCGCTTTCTCATCGGTATGAGGGCACCAAGGCGCTTTCTCATCGGTATGGGGGCACCAAGGCGCTTTCTCCTTGGTAGAGGGCACCAAGGCGCTTTCTCCTTGGTAGAGGGCACCAAGGTGCTTTCTCCTTGGTAGAGGGCACCAAGGCGCTTTCTCATCGGTATGAGGGCACCAAGGCGCTTTCTCATCGGTATGGGGGCACCAAGGCGCTTTCTCATCGGTATGAGGGCACCAAGGCGCTTTGTCATCGGTATGGGGGCACCAAGGCGCTTTCTCATCGGTATGGGGGCACCAAGGCACTTTCTCATCGGTATGGGGGCACCAAGGCGCTTTCTCATCGGTATGGGGGCACCAAGGCGCTTTCTCATTGGTATGAGGAAATTGTAAGTTTTTATTGGAAAATTTCAAGGGGGCACCAAGGCAATGACCAGAGGCAAAATGGAGGCAATTGCTTCGTTACCTTAGTAGTAAAATATCAGGATTGAGTTTATTCTTGGAATAAGTACTTCAAAAACTGTGGTCAAACTCATTAGAGTACAAAGCTGATTCTCTGAGCTATGCCAATCTAAAGAAGCAATGTCCTAATCTCTTAAGTTCCATTCAAATCTTGAAGAATTTGTGGTATTCAAGTGTTAGCAAAAGTCTTGCCTCCATGGGTCAAGCTATCATGTTTTCACTCACAGTGCAACCAATAATGAATAGGGAGCGAGCGAAGAGCATCTCTATTGCCAAAAAGTTAATTCAATATCCATTGTCTACAAACTTTTCACATACAGTTTTCCAGTGTACACACTATGTTTATTTTGATGTAACCAATCATATCAATGGAGACTTATTAGAAGCTTTGCTGACTGGATCACAGTAGATTTATAGATCCTCCCTATAGATGAGTCTGTCTTTGATAAAAGTAGCCAAACCCAAACACTCTTATTGTCCACCCCAATGACTGTGTACTTAAAGCTCCTTTGTCATTAACTGTATTATTCACTGCCTTTTTGTGTTGGTTTGGGTTGATGGATTGAGGATTGTGTATACAATGGACCCCTGGTTTCTATGAACATCATCACCCATGTCATCCAGGTATGGATTTCAGTAATTTAGGGACCCTGATCTTTGGGGTGCAGTGGAGCTTACCTAATTGCTCATAGCACATGGAGGCCAAAAAGTTTGCTTCAGTTTTCAGTATGAGATGGATGAGTGCATGGCACAGAGATCATAGAAAAGGGTGAGTACTTTCTTTTACTTTTAAGCAGTCAAATTGAAAATATCATTTTGTGATGGTATTTTTTTGTTTAATTTTTCCAAATTTAAAATGGGTTAAACATCTACTAATATCTGAATCTTAACATTATTTAGGCTTAGGTTAGTTCAGTTTGAAATTGAGCTTGAACAAGTTCTGAAAATGCACCATTTGTACATAGGAATACCAGTACATCGGCTCAAAAAGAAGATCAGAAACATTTTCAGTTGTTTTATTTATAACATTTTAAGAAACGTAAAAGTCTTGAATGTTTATTTTAGCAACGTTTTTTTTTTAAATGCCAACTGATGCTCTCATCAGTTGCAAATTTGTATCAGACAAATAAAATTAATTTGATATTTAGAACCATTGTTTTGGGAGCTATTTATGTGTAGTTTTACTGAAAACAAGCAAAGGGTAAAGATGAAGGAATATAATTCCTCAAAATTGAAAGTAATTTGTTGAAATATGTACTTTCCTTTAAATTGCCAAAGTGCAGTTTTATGTGGGTTTCTATTTATATTGTTTACACAGCTGTTATGGTTTCACTATTTATAAGTTTCACAATCACACATATCTGTGTTTGTTTCCTGTTAGTTGGAAATTGATATACTTCTAATCTACGTCTGGTATGTCTGGGAGTGTGGGCTGAACAATTGTTATTATAATCATAATTAGGCTTCCATTGCACATATATGCATATGTAAGTAATCTATTTTAAACCTCTCACTGCAAATGTAAGTTGTGACTACATGTTTACTGCAAACATGCTAGAAAATTACCATAATAACTTACCTGTGGAACCTAACAGCTAACTTCTCTTTAATAGTAAATTATAAAACAAAATAATAGCTCAAAGCAAATGTAATTAAAATGTCATCCTTGCGTCGAGCCATATTCTTAAGAAATATCTACATGATAGCTTTACGATTGCTAGTGGACAATTTTCAGGCAGTTTTAGAATTTGTTGAAGTTGAAGCATATAATTAATAATGGCTTACCCATTGAGTACAAGACAACCTGCAGTTTGTATGACAGCTGGAAATGTAGAGCTGGACTGGATTTGAAACCGTTTGCAGGAAGTTTGAAATTAACAGTGAAAGATCTGACTGGGTTGATCATTGCGTGTGTGTGTGTGTGTGTGTGTGTATGGATTACACTGTACACTCATCACCATTTCAGTTTCCTGCTCAAGATTCCAACTGTACTATTCCCAAATGAGTTGGCTTGTAGTTGTCTTGCTTTAATAGTCATGGCATGTTTTCTTACCATGGTAGTTATAAACTTTTGATATGTAATGTTATCTTGGTAATGCAATGTATTGTTATTTCCTACTTTTAAAGGAGCTATGCTACGCTCAGGACACTCATTGAAAACTAATTGTTATAATTTCAATAATTATCAGAAACAAATTGGTATATTTTATTCAACAAACTTCATTTAGTAATTACAGACAACAGAAAAAGAGCATTCCTTTAGTCCAATTTCTGTATAAAAACTGTGTTAACAAAAACTACTATTATCCTACATGTATGTTTATAAATATGCATAGTTTTATCATAGGATATAAGAAACAATTGTCTGGCTTTATTTTTGTTTTGTTGCTGCTTCTTTGGGTTGGGTTTTTTGGGGGGCGGTGGGTGGGAAGGAATTTCACTTCTGTATTTTTTTTATTTTTTTTTTTCAAAATTAAAATGCATTAGTGATTGCTTTTCTTCAGGGAAGTACCTGTATTCAATAAAATTCTCAAATCACTTGTAGGAAATCAATATTAATATTCTCAAGGTTTTCTGTTGTATGCTAGCTTCTCCGTGTTTGTCATTAGGTAAATTATTTAAAACAAACAGAAAACAGAAACTGTTTCTACCTACTTTAACAATTACTTCAAACTTCAAGAAAAGTACTTCAAAGTATTCTTAGTAATCATATAACTATCCCCCAAAAGGTGAATTTGGTTCTTTAGATTTTATTTTCCAAACACTGAAAAAAAATGCTATTTTCTATTTCTTATTGCAGGTACAAATGATAAGAACCGAGAATTGACAACTTTAACAATATCTCACTCTCAGGACAAACAAATATTTACCTCAGAAGAGAATCAGCCCATCAACAATTTTTTTGCTGAGTTACCATGGTAACCCATCTGGATATCTGTACAGCATCTCTCCATTTTGTTGTCCACTTAAGAATTCAAGATGTAACGGTTTACCAGCAGGGACGCTGATGTAATCAAAGCTCACATGGAACAGCTGAGAGTATTTGCAAACAATCGGAGTCATCACATGACACCAGGCCTAATAGACAGACAAATCACCATCCATGGATTCAGATCTTATTTGCATAATTGTTATCCAGATGACAACGTACCAGATGTCTTTGCTACATGAACTGCATTTATAAACAGACTGGACTGTAAAGCATTCTTTACATATGGCACATATTGCACATATTGCTAACACTGCAGATTTTAATCAGGAATATTGGTAGCAAATTATGTTGCATGCTTTACATTTTGGATGAAGTTTCCATCCATCAAACCTTTCTGTAATATGATATCAAAACAGAAGTGGATCGTCATATTTGGTTGACGTCAGTAATTCAGTAGGAGCAGTACTTGGGAAGAGTGGGTTCCTATTTCTGAGACATCATGGAGTATAATAAAGTGCTATGTAGTCTGTCTTGCTAGGATTATGTCCCGAGTACACCTGTGAGTTTACTAAAGTGATTTACGGCAACATCAGAAACTTACAGACATTTCCGCAAGTTTCCAGGAATTTGAAAGAATAATTTACGTGTTTCTTGAAAAAGAATTATGTTTTTGGTTCAATGGGGGATGTGGAGCTACAAGAGTTAAAAGATATTGAAAATGCACTTTTCCAGGTAAGTTATTAGACTAATATTTTAGCTTTGAACAGTGTTTATCATGAGTTAAAATTAACGGACTCATCAAGGCCAAACAGTGCCATAGCAACCATGCCTATTGTTCCAATTGAGTACCAGTACAAGTAACTGTATCAATGTTTGAAATCCTTGTTGGCTACTGGCCAAGATGGAAGCACCCTGGCTTCATTTGATGCCAATCCTTGATGGAGTGGTGGAAGGAAGGGGGAAAGTCATTCATTGCATATTTCCTTCGATGTGACCATGTTCTTTATGCTGATTTTTGAACAATTTTTTTTTTCTGGAAGGAGCAGTTATGTTATGTAGATTAATTGACAATGTAGGTTTTTGTACACAGTAGGATTTGACTTTTTGGGGGGGGGGGGGGTCTTTCACTTTTGTTCTTCTGTTGGGGATTTAAAAAATAAAAGCTCAGCCTGATTTCCTGAACTGGGTAATAAAATATTGATATAAATTTTAATAAGAGTGATGAGGCGTGGCATTTCATGTATACCCTGTTCTCTGGTGCCATGGTCTACACCTTTATACTCCCATAGACTTTGTGGTATAGTGGAAGTACATAATAAGCAGCTTGACAAGGATATCATTCCTGATTCCAGAAATCTTGTATTGAGTAAATGTCGTCCCTGAAACCTTAAATTTGTTCAATGTTTTTTTTCCCCTGTTATTATCTAACAATTTTAGTTGTAAGCATTTATGACAATGAATGAACACACAACCAGTATGCATTACTGTACATGGCATTGGATGTGGTATTTGTTCTTTGCAGATTTCAGCTCCGAGAATATAATGTGCCAGGCAGCTCTATGGATATTGTTCCAGGTTGAAACAATCTTCTTGCTTACAAATTTGAAGCTTCTTTTGTCTTTCTTTTGGCTCTTCACAGCTGCGTGAATTGTTGTCGACAGCTCTACCAGATGATCTGCTAGACGATGACACAGCCTCATTTTCCAGTCATGAGTCAAGTGGCTCACTCAGCCAACATCATGACAATCCCCAAACTACTACTAGGTGAGTCATATCATAATCGGATACTACAGGCAATATTCAGGGGTCAGTTGGGATATCATAACACACCCACTTTGAAAACTATGTATAAAGAGAATGATTGTGTTTGGTTTCTAAATATCAGTGTACATTCTAGGGATTACATCAGCAGCCTCTTGATTTTGAGAACCAAGATATTTTTGAAAGTTTAGGCTAATATTTTTTTCTTTACATTCTTTATATATATAATCTATTTTGGACTTTTTGGACCTTTGTAAGAAACTTTTGACGCTGTTTTCAGAATAACAATGTCTTGAAGATCAAAATATAAGATGGTACAGACTCTCAGAATACCAATCTCACCATATCATGAAGGATTTCAGTGCAATATTCTTTCAAATTGTTGGAGTTAGCAATGATACATGACGGGCGCTGTGTCACAGTTAAAAGATGTGAGAATATATTGGCAAAGATATGACCTTATAATGTTCAGGTTTTTGTGTCTTTCTCAAGACTTCAGAATACTTTTTCGACACTTGCATCTCCAAGTATTGAAAATCAGTTGACGGCACTTCTCGTACAAAATTCAGTCCTTCCAACCAAAAAGTTCAGGTTCAACAAATTAACTTAATTTAATTTGTGTCTTTCTCAAGACTTCAGAATACTTTTTCTACACTTGCTTCTCCAAGTATTGAAAGTCAGTTGAGAGAACTTCTCATACCAAATTCAGTCTTTCCAACCTTAAGTTTGTCAGCGCATTCAGGTATTGATCATTATGATGTGAATGTTTTTTAAATGCAAAATCCATCTAACCAAAACAAGGCTAGACTGAAAATTAGTAACTTAGTTGTTGTTTCTGTTTTATTGTCACATATAAATAAACACATATACAGTGAAATGCACTTTAGTTTTGCCTGCCTAAAAGCATTCAAATACAAAACAAAAATATGCACTAAATCCATGTGTAGGCTACACAATTACAAATAAACATTACATAAATAAACAAGAGTAAAAAAGTAGCGGTCCCCCAAGAAAATCACAGTTAATAATTCAATAAACGAATTGCACTGGGATAGAAACTGTTGTGAGTACGGTTAGAATCAGCTCTAATTGTTCTCTACCGCTTACCTTTTCTCATCTATTCTAATAAATCATTCGCAGAGTGGAATTTTTCTGAAATAATTGACCTCAATTTTTTAGGACATGTGACCTATACATTTTATCCAAAGCTGGTAGCTCACAACCAGTTATGACACTAGCACTGTTGCCTAGGGCCTTTTTCAAACCTCAGCTTGGGCTCCGGCTCCAGGCTCTGTCTGATGTTCGAACACCACGTGCAAATACACGCTGTAGCAAAACAAATTAACGGAGCCCAAGCCGGAGACGGAGCCCAAGCCGGAGACGGAGCCCAGGCCGGAGACGGAGCCCAAGCCGAGGTTTGAGAAAGGCCCCTACATGATTGAAGTGTTTCCAGTCATCCGCCATGGTGTTGCCGTACCAGACAGTGATCGAGAGTGTCAAAACACTCTCAACCACTCCCCGATAAAACTTGACCAACAAATCCTGGCAGACACAAAAACTCCTCAATCTTCTATGAAAGAACAGCCATAGAGAGGTAGCTCTCAAAGATCATGGCCCTAATTCTCTTGTATTTATCTCCACCAAGCCCTGATCCTTGGAACCACCTGAGGCAGAATCTTCCTGCTCATCACAGACTGATTCAGCATCAGACACAGCAGACATCCACACCTAATGGCTTCAGTAACCCACCTCCTCTCAAGACTCCAGGCCTAAGCCATGAACATCAAGCAAGTCAACAGGTGAGTTGTTCAACATCCACTAGGTACAGAAACCCCGCCTCTCAACACTCCTGCCCCCACCAATTAGCATCAAGCCAGTCAACAGGTAAGTTGTTCAACACCCACTGGGTACAATAACCTACCACCTCTCAACACTCCTGGTCCTAGCCATAAAAATAAAGCCAGTCAACAGATGGGTTGACCCACTAGGTACAGAAACCCGCCCCCTGTCAACACTCCTGCCCCCCGTCAACACTCCTGCCCCCCAACAATCAACATCAAGCCAGTCAACAGGCGAGTTGTTCAACACCAACTGGGTACAATAACCTATCCCCCTCTCCAACACTTATCCCCCTCTCCAACACTTATCCCCAACAATCAACATCAAGCCAGTCAACAGATGGGTTGATCAACACCCACTAGGTACAGAAACCCGCCCCTGTCAACACACCTGGTCCAAGCCATCAACATCAAGCCAGTCAACAGATGAGTTGTTCAACACCCACTGGGTTCAGTAACCTATCCCCCTCTCCAACACTTATCCCTAACAATTACCATCAAGCCAGTCAACAGGTGAGTTGTTACATCCACCGGGTTCAGTAACCCACCACCTCTCAATACATTTACCCCAACCGTCTGCATTAAGCCAGTCACCTCATGAGTTGTTAACATCCACTGGGTTCAGTAACCCACCACCTATCAACACTCTTACCCCCAACCATCACCATTAAGCCAGTCACGAGTGTGTAATTCAACATCCACTGGGTTCAGTAACCTATCCCCTCTCAACACATTTACCCCAACATTAAGCCAGTCACCTCATGAGTTGTTAACATCCACTGGGTTCAGTAACCCACCACCTATCAATACTCTTACCCCCAACCATCACCATTAAACCATTCAGCAATTACGTTTCTGAGACTTTGACAGTTAAGGTTTCCTGTGTACACTTTTTTTTTTTTTTTTTTTTTTTTTTAGGCATAAAAATGCGTACATCTTTTGTTTTGCCAACAAATATGATAATATTTTGATGTTTAAATTAGTCTTTGCATCTTTTGCTTGCAGCACTACATCCCTTCACAGACCAGTGGCGCCCACCATGTCCAGAATGGGCATAAGCTTGTTGAGTCATCAGACAATGAGTGGATTGAAGAACATACCATTGGACAACAGTATGAACGAGGCGAGGTAGAGGGCGCTGTTAGTGAGGAGGTACCAGAGACAGAGAGTTCATTCACTAGACACGAAGCTCAGCAAAGGTTTAGAAACGGTCAATACGAGCAAAATTATGAAGTCCAAGGTATGAACAACGACAATAGATACCATGACTATGGTAACCACGGTGATTACCAGGCAACCAATGGGATGAATGGATACCATCATGAGTACGCTGATGAAGACCAGAATGGAGGAGATGAAGAACCAAGCTTTATTGAGAATACAGAATCAAATCATCCAGAGCAAAGGTACAATGAAAACGTCCAGCAGTATGATCCATCAGACAATCCTAAACACACTCAGCAGTATAATTCACCTAATCCTCAGCAGCATCACCAAGAGAAGAATGTGAACCATCAAGGCAACTATCCTAACCATGGAGTAGAACCATCCTCAATCAGGTATAGAAACGGGTTGGGTTGGCATAGCGGTATCTTTCCTCACCTTCCAACTTTAGTACTGTGGTTCGAATCCCGCCAGGGGCACAATGTGGATTGGGTTTTCAGTCCCTACCTGACTGCGGTGGTTTTCTCTGGAATATTCCTCTGGGGTTTTCCTCCCTCATTTAAAACTGAAACTTCCTTCCTTGTCTTCTCCCCATGGGGTTCTTGGCTAGTATAGTGATTAAGTTTGCTTTTCTTAGAATCCTTGGCTTCACAACCAGAATTAAATTAGTAAAAGAAATGAAATGAAACACTTAGTAACAGATATTTACTCCTGTTACAAAGTGACTCTCCTGTTTGTAAGTTTGAGGAAATTCCATTTAGCCACGCTCATTTTGACATAAATTGGCTCAAATTGTTACCAGAAGCCCATAGGAAATGCACAGAGCCAGTTAAAACATTCATAGATTTGCCTTTCAATACATGTTTTCAACAACTCAATTTGGCTTTTCAGAATGATCAGTTTCTGTCATAACAAATACCATTAATTGAGGGAAGGAGTTTCCTATAGTAAAACTACAGCCCTTGTACTTAAAAGCTTTTTCCAGCTTTAATAGAGCCTGATAGGGTGAAAAAAAAATTGTGTGCAGCAGAGGCTGGCACATGTTACTCAATGACTTGCCAACTTACACTGTACCTAACAAGTGAATGGCTTTTCTATCTTACCACTTTACCTCTTTAAAATATTTGTAGATTCAACCTCACAGAATTATTATGTTTAAACTCAATTAATCTAATGTTTTAGTTTGCACTTACTTGATCATTTCCATGAAACATTCTGCATTCTCATTTAAAGATCGTTATGTTTCTATAAGTATCAAACCAATTATTTTAAGATTAATTTTTTTTTATTCAACACTTTTGGTTTGACGACCTCAGGTAGTACATGCTCAATTATTTAGACTTAGAACTGCTGTATTTTGTTTTATCCAGCAAAGAAGTGAAGTTCAGTTGAATAGCTTTAATGTGTCCATTTTGGATCAATTTTTACCCAGAGTTCAATACAGAGGTGGAAATTCTCAGCAGAAAGAACTGACGCAGCAAGTAATACAACCCAATGGATTTCCTACAGTTACCAACCAAGCCACTGTGGGATTTGCACAAGATGCTGAGGACCCTTTGCAGAAGCAGTTCCTGGGTGTTGGTGAGTAAACCAAAGTCTGGACTTCCAGCTACTATGACCTGGGCCCAATTTCATAGAACTGCTTAAGCACAAAAAGTAGCTAAGCACAATAAAATGATGCTTACCAGAATAAGGTTACCAGCCAAACTACCATGTCACATGTACAATACTGGTATCCTGCTCATTTCTGCTTAGCAGACAATTTATAAGCGAAATGTTCTGCTTAAAAGCAACTCTATGAAATTGGGCCCTGTTCTCACACATCACTTTTTTCAGGTATTGATGGATCTTTTTGTTTGTACATGTAGGTGGTGATGAGGAAAGTAGACAGATGGCTCAGCTGCAGATCTTATACAAAGCAAGAGGTAGGGAACTAGACCATTTGAGCAGCCAACTTCAGGTTCTTAAGGAAGAGTCGGCGAGAGAGAAGAGGATTCTTAACCATCAACTCGCTCTGGCTCAAGGTAAATAACAAATATTCAAACATGTTACATACAGAACAGCCTAAGGCAGGAAATCCATGTGTCCGCCATGCATTGTGCATAGTATACAATCCTTGCACATAACTTTTACGGAGCAGGAATATGCAATACTGATACATGTACATTATGTGCATCGCTTTGCATGTATTTGCATTTTTATGCATTGCGCACCATATTGACAAGCCCTGGAGTTGCATTGTATTAGAGCTCACAGGTTTTTGTCCATCATCAGAACTATGTTTCCTTCATGCAGATGTCAGTTATTCCCAACTGGGATGTCAGACAACTTGTCAGCTGATTTAAGTGCCATTGGAAACAAAAAGACTACTCTTTCAGCGCCCGCTATTTTTTTACTTTTTAAACCTAAAGTGCCCAGCTTTTTAAGCTTTACAAAATTCTGTATTAGAAAACAAAATGTCTTTCTCAACAAACAAAATGTATCTTGCTGATTTGCGTTGCCTTGGTCAATAGTTGCCCAAAGTCAATAGTATTTATTGAGTGATATTACCCTTTCGTGATAACATCCTACATTATGGGTCCCATGTGTACAATTGATTGACGACACTTTTTGAGTAAACAAAATAGATCTTGCGTGTACGATATTGGCACTTTCGGAACACATAAAATAGATCGTACATGTACGACCTTGGCACTGAAAGTGTGAACAAAGGTTTTTTTGGTTTTTTGTTTTTTTATATATTTTTTATCTGTGTTACTTTTAAATAGATTCCTGTTTTTCTGTCCATTACACAGTTTTTTGCCTGCAGTTCAAAAAAGTTTTGTTATAGACGATGTGACCTCTGACGTCATTTGAAAATCATAACATGATGCGCGCGCATGTCGCCGGGCAAAACCTTTGTGTACTTGACAGCCAGCTAGAAAGTACACGCAATATTACCATGACTACGCGTCTTTTTGCCCGGCGGAACATGACTTGGACAACAGACTTGTCAACAGAGGGCGGTTTGAATGTAAACAGAGGTCACATCGTCTATATCGTCTATATATCATGTAAAATGGGGTTTGTTAACCTTTTTTCATCAATGGGTATATGTTCTTGTAAAAACAGAATGACATTACATGACATCAATATGTACAAAGGGTACTATTTTTTATACCAAAATTTGTTTCCTTTACAACAAAATTTCATAAAGAACAGCCAACATGAGACAAACTATTGTTTGTATTGTTTTACCCAAGGAGAGAAGGCAGGAGTGAATGCCAGCTATGAGCATTGTCAGGAGCTATTGATTGCATCACAACAAGAAACCAGTGAGCTGAAAGGGCAGCTTCAGTCAGCTCATGTACAGATACAAGCCCTCAATGCTGCCAAACATCAGGTCAGACTAAAAAGAATCATGTCCAAATTCCTGATTTAGATCTTGGGTGTGTTCTGGTTGCGTAAACATTTGTGCTACCATTTTCAAAATGTGCGTCATGCTAACAATTTGAACCGGAATGCGTTGTGTTCGCACGTTCGCTTTAATCAATCATGCTGCAGTATCAATCACTGTGTTGGGTGATAATCTGTTGGCTGCTTTTAAAAATAAAATGAAATAGTTTCCTTACAATTTACAAATTACTACAACCAATCTGATTTGTTTAAGGTAAGATTTAGGTCACATTAGTCTTATATTCACTGCTTATTTACTGCTTTTGCGCTGTTTTCCACCATAATTTTTTAGTAGGTGAACATAGCTAACACCTCTTCAGAGTGTTTGCTGAATTTTGCGAACTTTGAAAACATAAGCTTGTTGGCAAACCTTTGCATTGTTAACTTGAGTGGAACGCATCCCTGATTTCATGGTTAGAAAACACTGAAAACAAACCAGTCTATTCTTGGTATGGTGCTATGCATGGCAATGGACTTTTCCTGTGAAATATTTGAGTTGCACATCGTGTGTGCGCATTAACACTACTGATCTACAAAGTGAGGAAACATGGTGCCTTTTTGTATGGGACTGACCATGGCGTACTTGTGCGTCTGCGTAATGCACAACTCATGGCATTTGCCGACCAATAATGTCTGTACGCATGCGTGAATGTAATTAGCATATGTAACCCAACATAACACTTTGCATGGGTGGTTTGGTTATTCAGTTATGAAATCAACAAAACCATGTGTAAGTTTTACAGGATTTAGCATAGAAATAATAAAAACCCTAAACTGAAATTGACTGTCCAGAATACACCGATCCATTAAGCCACACCCATTTCTCATTGACCAATCACAACCGCGAAATCTGATCACCATTTGAGCCGTTTGGTGATCTTTGCACTAATTGTGATCGGGTTTCGCAGCTGTGATTGGTCAACTCGTAAGGAGGCGGGGCTTAATGGATCGATCTATTCATATCTCACAGGTAGAAGAGAAGCTTCAATCAACCGAGGTTGCCATAGAAAGCTTGTCCAGCCAGCTGACTGTGCTGCAGCGGTCACAACCTCTAGCCAAGGCCAGAGATCAGCAGGACGGACTGCTAAAGAATCTTCAGCAACGATATGACCAGGAGTTGATGAGACTGAAGGAGAAGGTGGACAGTAGTCAAGGGACCTTAGAAGATAAGGTTAGTTTGTTATCTGAAGAAAAAGTGTGAAGGAGTCATCATCAGTGTTTGGTTGAAGGGGTTTACCTGATCTCCTGGGTGCATAAGAAACTTTGCTACATTTGGGAATAGTTGATGTCATGAAATACCTTGCTGATCATGACCATGTAATGAACACATTGGGAACATTGGTTTGTCATGAAATTGCTGCAGGTTTGTTTCATAACATACATCTAGAGTATTTGAAATGATTATCAGTCGAGCACTTACTACAAATAATATGCTTGTTATATTCAATGTAGTTTTGCGATATATAGTCTATGTCTGAAGCTGTCAAGTGTTGCAAAGTCAGACGAGCAGGTTAAGCTAGAACGGAAAATTAGCATCTTTATTTGAGTACACCGTGACGTTATTCTGCAGTTAAATCAAACTGATAGTTTCCTTCACAAGCAGTCAAATTTAGATGTATAACTATAAGATTGGCAAATGAGACAAGGATATAACAACTTAGTTGCCCTTATTTGATTCCATAGAGTAATGAGATTGCTAGTCTTCATCACAAGCTGTCTAGTGTTACCAAGTCAGCCGAACAGCAGAGACTTGAACAGGGTAATACCATCAACACATTGACCAACCAACTACAACAAAGCCAGAAACAATGCAGAGACTTACTTGAGACAGGTAGGAGGAAAAAAGGTTTGTTGTTTTTCTTTTGGCCAGAATGGATCTAGAGGCCAAGCGAATCTAGTGGCCCAGACTCGTTCTGGTATTGACAGAGTGTGGGTTCGGGTCCTGGTAGTATTTAATTCAGCATGACCAAAGTAAGGCTGTTAGGGTAATATCTAGAGTCAGATCCCCTTTTGGTCTAGCTAAACCAGTTTCCATTATTGCATAGGGAGCAAGACAAACATTGGCCTTCTAACCTTCCCAATGTTTTCAGTGTTTTTAGCTTCCACTGAAGGCTAATGATACTTCACCTGTTTCCATGTGTTTGATTTCCTTTAATTGTTGACTCAGGATCACTTCAAGAGATTAACCTCCTGCGTGTGCAGCTCCAGCAAGTTGAAGCAGCTCGTATCTTCAGTGAAGATATGACTGCAGCATTACAGGTAGGAAAAGTAACTTACTTAGCTTTACTTCTTTAAAGGGGGGCTTCCAAAGTCAAGTTCAGTTTTGTGATGCACTCATTTGCCAATAGATATATTGCTTATGAAAGTGGGAACAAAATTGCTAGTCTCTCACCTTATGTTAAAAATGTGTAAAGTGTCATTTTATTTGATACTTTTTCAGATTGAAATTTAAACATTTAAATCATTAGACTTCAATAACAAATAGGTCTGTACATTCCGAAGAAGAAGTTTTTATCCAGTCTTAAGGTCAAATTCAGTGCTTTTTTGAGTATCATCAAATTTCAGGGAGGTACAGACCATATATTTGAAATGTGACATCATAGAACGTTTTTTTATTTTTTATTGATTTTTATTTTTTTGGGGGGGTGGTTTTGACAAAAACTGCACTTGAAGGATATCAAACACAGTCGGTGTTCTGCATCATTATGTCATGCTGACCTGTCAGAGAAATTGTGAAAATCAATGAGCAAGACACCTTATTTGCATAAAAGGAAAAAATACATTGATTTTGTACAAAACCTTCTGTTGTGAGCACTCCAGCAATTGCAGTGCAGTGTGCACCACTTGCGCATTTTCCCGATTGGTCTACACATATATATCTTTTCTGCATGATTTGGTATGCTTTATTTATCTCTGGAATAAAGGAGGAGTTATCTGAACTGAAGGAGCAACTTCAGATGTATGAGTCTGCCATGGAGTTGGGTGTAACATCTGCTAAGTCACCTGAATCCACACAGAATGCCAAGTCATTTGCCGTCAGGAATCTAGCCAAGTCTGATTGGAAAACTCCTCAAATTCAACGGTACAAAAGTGTTTGACTCAAACTAGCCATAGCCTTGTCCATAGCCACTGTTTCTTATGTAGTCAAAAGCCATCTCTCAATTGAGGCTGTGGCTCTTGGCTTAAGGGAGAATGTTGAACTTTAGACATATCCTGTGATCTATGCATAATTGTGGACTAAGATAAAGCAAACCTCAGCCTGAGCTTACAGAACCTTGTATCATACATAAAATATACAACAAATGTTAGAATTTAAACTGTGATTTTGTTTACATGTTAAACTGTTCATGTTGCTGATAGTGTATTGGGTATCAAAAGTGCACAAATACAAAATATGTTTTTTTTAAAAGGTATAACGCACAAATTCTATTATCTTCTTGATAAACAACAAGCATAAGATGGGCAGATTAAAAGAGATGCTAAATTGTTCCTGTGTCTATTGATATATTTGTTTTTCTGATAATTTCCCTCAGGCCATCCACAGACCCTGGCTCCAACATGACCCCAGATGATCTCGTTAGAGGCTTAAGAAAAGAGCTAGAACGATCGTTACAGAGTAACCGAACAAAGAGGGGTCAGGTTGCTAAACTACAGAGTGATCTCAAAGCATCTAAGGCTGAAATAGAGACTATGAAGAACAAAGTGCTGGAGTCCAAGACTACTGGCAAAGACACAGAGGTAAAACAAAACCACCTCAGCTTACAACTTGAAGTGAACATTACATCTGAAAGATTTTAAATATACTTCATAATTCATTTCACTGAGCAGGGGCTGACAAATCCTAATGCCTGATGCCTGGGATACTCAACATCTGGCATCAGGCTACTGCTTGTGTCAGAGGCCAAGTGCGACAGAAAACCCTTATTTTCATCATTGGGCACAATGTCAAATGGAAATGAAACTAATCATGGGAGTAATTTAGCCTGTGACAGTTACATGGTTAACACTGATGGTTAACATAACAATTGTCCGGTTACATGTTTACATTTCTACAGTTCAGATAACCATAAAAAACTTCACTCAAACAGACCATGAACCGCAGACCACATTGCGATCAAAAGGGCCACAAACTGCAGACCACTATGTAATCAGGATGTACACTATGCACAAATCCAAACGAAAAACACGTGGTCTTTTCTCTGTGCACGCACACAACAGGCAGTCACATCATTTCCAATAATTTACAGGCTGGTAGTCCTTGTTATCTCACTACTTGGCATGCTAACTTCCAGGCAAGAACCATCGAACCCTAGCCAGCGCTTTTATAACTCTACAATTGAATGAGAGCATGCCCTCTGTTGGTGAGATATACCAGCACATTTTGTAATAGTATAGAAAAGCCTTGAGACCTAAGACTATAATTATCTGCGCATGCTCGGTAAACATGTTATAGTAAATTTGAATAAGTATCATGGCTGCTGCACCCGCTACATCATGGTTGTCCCTGGTGCACCCGCTACATCATGGTTGTCCCTGGTGCACCCGCTACATCATGGTTGTCCCTGGTGCACCCGCTACATCATGGTTGTCCCTGGTGCGCCCGCTACATCATGGTTGTCCCTGGTGCGCTCGCTACATCATGGTTGTCCCTGGTGCGCCCGCTACATCATGGTTGTCCCTGGTGCACCCGCTACATCATGGTTGTCCCTGGTGCACCCGCTACATCATGGTTGTCCCTGGTGCGCTCGCTACATCATGGTTGTCCCTGGTGCGCTCGCTACATCATGGTTGTCCCTGGTGCGCTCGTTAAGTATCATGGCTGCTGCACCCGCTACATCATGGTTGTCCCTGGTGCGCTCGTTAAGTATCATGGCTGCTGCGCCCGCTACATCATGGTTGTCCCTGGTGCGCTCGTTAAGTATCATGGCTGCTGCACCCGCTACATCATGGTTGTCCCTGGTGCGCTCGCTAAAGCAGTAGTTATATAGACAGCTTGGTCGGTGGAGCACAAACAAACTTTTGCTTGTTTATGAAAAACTGCAGAATGTGTTGACAATAATATCAGCTCACAATGACTCCCATTAAGAGGAAGAAACGACCTCCATGCTTTAGCCTAATTCTTACTACATGTATGTAGCCGCATGGTTAAGTGTTTTGTCACGGTCGTTTTTTTAATTATATGCAGTGCTTATTACACATCAGAGAAAGTAACTGATATGTAGATGTGTATCTTGGGGTTTGTAGCGCCTTGGTCTTTCAATACACCGATCCAGAAGGCCACGCCCACCACAGCAACTGCCTAGCACCGACCAAACGTGTCGCGTGTCTGTCATGTTGTACACACAGCCAGACGAGTATTTGGCCAACCGCACGCACTAACCCAGCGGATACACGTTTCTCTGTTCGACCTCGGCTTTGGAAATGGCCAACAATATACATTCCCTCTCTTGTCAGGGTATCGGGAGTCATAATTACAATTAGGATACGAACATTGCTTGACCATGGTTAAGGATAAAAATCAAGTTCATAAAAGAATTGCCTTGAACAAATGACACAAATGCAAATTCAACAAAACTTGTGTAGTAAACAATACAAACAAATTAGAATTTTGTCAGACAAAATGGCGGTAATTTGTCGTACCTTAAATCATGCATTGTGATTGGTCGAATTGTCAAGGCCGGGCGTGGCCTACTGGATCGGTGTATTAAGGCTAAGATTCATTTTGTACTCATCAGGTGAGATTGAAGGTGCTAGAAGCTCAACTTCAGACGTCCAAATCCATGTCATCGACCGACAACCCTCAGTCATCAATGTCTGCTAAATCATCCAAAGACCTCCTTGAGCAGATTGATCAACTTCAATCTGAA
The DNA here is from genome assembly GCA_037783415.1 of Leptasterias polaris. Classification (NCBI taxonomy): domain Eukaryota; kingdom Metazoa; phylum Echinodermata; class Asteroidea; order Forcipulatida; family Asteriidae; genus Leptasterias; species Leptasterias polaris. Next base: position 598,308 of record JAZGTN010000164.1, read on the forward strand.
AAGGAGAGCAATGCAACAATGTTGGAAGAGCTGAGGTCAGAGGTCAGTCATCTCAAGGAGCTGAACGCAGACTTGAAAAGGCAGATGGCTGAGATGGTAGCTGACTGGGATAAAGATAAGAAAATTGACTTGGATAGGTAAGAGTTGACAGATGTGTTTAACAATTACAAATCAAACACACAGTTCATGTTTTGATATTAATTGATTTTTAATCTTGTCAGCAGCTGTCTGAAGCTGTGTTTTCTTGTTACAACATTTCCTTATAATAGAACTGTGCACTAATGACGTCACTTTTGCTTAAAATACCAGGCTGTCAGACAAACATTTCACCACTTACGCAATCACTGCATAATCAAAATACCAAACTGCACCAGTAGTATAGTTAGTACCTGCGAGTAAACATAAAACTTGGACATGTATGCGAGCGTATGTTAGTGAATTTGGACCTGTTTGTCTGAGATCCGGTCACTTGGCTTCTATTTTAAGCATTAGTGCAGAGTGCTATTATTGAGTTGTCTCCAGTGTCCATCTTTTAAGTTGCCCTGAAATTGTCTTTCATGCTGTACTCATTAGTCATCCAAAACACTATAGATAATTTTTAGTTAGTTGAAGTCTTGTGTGGAAATATTAAACAAGAACTCGTTATTAAGCTCAATAATGTCTCTTTTATGACCAAGGCATTTTTGTATTCAAAGCATATTTGTTTTATTTTAAAGCCCTGTTCAAATTTGAATATAGGGAAGAGTGACTCAGAGGGTCTGCTTATTTCTGTTCCCTTATTGTCACTATTTCTTCAATGCAACTTTTGATTTGTGAAATATCTATAGAGTTCAGAGGACATGTCTACAACTCCATGAGGACTCCTCTAGGAATCTGAGAGAACAGATGGTGACCGAGTTTCAATCTGAGAGAGACATGCTGAAAGAAGCACACCAACATCAGATACAGGAGCTAAGGTACCAGACAGCTGACTCAAAATGCATCCATTATGTCTAAATAAGATTTGAATCTCCATGTCCCCTCTTACAGGGATGAGAAGCTTCCCACTTTTGTTGGAAATCTGACCTTACGATTATGAAAAGTTATTTCAAATTTTAGTTCGGATTTTCCACATTGGATGTTTTATTTTTAGAAATCCAACTTCTGTCTCTTTATTTTTTAATGTAACATCAAAGTATATTGTGTTAATAAATGGTCGGAATAAAGGGCCGCCAAACCTAACTATTGCAATCACGATGTACTCAACCCACACGTACACACACTCACTTGCTCCGAGCATAGATAACCGAACTACACACAAACTTGTTCACATCGTTCCAATAAATGGGTTGTTAGTCTTTGTTATGTCACTATTTTGAATGCAAGCTAAGGCAAGAACCATCATACACCAGCGGGCGCTTTCATAACAACGCCATGGAATGAGGCCATACAACCTCTTTTGGCGAAATCTAATAATGCATTAATTGTGCGGTAACAAAAGAAAAGTTGGAAATGACTCAATAACTAAGACTATTTATTGGCACATGCTCTATCAAAACAAAATCCCAACAGTTTTAAGAAGTGTAGCCGCTGATGCGAACATCTATGTACAGATTCAGTGTCAAATTGTTTTCTTTCTTAGTTCTTTTTTCTTTCTTTCTTTTTTTTCTTAATTTTTTTTTGTATTTACTTTTATTTACTTAATTATTTGTTCACAGGATTGCACAAAATTTGAAATGCTGTGATGAAGACACAATGTTTTGAACACATTGCGTATCGTGTTGAGTTATATAAAAGAAATTTTGGTGAACTCAAAAAATGTCGGTCACATTCACTTTTGGGCCTTTTCTATTTCTTACAATCTCTGCCCTGCTTTTAAAAGGGCATTCTTGTTAGTTTAGAACTCTTGAATAAGTGTTGTTGATCTTACTTGATTCAGGACTGATTTAGAGCAATCTCAGAAGGAGCTGGTTGAGGTGAAGGGACTCTACATTGATGTATGTGAAGAGAAGAATCAGATTCAGGATACAGTGACTGAGACACTCAAAGCTGAGGCCACAAAACAACTGGATCAGGTCAGTATTACATTCATCCTATAAAGACATTGGATCTCCCTTGATGTGATTTCTTAAAATACTCTCCTGTCCTTGCTCCTGTTTAATGCTCCCTACACTCCCTAAACAGGGCCCATTTTCATAGAGCTGCTTAAGCACAACAAGTAGCTGATCACATTATAATTATGCTTACCAGAATAAGGTAACCAGCCAAACTACCTTGTCACATGTACAATTTGTGACTGGTATCCTGCTCATTTCTGCTAAGCAACAAAGCAATATTTTCTGCTTAAGCAGCTCGATGGGCCTTGATGGTGACATTTATGTTACCAATTCCAAACTACAAGTATGGATGTAAATGAGTTATGAGAATTTTGTAAAGAGACTCATCCTAAAAGCAAAGCTTGTAAATGTATCTCCTTACTGACTTACAGGCTAAGACTGAGTGGCAGATCCAGCATGATAAAGCCTTGAAGGAGCTTCAGGAGTCCATAGAGAGCAGTCATCGTGCAGCAAGGGTGACAACTAAGAACACCTGGAGAAAGGAGATAGAAGAGGAAAATAAACTATTGGTTGAGGAAAAGGTAGGGAAGAAATGGTTTGTCTTAAGACCATTATTACATTTCTAGTTTTTTAACTTGTGAATTCCTAAATGGCTTAGACAAACAGTTGAGATTGCCTGACTCAAATTGTTGTGATTGAGATATGGTGGTTTGACTTCTAGTCTCACTGGTTGTGGTATTCTTGAGCAAGACCGGTTATTAGAATTACCTTGTCCATTTGGTAGGACAGTTAGCCATAGAACCTTGATACACAGTGTAAAAGAATCAAAAAGACTTTTCAATTGCATCAAAAAGACTAACCTTGGTGATCAATTTTAAGGTGACTGGACACAATGCAAATGTTTTCATCATTTTATCTACTAGGTTGCCCTAGCCAAGGCGGAGTGGAGTGAGATGGTACGTAAAGAAGCGATGAAGAGTGCCCTCACAGCTGCTGATGCAGAATGGCAATTCAAGATGGAAGCTGAGCTGGAACAGAGAAATACAAAAGGTACACGTATGTAATGTCTAGCATCACAACTTAATGTCACAGTTTACTCAGAAGGCTCCACGTACACACATTCCCTAATTATAGACAAGTTTTGCCAAGTAGAATAAGTTAAAACCAGGTTTGTGTACTGATTGTGATGGGTTTAGCCAAATAAAATTGTGAACATTTCTATCAAAATAGACACAATCGGCGACCGGAGTCACGTGACTCATAGTGGGTTTACAATGTAAACAAACCTAGCAAACAATGCACAGCGAGCATGGCAAACCATGGCTGCTTCCCACCGTACGGCAGGAGCGCTCGGAAGCAGCTATGCGTTTCCATTCACGCTGCGCCTTGCTTGCTTAGTTTGTTTACATTGTATACCCACTATGGGTCACGTGATTGCAGTCGCCGATTGTGTCTATTGTGGCTCAAAGTATTGAAGCCAAATACGAGGATCTGAGATGTTCATAGCTTGTAAACTTGTAGCATGAGCCAACGGTAACAATTTGATTTTCTGAATTTTTCGCGAACAGCAAAAGAAGAGTTAGAAAAGAAACAGCAAGACTACCTGAATAACCGCATTAAGGAGCTCCAGAGAGACCATGACTTAGACAAGGCTCGGGCAATTAAGACATCTCTCTCTGATGCCAAGACAGAATGGACGATAGAGGCAGAGGCAAACACTAAAGAGAAAGTGAAACAAGCCATTGAGATGGCTAGAGAACAGTGGACAAATGAAGGTATAGTACATATAGGCATCTAAGTCTTGTTTCCAGGACTAATAGTTAGAGTGTTGATTCTTTTACTCAGTCAGTTTCCCTTGTGGTTTATTACTAGATATTTGAAAGAAAAATGTGCATCCCCTAAAGCTGATCCCTCTGCTGCCGCTTGCCAGGTTGTATCATAAACTTGGGTGTGAGTGATCCCTGGCTGTATAGCAGTTACAGGTTGAATGGCTTCTGACTGGCACCCCAAACAAAGATATTGACAACAATAGGGTTTAAATAGCTCAGTTGGTAGAGTGCCAGCATGTTAATCCAGAGGTGGCAGGTTAAAGTCCCTCTTTAGTCATTGTTTTTCTTTGTTCAACCCAAAATTAGCACTGATTCTGCCTTAGTTTTGTCAGATTGGTTTGTTTAGGAAGAGGGATGAAGATGGCTTCATAGTGATCAAAACTTATTTGATGACGATAGAAAGTATTGAAAACCAGATTTTCTTTGTATTATTTTGGACTAAATGAATTTTTGGATGGGCTTTGTGTTTGTTTAAGATGCAGACCAGAGGAGGATGGAGGATGCTGTATCCTCAGCAAGACGTGGCTGGACTGATGAGGGAGATAATATGGAGAAAGTCAAACAAGAATGGATGCAGGAGTATGGAGAGGAAGAGATGTCAAGGGTAAGACATGGTTCAGTTTCCTGTCATCCCATTCCATTTGTGTCACAAGAGGAGGAAGTTGAGAGATTTCCTTCAAGGATCTAAAGAGCATCCATTGGCATTATACCAAGTATGTCCACTGACTTAGGTCTCTATAACACAGATCTAAAGAGCATCCATTGGCATTATACCAAGTGTGTCCACTGACTTAGGTCTCTATAACACAGATCTAAAGAGCATCCATTGGCATTATACCAAGTGTGTCCACTGACTTAGGTCTCTATAACACAGATCTAAAGAGCATCCATTGGCATTATACCAAGTATGTCCACTGACTTAGGTCTCTATATCACAGATCTAAAGAGCATCCATTGGCATTATACCAAGTATGTCCACTGACTTAGGTCTCTATAACACAGATCTAAAGAGCATCCATTGGCATTATACCAAGTATGTCCACTGACTTAGGTCTCTATAACACAGATCTAAAGAGCATCCATTGGCATTATACCAAGTATGTCCACTGACTTAGGTCTCTATAACACAGATCTAAAGAGCATCCATTGGCATTATACCAAGTATGTCCACTGACTTAGGTCTCTATAACACAGATCTAAAGAGCATCCATTGGCATTATACCAAGTGTGTCCACTGACTTAGGTCTCTATAACACAGATCTAAAGAGCATCCATTGGCATTATACCAAGTATGTCCACTGAGTTAGGTCTCTATAACACAGATCTAAAGAGCATCCATTGGCATTATACCAAGTATGTCCACTGACTTAGGTCTCTATAACACAGATCTAAAGAGCATCCATTGGCATTATACCAAGTATGTCCACTGACTTAGGTCTCTATAACACAGATCTAAAGAGCATCCATTGGCATTATACCAAGTGTGTCCACTGACTTAGGTCTCTATAACACAGATCTAAAGAGCATCCATTGGCATTATACCAAGTGTGTCCACTGACTTAGGTCTCTATAACACAGATCTAAAGAGCATCCATTGGCATTATACCAAGTGTGTCCACTGACTTAGGTCTCTATAACACAGATCTAAAGAGCATCCATTGGCATTATACCAAGTATGTCCACTGACTTAGGTCTCTATAACACAGATCTAAAGAGCATCCATTGGCATTATACCAAGTGTGTCCACTGACTTAGGTCTCTATAACACAGATCTAAAGAGCATCCATTGGCATTATACCAAGTGTGTCCACTGACTTAGGTCTCTATAACACAGATCTAAAGAGCATCCATTGGCATTATACCAAGTGTGTCCACTGACTTAGGTCTCTATAACACAGATCTAAAGAGCATCCATTGGCATTATACCAAGTATGTCCACTGACTTAGGTCTCTATAACACAGATCTAAAGAGCATCCATTGGCATTATACCAAGTGTGTCCACTGACTTAGGTCTCTATAACACAGATCTAAAGAGCATCCATTGGCATTATACCAAGTGTGTCCACTGACTTAGGTCTCTATAACACAGATCTAAAGAGCATCCATTGGCATTATACCAAGTGTGTCCACTGACTTAGGTCTCTATAACACAGATCTAAAGAGCATCCATTGGCATTATACCAAGTATGTCCACTGACTTAGGTCTCTATAACACAGATCTAAAGAGCATCCATTGGCATTATACCAAGTGTGTCCACTGACTTAGGTCTCTATAACACAGATCTAAAGAGCATCCATTGGCATTATACCAAGTATGTCCACTGACTTAGGTCTCTATAACACAGATCTAAAGAGCATCCATTGGCATTATACCAAGTGTGTCCACTGACTTAGGTCCCTATAACACAGATCTAAAGAGCATCCATTGGCATTATACCAAGTGTGTCCACTGACTTAGGTCTCTATAACACAGATCTAAAGAGCATCCATTGGCATTATACCAAGTGTGTCCACTGACTTAGGTCTCTATAACACAGATCTAAAGAGCATCCATTGGCATTATACCAAGTATGTCCACTGACTTAGGTCTCTATAACACAGATCTAAAGAGCATCCATTGGCATTATACCAAGTGTGTCCACTGACTTAGGTCTCTATAACACAGATCTAAAGAGCATCCATTGGCATTATACCAAGTATGTCCACTGAGTTAGGTCTCTATAACACAGATCTAAAGAGCATCCATTGGCATTATACCAAGTATGTCCACTGACTTAGGTCTCTATAACACAGATCTAAAGAGCATCCATTGGCATTATACCAAGTATGTCCACTGACTTAGGTCTCTATAACACAGATCTAAAGAGCATCCATTGGCATTATACCAAGTGTGTCCACTGACTTAGGTCTCTATAACACAGATCTAAAGAGCATCCATTGGCATTATACCAAGTGTGTCCACTGACTTAGGTCTCTATAACACAGATCTAAAGAGCATCCATTGGCATTATACCAAGTATGTCCACTGACTTAGGTCTCTATATCACAGATCTAAAGAGCATCCATTGGCATTATACCAAGTATGTCCACTGACTTAGGTCTCTATAACACAGATCTAAAGAGCATCCATTGGCATTATACCAAGTATGTCCACTGACTTAGGTCTCTATAACACAGATCTAAAGAGCATCCATTGGCATTATACCAAGTATGTCCACTGACTTAGGTCTCTATAACACAGATCTAAAGAGCATCCATTGGCATTATACCAAGTATGTCCACTGACTTAGGTCTCTATAACACAGATCTAAAGAGCATCCATTGGCATTATACCAAGTGTGTCCACTGACTTAGGTCTCTATAACACAGATCTAAAGAGCATCCATTGGCATTATACCAAGTATGTCCACTGAGTTAGGTCTCTATAACACAGATCTAAAGAGCATCCATTGGCATTATACCAAGTATGTCCACTGACCTAGGTCTCTATAACACAGATCTAAAGAGCATCCATTGGCATTATACCAAGTATGTCCACTGACTTAGGTCTCTATAACACAGATCTAAAGAGCATCCATTGGCATTATACCAAGTGTGTCCACTGACTTAGGTCTCTATAACACAGATCTAAAGAGCATCCATTGGCATTATACCAAGTGTGTCCACTGACTTAGGTCTCTATAACACAGATCTAAAGAGCATCCATTGGCATTATACCAAGTGTGTCCACTGACTTAGGTCTCTATAACACAGATCTAAAGAGCATCCATTGGCATTATACCAAGTATGTCCACTGACTTAGGTCTCTATAACACAGATCTAAAGAGCATCCATTGGCATTATACCAAGTGTGTCCACTGACTTAGGTCTCTATAACACAGATCTAAAGAGCATCCATTGGCATTATACCAAGTGTGTCCACTAACTTAGGTCTCTATAACACAGATCTAAAGAGCATCCATTGGCATTATACCAAGTGTGTCCACTGACTTAGGTCTCTATAACACAGATCTAAAGAGCATCCATTGGCATTATACCAAGTATGTCCACTGACTTAGGTCTCTATAACACAGATCTAAAGAGCATCCATTGGCATTATACCAAGTGTGTCCACTGACTTAGGTCTCTATAACACAGATCTAAAGAGCATCCATTGGCATTATACCAAGTGTGTCCACTGACTTAGGTCTCTATAACACAGATCTAAAGAGCATCCATTGGCATTATACCAAGTATGTCCACTGACTTAGGTCTCTATAACACAGATCTAAAGAGCATCCATTGGCATTATACCAAGTGTGTCCACTGACTTAGGTCTCTATAACACAGATCTAAAGAGCATCCATTGGCATTATACCAAGTATGTCCACTGACTTAGGTCTCTATAACACAGATCTAAAGAGCATCCATTGGCATTATACCAAGTGTGTCCACTGACTTAGGTCCCTATAACACAGATCTAAAGAGCATCCATTGGCATTATACCAAGTGTGTCCACAGACTTAGGTCTCTATAACACAGATCTAAAGAGCATCCATTGGCATTATACCAAGTGTGTCCACTGACTTAGGTCTCTATAACACAGATCTAAAGAGCATCCATTGGCATTATACCAAGTATGTCCACTGACTTAGGTCTCTATAACACAGATCTAAAGAGCATCCATTGGCATTATACCAAGTGTGTCCACTGACTTAGGTCCCTATAACACAGATCTAAAGAGCATCCATTGGCATTATACCAAGTGTGTCCACTGACTTAGGTCTCTATAACACAGATCTAAAGAGCATCCATTGGCATTATACCAAGTGTGTCCACTGACTTAGGTCTCTATAACACAGATCTAAAGAGCATCCATTGGCATTATACCAAGTATGTCCACTGACTTAGGTCTCTATAACACAGATCTAAAGAGCATCCATTGGCATTATACCAAGTGTGTCCACTGACTTAGGTCTCTATAACACAGATCTAAAGAGCATCCATTGGCATTATACCAAGTATGTCCACTGAGTTAGGTCTCTATAACACAGATCTAAAGAGCATCCATTGGCATTATACCAAGTATGTCCACTGACTTAGGTCTCTATAACACAGATCTAAAGAGCATCCATTGGCATTATACCAAGTATGTCCACTGACTTAGGTCTCTATAACACAGATCTAAAGAGCATCCATTGGCATTATACCAAGTGTGTCCACTGACTTAGGTCTCTATAACACAGATCTAAAGAGCATCCATTGGCATTATACCAAGTGTGTCCACTGACTTAGGTCTCTATAACACAGATCTAAAGAGCATCCATTGGCATTATACCAAGTATGTCCACTGACTTAGGTCTCTATATCACAGATCTAAAGAGCATCCATTGGCATTATACCAAGTATGTCCACTGACTTAGGTCTCTATAACACAGATCTAAAGAGCATCCATTGGCATTATACCAAGTATGTCCACTGACTTAGGTCTCTATAACACAGATCTAAAGAGCATCCATTGGCATTATACCAAGTATGTCCACTGACTTAGGTCTCTATAACACAGATCTAAAGAGCATCCATTGGCATTATACCAAGTATGTCCACTGACTTAGGTCTCTATAACACAGATCTAAAGAGCATCCATTGGCATTATACCAAGTATGTCCACTGAGTTAGGTCTCTATAACACAGATCTAAAGAGCATCCATTGGCATTATACCAAGTATGTCCACTGACCTAGGTCTCTATAACACAGATCTAAAGAGCATCCATTGGCATTATACCAAGTATGTCCACTGACTTAGGTCTCTATAACACAGATCTAAAGAGCATCCATTGGCATTATACCAAGTGTGTCCACTGACTTAGGTCTCTATAACACAGATCTAAAGAGCATCCATTGGCATTATACCAAGTGTGTCCACTGACTTAGGTCTCTATAACACAGATCTAAAGAGCATCCATTGGCATTATACCAAGTGTGTCCACTGACTTAGGTCTCTATAACACAGATCTAAAGAGCATCCATTGGCATTATACCAAGTATGTCCACTGACTTAGGTCTCTATAACACAGATCTAAAGAGCATCCATTGGCATTATACCAAGTGTGTCCACTGACTTAGGTCTCTATAACACAGATCTAAAGAGCATCCATTGGCATTATACCAAGTGTGTCCACTAACTTAGGTCTCTATAACACAGATCTAAAGAGCATCCATTGGCATTATACCAAGTGTGTCCACTGACTTAGGTCTCTATAACACAGATCTAAAGAGCATCCATTGGCATTATACCAAGTATGTCCACTGACTTAGGTCTCTATAACACAGATCTAAAGAGCATCCATTGGCATTATACCAAGTGTGTCCACTGACTTAGGTCTCTATAACACAGATCTAAAGAGCATCCATTGGCATTATACCAAGTGTGTCCACTGACTTAGGTCTCTATAACACAGATCTAAAGAGCATCCATTGGCATTATACCAAGTATGTCCACTGACTTAGGTCTCTATAACACAGATCTAAAGAGCATCCATTGGCATTATACCAAGTGTGTCCACTGACTTAGGTCTCTATAACACAGATCTAAAGAGCATCCATTGGCATTATACCAAGTATGTCCACTGACTTAGGTCTCTATAACACAGATCTAAAGAGCATCCATTGGCATTATACCAAGTGTGTCCACTGACTTAGGTCCCTATAACACAGATCTAAAGAGCATCCATTGGCATTATACCAAGTGTGTCCACTGACTTAGGTCTCTATAACACAGATCTAAAGAGCATCCATTGGCATTATACCAAGTGTGTCCACTGACTTAGGTCTCTATAACACAGATCTAAAGAGCATCCATTGGCATTATACCAAGTATGTCCACTGACTTAGGTCTCTATAACACAGATCTAAAGAGCATCCATTGGCATTATACCAAGTGTGTCCACTGACTTAGGTCTCTATAACACAGATCTAAAGAGCATCCATTGGCATTATACCAAGTATGTCCACTGAGTTAGGTCTCTATAACACAGATCTAAAGAGCATCCATTGGCATTATACCAAGTATGTCCACTGACTTAGGTCTCTATAACACAGATCTAAAGAGCATCCATTGGCATTATACCAAGTATGTCCACTGACTTAGGTCTCTATAACACAGATCTAAAGAGCATCCATTGGCATTATACCAAGTGTGTCCACTGACTTAGGTCTCTATAACACAGATCTAAAGAGCATCCATTGGCATTATACCAAGTGTGTCCACTGACTTAGGTCTCTATAACACAGATCTAAAGAGCATCCATTGGCATTATACCAAGTATGTCCACTGACTTAGGTCTGTATAACACAGATCTAAAGAGCATCCATTGGCATTATACCAAGTGTGTCCACTGACTTAGGTCTCTATAACACAGATCTAAAGAGCATCCATTGGCATTATACCAAGTGTGTCCACTGACTTAGGTCTCTATAACACAGATCTAAAGAGCATCCATTGGCATTATACCAAGTATGTCCACTGACTTAGGTCTCTATAACACAGATCTAAAGAGCATCCATTGGCATTATACCAAGTGTGTCCACTGACTTAGGTCCCTATAACACAGATCTAAAGAGCATCCATTGGCATTATACCAAGTGTGTCCACTGACTTAGGTCTCTATAACACAGATCTAAAGAGCATCCATTGGCATTATACCAAGTGTGTCCACTGACTTAGGTCTCTATAACACAGATCTAAAGAGCATCCATTGGCATTATACCAAGTATGTCCACTGACTTAGGTCTCTATAACACAGATCTAAAGAGCATCCATTGGCATTATACCAAGTGTGTCCACTGACTTAGGTCTCTATAACACAGATCTAAAGAGCATCCATTGGCATTATACCAAGTATGTCCACTGACTTAGGTCTCTATATCACAGATCTAAAGAGCATCCATTGGCATTATACCAAGTATGTCCACTGACTTAGGTCTCTATAACACAGATCTAAAGAGCATCCATTGGCATTATACCAAGTGTGTCCACTGACTTAGGTCTCTATAACACAGATCTAAAGAGCATCCATTGGCATTATACCAAGTGTGTCCACTGACTTAGGTCTCTATAACACAGATCTAAAGAGCATCCATTGGCATTATACCAAGTGTGTCCACTGACTTAGGTCTCTATAACACAGATCTAAAGAGCATCCATTGGCATTATACCAAGTATGTCCACTGAGTTAGGTCTCTATAACACAGATCTAAAGAGCATCCATTGGCAAATTATACCAAGTATGTCCACTGACTTAGGTCTCTATAACACAGATCTAAAGAGCATCCATTGGCAAATTATATCAAGTATGTCCACTGACTTAGGTCTCTATAACACAGATCTAAAGAGCATCCATTGGCATTATACCAAGTATGTCCACTGAGTTAGGTCTCTATAACACAGATCTAAAGAGCATCCATTGGCATTATACCAAGTGTGTCCACTGAGTTAGGTCTCTATAACACAGATCTAAAGAGCATCCATTGGCATTATACCAAGTGTGTCCACTGACTTAGGTCTCTATAACACAGATCTAAAGAGCATCCATTGGCAAATTATACCAAGTATGTCCACTGACTTAGGTCTCTATAACACAGATCTAAAGAGCATCCATTGGCAAATTATATCAAGTGTGTCCACTGACTTAGGTCTCTATAACACAGATCTAAAGAGCATCCATTGGCATTATACCAAGTGTGTCCACTGACTTAGGTCTCTATAACACAGATCTAAAGAGCATCCATTGGCATTATACCAAGTATGTCCACTGACTTAGGTCTCTATAACACAGATCTAAAGAGCATCCATTGGCATTATACCAAGTGTGTCCACTGACTTAGGTCTCTATAACACAGATCTAAAGAGCATCCATTGGCATTATACCAAGTGTGTCCACTGACTTAGGTCTCTATAACACAGATCTAAAGAGCATCCATTGGCATTATACCAAGTGTGTCCACTGACTTAGGTCTCTATAACACAGATCTAAAGAGCATCCATTGGCATTATACCAAGTGTGTCCACTGACTTAGGTCTCTATAACACAGATCTAAAGAGCATCCATTGGCATTATACCAAGTGTGTCCACTGACTTAGGTCTCTATAACACAGATCTAAAGAGCATCCATTGGCATTATACCAAGTATGTCCACTGACTTAGGTCTCTATAACACAGATCTAAAGAGCATCCATTGGCATTATACCAAGTGTGTCCACTGACTTAGGTCCCTATAACACAGATCTAAAGAGCATCCATTGGCATTATACCAAGTGTGTCCACTGACTTAGGTCTCTATAACACAGATCTAAAGAGCATCCATTGGCATTATACCAAGTATGTCCACTGACTTAGGTCTCTATAACACAGATCTAAAGAGCATCCATTGGCATTATACCAAGTGTGTCCACTGACTTAGGTCTCTATAACACAGATCTAAAGAGCATCCATTGGCAAATTATATCAAGTGTGTCCACTGACTTAGGTCTCTATAACACAGATCTAAAGAGCATCCATTGGCATTATACCAAGTGTGTCCACTGACTTAGGTCTCTATAACACAGATCTAAAGAGCATCCATTGGCATTATACCAAGTATGTCCACTGACTTAGGTCTCTATAACACAGATCTAAAGAGCATCCATTGGCATTATACCAAGTGTGTCCACTGACTTAGGTCCCTATAACACAGATCTAAAGAGCATCCATTGGCAAATTATATCAAGTGTGTCCACTGACTTAGGTCTCTATAACACAGATCTAAAGAGCATCCATTGGCATTATACCAAGTGTGTCCACTGACTTAGGTCTCTATAACACAGATCTAAAGAGCATCCATTGGCATTATACCAAGTATGTCCACTGACTTAGGTCTCTATAACACAGATCTAAAGAGCATCCATTGGCATTATACCAAGTATGTCCACTGAGTTAGGTCTCTATAACACAGATCTAAAGAGCATCCATTGGCATTATACCAAGTGTGTCCACTGACTTAGGTCTCTATAACACAGATCTAAAGAGCATCCATTGGCATTATACCAAGTATGTCCACTGACTTAGGTCTCTATAACACAGATCTAAAGAGCATCCATTGGCATTATACCAAGTGTGTCCACTGACTTAGGTCTCTATAACACAGATCTAAAGAGCATCCATTGGCAAATTATATCAAGTGTGTCCACTGACTTAGGTCTCTATAACACAGATCTAAAGAGCATCCATTGGCATTATACCAAGTGTGTCCACTGACTTAGGTCTCTATAACACAGATCTAAAGAGCATCCATTGGCATTATACCAAGTATGTCCACTGACTTAGGTCTCTATAACACAGATCTAAAGAGCATCCATTGGCATTATACCAAGTGTGTCCACTGACTTAGGTCTCTATAACACAGATCTAAAGAGCATCCATTGGCATTATACCAAGTGTGTCCACTGACTTAGGTCTCTATAACACAGATCTAAAGAGCATCCATTGGCATTATACCAAGTGTGTCCACTGACTTAGGTCTCTATAACACAGATCTAAAGAGCATCCATTGGCATTATACCAAGTATGTCCACTGACTTAGGTCTCTATAACACAGATCTAAAGAGCATCCATTGGCATTATACCAAGTGTGTCCACTGACTTAGGTCTCTATAACACAGATCTAAAGAGCATCCATTGGCATTATACCAAGTGTGTCCACTGACTTAGGTCTCTATAACACAGATCTAAAGAGCATCCATTGGCATTATACCAAGTATGTCCACTGACTTAGGTCTCTATAACACAGATCTAAAGAGCATCCATTGGCATTATACCAAGTGTGTCCACTGACTTAGGTCTCTATAACACAGATCTAAAGAGCATCCATTGGCATTATACCAAGTGTGTCCACTGACTTAGGTCTCTATAACACAGATCTAAAGAGCATCCATTGGCATTATACCAAGTATGTCCACTGACTTAGGTCTCTATAACACAGATCTAAAGAGCATCCATTGGCATTATACCAAGTGTGTCCACTGACTTAGGTCCCTATAACACAGATCTAAAGAGCATCCATTGGCATTATACCAAGTGTGTCCACTGACTTAGGTCTCTATAACACAGATCTAAAGAGCATCCATTGGCATTATACCAAGTGTGTCCACTGACTTAGGTCCCTATAACACAGATCTAAAGAGCATCCATTGGCATTATACCAAGTGTGTCCACTGACTTAGGTCTCTATAACACAGATCTAAAGAGCATCCATTGGCATTATACCAAGTGTGTCCACTGACTTAGGTCTCTATAACACAGATCTAAAGAGCATCCATTGGCATTATACCAAGTATGTCCACTGACTTAGGTCTCTATAACACAGATCTAAAGAGCATCCATTGGCATTATACCAAGTGTGTCCACTGACTTAGGTCTCTATAACACAGATCTAAAGAGCATCCATTGGCATTATACCAAGTATGTCCACTGACTTAGGTCTCTATATCACAGATCTAAAGAGCATCCATTGGCATTATACCAAGTATGTCCACTGACTTAGGTCTCTATAACACAGATCTAAAGAGCATCCATTGGCATTATACCAAGTGTGTCCACTGACTTAGGTCTCTATAACACAGATCTAAAGAGCATCCATTGGCATTATACCAAGTGTGTCCACTGACTTAGGTCTCTATAACACAGATCTAAAGAGCATCCATTGGCATTATACCAAGTGTGTCCACTGACTTAGGTCTCTATAACACAGATCTAAAGAGCATCCATTGGCATTATACCAAGTATGTCCACTGAGTTAGGTCTCTATAACACAGATCTAAAGAGCATCCATTGGCATTATACCAAGTATGTCCACTGACTTAGGTCTCTATAACACAGATCTAAAGAGCATCCATTGGCATTATACCAAGTATGTCCACTGACTTAGGTCTCTATAACACAGATCTAAAGAGCATCCATTGGCATTATACCAAGTGTGTCCACTGACTTAGGTCTCTATAACACAGATCTAAAGAGCATCCATTGGCATTATACCAAGTGTGTCCACTGACTTAGGTCTCTATAACACAGATCTAAAGAGCATCCATTGGCATTATACCAAGTGTGTCCACTGACTTAGGTCTCTATAACACAGATCTAAAGAGCATCCATTGGCATTATACCAAGTATGTCCACTGACTTAGGTCTCTATAACACAGATCTAAAGAGCATCCATTGGCATTATACCAAGTATGTCCACTGACTTAGGTCTCTATAACACAGATCTAAAGAGCATCCATTGGCATTATACCAAGTGTGTCCACTGACTTAGGTCTCTATAACACAGATCTAAAGAGCATCCATTGGCATTATACCAAGTATGTCCACTGACTTAGGTCTCTATAACACAGATCTAAAGAGCATCCATTGGCATTATACCAAGTGTGTCCACTGACGTAGGTCTCTATAACACAGATCTAAAGAGCATCCATTGGCATTATACCAAGTGTGTCCACTGACTTAGGTCTCTATAACACAGATCTAAAGAGCATCCATTGGCATTATACCAAGTATGTCCACTGACTTAGGTCTCTATAACACAGATCTAAAGAGCATCCATTGGCATTATACCAAGTGTGTCCACTGACTTAGGTCTCTATAACACAGATCTAAAGAGCATCCATTGGCATTATACCAAGTGTGTCCACTGACTTAGGTCTCTATAACACAGATCTAAAGAGCATCCATTGGCATTATACCAAGTGTGTCCACTGACTTAGGTCTCTATAACACAGATCTAAAGAGCATCCATTGGCATTATACCAAGTATGTCCACTGACTTAGGTCTCTATAACACAGATCTAAAGAGCATCCATTGGCATTATACCAAGTGTGTCCACTGACTTAGGTCTCTATAACACAGATCTAAAGAGCATCCATTGGCATTATACCAAGTATGTCCACTGAGTTAGGTCTCTATAACACAGATCTAAAGAGCATCCATTGGCATTATACCAAGTATGTCCACTGACTTAGGTCTCTATAACACAGATCTAAAGAGCATCCATTGGCATTATACCAAGTATGTCCACTGACATAGGTCTCTATAACACAGATCTAAAGAGCATCCATTGGCATTATACCAAGTGTGTCCACTGACTTAGGTCTCTATAACACAGATCTAAAGAGCATCCATTGGCATTATACCAAGTATGTCCACTGAGTTAGGTCTCTATAACACAGATCTAAAGAGCATCCATTGGCATTATACCAAGTGTGTCCACTGACTTAGGTCTCTATAACACAGATCTAAAGAGCATCCATTGGCATTATACCAAGTATGTCCACTGACTTAGGTCTCTATAACACAGATCTAAAGAGCATCCATTGGCATTATACCAAGTGTGTCCACTGACTTAGGTCTCTATAACACAGATCTAAAGAGCATCCATTGGCATTATACCAAGTGTGTCCACTGACTTAGGTCTCTATAACACAGATCTAAAGAGCATCCATTGGCATTATACCAAGTATGTCCACTGACTTAGGTCTCTATAACACAGATCTAAAGAGCATCCATTGGCATTATACCAAGTGTGTCCACTGACTTAGGTCTCTATAACACAGATCTAAAGAGCATCCATTGGCATTATACCAAGTGTGTCCACTGACTTAGGTCTCTATAACACAGATCTAAAGAGCATCCATTGGCATTATACCAAGTATGTCTACTGACTTAGGTCTCTATAACACAGATCTAAAGAGCATCCATTGGCATTATACCAAGTGTGTCCACTGACTTAGGTCCCTATAACACAGATCTAAAGAGCATCCATTGGCATTATACCAAGTGTGTCCACTGACTTAGGTCTCTATAACACAGATCTAAAGAGCATCCATTGGCATTATACCAAGTGTGTCCACTGACTTAGGTCTCTATAACACAGATCTAAAGAGCATCCATTGGCATTATACCAAGTATGTCCACTGACTTAGGTCTCTATAACACAGATCTAAAGAGCATCCATTGGCATTATACCAAGTGTGTCCACTGACTTAGGTCTCTATAACACAGATCTAAAGAGCATCCATTGGCATTATACCAAGTATGTCCACTGAGTTAGGTCTCTATAACACAGATCTAAAGAGCATCCATTGGCATTATACCAAGTATGTCCACTGACTTAGGTCTCTATAACACAGATCTAAAGAGCATCCATTGGCATTATACCAAGTATGTCCACTGACTTAGGTCTCTATAACACAGATCTAAAGAGCATCCATTGGCATTATACCAAGTGTGTCCACTGACTTAGGTCTCTATAACACAGATCTAAAGAGCATCCATTGGCATTATACCAAGTGTGTCCACTGACTTAGGTCTCTATAACACAGATCTAAAGAGCATCCATTGGCATTATACCAAGTATGTCCACTGACTTAGGTCTCTATAACACAGATCTAAAGAGCATCCATTGGCATTATACCAAGTGTGTCCACTGACTTAGGTCTCTATAACACAGATCTAAAGAGCATCCATTGGCATTATACCAAGTGTGTCCACTGACTTAGGTCTCTATAACACAGATCTAAAGAGCATCCATTGGCATTATACCAAGTATGTCCACTGACTTAGGTCTCTATAACACAGATCTAAAGAGCATCCATTGGCATTATACCAAGTATGTCCACTGACTTAGGTCTCTATAACACAGATCTAAAGAGCATCCATTGGCATTATACCAAGTGTGTCCACTGACTTAGGTCTCTATAACACAGATCTAAAGAGCATCCATTGGCATTATACCAAGTATGTCCACTGAGTTAGGTCTCTATAACACAGATCTAAAGAGCATCCATTGGCATTATACCAAGTATGTCCACTGACTTAGGTCTCTATAACACAGATCTAAAGAGCATCCATTGGCAAATTATACCAAGTGTGTCCACTGACTTAGGTCTCTATAACACAGATCTAAAGAGCATCCATTGGCATTATACCAAGTGTGTCCACTGACTTAGGTCTCTATAACACAGATCTAAAGAGCATCCATTGGCATTTTACCAAGTATGTCCACTGACTTAGGTCTCTATATCACAGATCTAAAGAGCATCCATTGGCATTATACCAAGTATGTCCACTGACTTAGGTCTCTATAACACAGATCTAAAGAGCATCCATTGGCATTATACCAAGTGTGTCCACTGACTTAGGTCTCTATAACACAGATCTAAAGAGCATCCATTGGCATTATACCAAGTGTGTCCACTGACTTAGGTCTCTATAACACAGATCTAAAGAGCATCCATTGGCATTATACCAAGTATGTCCACTGACTTAGGTCTCTATATCACAGATCTAAAGAGCATCCATTGGCATTATACCAAGTATGTCCACTGACTTAGGTCTCTATAACACAGATCTAAAGAGCATCCATTGGCATTATACCAAGTGTGTCCACTGACTTAGGTCTCTATAACACAGATCTAAAGAGCATCCATTGGCATTATACCAAGTATGTCCACTGAGTTAGGTCTCTATAACACAGATCTAAAGAGCATCCATTGGCATTATACCAAGTATGTCCACTGACTTAGGTCTCTATAACACAGATCTAAAGAGCATCCATTGGCATTATACCAAGTGTGTCCACTGACTTAGGTCTCTATAACACAGATCTAAAGAGCATCCATTGGCATTATACCAAGTGTGTCCACTGACTTAGGTCTCTATAACACAGATCTAAAGAGCATCCATTGGCATTATACTAAGTATGTCCACTGACTTAGGTCTCTATATCACAGATCTAAAGAGCATCCATTGGCATTATACCAAGTATGTCCACTGACTTAGGTCTCCATAACACAGATCTAAAGAGCATCCATTGGCATTATACCAAGTGTGTCCACTGACTTAGGTCTCTATAACACAGATCTAAAGAGCATCCATTGGCATTATACCAAGTATGTCCACTGACTTAGGTCTCTATAACACAGATCTAAAGAGCATCCATTGGCATTATACCAAGTGTGTCCACTGACTTAGGTCTCTATAACACAGATCTAAAGAGCATCCATTGGCATTATACCAAGTATGTCCACTGACTTAGGTCTCTATAACACAGATCTAAAGAGCATCCATTGGCATTATACCAAGTGTGTCCACTGACTTAGGTCTCTATAACACAGATCTAAAGAGCATCCATTGGCATTATACCAAGTGTGTCCACTGACTTAGGTCTCTATAACACAGATCTAAAGAGCATCCATTGGCATTATACCAAGTATGTCCACTGACTTAGGTCTCTATATCACAGATCTAAAGAGCATCCATTGGCATTATACCAAGTATGTCCACTGACTTAGGTCTCTATAACACAGATCTAAAGAGCATCCATTGGCATTATACCAAGTGTGTCCACTGACTTAGGTCTCTATAACACAGATCTAACGAGCATCCATTGGCATTATACCAAGTGTGTCCACTGACTTAGGTCTCTATAACACAGATCTAAAGAGCATCCATTGGCATTATACCAAGTGTGTCCACTGACTTAGGTCTCTATAACACAGATCTAAAGAGCATCCATTGGCATTATACCAAGTATGTCCACTGAGTTAGGTCTCTATAACACAGATCTAAAGAGCATCCATTGGCAAATTATACCAAGTATGTCCACTGACTTAGGTCTCTATAACACAGATCTAAAGAGCATCCATTGGCAAATTATATCAAGTATGTCCACTGACTTAGGTCTCTATAACACAGATCTAAAGAGCATCCATTGGCATTATACCAAGTATGTCCACTGAGTTAGGTCTCTATAACACAGATCTAAAGAGCATCCATTGGCATTATACCAAGTGTGTCCACTGAGTTAGGTCTCTATAACACAGATCTAAAGAGCATCCATTGGCATTATACCAAGTATGTCCACTGACTTAGGTCTCTATAACACAGATCTAAAGAGCATCCATTGGCAAATTATATCAAGTGTGTCCACTGACTTAGGTCTCTATAACACAGATCTAAAGAGCATCCATTGGCATTATACCAAGTGTGTCCACTGACTTAGGTCTCTATAACACAGATCTAAAGAGCATCCATTGGCATTATACCAAGTATGTCCACTGACTTAGGTCTCTATAACACAGATCTAAAGAGCATCCATTGGCATTATACCAAGTGTGTCCACTGACTTAGGTCTCTATAACACAGATCTAAAGAGCATCCATTGGCATTATACCAAGTATGTCCACTGACTTAGGTCTCTATAACACAGATCTAAAGAGCATCCATTGGCATTATACCAAGTGTGTCCACTGACTTAGGTCTCTATAACACAGATCTAAAGAGCATCCATTGGCATTATACCAAGTATGTCCACTGAGTTAGGTCTCTATAACACAGATCTAAAGAGCATCCATTGGCATTATACCAAGTGTGTCCACTGACTTAGGTCTCTATAACACAGATCTAAAGAGCATCCATTGGCATTATACCAAGTATGTCCACTGACTTAGGTCTCTATAACACAGATCTAAAGAGCATCCATTGGCATTATACCAAGTGTGTCCACTGACTTAGGTCTCTATAACACAGATCTAAAGAGCATCCATTGGCATTATACCAAGTGTGTCCACTGACTTAGGTCACTATAACACAGATCTAAAGAGCATCCATTGGCATTATACCAAGTATGTCCACTGAGTTAGGTCTCTATAACACAGATCTAAAGAGCATCCATTGGCATTATACCAAGTATGTCCACTGACTTAGGTCTCTATAACACAGATCTAAAGAGCATCCATTGGCATTATACCAAGTGTGTCCACTGACTTAGGTCTTTATAACACAGATCTAAAGAGCATCCATTGGCATTATACCAAGTATGTCCACTGACTTAGGTCTCTATAACACAGATCTAAAGAGCATCCATTGGCATTATACCAAGTGTGTCCACTGACTTAGGTCTCTATAACACAGATCTAAAGAGCATCCATTGGCATTATACCAAGTGTGTCCACTGACTTAGGTCTCTATAACACAGATCTAAAGAGCATCCATTGGCATTATACCAAGTATGTCCACTGACTTAGGTCTCTATAACACAGATCTAAAGAGCATCCATTGGCATTATACCAAGTGTGTCCACTGACTTAGGTCTCTATAACACAGATCTAAAGAGCATCCATTGGCATTATACCAAGTATGTCCACTGACTTAGGTCTCTATAACACAGATCTAAAGAGCATCCATTGGCAAATTATATCAAGTGTGTCCACTGACTTAGGTCTCTATAACACAGATCTAAAGAGGATCCATTGGCATTATACCAAGTGTGTCCACTGACTTAGGTCTCTATAACACAGATCTAAAGAGCATCCATTGGCATTATACCAAGTATGTCCACTGACTTAGGTCTCTATAACACAGATCTAAAGAGCATCCATTGGCATTATACCAAGTGTGTCCACTGACTTAGGTCTCTATAACACAGATCTAAAGAGCATCCATTGGCATTATACCAAGTATGTCCACTGACTTAGGTCTCTATAACACAGATCTAAAGAGCATCCATTGGCATTATACCAAGTGTGTCCACTGACTTAGGTCTCTATAACACAGATCTAAAGAGCATCCATTGGCATTATACCAAGTATGTCCACTGAGTTAGGTCTCTATAACACAGATCTAAAGAGCATCCATTGGCATTATACCAAGTGTGTCCACTGACTTAGGTCTCTATAACACAGATCTAAAGAGCATCCATTGGCATTATACCAAGTATGTCCACTGACTTAGGTCTCTATAACACAGATCTAAAGAGCATCCATTGGCATTATACCAAGTGTGTCCACTGACTTAGGTCTCTATAACACAGATCTAAAGAGCATCCATTGGCATTATACCAAGTGTGTCCACTGACTTAGGTCTCTATAACACAGATCTAAAGAGCATCCATTGGCATTATACCAAGTATGTCCACTGAGTTAGGTCTCTATAACACAGATCTAAAGAGCATCCATTGGCATTATACCAAGTATGTCCACTGACTTAGGTCTCTATAACACAGATCTAAAGAGCATCCATTGGCATTATACCAAGTGTGTCCACTGACTTAGGTCTCTATAACACAGATCTAAAGAGCATCCATTGGCATTATACCAAGTATGTCCACTGACTTAGGTCTCTATAACACAGATCTAAAGAGCATCCATTGGCATTATACCAAGTGTGTCCACTGACTTAGGTCTCTATAACACAGATCTAAAGAGCATCCATTGGCATTATACCAAGTGTGTCCACTGACTTAGGTCTCTATAACACAGATCTAAAGAGCATCCATTGGCATTATACCAAGTGTGTCCACTGACTTAGGTCTCTATAACACAGATCTAAAGAGCATCCATTGGCATTATACCAAGTGTGTCCACTGACTTAGGTCTCTATATCACAGATCTAAAGAGCATCCATTGGCATTATACCAAGTGTGTCCACTGACTTAGGTCTCTATAACACAGATCTAAAGAGCATCCATTGGCATTATACCAAGTGTGTCCACTGACTTAGGTCTCTATAACACAGATCTAAAGAGCATCCATTGGCATTATACCAAGTGTGTCCACTGACTTAGGTCTCTATAACACAGATCTAAAGAGCATCCATTGGCATTATACCAAGTGTGTCCACTGACTTAGGTCTCTATATCACAGATCTAAAGAGCATCCATTGGCATTATACCAAGTGTGTCCACTGACTTAGGTCTCTATAACACAGATCTAAAGAGCATCCATTGGCATTATACCAAGTGTGTCCACTGACTTAGGTCTCTATAACACAGATCTAAAGAGCATCCATTGGCATTATACCAAGTATGTCCACTGACTTAGGTCTCTATAACACAGATCTAAAGAGCATCCATTGGCATTATACCAAGTGTGTCCACTGACTTAGGTCTCTATAACACAGATCTAAAGAGCATCCATTGGCATTATACCAAGTGTGTCCACTGACTTAGGTCTCTATAACACAGATCTAAAGAGCATCCATTGGCATTATACCAAGTGTGTCCACTGACTTAGGTCTCTATAACACAGATCTAAAGAGCATCCATTGGCATTATACCAAGTATGTCCACTGACTTAGGTCTCTATAACACAGATCTAAAGAGCATCCATTGGCATTATACCAAGTGTGTCCACTGACTTAGGTCCCTATAACACAGATCTAAAGAGCATCCATTGGCATTATACCAAGTGTGTCCACTGACTTAGGTCTCTATAACACAGATCTAAAGAGCATCCATTGGCATTATACCAAGTGTGTCCACTGACTTAGGTCTCTATAACACAGATCTAAAGAGCATCCATTGGCATTATACCAAGTATGTCCACTGACTTAGGTCTCTATAACACAATGAGAGACTTTTGAGACACGATGTGGGAACAGACTCTGCAGGTTTTTATTGTTTGTTAAGCAATAAGAGACTTTCAGGTAGGCTTGGTGGCACCAGAGTTTAGGGTTAATTAATCAAATAAAATTGAAACGTACATGTTCAGATTTACCTAAAACAATCCCCAATGACTTATGTCTGCTGCCAATTAGCATTTAAAAACCTTCCATTGATGCATTAGTACACATGCTCACTCACTCACTCACTCATTGGTGCCATCCTCTCGAGGGTAGGCGGCAGCTAATCTTGATGTGTCCCTCCATGCACTTCTGTCTTGAGCCAGTCATATTCCCTGCGCTGAGGTTCAAGCTGGTCCAATTCTTTTAGAGCAGGCTCACGCCTGGGGGACTCACGATCCACTGCTATGGCTTTGTTACATTTCTTGACTTTTATCCTGATTAGCTGTAGTCTTGGGGCATTATGGAAAATTCGGAGGTGGGACCCCAGACCACTTCTAAGAATGGTTTAATTAATATCCCAGGTTCCAATTAGTCTTTCCCGTGATATATGCTATATGTAGGGTGTCATGGCCGAGTGGTTAAGAGCATCGGATTCAAGTTAAGAGCATCGGATTCAAGTTCTGGTGGTTTAGTCATCGGGGTGTGGGTTCGAGTCCCGGTCATGACGCTTGTGTCCTTGAGCAAGACACTTGGCTATAATTGCTTCTCTTCACCCAGGGGTATAAATGGGTACCTGCAAGGGTAGAGGTTGATATTGTGTTTGAAAAAGCCATCGGAGCGCCATCACGGCAGCCCGGGCTGTATACTCCCCAGGGAGCTGAGAAAGATTAAAGGAATGTTATTGGCCCAATGACCAGGGCACTAATGTAAAGCGCATTGAGACGTTATTGTGAAATGCGCTATATAAGAACTAGTTATTATTATTATTATTATTAACAATCACGCAAGCTTTCAGACACTTTTTGATGGCAGATGACATTAAAGTTGTGCACTAGGCACTATTCTTCGTACTTTAATCTGATTTCCTATTATTGTTTTCCCCGGAGGAAAAATCAGTAAAACTGTTATAAAATTACTTGATAAGTCTATGAAAACCTATACTACATATAGGTCAGCCCTTGTCTCAGTAAAATTGTCCTATTTTTTTTCCAAACACCAAATATCATGCTTGACTAGGCAGTTGCACGAACACGTATGCTGCATGCCGCCACCAGCCCCATCAAAAAAGGTGCGACAGGCCCTCATTTTGCCCATCAGTAGTGTTTTTGTGGGCATGCACGGTGTGCATTTTGCATACTTCATGGAAAAAGGTCTATGGAGCCTAGTTGTTAACTCAGTTGGTGAAGCACAACATGTTGGCTTATTTAAATCTTCTGTTTTGGTTAACTCCTAATGTTAAGCCCCAGTGTAGTATTTCAGAGGTCACAGGTTCTGACCCACTGATAATAAATACTCATTTTTCGTACCATCAGAGAGTAGCAGAGGTTACCAAGACTCTGGAGGCCAAACACCTATCTCACATCACTAGCCTGCAGGAACTGATGGAGAAAGGAAAGCAGAGATTGAAACGGGAAATGTTAGATGAGAAACTCTGTGCCTTACAAGATGCCAGGAACCGTCTTGAGAGAGAACATCATGAAGCCTTAGAAGAAGCCCTGAAAGTCTCAAAGGTAAGAAATCAATGATTGCACCATTCAGCAGAGTAGATTTTATGCATGAGTGGTTTGGGATAAGATGAAAGTGGCTGTGGATGTTCTTATCTGCAGGACTTGGCAGCCAAGCTCGGTGACTTTTATGTGACTTTTATTCTGTCTTTCTTTATAATTTTGCCAATAAATCAGCATTTTGTTGACAAAACCTTTAAACAGATGAACCAGCAAAAGGAAATGTTCACACTAAACTCTGTAGGTTAAAATAATGTCAAATATGTGTACTGTGCAAAAGCACCTTTTGTTCCACATAAACAATCCATTCTGAAGGATTATCTAATTTTCTATAATTACGAGCCTCAGAAAGCTGAAAACAAAGGCAACAGTGGCAGCTATTTGGGTTTGGGGGTTTTGAATAATTTGATCTTGTTAACTCATTAACCAGATGGAGAGTTTGGCCCAAAAGTCCAGAGAGTGGCAGGTCAAGCTGGATGAGATGTTGAAGACACAGCAAGAGGTGGTCGACGAGGCAGTACAAGAAGCTCAGGAAGAATGGCATAAGGTGAGATACCATACCAACTCTTATTTCTCTACATCAAACCTAAGGACTGTACCAAACTGTCTTGATTTTCTAAGAAGAAAGCCTACAGGATCCAAAATTTAGGTCATGGTTGGGTTAAGTAGGTAGGGACACAAGGAATAGAGTACAGTCAACTCTCGTTATAACAACTACCTCTTTATAACAACAGAAACATGGTTTTAAGAGGACAGCAAAACTAAAAAATGCAAAGCAGAAATGAGATTCTGGACTTGTGAATGTACTCTCTGCAAGAAGAACCTCTTTATGACAGTGCTCTTTATGATGAGAAGAACCTCTTTATGACAGTGCTCTTTATGATGAGAAGAACCTCTTTATGACAGTGCTCTTTATGATGAGAAGAACCTCTTTATGACAGTGCTCTTTATGATGAGAAGAACCTCTTTATGACAGTGCTCTTTATGATGAGAAGAACCTCTTTATGACAGTGCTCTTTATGATGAGAAGAACCTCTTTATGACAGTGCTCTTTATGATGAGAAGAACCTCTTTATGACAGTGCTCTTTATGATGAGAAGAACCTCTTTATGACAGTGCTCTTTATGATGAGAAGAACCTCTTTATGACAGTGCTCTTTATGATGAGAAGAACCTCTTTATGACAGTGCTCTTTATGATGAGAAGAACCTCTTTATGACAGTGCTCTTTATGATGAGAAGAACCTCTTTATGACAGTGCTCTTTATGATGAGAAGAACCTCTTTATGACAGTGCTCTTTATGATGAGAAGAACCTCTTTATGACAGTGCTCTTTATGATGAGAAGAACCTCTTTATGACAGTGCTCTCTTTATGATGAGAAGAACCTCTTTATGACAGTGCTCTTTATGATGAGAAGAACCTCTTTATGACAGTGCTCTTTATGATGAGAAGAACCTCTTTATGACAGTGCTCTTTATGATGAGAAGAACCTCTTTATGACAGTGCTCTTTATGATGAGAAGAACCTCTTTATGACAGTGCTCTTTATGATGAGAAGAACCTCTTTATGATGAGAAGAACCTCTTTATGACAGTGCTCTTTATGATGAGAAGAACCTCTTTATGACAGTGCTCTTTATGATGAGGGTTGACTGTATTTCAAATCAATAATTCTGATTGGTGTGAACTTATATCAAGTCAAAGCTTTTAAGATTCTAATTGACAATTTTCTGATACTCATCCAAACTTTCCGCTACCATGTGTGCATTGATTCAGAGAAAGCATGAGATGGAAGAAACCCAGAGGAAAGCATTAGAAAGTCTACAAGCCGAGGCAGAGGCTGACCAAGAAGAGTTAAGAACCAAGTATGAGAGGGCGCTAGAGAGAGGAATACAGGAAGCTGTGACTGCAGCTAGGGAGCAGTGGTCTCAGGTTAGTATCAATGTGTTAGATTCCAGGAGCTATAAATAAAACGTTCATTGTAATCAGAAGGGCCAGCTGGGTATTTATCACACAGTGTGTTTTCGAGCAAGATGGAGAGACGAGATGGTCAGCCACATTGGATCAACAGCCTGGCAAAGACATACACAGAGCAGAAATACTTAGCACAGTTTGGGAGAGGCCTTCACCAAGCAGTGGGATGACATGGGGTGATGATGATGATGATGTGGTTTGGGGGTTGTTGAGGAATGTAACGTGTCTTCAAACGATAATGTTTGGAATGTTTGTTTATACTTGTACAAGATTTCCGTAAAAATAACTTGTGACTTTCTAAAAAGTTCTCTATCGCCAATTTTGTTGTAACAGAACTGTGATGCCGAGCTTAGGAAAACTTGTGATGAGATCTTGGAACGCAAAGAGCAGATCTGGCACCGAGAACGTGAAGACCTCCAGGAGCAACTTAAAGATGCAGCCTCCCAGCTACAATCCAGTCTGAAGCAAGGTGATCGACACCGCAAGAAGCAAGTCCTCTCTAAACAGAAAATGGAGAAGGAGATAGAGTCGTTGAAGGAGCAGCTTCAAGATGCTGATCGGGAGATGAAACAGACGGAGTTTAGCTTGAGGAGGGACTTGGAGAAACTTCAAAGTCGGCTGAAAGGAGCGAATGAGGCTGTTGTGGAGGAGTTGGAGGCTAAAATGGCGAAGATGAGCAGGAGACATGAGGAGGAGTTGATAAGAATGAGACAGAGAAGATGTGATCAGAAACAACTTAGTGATTCAACTTCACAGGTAAGAATATCTCAAGAAATTCCTAATAACCCTACTACTACCTCAAATACTCCTTAATAGGTTCTGATTGATCCGGTACTGTATTAGCTATTTACCTGTGTACATGTGTTTGTGATGCTCTGCATGCAAACTAATTCTAGCTACTTGCAATCCCAGCCGGTTGCATTATGGTGCAGAGTGTTGTGTGTTTTTTCAGAGACAACAATTTGTTCGGAAAGTAAAGTTGCTATTGGTTGGGAATAGTTTTTACATGTCTGTCAGCCAGGTGCACCACTATAGGTTATGCATGAAACTGCGTTTGGTTTTGGTTTTGAGTTTCGGAAGTAATGGTAGATTTAAAGCCGCTAGGTGGCTGCAGGATACCAGCTAATTTTCCATATTAGTCAATTTCTAAACCTACACACAGTTCTAGAAACAATGGATGTACCCTTAGACCAGTAAACTTTGCTGTCATCCAGCACCTCACAAATCCCACATTTTAACTACTTTATTTAAATGACTAATTTGTTTACAATGTCTTTATGTTTCACAGACAAATAACAATGACTGTGTGTCTGCAGAGGCAATGCAAGAACTGAAAACTCATTACATAACAACAGTCAAGAAGATCAAAGGTAAATAATTTGCTTTCAAGTAACTGCCCTTCTTGGTCACATATAAGTGTTCAACTTTAATAATTATTCCCAATTCCTATCTCTGAGTGTTTTATCATAATAGGTTCTTCTTTATTTTCTCTTTTTATACATTTAAATAATATAGTTTAACAGTATCATTATATCATGATTTCATATTTCATAAATACCCAGTTTAAAAAAGAAATCCTGAGAGTTTCTCAGAGATTTAATTTTGTTCCAGGAAAAAATATGTAAAAAAAATAATGGCCTGACGTTTCGACCCTAGCAGAGTCTTTTTTGAAGGCTAAATGACATCACAACACACATAAACATGTAGTCAAGTGGAAATACATAAATAGAGAGAGATAGGCAGAAACATATATCCCATTCAACTGTGCTCTACTTCTTGATTTTTTAATATATAATTTTCTACCAGCATTTTGTGTTCTTTCTAAAATTGTAACAAATATAGACTTGTATTATTATTATTTTTTTTATTATTTTTTTTTTGGTTTACAGTGGATGTGATCAAACGAATGGAAGACATGAGAGAAAACTTTAGATGTACTGTCCACACAGAGGTCATGAAAGAAAGACACTCAACCACAAAGAAACTACGCAGATATTACCTTCAATGTCTACAACAATTCCTGGAAGAGGATAGTCAGAATCCAAGGTATGTTTCTATCATTACTGTTCAGTACTGACAAACTTTAATAAACCCCTTGCATATAACTTCACAAGACCCAAACGGTGCCCTCATGGAGGTCTGTCAAGACCTTTTATTGACTGGGAGTCCTTGCAAGGTGTGTACATGACTGGGAGTTCTTGCAAGGTGTGTACACGTGTGCACATTTCCATTGTTTGACCTCAACAATGGCGGCCAATGCAAGGGGTCTATTAGCATCAGTACAACAAATCGGGGGCAACGATTATTTGTGAAAATTTGATAATTTTGTTGGTTCAGTACTATTGTCCAGTTTGTATAAATTTCATAAAAATTGGTTAATCATAGTTTCAAATGCCTGTTGAATTGAGTTTATTGGTGATACATCTTCTTCAAGGTATTTATTTGGCCAAGTGAACATGAAGTTTGTGTGCATAACATTTATCTGTGGAGTTTGATTATTTTTCTGATATATAGGCTCTTTTGATTGTTACAAATATGAAATTGTAAATAAGGACTGTACAGCACTGAGCTGATGATTTACAGTGTGAAAAAAAACAAGTCAGACAATGTTTAATGATTGAAACCATCAAATGGTCTTCATATTCGGTCTCTCCTTACATATCTGCTTACTATCTGGGGGTACCCTGTGTCCCTGAACTAGTTCCTGTCAATCTCTCTTTTCTTCTTTTTATTTTTCTTCTTCTGCCAGTCATTTTACCTAGTTGTATTTAACAACTCTTTTAACCTTTTTATATAGGAATCACACCAAATCACAGTCTACAGCAAGTAAACTAGCAGCAATGGCCAAAGCCCTAGATCTTCAGCCAGATGAGGTAACCATGAGAAACCCACGCCCCGTTACATCAGGTCAGAGCATCACATCTCTAACTACAAGACCTACTGAGGTTAAAAGAACCCTTGATAGCAGCAGTGATGGACATGGAAACATTGATCCAATAAGCAGTAGGAAGGGGCCAGGTATTGAAGGAAGACCACTTCCCAGTGATACCTCAACTGTGGCTAGAGGTACCCATGACTTCTTTAACCAACCTGATGACAAATCGAGCATATCTCAAAGCAGCTCAAATCAAGACGGCTCTAGAATCAGACAAACTTCTCCGCGTGGTACCTCTACTGCCAACAGCCGCAAATCCTCCATTGATCTTGCTGCTTCCTCCTCAGGAATATCCTGGGAGGACATGGAGACTGGGATCTCTCTTGGCAAGCTACCTATTCAACCACGAGAGTTCAACCCTAGACCAGAGCGTCTGCCTTCCCACCTCTATGATAAATCATCTGGTAGCTCAATGTCAACCGCCTCTTCATCATATGACTCTGTAACTGCACGATCAAGGGAGTCTTCTCCAAGCCATTCAGTCAGTAGTTCTAGGAAGGCACAGTTAGAAAGCAGATCCCACTCTGGTGGTCAGTCGTATACAAATAATCCACTATACCGAGTAAGTCTTAAATCACAAGAAAACTCCCCAGAAAACTCTACCTGTGATACCAACAGAGGACAGTTACAATTACTCAATGGACCATCTAGGATAACTGAACGAAATGTTTCAAGCCATTCCATGAAGCACAAGTTGGGTACAAAATCACAAGAAAGTTCACCTGAAACTTCGTCACCAAGATTGAGATTGCACACTTATAACGCTTCAAACATAACCACACGCTCAAGACAAAATCTCAGTGATGATTTAATTTCATCCCAGAAAAGCCCCTTTATAAAACCAATCACAAGTGTCAAGAGAAACACCGACTCTAAGAAAGATCCGTTGAAGGTCCTACCACCATCTGAGAGAACAGCTGCCATGCTGGCGTCCATGCCAATGAGTATTCTTAAACCAATACCTCAGTCTACCCGCCACACACAAATCCCCTCTCCAGGACCTTACAAGCCTACCGATACATCTACTGCATCCCTTGATACCATTTATAATGACCTACCAGCAAGTCTGAATATCCAAGACATTCCACATGACGACTTTACACTCGATAAGGTGGTCAGGTTTAATTGTGTTTCCCAGAGGAAAGATGATTATAACTATAAAAGTCCCGCTGACGGGGCAGCATTGAGACCTTCTAAATCTAGGAAAGTTGAAAATACATCTACTTTGCCTTCTAAAATGAACATCAGAACCAATATGTCTCTAACAAGCTCTCGTGACAAATTAAGCCACATGCTGCAGCAGGACAGTGGCTTTGTAAGCCCGCAGGTTGAGGAACAAACTTGAGCCAACATAGACCATTTCAAATAAACATTTCTAGTTGCTCAGGAAGAATGTTATTGCACAAAATGTAAAATAGTATTAAGGTTTACTTGTTGCAGTTATTGAGCATTACTACTGTTATGCTGAAGAAGAGTTACTGCCTTTGGGTCAAACAAACAAAAATCAACTCCAACCAGTCAGTCTTCCACAGGTCTAATTTAGGATGTACTTCTAGAGATATACAAATTTGAGTTTAAAATTAAATTGATAGGTTTTGTTAGAGTCTAAGTTATTGTTTGTTTAATGTTTGTAGTTTAATCCAAATGAGATGAATTGCATCAAGCCAATTAATAACTTAATGTTGTACATTTGTAAATAGCAGGAGATAATTTTATTTATATATTTGTAAATTGAAAAATGATTTGAGTTGAAATAAAACTGTACTTTATGAAGAAGAAAAAAATGTTTGTTTGAATCTTTAAACATTTGTTTTTCTTGACCTTCCTGAGGAAGTTACCCATTGAAATAAAAAAAACAATTGTTTTTGCTCATTGGTTAAGTTTGAAACCAAAAAGATAATGTGACACTGAGAAAATGTGACACGACAAGGATGGTGTACATTACTGTGTCTGGTTCATTTAATGGTGAGCTGCATCTTTTAAGTAATTAGCAAAACCAAAACAAGCCCTGAAAAGATACAAAATAGAATTTCCATATAAATACAATGCTTTAGGAAATACCAATCCAGCAAAGTAAATTATAAAAAGAACAATGATAATCCTCAGAAAATCCAATGCAATCAAAAGAGATAAATCGAACTTGATAACACAATTTGCCTCTAACTATAAAGTCAAGTTAAATTCCAAAAATGAATTAATACAAGGCATGTAAATGCTTTAACTTGCAAAGACAAAATAGGAAATAACTAAAGCAAATGTGCAATGCATCTCTAAATATATGACTATGGACTCAGCAAACCATAGACTTAAATCAGTCTGCTCATCATTATAACCTAAGGATCCATAAAGAAACTAACTTAGGAAAAATGAATTAATATCATAAGAACAGGATTATAAAGAAATAACATAACTAAATAAATGATAAACAAGTATGCAGATGGCATATTTAATTAAGTATTAAAAGAGAAATATGAGTAATATATGCTGCATCACATAAACCTAAGGACTAGTGTGCCAGTCTAATAAGACATTACTGGTATATCTTAGGTCACACGCTCCAATAAACACTGGACAAAAGAAATCTCTGCAGGGTAATAAACACTCTGCCTCCCTGTACTAAGGTATGGTGCCTTCCAAGAAACTGTGTGCACCTCATTATATATGCAGCAACTTAGGGGATTAGGGTATCACTACACTGCACTATGGGCATCTACACAGGACAAAGAAACTATGAATTTATACACTGAAAGTATAAATCTAAGAATATGTACATACACAAGTGGAAAATAGATGAGGAATATATGTATTGTAAAATAAGGAAATCTATTCTTGAACTTTGTGTACTCAAGAAGTTAACTAAATGTGAACAAGAAATAAAGTGGTTTATACATGTACATGTAATCAAAGTAAGGGAAATCTAAATCCTTCAAATCCATGGAAATAGATTATATCTCTAAACACAGAAAGTCATCAAAAGGATGATCTTTCCTAAATATGCAATAATAGATACAACACAGTGAATCCGGGCTTCCTAAAGACCATCAATGAATGAATCCACTTTAAATTCAGTAATCAGAGTAAAGTTTAAGAATACTCAAGCTAACTTCGGAATTAATCAAAAAGTGTTCACAATGTCTCAATAAAAAGAAACTTAGGAACTTTAACAATAAGAACAATTATTAAAACAATATAAATGAATTCTTACCCCAGTCGAGTCATCCACAAAATCTTGAGACATTAACTAAGAACATGTGTAGAAGGAAGCAGGACACTGTGTGTGGTGTTAACAGTACCAGTGCTAGTGGTGGAATGACTCACTCAAGACAAAGAATAAGTGTGAGCTTTACCTTAGGGTCAAGCGAGGGCGCTGCGCAGGAGAAATATGTAAATGAGCTGTCACATACTCCCCTGCTCTAAGGTTGGCGTCCCGACAACCTAAACTGATAAAAGATTAATACAAACAAAACAAATGCAATTTACTATTTACAAAAAAAATCATCTTGGCTGGACTCCGGCCAACATCTGCGCCAACAGCAGCTGCGTTCGGCTGATGTCCGCCAGTACGCGTGGGTCTATCGCAGGTGCAGGGACAGGCATTGCTGGAGTCTCCGACTGGATGACAGACTTCGGGAAGTGGTGGGGATTGGAGTGTTGTCCCGCTCCAGCACGGCTGGTGTGGCGCAACTGCTCCGCTTTGGCAAGTGGGACCTCCTCCTCTGTAGTGGGCTCCGGTGGGGTATCTTCCACTTCTGATGGGGGTTGAGGGGCTGGATCGTCAGGGTAATGCTCCCCTGCTTTGTGTAAAGCAGCGGGTGCTCTCTCTGGATCTTGCACATCTGATGATTGAGGGGCTTGGTCCTCAGGGTGGTGCTCCCCTGCTTTGTGAATAGCAGCAGGTGCACTCTCTGGCTCTGGTTGACCCGTTGTCATCGCCGGAGTCTCACCTTCTGTCTCCAGTATGATGATCTCCTCTTCTGCCTCCTCATCTTCGTCAATGTGCACTGGCAAAACTGGGTCATCTTGATGACGACACCCAGTAGCTGGAGGTTCATCCTCATCCAGTACCAAGGCTCTGCTGTCTAGGAGGTCCTTTCGATTCAGGGTCTTCTCCATCCCCTCTCCGTCAAGTGGAGCAACTATGTAGACGTGGCCGGTTGGGTTCGGCCTCCCTACAACTTTGTGGGGTCGGTTGTCCCACACATCTTGGATCTTGTTTCTTCCCTTGATGGAACGGTTTCGCAGAAAGACCCTTGCTCCAACATGGAGATCCTCATCTCTCGCTGCCTCATTGTAGCGTTGCTGTCTTCGGAGAGCCTCCTTCTCTGTTGTGCCTGCAGCTTTCTGAAATGCGTGCTGCATTCGCACATGATGGTCTGCTACCCATTGGTCAAGCTCAGGATCGTCGCCTTCCTCTCTCCCGAACCCAAGAAGGTGGTCTACGGGTAATCTTGGTTCCCGTCCGAAGAAGAGATAGTAGGGGGAGTAACCTGTTGAGGAGTGGGGTGTCGCGTTGTATGCGTAGATCAGCTCTGGGAGATGTTCTGGCCATCTGCGCTTCTGGTCCGGGGGCAGCGTGCGTAAGCGATCGTGCATGGTACGATTAAAACGCTCGCACTGCCCATTCCCTTCGGGGTGGTAAGGCGTCGTTCGGCTCTTGGTGACACCGTACATCTCACAGAGTTCCCGGATGACTTTGCTTTCGAAGTTCCTGCCTTGGTCGCTGTGAAGTCTGCGAGGCACACCAAAACGGACGAACCAGTCTCTCACCAAGCATCGAGCCACCGTTCTTGCCTTTTGGTCCTTACATGGTATGGCTTGTGTAAACTTTGTAAAGACATCGGTGAGAACCAGCACGTTTTCCACATTGTTTGTGCCAGGCTCCAGGACGGTGAAGTCCATGGCGAGAACTTCGAGGGGTCTTTTGGCGATTAAGGAACCCATGGTAGGATGGAGCTTCTTCCCAGCTTTGGCTAACATACACCTTTGACAATTCCGGCAGTACTCTTCGATGTCGTGTATCATCCCTGGCCAGAAACATCTGTTACGGGCGAGTGCAAGGGTCCTTTCTACTCCTTGATGTCCAACCTGATCATGGACTGCGGTTAACAACTGCTCTCGTAGAACTTGAGGAAGTAGAAGTTGACTGATCTCGCCACTCGCTTCTTTTCTTTTCTTGTAGAGAATGTTGTCTCTCGCCTCCAGGTGGTTCCAGAACTTCAGCAACTTCCGCGTTGGCTTGTCCTCCTTCATGAGCTCACTGATGTGTGGTTGTCGTCCACTCTCCCAGTAAGTCCACAATCTGCCTAGGTGTTTGTCATTCTGTTGGAGTGTAGCCATGTCTTCAGTAGAGATGGAGGGAAGGGTTGACATCGCAGCAGGTGCTGTCACATCTGGTCTGATGCGGAGTTCATTTAGTCCAGCTTCAACCAGGGTGTCTCGAACTTGCAAAACAACTGTGGAGGGGATGGGAGTGGAAGCATAAGATGAAGAAATGGTCTCTTCAGTGGACATCTCTTCAGAGTGGGCAGTTTGCAGGTCTTCACTGTGAGTGGTCTTCCTGCTGAGGGCATCGGCATTACGGTTACTCCTTCCTGACCTATATTTGATTGTGAACTGGAACTGTTCCAACTCTCCAGCCCATCTGGTCTCTGTCGCTCCCAACTTCGTGTTCGTCTGCAGATAGCTGAGGGGGTTATTATCAGTGTAAACGACAAAGTTTGCACCGAGAAGGATGTCCCTGTACTTCACAGTGATCGCCCAACGCAATGCCAACAGTTCCAACTTCATGCTGCTGTAGTTCTGCATGTTCCTTTCATTCACTCTCAAGCCTCTACTGGCGTAACCCAGGACTACCAAACCTTGCTCTTGTTGTTGGGACAAAACTGCGCCCAGACCTTGGTAGCTAGCATCAACCTCCAGGATGAATTGACGAGAGAAATCGGGGTAGCCTAGGAGAGGAGCAGTCGTCAGAAGTTGTTTCAAGTCAGTGAACGACTTGTCACAAGACTCATCCCATGCATCTGATGTGGGTTTGATGGAACTGACCTTTCTGTGCTTCTTCTTCCCTGTACCTCCTAAGAGTGCGTGGAGTGGAGCCGCGACTTTAGCAAACCCTGGTACAAAACGGCGGTAGTACCCAGCTAGACCAAGAAACCCGCGGAGTTCACGTTCTGTGGCTGGCTTCTTCCATTCTCTCACCGCGCTTATCTTCTCAGGATCTGGAGATATCCCGCCGTCAGATATGGAATGGCCCAAGTACTTCAGTTGTTCCGTGAACAGGTTGCACTTCTCTGGTTTAACCTTCAAGCCAAATTCAGTGAGGCGGTCCAGCACTAACCGTAGTCGTTCAAGCGTCTCCTCGAAGGTACGACCAAAGACTAAGATGTCATCTAAGTAGACGATGAGAGACTGGAAGTTTTTGTCACCGAATGCTTTGTCCATCAAGCGCATGAATGTGGCTGGCGCATTGCAGAGGCCGAAGGGCATACGGGTGAACTCGTACAGACCTCCAGTTCCTACTCGGAAGGCTGTCTTCTCAACATCTTTTGCAGCAACGGAAATTTGATGGAACCCATGGGCGAGATCCAGGCTGCAAAAGAACTTCGCTCCACCAAGTGCATCGAGGGCTTCGTCAATGCGGGGAAGTGGATAGGCATCTCTGTGAGTCTTGGCATTCAGGGCCCTGTAATCAACACAAAGTCTCAGCTTTCCATCTCGCTTCCTCACGAGTACGATCGGTGAGGCATACGGACTGGAGGACTCCCTGATCACGCCCATTTCGAGAGATTTCTGCAGGTGTTCTCGAACTTCAGCCCATTGGTGAGGTGGTATGCGCCGGTGAGGTACTCGAACTGGAACATCGTCAGTAGTGTTGATAGCATGAGATATTTTGTCACAGAGTCCGATGTCGTCTTCATCTCTGCTAAATGTGCTGGCATGGCTGGAAATTAGTCGGTGGAGTTGATGTTGCTGATCGTCACTTATCCCAGTACCGACTTTCATCTGTGACATCAGGCTCCTGGCTTCATCAGCGCAGTCGTTTTTTACTTCACCTGCCTGCATTTCCTGCAAAGTTGCTTCAAAAGCTCTGCTATGGTGTTCAGCGACCGCACTGCTCACTGTGGCTACTGGGGTTCTCGGGGGTAAATAGAGGTCATCATTCGTGAAATTAGCAACTTGAACCGGTATTCTACCACTGCTGTCGACGGAGACTAGTGTAGGAGCTACAGCTAACCCATTTGGTATGTGGGTCACATCTACATCCAGCTGTTCTATTATGGCCTCGTAAGTCACATCAGTTGCAGCAGGTTTCACTGAACATTCCATCAGAAGGAGAGAGTTGGCGGGGACTAGGATGGGCTTGGACCCCACTGTTCGGACTTTACCTGCAAAATCTGGCTGTTGTACAGTGCAACTTCGCACTTCCTCGTAGAGAGCGAGTACATGAGCCCATTCAGGTGCGTCACTTCGTCTGTTCAACACCTCCAGGTAGTTTTGGCCGCTCGCATCTTGCCGTAACTTCTCTCGGATGTCCCTGAAGATGTTTGACCCAATCACTCCTGGTACTGTCTTCTTCCTCTCTGCAATCGATGTGCCTGTAGGGTCCTTGACCACCAGAAAACCCATGTTGATGAAAGAGTGGCCCAGCACTGTTAGTGGCAATTCAACATAGCCGAGGTAGGGAATGGCCAGACCTTGAGCACCGGAGATGCTGATGAACGCAGTCACATCTACTAATTCTGTCTCAGGAAAGTGTTCTCTGAAGGAAGATTCAGTAATCGTTGAAACTTGCGCTCCTGTGTCAAGTAGACAACGCACCCTTGATGCACCAAGCTGGACGACAGATTCTGGACACTGCCCTACCGCTTTTCTGTAGATTGAGCCGCTATTAGTTGATTCTTGTGGGCCTGCCGTGTGGCTCTCAATGACAGGCCGTTCTAGTTTAACTGAGGGCCAGGCTTCTTGGGGACAAACTGCTGTGCTGGGGACTGATTGGGGACAAAGTGCTGTGCCATGGACTGCTGGGGGACAAAGTGCTGTGCCATGGACTGCTGGGGGACAAACTGCTGGAGATCCCTGGTACCCTGACTCGTTCCTCCTGACGACGGGGATGACGAGGCATGGGGACAGTCTCGCTTGAGATGACCCGTGGACTGGCAATTGTAGCAACGTCTAGGATCCTGACTCCAACGGCGAGCAGGTCGCTGCATGGCCTGTAAGAGTGCCTCAATCTGCTGTTGTTGCCGCTGCAGTTGTTCGCCCTGCCTTTCAAGAAGTGCCTTCATGCCATGTGCCCCGTCTTCAGCCTTGACCTCGTGTACTGCTACTGCCTTCTGGGTTTTGACACGGCTGGTGCCAAGCCACTCGATGGCACGGTCTCTAGCATCGAAGAAACTCAACTCTGGTGAATCAATATTCATGCGACGCAGTTCTCTCTGTAGACCCTCATCATTAACTGCCTCGGCTAGCCTTCCCTTCAGTGTTTTATCTCTCGTAGCATTGAAGGAGACATCCAGGCGAGCCATAGAATTAAATAATTCCATGAGCTCGAGGGAGAAACTCAGTAGATCTTCTCCTTGGCCTTGGTGGAAGGAGAAAAACTTCTGCTGGATCTGGGGGAGCGTGTCACCATCACCAAAGACTTTCAGCAGTACACGGAAGATGTCGTCTGGACCCTTCACAGCATCACCTCTGCCAAGAATTTCTTGCCTAGCTCTGCCGGCAAGATGGTCGATGATAAACGCAGCACCGTCCTCCACTCCGATCTGTCGAGCAGCCAACTGACCTTTGACGTCACTGACCCACTCTTGGACAAATGGATCACTCGGTTTCTCCGGCTTTCCCCTGAAGCGTTCCAGCCGTCTCCCTGCTGCTACGTATATCTGCTTCGCTGGTGGGGTAGTAGAGCTGATGCCAGCTGTGGCCTTCTCGCGCTCCTCCTTCTCTGCCTGAAGTGCTACCTTCATCGCCTCAAGCTCGGCCCGCAGTTGCTCCATTCCCTCCATTCTTGATAGATGTAGCAGCTCGTCTCGGGGTCAATTGTCTGCCGTTAGTTTCGCCTCATCCTCGACTGGGGGTAGATGCAGTATAATAATACACCATCCTGTCTACGACGCCAAATGTGACACTGAGAAAATGTGACACGACAAGGATGGTGTACATTACTGTGTCTGGTTCATTTAATGGTGAGCTGCATCTTTTAAGTAATTAGCAAAACCAAAACAAGCCCTGAAAAGATACAAAATAGAATTTCCATATAAATACAATGCTTTAGGAAATACCAATCCAGCAAAGTAAATTATAAAAAGAACAATGATAATCCTCAGAAAATCCAATGCAATCAAAAGAGATAAATCGAACTTGATAACACAATTTGCCTCTAACTATAAAGTCAAGTTAAATTCCAAAAATGAATTAATACAAGGCATGTAAATGCTTTAACTTGCAAAGACAAAATAGGAAATAACTAAAGCAAATGTGCAATGCATCTCTAAATATATGACTATGGACTCAGCAAACCATAGACTTAAATCAGTCTGCTCATCATTATAACCTAAGGATCCATAAAGAAACTAACTTAGGAAAAATGAATTAATATCATAAGAACAGGATTATAAAGAAATAACATAACTAAATAAATGA
Organism: Leptasterias polaris; assembly: GCA_037783415.1. Taxonomy (NCBI): domain Eukaryota; kingdom Metazoa; phylum Echinodermata; class Asteroidea; order Forcipulatida; family Asteriidae; genus Leptasterias; species Leptasterias polaris. The sequence continues at coordinate 638,800 of JAZGTN010000164.1, forward strand.
TAAACAAGTATGCAGATGGCATATTTAATTAAGTATTAAAAGAGAAATATGAGTAATATATGCTGCATCACATAAACCTAAGGACTAGTGTGCCAGTCTAATAAGACATTACTGGTATATCTTAGGTCACACGCTCCAATAAACACTGGACAAAAGAAATCTCTGCAGGGTAATAAACACTCTGCCTCCCTGTACTAAGGTATGGTGCCTTCCAAGAAACTGTGTGCACCTCATTATATATGCAGCAACTTAGGGGATTAGGGTATCACTACACTGCACTATGGGCATCTACACAGGACAAAGAAACTATGAATTTATACACTGAAAGTATAAATCTAAGAATATGTACATACACAAGTGGAAAATAGATGAGGAATATATGTATTGTAAAATAAGGAAATCTATTCTTGAACTTTGTGTACTCAAGAAGTTAACTAAATGTGAACAAGAAATAAAGTGGTTTATACATGTACATGTAATCAAAGTAAGGGAAATCTAAATCCTTCAAATCCATGGAAATAGATTATATCTCTAAACACAGAAAGTCATCAAAAGGATGATCTTTCCTAAATATGCAATAATAGATACAACACAGTGAATCCGGGCTTCCTAAAGACCATCAATGAATGAATCCACTTTAAATTCAGTAATCAGAGTAAAGTTTAAGAATACTCAAGCTAACTTCGGAATTAATCAAAAAGTGTTCACAATGTCTCAATAAAAAGAAACTTAGGAACTTTAACAATAAGAACAATTATTAAAACAATATAAATGAATTCTTACCCCAGTCGAGTCATCCACAAAATCTTGAGACATTAACTAAGAACATGTGTAGAAGGAAGCAGGACACTGTGTGTGGTGTTAACAGTACCAGTGCTAGTGGTGGAATGACTCACTCAAGACAAAGAATAAGTGTGAGCTTTACCTTAGGGTCAAGCGAGGGCGCTGCGCAGGAGAAATATGTAAATGAGCTGTCACAATATAATGGTACCGATTATTTAAAAAGCACTGCCAAATAATCTTGAATGAAAAAAATTTCATAATTTTAGTACAAAAATGTATGAGGTGCCCTTAAAAATCTGTGAAAAACAATAAACCTCCAAACAAAACTAACCTTAGCCCTAAAGTATTGCATCATTTGATCGACACTGAAAAGGTAAAGAACTTAAAGTCTTAAAATGTGATTTTTTTTATATATTGTATTTATTCAAAATGTTAGATCCACACATCCGTTCTTCGACTTATGATTAAAAAACAATAGTTTAAGGTTAATCTATAATGAAACTTTGAAAAACTTGCATAATTTTGAAAAGGTATATTTTAAGATAAAAAGTTTTTACAGCACATAATAAGAAAAACATCACTTGCATTTTTCAGCACCACTTATATACATATTTGGCACTTGGTTTTATTAAAAGTTTTGACATCAAATAAAAAATTAAAATCAACACAACATTTAGTCACTTAATAAATTAATCAAATTTTAATGAAGAATAAGCCTGATAAAATTTCTTTAAAAGTCATAATGGAAAGCAATAAATTGTTCTTCCAAATTTGAACTTGCAATTTTGACATGGAAATTAAGAATTTCAATAATATTAGCTGTCAGGTTTTGATTTCTAGTTTATTGCCAATAATGTTTCTACCAGCTGATATAAGTAATAATTGTATCTTGATACTAAACTTGAGTTGCACTGTTACTGACACTGGGTGTGATGTCAGTTAAAGCCAACGTTACAGCATCCTGTAGTTCTGTAGTATAATCTAAACACAAACAAGATTCAAGAAAAGAAACAATTGAGAAGTTTATAGTAAACAGAAATAATAAACAAAATTGAGTCAATTTAATCCTTAAATTCAGAATATTGAAAGATTTTTAGAATTTCTTCTTTAATTTACAATCTTCAGTTTAGAACAACTGCTCATCTGACTTCCAGTCAATCTGAGAAATCATTCTTGGTGGTTGAAGGATTCTCTCCTAAATGAAGTACAAAAACAAACCTGTCACTCATACGAGACTAGTTTAACTTCATGTACCTGGATTCAAGTCTTCTTGCCTCGCATCATGTTCTGCAGTAGTTCCAATACTTGGTGTATTCCCACATATTCTCCTGACAGTGCTCTGCATGTTTCCCCAATAATAACATGTGATTCTGACCATCAAGGACACAATACAAAAGCTCAGCACACCACACACCAGATAGTACCAGTTTTTATACAACCAGTAGACTACATCTTTAGAATCAGTATTTGTGAAGAGGTTCTTGAGCTTGTCCAGTGCAGCATCACTGTCCAACGTCACACAATCTCCTTTTAAATCACAATATCCTGGGTGAAGAATGAACACACAAAAACACCAACAGTGATTTTTAATTTGCTTAATTATTTTTGCTTCTCAAAAAATTGTCGGTGCAAGTGCTACTAAGATTAGAATGATTTTCAGCTCCCTTAAGCCAACATTATCTAATTGGTAGAAATGCTTACAAAGCAATAGGCTAATTGCCATTCTGGCACCTGGTCTGTGTCCTCCCAATGATGTATGATCACAAGGAGTGGTCAGAAAACAAGATATCACCTTTGATGTTCCCTAAGAAGCAGTTTTCCTTGGAAGCAATCAGACATACATTGATGATCACTGATGTACTGTTGACCAACCTATTATAATATTTTTCTAAATTTCCTGAGAAATACTTCATACAATGACTGCAACCTACTCAATTTGGCTGCAGGCCTCGATTTAACCCACAGAACCCACAGCAGTTGCTGTGGTGCCCTGTGCTTTTGCTGTGGTGCCCTCTGCAAAGTTCCAATACAAATTTACATTTTCCTCATAGAAGTGCCCCTTACCAGAGGAAAATTGCTGTGCCCCTTCAAGAGCGCAGTTCAAGGCCTGTGGCTGTACAGCACAAACTTGTTTCAGACTGCCACCATCTTTGTCAAGCTTCCGGTGTGCAGTATCAATACTGGTTATTGCTTCTTTCTGATGTCAATTTCTAAAGGGGCTCGGACTAGTTTCCATTCCAGCCTCTATTTTATTTAAATGTGGGAAACAATGATATCTACACTGTGTGGAGTCAGCTATTGTGAATGAGTAGAAGTATAGAAGTCAGGGGTTAGATTGCTCAGTTGGTAGAGCGCCGGAATGATAATCCGAAGGTCGCAGGTTCAAATCCTGGTAATGCTCCAGTAAAATTTTCTTTGTTCAACCTAAAACTATTGTTAAAATGTATCCAGTCAATTTTCCTTGTGGTTTATTATATTTTTTACTTGATATTTGTAATTTTAAAAATTGCACCCCCTTCAGGCCACTTCACTTAGATGAAACCACAAATTCAAGTTTCAACCACTTTTGGCTCAATGACATAACTGTGAACTACCCAAGATGTTTCAAGACTTGATACAGGTCAGACAGAACAGTATCAGCGAATATACCCTTAAATTATTCACATCAGTCAAATTTGTGGGGGAAAAATAAATTTCTGGCAATATGTCACTTATTGAAAACTACTACAAATCATGGACTCAACTCAATGATAAAATGTTAGGTGGCAATTATGTAATAAAAGTGTACCAATAATGATTGCATCAATAATAAAAAAGAGTTGTCTTAGTCACACCTGTATAAGCATGACATACACTGCCAGGCTGTTTCTGGATAATGTCTCCATTGGCTGCCGTCAATCCTAGACTCACAGCTGGAACACAATCACTATCCACCTGCAGGACGTCATGCAGAAATTAACAATTATTTACAACTGATTTTTGTCACAATTGTTTGTGAACACCCTTTATAACAACATCAATGTACGTAGTTTGAAACATAAACAGGGCCCAATGTCATAGAGCTGCTTAAGCACAAAATTTAGTTAACAACAAAATTACCTACCAGAAAAGACAAGCCAAAACACCATGCTTATGCACCATATGTGACTGGTATTCTGTTTATTTGTGATTAGCAGAATGTTTTAAAAAAGTATTTGTTTGCATAAGCAGGTCTGTGAAATTGTGCCCAGGCTTTGAAAATGAATTTATATTATACTTGAATGTCATTCCCCTACCCCCCCCCCCCCCCAAAAAAAAGAAATACAAAATTAAGTGAAGGTGTCAAATTTCAGTTGTGTCAATGCAAATGAAAAACAGGAATTAAAAAGTTATATGAATTTTGCTATTTTTATCTGGGAAATTGTGACACCCATAAGCCTCCAGAACTTAACTTCCTCTCATCAGCTAACAAAGGTGATGGTAAATCCATGTATAGGTCATGTGACAAATTTACACTTGTCTTTATTTTCTGTGTTAGTTATATACACAATTTGTTTTATAATTATTACAGTTTCAATTCAAAAATGTGAATCAAGAAAGATATGAGAATGAAGAGGTACCAGGCAACAGAGTTGACAGCTTTGTTCCGGATTGTTGACATCATAGTGACATAAGCATTCTTGAAGAGCTAGATCATAGCATGGTCCTAAGACACACTGACCAGCAAAGCATCTCTTGATGTCTCCATCACACCTAGAGCCATCAGGTTGAGATTCAGGCTGGGGACAGTCTGCAGAGCCAGTACATCAGTAGTTAAGGGCAATATCTTACAATGGTCCCTTGTCTAAATAAGAACAACTAATGATATCAGTTTTCCTATTCAAGTAAAGGTAACATTTTGGTAGTCAGTTTCAAGTATTGAAATGGTTTTTATAGCTACAAGTTGCCTAATTACAACACATTAAAGACGGTGGTCTGATTTTGGGGTGATTTTACACCAAAATTTAGATTACATTTCTAAGTAGCAATTTGTATAGATTCAAGAAAGTTATTGCACGACAAAAAAACACCACACATACAGCAAACCTTACTAGATTTGAAAATTCTATAGAAAATTGTTTGCTTTTATTTGTACTATTACAGAGTTCTACGGAACTCTTTAAGGGATTTTTTTATAGTTCTATACAACAGTTTTGTTCAGGAACACCATAAAATTCTGAATTACATATTTGATGGAAGTAAATAAATAAATGAGATGGTCCTTCTGATATTCAAAGGATATTTGCAGAACGACTCTTGTTGACATTCTTCACTGGATGAACATTGTACATACCAAGCTGCAGGTATCAAATGACATCTAGAATCACAACACTTGGATGTCAATGGACTGTAATATAAAGATGAACAAAACCTAGCATGAAGGGACTAGGTGGGTAGATGGGAGGGTCATATTCTTCTTTACATCCACACCCTTTAGAATCTCCTCTAAATTATTAACTTGTTAATGAACATTTCTTGTTATAGGTTACCCTGACCATTTCTTGTTATAGGTTACCCTGACCATTTCTTGTTATAGGTTACCCTGACCATTTCTTGTTATAGGTTACCCTGACCATTTTCACAAAGTTTCACAAATTTTTGAATGTGCTCAGAAATACTTTTTTTTTTTTTATTCTATCACTTTTAGATTTTCAAAAAGAGTATTTTGGGGGTAAAATTTTTGAAAATGCAGGCCTGAAACTTCATGAGACGATGAAGCCAATTACCTCAATGCCCCCTCTGGGGTCATTGCCTTGGTGCCCCTTGAAGTGTTCCGATAGAAATTTAAAATTCCCTTTTAGAGGTGCTCTATGCAAAGGAAAAACTGCCTTGCCCTTACAAGTGTGAAGCATTGGGTCTAGATATATGAAATTTTCCCTGGGGTTGATTTGTTACCTACAAACACGGCCAAGTTGTCTTCTGAAGGTACACTCTGGATCAGTCCCAATGCCCCCCTTTGGGGTACAGCAGTCATCAGCTAAGGCACACATAGAATCACTACCACAGTCACACTCCTCTCCATCTTCAATTAATCCATTGCCACAATACTGGCCTACATGGGCTGATAGTGAAAAACCACACTGTTAATTTTGTATTTCATTTTTCAGGTAAAAGGAAGGTATTTTGGGAAGCTTCTAGATGGATGCTATGATCAATTTCATTAAGCTGTTATGTACACATTTTATCTACTAGCAAATCGTCAAAAAAATATAAAAACAATCCACCATGTCGGAATTATCAGTGAAAGACTCACATACCCATGCAATTATAATTGAGGGCTACAAGTTTCATGCTTGAGTTTTCAAGCAAATGAATTCACCACCAGCAAATAAAGGAAAAACAACCAGCATGTCTGGAGCATTGCTTGTGGAAAACTCACTGCTACTCACTGCTACTTACTTCAGTCATTCTAACTGGTTTTGTTTTCAAATTTGAAGAAAATTACTTTTAATGAAAGACTTGAACATTGTGATAGTTACCCGGTAAGTAACTTGTAACAATCTTGACTCTAAGATTCCATACTTTTTCATACATAATTTTTGTCTCGTTGAGTGTAAAAACTTTGAATAGTAATTTATTATCTTGATTATGCAACAATGTTTTATCTTGCTCAAAATTGCTCCATGCTAAAACATTGTATCATGGCACATGTTGGGTTTTGTGTGTATCCAGGCTATTTCAAGTGAGATACAGAGTTTTGACACTTTGAAACTTGTGCGTAACATAAATGCCATTTTTGCACTGACACAGGGATTTATGTTTGTAATTAAGGATGAGTGAAATGTGGTTTAACATCTATAATGTGAATCTACATAGAATAGCAGTGATTTAATAGCAACAATATTCTCAGGCTATGGAAGAGTTGGTAAGCTTGGGGTTTATACCCATAACAATATGGCTTGAGTTCTAAAGTCTACCACTTGATCATGGTACAAACTTACATTTTAAGCATAGATGACCTTTGGATGTAATCATGGCTGCAATCTGGCTCCGTGAGCAGCTTGAGAAGCGATCATTATTTGGTCTGTACCCATCAGTAGCTTGAGAGTACATGATGTAGTTACCTTGGTAACCAGATGGGGAACAACTCTGGGTTTCTGGGTCATGCTGAAAGCAATAGAATTGGATAAAAAGTACTGATAAAATGTTCATATAACTATATATAGGGTATAGTTACCTGGGGCCAAAGATGGCGGACCAGATGGGGAACAACGCTGGGTTTTGGGGTCATGCTGAAGGATAGAATTGGATAAAAGTGCTGATATAAAAGTTGATTTAACTGTGTATAGGGTGGACCTGGGCCCAAAGATGGCAGATCAGATGGAGAACAACCCTGGGTTTATTGGTCTTGCTGAAGGAAATAGAGTTGGAATGTTGCAGTACTGGTGATATGATATAGGATCCCTTCTCCCTAATTCATGAGGAAGGCTTTTAAAGGTTTTTTTCACCTTTCTCTCACATTTTGCTTATTGTAAAACCGTTTATCAACTTTTAACAACCAACTGACCTCACTTCCAAATCCATGGCCCAGCTCATGTAGGACTGAAGTGACACTTACACTGCGTGGTAAATACACACCAAAGTTGACTAGAGTGATAACAGCAGTGTTCAGACTGCTGGGTTGTCCTTCATTCGTGTACACAACTTGCTTCTGGCATATCCCTGGTTGAAACCCAAATAAGATATATTGTACATGAACTTGTCCTAATTTTATAAAGCTGTTTATTGATCAGAGAATTTCTATTTTTATAATACAAAATTGTATAATGTATGGACGTATACTCACACTAGCAGAAAACAAGAACATCATTCACTATTTTGTGTTTTTGCAACACTAACTTGCAAGCAAAAACTATCCAAATTTACCATGCCTTTTTGTTCTCATGTGATAAAATAGTACTTTGCAAGCTAACAAAAATAGCCCATGTCTTTACCAAACAAACGTCCTGGGCTTGATTTCTTAAAGAGCTAAGCTTGATCTTAACTGCAAATCAATCATAATTGCTAAGCAAAGTGTGATGTCATAATACAAATCGCTACACTGACATCTCATCTTCAGATGAATCAATTAGTGCTTTGTGAAATTCTCCAACCACTTGAAACGATTGCCTGAAAGCATGACTGCTTTACTCACCTCCTGGTGGACTATTGGAGCCAGGGTATCCCATCCAAGCCAAGCCCAGGATTCCTCCACTGAAATCCTGATAGGTGAATGCCAGACCCATACAATAAGAGCTGAAGTCGTACAGGGAGAAGTCAGACAAGAAACGATACGCATCCTGGTAGTCCCTAGAGATGAGATAATTCTGAGCAGATTCTGACTCAAAGATGGTGGTCCCTCCGATGGCTAGACCAACATTATCCGCTAAAAGGAAATTTTAACTTTTTCTCTTTTTATTTTTCCAAAAACATGAAACTAGGATGTTTATTCCGATACACAGCTAGCATTTCCATAAAGTGTTTTGTTTTGTTTTCTGTTAAGTTTAAACTAATTGTTGAATCATCAACAAGAAAGATAAAATTACTACATATATCAGGTTCCCATACCTCTCGAATTGGCATGTCTATCGCTACTTTGATTGGCTATCCAAAATGTGCTGAAATCATGTATAATGGAAAGAGATTTACAATTAGGCTGAATTGGGGACTGTCAACTTACCAATTCCATCTCCATCAAAATCTGTAGCTCTGTACACAGAATCAGCCTCTGCAATGTGATATGCTACCTCTGCAATTGCCATTGACACATCCTTGCCTGCCACTTCCTTGAAGAAAGTATGGTCTATAACAATGTAGAGTTCACAGGTCTTAGCTGTCTGATCAAACTCAGTCAGGCGCTCTCTGGTGTTTGATCGATCTGCTTCATCTTGGGATTGTGATGAGTCTATGGAGTTTCTTATTATTGTCTTGAAGACATCTTTGGTTTGACTGTTGGACGGTGCAAAGGTTACACTACATAGTTGACAGGAGCTGGGCTTAGCTTGGTTGTTGTTAAACTGAAGGTCTGTAGCACGGTAGATCACTGAGTGAAATTCTGGCTCCTTGAGGAACCGGACAGATGGCTCCATGTGGTATGTCTCATTAGATGTCTTGATGATTCCATCAAAGGTGCCATTAATGATATGGCCATGTACAGAAGAGTGATTATCATCTGTAATAAAATGACATTCCTGTTAGTATATTTGATAGTTTTCTTTTAGGATTTGACAATAGGAATTTTTTATAGAGGTGCCCCTTACAAAGGAGAAAACGCCTTGGTGCCCTTACCCTTTCCGGTCAACTCGGTCCGATGTGAACTCGGTCTGAGTAAACTCAGTCCCAAGTCAACTCGGTCCCGAGTCAACTCTTACTGAACAGTCAATGTAGTGAGCCTATTTGGGCCTAATTGTTGTGTTTTATCAACAGTATGACTATAAATATATTTTCTGCTTGCAAGACAAGCAGCGCTGGAGATGAGGTAGAATTGGACTCTACAATTCTCATCTCTATGTAGAAATATTAATCTCACCTATAAGGAAGCCTCTGTAGAGATGGGAAACTAGATCTGTCGTGATTGTGCTTTTAGTTTTAACAACAATTAGTTTAGCATCTTTGCTGACAATATTGTGATGCAGAGAGAGCTGTATGTCAAATGATCTGAAACAAAAAACGAAAATTGTATATTTAAGTTATCCAAACTTTACTCTTATGACTTCTGGTGAGATATTACAATACAAATGTTTCTTGAGTGTGAAAGACTTAACATTCTTATAACAATTTGAAAACTGACAAGTAAACTTGTTTTCAAAAGCAACAACTACTGTGTGCAGCGTGCATGGTAATTTTAAGTGAAATAACTTTCTTGTTTAAAAATTTGTATTGTTCAAGTAAAACATCCAATTCAACCTATTAAATTTGTTTGCAAGGGGACTTGAAGATGTTACTAATAAATAGGCTTTGAATTGAAAATAAATTGGATGAACAAGAAATTTGCATATTTATTTAAAGACAATGTATTAAAGAGTAAAGCAGGTTGGTATTTCGACATCCAGTACTGCACAAGCTGAAGATCAATACCACAATTCTTGAGTGTTTTATGTAATGAAATATTTACTGAAGAACTTAGGATCTTTATAGATACATTGTTTACCTTCCAAATGCAAAGACTTCCCAGTTGATAGTAGCATCCTCATTTTGACTTAGTTGACTTCTGTTTAACTGACACTGTGGCTCTACAAGCCTACGCAGGGTATCAGTATCATAGTTCAGTGGTTCAAAATGACGTATGACTTCATTCAATGTCCCTGAAAATAAATTACCAGTTAAAGATGTTTTAACAAGTGGCTGATAAGTGATAGTGTTGGTCTTACCCCTACCCCATTGGTAGTCAGTTGTTATTTAGCGTACTAAAAAGAATTGCATCTTAAAACCCCATATGTAAGCGACCTAACTTACTATTCTGTATTCAGTGTTACTAAACTAGTAAATTATAGGTTGTCAGATCCTTTGTTTGGCAATGGTATGCACTAGTATAGATACAATAATTTTAGTTCAAGTTACTTGGACTCAACTAAATTTCTGAGTGCATAGAAAGGCAACAAAGAAGTAACGTTAATGTAACTAAAATGTTTCATTAACAACTTTAAAGTCCCTGGGGTTTTCCAAAAAGGATATGTTTTTCTGAGAAAAAAATTGAACTTTAAAATTAAATACAAAATATGTAATAATTTATAGAGAAAGGACAGTAAGATTCAAGAAGAGCCAGTCAACTCGAGGCAATTTTCACATTAAAATAAACACAACTTTTTGATTGTGTGGGGTCGAATTCACACATTAATAAATAAAGGCTATTCCGCACTGACTTCTAAGATCATCGCTACCTTCGCAGATTGCTCCTTGAAAACATCTCAACACAAGAACTGCAACAAGAAATGGCATCGGTAACATGTTGGAACCATAGCCAGCATGGCCAGTCGATCTTCGTTCCGTTTTTGTTGGAAAACACAAACACTCCAGACTAAAATAGTAAAAAGGCGAAGTCTCGGCTTTGCACCGTCCGACAGTTTGTCACTTCCCTAAACACGTCTTACATCTTTTATTTTTCGTAACTTTGTATTTTTTTAAAATATTAAGAGAATGCCGCTCCGCCCCCTTGCTGCCTCACCGCAGCAACAAGACGTTAACTCAATTTCTTCGCCGTCACCTCCTCCTTGCCTTCCGCACGAGCTCCTTTTTGTATTGCGCCGTGTGTTGCTGTGGTGCGGTCGGGTGGTGGTGCGCGTGCGGTGTCGCCTTTCTTTTGTTGCTAAACAAAGTGCGCCGGTTGGCATGGACGGCCGAATGTTAGCAAAACATTCAATCGTGTTAAAAAATGTTGTGACCAAATTCAACATTTTCTGTAAAGATTCATGAACGAAAATACCTTCCATGATTGGTTGATTTGTTTCCAACAAATTCAACACTATTTTTGAATATTTGTGTAACACTGCTACAAACTGTGGCAATCTGTTTTTGATTTGCAGTTATGGCTTTCCATACTTTTCCAACCTGGGTACCGGGTTGGCAAAAACTCGGGCTGTGACGTTGCAAAAGAAAGGTCTATACACACACGATCGACGGGTGCGCAACAAATAAACGCGCATGCGCAAACTTCACCGAAAGTTTTTAATACCCATAAGTCATTGCGAATAATAAAACTTTTGAGATGAGACTAAACGGCCTGGAAACCCTAGACACAACGATTTCAGCCTTGGCCTGCTCTTCACTGTCGACGACCGTGATGTTCGCTTGGCCTCACCAGTCTCATCTAGCTAGCTGAGTCATCCAAACAAGACCGCTGGGATGAGCTGAATGATTAGCTTGTAAAATGTTCATACAGTGGTGCATGATGGGAACAATTGCACTGCAGTCAGTGCATGCCCACAATCACAACATGTACTGTACATGTATATGCCACTATCACTATACATACACACAAACACACACGATGTGATGATATCATGGAGGCTCCATGGGACAATAAACCAATTTTGCAGGAAGAATGTTTAAACAATTGTTTTTTAGTTCAAGGCAACGAATGACAGTAATTATTCACATTTTCACAATGGATTTAGAGGCAATAGAGCTAGTTTTTAGTTATTGAATGATAGTCAAATCCATTCATTAATTTCAGTCTGTACATTTATAAGCTAGACATCCTGTTACCTATCCTATTCTATATTTAATTATCCGTTCACTCTCATGTATGTCTGTTTGATTGTTGCATATTTTGGCCGAATAAATAATAAATAAATAAATAAACACAATGACCACTTGACAACAAAGTCGTGATATGTAATCTCAGATCACCAAATATAAATAGTGTTATGTTCATATTTTTAACAGAAGTTGGTGAGCAAACCTCGTTACGTTTCCATAAATGAAACATGCATTGAAATATTTATTATTTTTTAAGTGATATTATCACAGGTTTTCAAGAAATCTTCGGGTAAAACTATGGATGATGAAACCATTAATGGAAAACGTACGCGTAGCACACGAAGCAACGCGTAGCACACGAAGCAACGCGCAGTAGCAGTGAAAAAATACAAATGCTTTTGTTTACACTACTGCGTCGGCAGCAACGCGCGTTCCATTGTTTACGCCGCTCTCTGCAACTTAGTATTTACTGGCCCATTAAACGCTTCCTACTCAATTCATGGTCATAACCTTGAGGTTGTTTCTTCAGCCAAGTACATGGGGTTCATCTTGATGCTCGTCTCAACTTTAACATCCATGTAGACACCATCACTAAGAAGGCTAAATCCATCCGTGGCTTTCTTGGCAGGACTAGGTCATTGCAATGAAAGAAGCTGCCTACTTCGCCTTTGTACGTCCTTGCATTGAGTATGCATCTACCATCTGGGACCCGCACACTCAACGAAACACCCGCAAGCTTGAACAGGTTCAACGTACATGTACCTCTGCACGCTTTGTCACCGGTGATTTCAGCCGAGAGGGTAGCACTTCAGCCATGCTAACTGACCTCAAATGGCCGTCCTTGCAGGAAAGACGTCACCAGAGTCGCCTGGCCTTGATGTACATGTACAGAATCCATCATAACCTAGTCGACATCAATGAAGACCTCTACCTCACTCCTCTATCATCTGTAACTAGAGGTCACAGCTCCCGCTTTAGGATTCCACAGACCAGCTCATCAGTGTACACAAACTCCTTCTTCCCTCGCACCATCCGGGATCGGAACAACCTACAGAAGGATCCAGCTATGTACTCATCCCTCGACACCTTTGGGCTAATCAGCTGATGTAGTTCCACCCATCATTTTCTTTTTTTAAAGTGCACTGTAAATTATTGCATTTGCCTTCATGTCTCGTCATTTTCGAGCCAACCCATGCGCACTTTACACAGTACGATTTTGCTCATGTAATTGAGTCTGTACTTATACGGAAGAAGAACAGAAAAAGGCCCGTGATTAAGATTTTCTGTGTTTTTGTTTCTTTTGGGGTTTTGTTGTTTGTTTGGGTTTTTATTTTATTATTATTTTTATTTTGGGGGGGGGGGATTTTTTGTTTTTGTTTGATGTCTTTTGTGTGTGTTTTTTTGGGGGGGGGGGGTAGAGTTTCCTGTTGGGGGCTCATATCTTAGTCAATTTTGAACGGATTTAGTTCAGTCGAACACTATTAGTAACACATACCATGGAGGAAGGAAGAGACTTCCTCCATGCACATACAGGATGCACATCATGCTCTATATACGATGTGACCTCTGTTTATATTCAAACCGCCCTCTGTTGACAAGTCTGTTGTCTTCCGCCGGGCAAAAAGACGCGTAGTCATGGTAATATTGCATGTACTTTCTAGCTGGCTGTCAAGTACACAAAGGTTTTGCCCGGCGACATGCGCGCGCATCATGTTATGATTTTCAAATGACGTCAGAGGTCACATCGTCTATAGGCCTACAACTTTGACGGCCTTTAGATGACACATGAAAGAGCCTGTGGTCATTATTGTTCCGTTGTGTAAAAGACCTCCCTAGGGCCCCTGTGAAAGCCTAACCTTATGAATCTGGTTTGTGGTTGTCCTGCAATTATTGGTCCTTTCTAAAGAATTCTTCTCGGGGTTCCAAGTTGAACGGAAAAAACTGTGTGGGGTCTATCGTCCATCAATGTGTAAAAGAACAAGGGCCCGTGAGTAAACCCACGCTTATGCGCCATGCACACATGGCTTTGCAGTGATAGGCCCGTGAGCCAGCGTTTTACGCCACCACCAGAAACGGCACCCAGGAGACTCGATTCATTACAGAAAACATTTTCCTAAAGAGATGAGCCACCAACTTTTGTATCTTGCAAATCAGAGTGCTTTTGTCAAACAACCAGGGAGATGTTTAGAATTACGTTCAAGATAATAGAGAAAAAGTTTCCTTACTCGGGGAGATTATCGAATTTGTCAGAACATGGACAGATTGGATTATTTTCAGGGAACTTTCTGCACAATTAAGAAACGTTTGCAGTTCTGCACTATCTTTCTTGCATTTTTTAAAGCTTTTTTTCACCAAACAAATAATCATGTTGTTGGTTTTTTAGCCAATTTATATTTGTTCCAACACCAATTTCCGGGTTTGCAATCAAAATTGTATTCTTGATCATTCCACACAAGAAATAGTGCTGGTCTATTCATTGGTCTATTCATTTGTCAGTTTCCCTTTTTGTCCCGAGATAATTATGTTTCTCATCTCAATACTTTAGGTTTAAAAAAGACTTGTACCAAAATCTGACACTAACAAAGCAAATAGAAGCTACTTCCATTTTCTTTTATTGTCAGATTCACACCAAGAATAATGAAAACCTACTAGTATCAGGTCTACCACTGTTACTCAACCTTTACATGACTTAAGAATGTTATAATGTCATGCATCTTTTCTCAGGGAGTGTGGCCCAACCCCTCTATGACATCACAGGTCCAAAATATATACAGTATTTGCTAAATGCCAATACACGTAACACCATAACTCAATCATTTTAAATGATATCCAAAGCCTGGTAAAGAAAAGTTTTAAAAACAAGTATTTCAGCTGTATAGGATATGGACGTTTTTCTATTATTACAATTTACAGTAGTCTGTACATGCAAAAGTATTTTAGTTTTACAGGTATTTACAATTAATGAGACTCCAAATAACTACAGAATTAAATGACAAAACAGTGCATCAAATTCTAACCTTTGACCTTTCTAGAAAATGTGGCATGAATAACAAGCTCATGGTCTAAATTGAATAAGCCTGTAAGCACTTAGCAGTGTCAATTTCATAAGCACAGCTTAATGTAAGCTAAGCAAACAGTATAGTAACTCACCAGCAGTACTTGTAAGTAGTTAATTGATGAAACAATATAAATATATTGTGAACATGCACTAAATAAGCTTTCTGAAGACTTATCCAGATTGTTTTCAAAAATATACATTTGCTTATGTAAATTTGTCTGCTATTGTAAGCATACCAATTTGCTTTCCCAATAGTAAACAGCACAATAGATTTGCATTGTAGCCTCACTTGTCTGCTTAGAAGGACCATCTTCAAGCTGACAAAGCCTGCTCTGCTTAAAGTAAACAGAGATTATGACACAGAAACTATTTTAAGTACAGGTCAGTAAGCAGAAAACATCGGATTTTACCAACTTGGCGCCTGTTTTCTGACTTCTGAACTATTATTTTTTGTCACTTTTAGTTTGGGCATATTTTTTTCAGCTACAGGGGTGCATGGTAAAAACTAAATGCACCGAGTTGACATGCTCAGGAAAAATTATAACGAGAAAGCAGGACACACTCGATAGTAACATACACTCTGACTCTACAGTCATCTGAATTGTCATTATCTATCGTCCACCAGGTTCTAGGTTTCCATTTAGTCAATTCTTGGATGAATTTGCGATTTTCCTAGACAGCCACTTCTTTGATACAGGTCCCTTGATTATATCAGGTGACTTTAAAATACACATGGATGCAATCTCGTCATAAAACACTTCATTGTTCAATGACCTTTTGAAAGCACACAGTTTCAAGCAACATGTCTGCGAGCCGACACATGATCGCGGACACATTCTGGACCTATTTATCTCGCGAGAATCTGATGAGTGCCATTTCTCTGATCTCAGAGTTATGGGTGGTATTTCAGACCACTCTGCTGTAATGTGCATGATTGATCTTTCAAAGCCAAAGCCTAGCAGAAAGATCATTTCTACCAGGAATATAAGTGTAGTTGATCCTGAATCCTTCAGCAACGATCTCTCAGAACATTCCATCAAAGAGCTGTGTTCTACCTCCGACAGTGAGGCAGGAGTCAGTGCTTTCAACTCCATCATCTAAAACGTGATGAACATCTATGCTCCCGCTAAAAACCGTGTTGTCAAGTTGCGGCCCAATACAAAATGGTATAACAGTGATATAGTTCAAGCTAAGAACCGGCAAAAACAGCTTGAAAGACAATGGCGAACAACGAAGTTAGAAATCCATCGTCAGCTTTTTACGAGACAATGCCAGATTGTTCAGTCTCTGATCTGATCTGCAAAGCAGACCTATTATACTGATCAAGTCATTAAGTGCTCCAGCGTCTCAAAAGGGCTTTTCCGCCTCACCAATGAACTCTTCAATAAGAAGAAGACATCCGCTTTACTTGATCATGACTGTCTGTCCACACTCACAAACCATTTTAATCGCTTCTTCAAAGAAAAAGTAGCTTCTATTTGTTCAAGCCTAGCCACAACCTGTAGACACACAAGCCTCTCCTTCCACACTGAGATAACCACTCGGGTGTCTACTCTCCGACCAACTTCACATAAAGAAGTAGCATCAGTGATCCTGAAGTCCCCAAACAAGTCATGCGACCTGGATCCTATGCCTACAAATCTTCAGAAGAAATGCCTACCAGCTGTTGTTCCTGCCATGACTGCCATCATAAACAACAGCTTTAAAACAGAAATTGTTCCCAGCGCCCTAAAGTTAATAATAATAATAATAATAATAGTGGCTTCTTATATAGCGCTCAGGTCCGTCACTCAGTGACGCTCATGGCGCTTCAACATTATTACCCCTGGTCACTGGGCCATTTTAGTGTCATTCCTTTAACCATCTCAGCTCCCTGGGGAGTATACAGCCTGTGCTGCCAAATATGTAGCACATCAAGCTAAATCAATCACAAGAACAATCTCTGCCCTCACAGGTACCCATTTACTCCTGGGTGATGAGAAGCAATTATAGTTAAGTGTCTTGCTCAAGGACACAAGTTAGCCAATATCCGCCCTGTACTGAAGAAGTCTGGATCACAATACTTTACAAAATTTTCGTCCAATCTCCAATATCTATCAAAGGTCATGGAGCGTGTTGCTTTCTCCCGACTCTCAGAACATTGGCTTGACAACAAAGTACTTGATACTCATCAATCGTCATTCCGTAAAAACAGCTCTCACTCATGGCGTCCCACAAGGATCAGTTGGGGATCCACTTCTGTTCACAATATATACTCAACCACTTGGCTGACTTATCTGCAGTCATAGCGTTGGATATCATATGTACGCTGACGACATCCAACTTTACATCTCCTTTAAACCATCAGATACACATCTGGTCCCCACCATCAAGCGTCTAGAGGATTGCATCTCTGATATCCAACAATGGATGTCCCAGAACAACCTGAAATTCAATGAGCTCCAATCAGAGTTCATGCTCATAGGTTCAAAGGGGAAGTTGAGCAAGATCTCCAAACATCCTATCAACATTGGAACCTTGCAAATATACCCATCTGAAAAATGCCGCAATCTCTGTGTTGGTCATAGATTCCAACATGACCCTTAACCACCAAGTATCCAGCATTTCAAAGACTGTCAGGTATCAGCTCAGAAACCCATCTCACATCCGTAGGTTCTTGACCTTAGAGGCAACTGAGAACTCAGCCGCTAGACTTGTCACTCGCGTCAAACGCTCACCACATATCTCGCCCACCCTACGATCATTACACTGGCTTCCTGTTCGGGACCGCATCATCTTTAAGATTCTCCTTACCATCTTCCACTCCCTGAATGGAACATCACCCGAATATATCAATGACTTAATTAATTTGTACAAACCTCCCAGACCGCTTCGCTTCTCAAATAACCTGCTTCTAAACATTCCACGTTCCCTGCACTCCTGGGGTGATCGTTGTTTTTCACATGCCGGGTCTTCTCCTTGGAACAGCCTCCCACTTCAACTCAGACAAGCAGATACTTGTTCTCAATTTAAAACACATCTCAAAACCAATCTATTTCGAAAATCATAGCTTCGGCCTTGGTTGTCCTGTGTGTATAGCAGAGTTCCTGTTTTTGTTTGCGCCACGAGTGTCATACTTGACAGACATGGCGCACTAGAAGTGTTCAATATTATTATTATTATTATTATTACACTGAATTCCCATGATCTTCTTTCGATCATCATATTTGTAGAGAAAAGAAAACATTCACATGTAAATCTTTACACTAAAACCCCATGTTTGAAGCAGAAAAGTCTCTATTTATTGTATTAAACCATTCATTTGTGCATGTTTTGTAATCTCATTGGGGGGGGGCAAGGGGCACCAGCCACACCCCCATATTACGCCACTGTTGATAATTTATACTCTAAACAGCTTAATGACAATACCAGACAACATCATTAGTTGATACGCAATCTTTGGCTTATTCAATTCAGCATTTATTTAATACTAGCGCTGAGGAGCAATATTTAATTTCCCCCCTAGTATTATATAATGAATACTATTGAACTTCAGTAGCATTAGCTCACTTTCATCCGCAAAATGTTTCAAAATAAGGGGACTTTAGCTGAAAATTCATTCATTTATGATACACTCATTTTGTGGATGAATATTTGTAATGGTTTTAAGGTCAAACATTCTGAGCAATTTTATGTTCAATTAGCTCAAGTGTGTAAGAAAAAGTACCTACTTTTTCTTAAGCCCAGCTACTTTTAAGTGAATAGCATTCCAAATGTAAACTTAAGTTTATTGTAAATTTTAAAAAATCATAATGCTTTTGAATAATACCTTGAGACAAAACATATACGTCATTTAGTTACATTCCATTACCAACAGTTAATACAACCCGCAAGCTGATTTGTGTTAATAGACACATTAGCTTTAAACATAAAATATGTTGAACTTAATTGCCTGTTCCCACAATTGAAAGTAAAGTTGTAAAAAGAATAATAAGTGGTTTAAAAATTCAAAGTTTAAAACATTAACACATTGCAATTCACATATTTCCAAGCTCCACAATGCGTGTCAGGTACAAGTTCATTTCACACTGGATTCTGAATTTCAGATGCTTCAGTCAAGAAAAATGAACCTTTATTATCATTTTGTGGGACCAGGCGAGATGATATTACACATTACAATAGTTTGTTGGAGATCCTCTAACAAAAGTGTCTTCTGCTTTAGTTATCCTCTGCTTCCATACTAGTTGGACAGCCACCAGTCGTCTAAAGAAACCAAGAAAAAGAAACTGTTCAGTTAATATTTTTTTTCTTTTTCTAAAGAATACTTTTTTTTTTAATTACTTGATTCGAAAAATGCACAATATACATTTGTTTTCTTTTCTTCTTTTATTGCCATCAGATAAATCATCAAAATCATTATTCAAAAGCCAAAACATTCTCTGTCGGAAAAAGCCTCTATCATTTGTACATGTAGGCTAGCCCTTGTGCCCAAACAAATTGTCCTACTTTTTTCTAAGGGCCAAATGTTACCCCTGAAGATGTGTACAATTGTTGGTTCTTTCCATCAAAGGGAGAGACAGAAAGCATGCTCCGGGTTCACATCAGGTTGTGAACCATCAAAACTAAGTCAGTGATCCCATATGTATTCTTCCAATGGTAAAACATATGTATGCAACCGAGGTTTGAACCCAGGACCTGTAGAAGCTAAAACCACAAATGGTATAAGCATCCAGCTTGTCAGGTAGTGAGAACCAAAATCAAATCCCCAAAAAAGAGTAAATACTGCTTTCTGAATTGAAAGGTTTCCTTGAATGGTGACTGGAGAGTATGTGGTGATCACCTTGTAATGTAATGTGTGCTGATATCTATAGCAATGAAATGTTCTGAAACTATAAACAGAACATCATCCCTAGCTTTTCTACATGTGAGCACTGTGTAAAGCATTTAACTCTTGTAACATATTATGACAATTCAACATTCAGTTCGACCAAGTGTTACTTATTTATCAACAACAAATCTGTAAACGTGAATAGGAAACAGATTCCTGATTTATGTACAATGAATAATGATGACTTTGAAAAACAGTTTTAACCATTAAGCCATAAGCACAACATTCCACTCCCAGATCGGGAGATTGGAGACTGGCTAACTTCTTAATGGACGCCATTTGCACGAACACTTAAAATCTTCAATACTTACAAAAGGGGAGCGTTCTCCAAATTTGCTCCAGAATGTGACTTTGGCTGTATGTGATTTTCCTGTCCGCTGATCAAACGACAAGCAACTGTCAAATGGAGGAGAATACAGATGAAGACTGCACGCTGTGTCTGTGTGGCTTTGGTTCTCAACTCGATGTAAACCATGCTGATCTAAACAGCAAACACAAAACAAATAAAAATTTTAACAAGAAATCATCTTATTTTAAAGGGAAAATGTGGAAGTTTCATTGAAATACAATTTTTTCAAAAAACCTCCCACATGTTTCTTGACCTTTTTTTGTTGAGCAATAACAATGATAGGATTCAAATATCAAATTTAATTGTTTCAAAAATGACACCACTGATCTGCATGGATGAAGATACAAAATGTAGAAGATTTGCAGCAACTTCAGAAAAGTGGTCTTGAAATGCATATTTCATCTTTGCAATTAGATCATCGTGATCAGCTGATCGTGATAATTATCATTTAACAGAATAAATATTGCACTTTCACTAAGGTGTTCTGATCACAATGGACTAGATGTGTATACATGATGTGTATGACACATATCTAAACTACCTGAGGAGCAAATGACTCTATTCTTAAATAAAATACAATGACAGGGTTTGAATCAACTTCAACTTCATTATCTCCCAAATAGTGTTTTTAAAAGCAGCTCTATGACGGTACTGATTACCGTGGAACTCTGCCCCTAAGGCTTGTCAAGCACAAAATTGTACAGCCTGATGTACTGCTGTAAGCACAGAATTCTGAAATAAGCAGCACTATGAAGTTACATACCATGCCCAATATGGGGCAGAGGGTACCCCCCCCCCTCCCATACTTTAACACACTATTTTCTTCTTGTATAAAGTATCCCCCCTCCGCCCCCACAAAAAGGGGGAGAAATCCTTTAAAGAATTCCTGAGATTTCAAGCACACAATGAAGACACAAAAGGGACACAATGGGGACAAATCCAGCTGTGCTATCCTTGAACCATAGCACTCACTGACCTCTTCCATAGTTCAGCAATTTTGTTTCCCTGCTGTTCAAAACAACTTCACATGTACATGTACCAAACTTATGCTTTACAGGAAAATAATCGGTCCTGTTAAAGGCAAAGTGTACCTTTGGTTTTTGGAGCCGTTCGATTGTTTTAATCCTATATAAATGTAGATATAAAATAAAACTTAACCTGTGAAAATTTTATTTCAAAAGGTGGTCAAATTTTTGACAATCCAAAGCAAATATGTCCACGCATGAAGAATAATCCCCAATAAGAATACACTATCTGAGAAATGTATCTGACAAATTTTGGGGCATAAAAAACTGTTCTCTTTTTCCACAACCATACTACTTCAAAGTGAAAGGTTTCTCAAAATGCTTTTAAAGCTGATGTACTTCTAACCAATAAGTTTTTACTGCAATTAATTTTAAGAGTGATGACCAAGCGAATACCTTCCCTAAAAAAAAAACCAAAAAGTGCTATCAAAATGGCAGCATCATATTTAAAATTTACAAACTTGACATGAAGTTATGCCGACAGCAAACAGGATTTTAAGCACTTGATTGACTCACCGTTAATATATGCCACTTTATCTCTACTGTAACTGTTTGCTGTCAAAACCTGCATCTCGTTTCTTTTCTCTGAACTTGATGGCCAGTTGAATAATGTCTCTTTAAGCGTGCCATCAAGTACCTTCATGAAACAGTGGGCATCTGAATGACTGTGTATAGAGCTGCAACAAATTGAAGGGGTTCAAGAAATATTTTAAAACAATTTCAATTCATTCAGTGATTCTAATATAGGGTCCCTCAACACCCAAATGTTTGAAGACTAGTGTTTGGTCCCAAGTTCAGGTCTAATGCTTTATGGAGGCAACTGAGGCAGTTGCCTTCATGCCCTAGTCATTGCCTTGGTGCCCCTTGAAATATTCCCATAGAAACTTACAATGTTCCTATAGAGTTGCCATTTTACAAAGGAGAACATGCCTTTGCCCTTTCAAAAACAAAGCACCAGGCCTGCATGTTAAGAGTTGCATTACTAAATCCAATACTAAATAGATTACATCTAAACCTAGGATTTCAAGTCCCAAATCCTAAAAAAAATACTATTCCGGAGGCTATCAGACTCAGTAAGATTTCGCAATACTGGCGCAAATAACTGCTTATCTGGAACCTTATCTAAATATCCCAATATTTGGGTGTCAACTGGTGTAAATAAAGTAAGTTGAACTTAGTATCACAAACCTGTAAATTTTGAATTTGAATTTGTGCTTTTTAGTCTTACTAAAATGGGCAAGTTTGTCAGCCACACCGATAATTTGCTCAGCATATCAGCACATCTTACTATTAAGTGCAGGGGGGCAGAAATTGTGCAATCATTTGCAATCACAGTTTGGGTACAATCCTTTTATAATAGACTGAGGTTATAACCATTATAAAAGAAAAAGACAACAATTTTAACATTAAAATGCTCTCTTTATCAGCACTAAAAACATGAAAGTATAGATTTTATGAGCATTTTCAATTGTGTAAAAGTATTACCAAATATTTTGTGTGTGGGTTAATTGAAGTGGCTAATAATGTGTTTGAATGGATCCAGGCCCATGTGGGAATTTCACAACAAATATTGACATAGTGTGACAATTTTTATCCTTCATCCTACGTTTTTTTCACTGAATGTAATGTCTAAGGATGGATCTTTCATTCCTGAAAATTCAAACAAAAACCATCCTTACACCCTTACGATATTTGACAGGCTTATTTTTAGCAAACAGTCTCTGCATACTTGGTTGCATGCAAAAATGATCACAATGGCTTTTGTCTGTTGAAAGACAGGAACATTTGCCATATAATTCTGAGGCAAAGTACACATCTTCTAAATGTTGTTTACGTTAAACATATGTTGCTTTGTTAAATTGTTAAATTACTGAAGCAGTAAGCAACTGAAGAAAACAAAAGTTTACAAATTTTCTGTAGTGTAAAATTTTCTGTAGCGCAAATAACTGCTTATCTGGAACCTTATCTAAATATCCCAATATTTGGGTGTCAACTGGTGTAAATAAAGTAAGTTGAACTTAGTATCACAAACCTGTAAATTTTGAATTTGAATTTGTGCTTTTTAGTCTTACTAAAATGGGCAAGTTTGTCAGCCACACGGATAATTTGCTCAGCATATCAGCACATCTTACTACTAAGTGCAGGGGGACAGAAATTGTGCAATCAGCACTTGCAATCGCAGTTTGGAATCCTTTTTTAATAGACTGCTGAGGTTATAACCATTATAAAAGAAAAAGACAACAATTTTAACATTAATAGGCCTATGCTCTCTTTATCAGCACTAAAAACATGACAGTATAGATTTTATGAGCATTTTAAGAAAAATACTAGTAAGTATACAAATTCACTGTAAAGATTAGGCCCTAATGGTGAACTTAATACAACATTTGAAGATATCACCAACCTCAGACAAAATTGAATCGGTTGCGTAAATTGTTGTCGTAAAAAGTTTGTTCAACAACATAAATTTTCTGATTATAACTGTCCTCTCTGCACCATACAGTTAAAAGGGGCATTAGTAACCACTGATGCAACCACTCTCAATATGCTGGGCACAAAAAGCCCACTAGACTAGTCCAGATCCAGCCAGCATTGGTTCAATCAGAGTTAGTCCAACTAGGGTTAACTATTGTCCTTGATCAAACTTGCTCAAGTCTGTTTGTCACAGTGAGTGATAAAAGTTTGTTAACCTTGGCTGAGATTAGACAGATGTGAAAAGTCCTGAATAATGCCTTGCAGGTCTGAGTCCCCCTAATATTCTAGACCAGAAACTTCGCAACTCACGACTCTGCAAGGTTTTCAAAGATCGACTTACTAACTCTTTTATTACCATTCATAAGTGCACATTTTCATAAAAAGCGTAAAATATGGTTGTGAAATCTGTAAAACTTTTCTGTAAATGTTTTGCTTCCAATCACGTCCTCGGGATCCATTTGGCAAAAGGTCAAGTTGCGACGCTGAGCAAATGTGCGTACGTACACATACTAATAGATACTACATTGACTACCTGTACGTTTTTATAGCATTGTAAACGCGTAAATTAGGGCCCCTTGAAGCTTGCAAGCCATGCATGTTTAAACCCTCCTCACCATGTTTGTATTGCATGTTTGAAAATGGCCATGTGATCTCCTCTCCACCAATAAGAATGGATAAACTGTCAAGGGTATTTATGAATGTGGTATGAGTTGACAAGCAGCTTGAGGTAATGGCCAATCTTCCTTATCATGTTGATGATTCTTATCTGCTTTATCAGCCAGAGTTACAGTCTCAGTTTGTTTAACAATAACAGTCTCATATCTCAGGTTCATCACACTCTGAAGTGTTTGCTAAATTTAGCAAACCAAACATCGAATGATCTATACTCTTCCAGCAACTTTAAGGTCAGCAACATGTGTTCAGCTAATCACTCTTAATGATTCATGCATCAAGATAAACATTTACAACCACACTTTCACATACTGTGAAAAATATTAATCAGTAAAAGGCAATTTGTTGTTTTTCATTTTACATGTCTTCTTTTCTTTCTTTGTTCCTTCTTCTCAGTATAGTCTAATAACAATAATACTCACCTTTTGCAGTCAACCTAAACAAATTTATTTTTTGTAAAATTGCAAAAATAAGTTGGAAGAAAAAGAGGTACACCTGTACCTCTCCTCTAGCCTAGAGTGCATTTTACTCACCTTCCCATACCCTCTCCCCAACACAACACCATCAGATTAAACTTGCCATTTCCACAGTCCACCAGATTTCTCGTATACCTACATATATCAAAGACATGAGGGGAAATTAATGCATCTTTTTTTACGACAAAGGACAATAAATAATCTTAAACTACTCCTTTTGAATGAGATGATGAATTCAGCTGGGGTTTTTTCACACAGATTTTCAAATTTCAGAACTCAATTTGTATTTGAAATATTATTTTACTTTGTAAAATATGTTGACACTTCACTTATCATGATGTATTTTGCCATGAGACAATTAACTTCAATTGAAAAGTCTACTTTTCATTTTAAGTTAGTGGTCTCGTGGCAAAATATATTTATTTATTTATTAATTGACCAAACCAACAGCGGACGAGCCGCCAATTACAGGAAAGGATAATGTACACAAATATTCATATAGTCTATAATAATTATGTATACATGTATATTTAACAAACAAATAAATAAAAATTAAATAACATCTTTGGATAGAAAACAAAAGTAACAATTACAAATGAGATAAAATACTAAGGCTTGTAAGGGGGGAAAAAAATAATAAGCATCACAAATAAAAACCGATGAACAATAACATACACTTAATTACTGGCAGAGAATATGGCACGAAAAACCCGACCACGAAAGGAATTAAGAGAGGGGGCTCCAAACATATCACAAGACCCATGGATGCTGTTATATGAGGAGGAAATCCTTGACAAAAAAGCCACGCTTTGTCACATCAACCCGATTCCTCTGCACATATAAGATGTGTTTATTTGCTTGTCTAGTATTACGATTGGGTACATGTAAGCTAAAAGGGTTGAACTCAGTGTTGCTAAAATAATTGTGGACAGATTTGTAGAGAAATAGACAGTCATTTAAAATTCTTCTATGTCTT
Organism: Leptasterias polaris; assembly: GCA_037783415.1. Taxonomy (NCBI): domain Eukaryota; kingdom Metazoa; phylum Echinodermata; class Asteroidea; order Forcipulatida; family Asteriidae; genus Leptasterias; species Leptasterias polaris. The sequence goes on from JAZGTN010000164.1 coordinate 664,677, forward strand.
AGGGATGGTAGCCTGTACATTTTACATAGGTCAAGATAATCCAAGTTATAAGTAGTGCCATTATTGAGCGTCCTATGAACAAATTTGAGAAATCGAAACTGAACACCTTCAAGTCTATGTACCTGATGAGCCGAGATACAGTTAAATACAATAGTACAAAATTCAAGATTAGGTCTAATGAGAGAACAAAACAAGGTGCGTAAAACATGTTCATTCTTTAAGGAGCGAAAGTTCAAAGTTGCGCCACTCATGCGATTAGCTTTTTTGATAATGGAATTAACATGAGGGATGAAAGTGAGTCTTTTGTCAATAAAAATGCCAAGATCCTTCTGAACATCAACATGAGTTAGAACATTATCACCTAACGTGTAATCAAATTTAAAAGGCTTCTTCTTTAAGAGTCAAGGTCAAAATACTACATTTGTTAAGGTTAAGAAATAGACGCCAGGTTTTAGACCAGTCAAGAATTCTATCTAAGTCAGCCTGCAAAGAAAGAAAATCGGCAGTGCAACCAATCTGACGAAAAACCTTTAAGTCATCAGCATAAAGTAAACACTTATTACTTAAACATTCAGGAAGATCATTAACAAATAATGTAAATAATAGAGGTCCTAGAATAGAGCCCTGTGGAATACCCGCGGGCACTGTTTTCCATTCAGATGAAAAACCATCCACAATTACTCTATGTTTTCTGCCAGTTAGATAATTTTGCAACAAGATTAATACATTGGGATGAATATTGTAGGAATTCAGTTTGTGCAAAAGAAATTGATGGTTGACTCGATCAAAAGCTTTAGAAAAATCCGTATATACAACATCCAACTGCTCTCTCTGATCAACAGCACGGCATGCCTCCAGTAAAAGTGAAGTGAGGTTTGTGGAACAATCCCTTCCAGAGACAAATCCGTGCTGTTGCTCAGAAATGGCAGGTTGAACATGAGACAAAATCTGCTCACATAAGATTTTTTCGAATACCTTGGCTACCTGAGGGATTAAAGAAATTGGCCTGTAGTTAGAAACACTTAACTTTTTACCAGATTTATGGATTGGAACCAGATTAGCTGATTTCCAACTCGAAGGAAAGCAGCCCTCCTTAGAGGCCCTTCTGAAAATATATGATAAAGGACCACACAGGGCACCAGCACAAGAATTAAAAACAAAACCTGATATATTATCTGGTCCACTAGCTTTAGAACAGTCAATATTCTTTAATTTTTGTAGAACAACAGATTCAGTTATTTGGATAGCAGGCATGGCATTCAGATTAGCAGAGTGAAGAGTAGGCATAGAATCGGTTGCATCAGATATCATGATAAGTGAAGTGTCAACATATTTTACAAAGTCATCTAGGCAAGACAAATGATAAGTTAACTTCTTAGCGCAGATGAAAATCTCATAGAAATAGACTCCTCATGGGAGTCTAAACTGAGAGTATGATGGGAGTGGTTCACTTTGCACTGATAATTTTTCTCGAAAACTAGACTAATCCTAATTATCATTTATTTGCTACAATAAGTTGGCTTCTTAATGTTAGCTTTAGTAAGTTGTTTTGATATCTGTTCTTTTCTGGTGTGGGTGTTTGCCATCCTGTATAGCCTTTATTTCACCTTTTAGGACAAAGTATAGGATTGGTAATTTTCCAATTAAAAAAAATAGCTCAGTTTCAATCGGAAAATTCACATGCCAGTACAGTAGCAGTATTAATCCGCCAGAGAAATGGTTTTGTCTGATATAAATGTTAGTTAAAATAACAGCACTTCAAACTATGCTTAAATAAAGCTAACTACCTGGATCTCAAATTTCACATATCGTCGCGCATACCACAAAGTAACCTATCTTGTTAACAGCCACAAAAAATTGTTTTTGAGAAAATCACGATTGAAGTTGCACTATTTTTCAAACTGCTGTTTCAGAGTCTGCTTTTGATTTTTATTGTATATTTTAAGACAAAAACAAAGCTTATTATTTAATTCGTACAGAACTGTCAATTTTTATTCCTGCAACTATTTTAACTAGTAAATAATTCCTAAACATGTACACCACTTTGTGAAAATGAAAAAATCTAAATTAACTTGTAGAACTAGTGTCGTTTGACTGAGTTGACACGTCGATGATGCGGTGATCATGTAAGTGGTGGAATGTTTTTCTGACAGCCAGGTATTTTGTAATCATAAAGTAAGCATGGAGGGATGGTTTAATTTTAAATTTGATGTAGAATCGAAAAATGACTGAATTGCTCATGACACCGAATTCATGACCTTCGGTTCGGATGCAAGGAGCAAAGGTAATAATTATTTCCTCTTTTTATTTGTCATCATTATTATAATTTATAATTTATGACTCAGTAATAATAATAATGTTGAGCAATAATGTTAATAACAGGTTATCTTAAATGAGTAAATAAACAAGTGACCATTCCAATATCGACAACGATACTTGCCTGTGCTCATCATATATGGCAAATTTCTCCCAATCATCTTCTGCACTCTTGTACCGTTCCATCACATCTTGTACCGCTTCCACGTTCACGCTTTCTTCAGCGAAAAGTGCGTATAAACTTTCGATCAACTCTTGCAGATTCAGCGGGTTTTTATTATATTTTGGAATATTGTCCATTTTAACTGAAAGTTGTAGCTTGCAGCGTTAAAACAACAAATACTGACAAAACTGTTTTTTAAAGGATCAGTTGGATTTCGTTGGTTTTATATGGTTTTATTTACGATCACAGTGAAATAATGATGTCTCCCAGACAAAAGCTAAACACAGTATGCATTACGTCCGTGTACATGTACATCAGTGTGTGACGGTGTGGTTTATGAAAAACATGTACGATGTACATGGACAGACATACATGTACCATAGCAATGATAAAACACAAACATACGTGGACAGCACGAGTGTAGTTCCCTGTACCCTTGTGCAGAAATAAAACTCAGACTACGCTCTGGCAATCCGCCAAAACTTCCAGTGATACGATTGGTCAACGCGGAGGTGTGTCAGTTGTGCGTTTCGCGCAGAAGCAAAACAAGGCCATGACTAGTCTAAGTTCAAGACGTTGCTCCCTTTTACCGTTCACGCTCTGCTTTAGTTAGACTAGCTAAGTACCCGTGAGACAGGTTTGAAAGTACATGGATGTTGGGGGCACATGAGAAAATAGGAGAAGTAGAAACAATTGAAACAGTGATCATAACAATTAGTGGTTTTTGAATTAATCAAGGCGAACTACGACTGAGGAAAATGTTTGGGGAGAAAGATTGAAGGTTTGTAATCCTTGGTATGTTGAATGTATGAAGGGGAGCAAATTGTATGAAAACAAAAAAGATATTGGCAATTTGATGGCAGTAAAAAGAGGAGATAGAAAGGGATAGTAATTTGTAAAATTATGGCACGTGAATCTATAAAAGATATTCCTTTAAAAAGGAACACAGTTGGTATTGTAGTTAAAGGCATCTAGGTGTAAAAGTAGGAAATAAGGTCAAGTACTTTGAAAACAGTGTTGTTAATGATGCAGTGCCAGTATATTTGGTTGGTTTTAAAAACCGGCAATACAAACTATAGAGGAATCCCGAAACGACGAGTTTAGCGTCGATCTGCGCACTTCCGGGTTTGAAAACGAGGCTCACTGTGTCACAACAACTCCACTGTAACGTTACACTTATGGTGTCTGCTACCGCGCGATACAGACCGAAGTACAACTTTCGTGTGAGATTACACCCAAATACAAGAACGTTTTAATCCAGTAATCTCAATGTCTGGTAATGTGTAAAACAAACCATTCCTTGTAAAAAAAAAACCCAGACAAACTAACTGATATTCATTTTATACATAGCACTCTCATGCCTTTTTATTTAAATACTACTTAAAGGTTTGCTAAAATACTACATGTAAGTAATGGTGCTTTTATGTTACACCTGTATTACTTTTGTTAGAAAAATCATTTTGTACATTCCTGTGTACTTTTAAATGATTTATTTATTTATTTATTTATTTATTTATTTTTTAAATAACAGTCTTCAGGAGCGCTAACATAATTTGGTCACTTGCTGACATATGGCTGGATTCTCAACGTGAGGTCACATGCATTACATAATATATCATCATGAGTGGTTTTTTAAATATAAAGAACACATATTTTTCATTGTTTTGGAAGACCCTGTCCCAGAACAATTGTTCTCTGGAATAACTTATCAATATTATTATGTAATGATGACCTCACATTGAGAATCCAGCTACATGTGTATATGTCAGCAAGCGGCCAATTTTAAGTGGGCGTTCCTGAAGACTATTTTTTTAAGAAAATAAATTATTTTAAAATACACAGGAATGTACAAAATTATTTTTTCCAACTGAATTATTGTATAAAGAAAACTAGGTGCAAAATGAAAGGATCATTAATTTGTATTTCAGCAAACCTTTCAGAAAAGAATTATTTTGGAGCATTCATTCATGTCAAAGAATGTTTTTTGTGTATGCTTTGTAATGCAAGGCCTGTGGAATAAATATGAAGGGTTAAATAAAGTGTTATGATTGGCTTGCTGAAATTTTGTTTCAACCGTTTTTGTTTATTTTAGTTTTTTTCTAAATTTTGCCTCTTAAATTACCTTTGCCAAACTTGCCACACAAAATGTTTACTCAAGGAGAGTAAGGTAAGGATTTTGATGTACTCCTTTCCAAATACTCTTATAATGAATTAACATTAACTATTCTTTGTAACTGTGCAAAACAACAAAAAGGACCCAAATAGGCAACACTGAGTGCTGACAAGTTGGAAGTTGCAATACTGTTAATGCACCTCATATTTCCATTCTAGTGTCAAACATTTAATCCCCACTGAATAGGTCCAAGTAGAAAGTACTACATTTAAATAATATACTAAATATTTTCTTTTTTAACTTTGAGAAGCATTAACAGATTGAAATTTATCACTAGCTACTTTAAAGTAGAAGTCAAAATAAACTTCTGATAATTGTTTATAAAGGATGTCCCAAAATTTTAAATCAAAATATATTCGTTGAATGATTAAACCTTTGTGAGTGTAAACCACAAAGTCACACCATTCTGAGACAGAATAGATGGGAACAGTTGTTAATGGAAAAGGTGGATACACACTCAAATCCCTTTGTGCTGTCCATGAGCAATTTGGTGAATCAGGAAAATTACAATACACTTTAAAATGAAATTCAAATATTGAGCATTGATAGCTCACTGGTGATCCTAATGGAGCTGGACCAAATCTTGTATTTTTGTATATTGTGTTTTCATCTTCTTCCTGAACAAGATATGAAAATGGAATTCCAAGTGACTGCTGCAATGTTGCCAATTGTTCATTATCATTGCTCCTACAGTGAGGCACTCTGGCGTCATACAATGTTGATTCAATTCCACGACCTGCAGTCATCTCATCAACCTTTAGACGTTTAACTTTTACATCCATCACAGGATGCTTGTCGATTTTGCCTCTACTCCTGGGAACTACCCACTGACTAAGTCTAGAAGTACATGCAACTTCTTCAGGCACAACTCTTACATTATGGAGGTGATAATTTGCTAACTCAAGAAGTAATGCATGCATATGGTTGCATACACCTCCTAAGCCAGCAGGACAGTCACAATATGCATACATAATTCTGGAGTCAATAAACCTGATGGCCACACTTAATTTTCGTTCACAACTCTTTTTACTCGCGAAGCAGGTCGCCCGGCAGTAAAAAAAGTTGTCATCTGAGCGCGTTGAAATAGTCTCTGAATTGAGATACCTCTCAGCAAGGAGGTGTGCACCACGGATTGCAGGTTTTGACACTCGAGTCGAGTCCTTCTGTGGCCTAATTCTCATGTTCACAGTGTCTATGTGCAGATCTATTTCTCGCCGTGTAAGGGCTGGAAGGCTTTCAAGCCTCTTTCCCCAGTCAGTAGAACTGCCCCACTGGTGGTATGATCCTTTCTGGGGAATAGGGTCAGCAGAGTGTATGGTGTATATAGGCCCTGTTGTTAGCTTTTGAGCCTTGAGACTCTCCCAATGCTTATCTGGGGTGGGATCAATGACTGTAGAATGCTTGCCATTTGAAGCAGTCTGTTGAATTCTAAAATAGCAAATGAGAAAAGATGAAAAAACATATCAAATACAGACTTTAATTCATGTAAACAAGATTGCACTTGTCATCTGATATTTTTCCCAATACTTTCTCAAAGAAATACATGCTGCTGCAGGCATATCATGGGGGGTGGGGGTGGGGGGGGGGGGGGTAGCTGTAAGAGCCCTTTCCCTCATCCCCTCCCAATAACAGATTACCCCTCATGACAGCCTAAAGTCTTTCTCCCTTGTATCCCTTCTAGGCAGTTACTCTATCCTTGGCCAGTGACTAATATTACATGTATACCCCAAACCTCCCTTTCCCACAAACACAAGACATTCACTAGTTTTAATCAGCATCAAATGTGGTGTATTTTTTCTTCTGCATAAATACCTCTGTATCAGCTGTGCCTTTGTTTTCAGGCCTTTGCAGGAATCTCTACGGCATTGCAGCCAAAACTTCAACTCATGACATTTAAGTTTTTGCAGGGCAGGTACAGATACATCCTGGTTTGCTCCTGGGATGTCCTCTTCTGTGAGACCAGTGGACATTGCCTAATGAAGGATAAAATAAATATGTATACAATTTTCAAAATTTGTTCTATAATTTATACAATAATGCCAAGGAATGTTTCTGATATAAATTTTCTAAAACAACAAACAAACTCAACAACTGTCAAAAATATGTCGGTCATGTTTGTAACCAACCGGAAATATAATGAAAACCTGGATATAAAATGGCCTCCTTTGATATTTTGAAGTAGCGACGATGAAAAAGTCGCAGATCATAGTTGACCCGATCCTGCTAATAGCAGGATTGCCATTTTCTCCGATCGACTGGACAAAAAACGTAAAATTTCAGCACAAAACAAAATCGTGAGTACATTTAAATACCTGTTGTTGCATCTTAGACATATCAAGAAACCAGTAGGCGTTTTTAAAGCTATTTTGTTGGGGATTTTTGTCGTTCTGAGGCATTTTGTGTGGCTTCCGTATTCAAAATGATGCGATATCAGGGATTCCGTTGATATGTGCAACGCCTTCCTGGGGCGCTAGTACGACCGATGATGTCAAAATTTCGAAAAAAGGAGTACAGCGCCCCAGTTACTGGGTCTAGATTGTATGATACTTTTATTTTTACTGTGAAATTGTGGTTAATACATAGAGGAATAAAGTAGCTTTTATTTCATTCCTCCATTCCTCCATGGTTAACTTATGCTCTTCCTTTGGGCTTCGATGGGGGTGGGGGCTCTTAAGTAGAGCAAGGCTACCCGACATGCCCAAGTTTTCGGTACTCCCATTTTGTGCCCAATTTCCGGACATCGCCGTTTTTTAATTTCGGGGAATGTTTCATGGCACGGAAATCGTTAGCAGAGATTAAAAAGCAAGAGTTTTGAAGGTAAAGGTACCAGTAATTCACTGAATAAAATTGGAATTTGTCAACGACGAAATGTGGCAACACTGACCTCGAAAAGTGGAGGAAAGTGTCAAAGACAAGGTGCTCCACATTAAGTGGTCGAGTTTCTGAACTTCAACAAGCAGTAACTCTACGTATTCGTCAGGTTCCACGTCACGTCAAGGATCGGACACACAAACACAAACGGTGCGTCAAAACCACGACAGAAAATGGTCAAATTATCCTTTCATTATAAGTGACATGATTACGAATTTATGACATATCAACATCTGATTTATTCCATGCAACTTCAGCTACAAAAAATAAGGTATAGAGGGAACGTACATCTTCCATGCAGGGACTGACTACCTTCGGTGTTACGAGTAGTTTGTGCAGCCATGTTGAGAATGTAGCACAGTGAGCCTCGGTTTCGACGCGGATGTGCGCAGAAGGCACTAATTCGAAATTCCTCTATGAGGGGCATTTTAGGGATGTAAATTTATAGTTGCTGTTGATGTATTCATGACACTACTTTGTGGACTATGTGAAAAGGGGAGTATATAAACGGTGATGTGGAGGTAGATTGAACACAATTTAATCAATAATGAGAGGATACATTGTATGAAAAAGACAGTTTATTGGCAACATGGTGGCAGTAAAAAGTGGATGTATATACAGTTTACAGTTAACAAAAGAGAAATTTATTAAAGGGTTTGTGTTTATATGTTGGGCTATTCTGCTGTCTAAAATAGTGATGAATAATTGAAGTTAGGAAAAAAGGGAAAGAAACAAAGTTTATGGCAGCCGAGTTCTTTATGTCATACACTTGTCTACAGGAAACTAAGTTGCTGTCTTTAAAGTAGAATTGGTTTAAATTAATAAATTAGTCCTGGAAACAGTGTGTGGGTTTTCATAAAAGCAAAGTTGCAATGGACCTAAAACTTATGAGAGTTTGCTATATGAACAGTTTGTGCGGGCATCTGTGTGACTAATGGTGTGCATCTTTTTGTCTCTGTGCGCTGGGACTGCTTCAGTTTCATCCACATTCAAGTTTTTGTGGTAGTTGCTTTGGGTTTGTTAATGGTTGTTGTGGAAGCTGAATTTGTTTAGCTTTATGGGTTTTTTTTACTTTTGGTTGATTAGTGAAGTCCTAAGAAATGTTACGTTTACTGATGGGTTTTTATTGTATAATGGATGCTATTGTTCAGTGGTATCGTATATCGAATCAACCTCGGTTGGGGTATGACAGGTTGTCGACAACAAACACATGACGATCACTCGGTAACTACTTACGTGAGATTATTTCAAAATGTTTAAAAAAAGCGTTGGTGACTCAAACTCATATAGGCCTAGGCCTAAATATGAGTTCTTCAAAAAGTTGTTTTAAAGGCAAATAGTATGATATGAGGGAAATTGTTAGAGCGAAAGCGAACCTGGCGCAGAATACCGTGACACAACAGCTGTATTTCCAGGCACCGCACCGTCGCGAACATTTCCAAGCGCAGTCACAACATGGGGAGCCCGGGAACCGCGCGCGAACATACACAGGATATTTCTTTTAAGCGCAGGATAACAAAGGCCGCACATGTATTGACTTTGGCATACTGGGAAAACCGCACACATGCACAGCGCGTTTCTTTTTACCGCAGGATAAAAAAGACCGCTAACGCCGCTAGGCACACGACTCTCCCGTAACTGGGAAAACAACGCAGAGCGGACAGACAGACAGAGAAAAACCCGTGCTCTTTTTATATATAGAGATGGGTGCACACAATTTGTTATCATAAATAGTTTATGTTCAAACAAATTATAGACTTTTCTTTTGTTGATAAACAAAGTGCGCCGGTTGGCATGGACGGCCGAATGTTAGCAAAACATTCAATCGTGTTAAAAAATGTTGTGACCAAATTCAACATTTTCTGTAACTTGATTCATGAACGGAAATACCTTCCATGATTGGTTGATTTGTTTCCAACAAATTCAACACTATTTTTGAATATTTTTGTGTAACACTGCTACAAACTGTGGCAATCTGTTTTTGATTTGCAGTTATGGCTTTCCATACTTTTCCAACCTGGGTTGGCAAAAACTCGGGCTGTGACGTTGCAAAAGAAAGGTCTATATTTTTAATAGACTGTGTGTGCAAGTCTCGCGCGTATCCGAACGAGAAAACACGTCAAACGAAGAACATTTTTATTTCTGAAATCAAATCTTTGTTTTAAATTATATATCATGACAAAATCTAAACAACCAAAATAAATCATTCCAATTTTATGAAATTAGTTTTAGCTTTTGAAAAAAATACGCAAAAGTGTGTTAATTATTATTGAAAACAAATTAAAACTCTGGGACAAGGATGCTTTTTTATGTTAACTTTTTAGAAACCCCTTACGCGGGTTCGTGATCGGTCAAACGGGTTTAAAATTGACCCGTATCGCAGTTTAAAGAGGATGCTGACGCCTCAATTACCATAGACTGTAATGGAGAGGGCTCGCTTAGCAATTACAGCATCTGGCGATTATAATCGCGCTTCCAAAACAAGCTTTTACATAAGTTTTATGATCGGAGGCGGTCTAAATTTTTTGCAATAACCGGAAGCTGAGGTCAAGCTTAATTCTCGGGTTTTCTTCGTTATATTGTTGAATTGGTTTTACTTTCATAATTTGTTATCACTAGTATTACATTCCAACAACATGTATAATTTTCTAGGTCATAAACTACGTTAAACTAAAATAATTGACGAAACAAAATCTCGCCCACGTAAAACTCCATTATGGTCCCGTTAGTTCGAATGCGCGCGAGACTTACACAGTCGTAAATCTAAGCGCCGGTGTCGCGTTAGACTTGTTGACAAGTCGTTAATGATGGTCGTGGTGAGTCGAGTCGCGTGTGGTGTTGTAGCCTAATAAAGAATGCTCTCGCGAGATCACTGCTCTCGCGCGAAGTTGCTGGCTGCTGACTCTTCGTCATTAACGACTTGTGAAACCCGCCGGCGGTACATATTCATTTATTCATGTATGGACACAGTGTACATTACGGTTGCTGTAGCGACGATCATGAAGACGAGTCCATTTTATCTGAGGGTAGTACTAATTTTAGTTACTGTAAATGTACTGAATGCTTGCGCTTGAGACATCTGTGGGTGTGTTTTGTGGGTGTTAACTCCTTCATTAGTTTAGTAACTAAAGAAATAAAGTAAACTTATCTTAAACTGCATTATTATAATAATTGTTTAAGATGTGTGTTTTTCCTCATAAAAATAAATATGCCTTCCGTGAATAGTTACTGATACGCTCCAATCATTTAACCCGATGTGTTCTACAGTGATTGTGTGTATTAAGTGTGTATAAACAACGGACACGGAAACCAGTCAACTCGCCCCTAGCAAAGTCGCCCCCTGACAACAAACTCGTCCCCTCTCATAGTCGCCCCTCACAACGGAATTTAACAAATTTGTGTGATTGGACTTCAGGGCTTCGAAAGCTATCTTAACGGAACGAAAGAGGAATTTTGGGGAACGAAAGAGGAATTTTGGGAAACAAAATCTCATTGCGAAGGAACGGGAGCGTATATTTAGGGAACGGGAGCGTATATTTAGGGAACGAAAGCATATTTCGGACGAATGAAAGTATATTTCGGGCAACTAATTCAAAGTCGTATTTTGATGAAACGAAAGCTTGTTTTTAGGGAAAGAAATCTCCTTTCGGTGGAAAAAATTCATTTTTATTGAACGAAAGCATATTTTGAGCGAACAAAATTATATTTTGTGCGAACAAAATCATATTTCGAGGAAACAAATGCGTATCTTTCAGGGAACAAACGCGTATTTCTGGGTAACAAAATCGTATTTCGGGGGAAAGAAGGCGTGTTCGAGGGAACAAAAACGTATTTTCTAGGAAAAATCTATTTTGCTACCTAGAAAAACACAACTTTGTTTACAAATTTAAAAAAATATAATTTTATGTGACAAAATTATAATATTTTGATTGAATAATATTTTGAGGAAACGAAATGACTTTGTTGGAATTTTGTGTGTCGAGAGATGGAAAAAAATTCAGAGTGAGATTTTTTTTTTTCACATTTTAATTTGTAATTTATTTTTCACCTGTTCCTTCAGGGGCTCTGGTTTTTTGTGTGTGTTTTGTTTTTTTGGGGGGGGGGGTTTCGTTTTTGTCTCACAAATTGTTTAACTTAATTGCACCGTCAATATAAGAGTGGTATTCCTATTTATTGACATAAATCTTATTTAATTTCCAAATCGGGGGAAGGAACGTACACCGAACATTGAAACGTAACGATTTTAAAACAGCGGATTCGATCAGCGAGGTTTACCGACTAACAAACTCGCAATGACAAGGTAGTTGGTGGTCTGGCTCCCTACCCCTCCCACATGTTCATGAGCTTCCAGGTACAGCTATCTCTTGGCATGGCTAGATAGGGGAGGGGGTTTCCGTCGTGCTGAGCCCCGCCGAGAGAAACTCTGCGCGTCATGGCATGCATGCAGCTACACGATTTGCCCCGTGTGTTACGTACGTCTCCCACTGATCTCTATATACTGACTGGATAGCGCTTCGGGTTCGTGCGATGAAGGCGCCGCATCGATCGGGCCGCCATCTTACTACTCACATCATCGGTCGGTCCGATCCGAAACTATTGTCAACAAACGGCTGATGAATAAAAATGAGTAGACTGTCCTGTCTTCTTGTCTCCCCTCTTGATCATCGTTCTTGACTTCAACAATGCCAGCGAGGATGTGGAAATACATTTTATGTGTAAGCATTTATGGTTTAATTTTTTTATTTGGAAATTAAGTGGAATAAACAGGTTTTAAAACGATGTAATTTGTTTGTACTTGTAAGCAGTGTTTGTAGTGTATCTCTTTCACGTCGACTCGAAGGATATAAAACGTGTGTATTGTGTACATACATTGATTGGTACGTGTACATTGTACATACATGATTGTACTTGTAGTCATGTCTTTGTACTTTTTACGGCGAGAATGTCGCCTGGCCCTGAATTGCATTTTCGTTTTTCATAAATAAACACCGCACGATTTCCAGGTATGAAGAAGGTTGTTATGAAACGATATTTACAAACATTTGTGACAATTATTAATTAAAGAAAAATATGATTCATAATGATAATCATATGATTTTATGAATACAAACTGGTGTGACACGTACTTCAAATTCAAGGGGGGCACAACTTCAGAGCCCGAGGTTCCGTAAGTATCCGTAAGTATCTATAAACTATTAAATTTTTTATCTGAATTAACAACCAACACTGTCTTGACTTGGGCTTGCACTTTGCAGTTGCACACATTTGGCATTGGTTGGTCATATCGTTGGCAAAATGACAAACATTACATCCATGGATTTGTGTGCACATTCACTTGACTACCCCTTTGTTTGGTTTTGATATATCCATAAACTATATCAGAAAATGTTGCAAAGTTAGTATTTCTTTAGACAGAAAGGTTGGGGTTTTGTTCTAGCTACATTTGGCATCACAGATCACAGCAGATGACCAACCAACTGAGAATTTTAGTTTACGGTAAATCATAGCCCCACTTTTGAGGCCGACGACTCCAAGTTTGCCACAAGAGTGGGGTTAGGTAAATCACTGCAAGCTTGTCCATTTCTTCTCTATCCCTTTGTAGCTTTTAGAACCCATACTTAACTGAACTGATAGTTGTTTTTAGTATATGATTGTGTGCATTTCCTTTGGCATGGCATACAACATGCAGGTTGGAGATGATGCTTTTTCATTAGCCATTTTACAGTGACATATGGTGCTAGACTAATGTAGACTATCATAACTTACAGCTGATTCTAAATATTTACTCTTGTTCTTATATTGTTAATTGAACAAAAATAGAAAAAAATAAAGAAAAACATGTTTAAACTGTTTCTTTCCATTTGTTTCAGCTTTCCAATCAGTCAACCTAGTATCTTAAAGAAATGGGGGATCAGCATGAAGCGGGACAATTGGAGCCCATCAAAGAAAAGAATTATCTGCTCTGATCATTTTGAAGAGTCATGCTTTGATAGAACAGGTCAGACAACGAGACTCAAAGCTGGTATAGTGTCAACATCATGATAATTAATCCAGAGGTCAAATGTTAGAACCCCATGTGAGTAATTTTTTTTAATTACCCCAAAAGGGAATTAAATTTGCCAATTCAGTTTCCCTCATGGTTTATTTCTTGGTAAATTTTACATTAGTAACAATTGAAATTGTCATGATTCAAAAAAATTTAAATCCTCTGTGACAGGTGTAGAAAGACTATTGTTCTGTAGAAAGACCCACTGTTTATGATGGAGTTAATTACCCTTCTTCCACTGTTTATATTTCCACCTTAAGCTCTTATAGCACCCTGGTAGAAGTTAAATTCTTCAGAATATTTTGTACTAAACAACCCTCTTGCTCCTTGTATTGTGTGGTTAGTCACCCCTGTACATAGTTTACTTCAGATAGCAGCCTGGCAGCGTAATGAAAATACTCCACATTTATGTGTTATTCCACCATCACCTATTTAATTTTCTTAAATTGTATGTCTGGGTTCTTCATGTTTTAAAGGTGCTGTATACGTTTGGTAATTGGAGCCTACTGATTGTGTTAATCCTATAAATGTAGGTATTGTACAATAAAATTTACCTGTGAAAATTTCACTTCAAAGGGTGGTCGCATTTTTGAGATATTACCAAAAATCCGGAGCGAATAATTTCCACACAGGTGTTATGGCAATTACGCTTATCAGATTCAAATGTTGGGTAATAAAAAGTGACATATTTTTCCATAACCGTAGTATTTCGAAGTTAAAAGTTTCATAAAATTCATTATACTACCCAAAGCTGCTGTACTTCTTACCAAGTAAGTTTTTATTGCCATTAATTTTCAGAGTCATTACCAAAGGTATATACAGACCCTTTATGTTTTGCCTGCGTCAATAAATTCATACTCGGTAAGCTTAAACTTTGTATTGTTATTTATTTTGACAATCATAGGCCTAATACTCATTACTTTCTTTGGATTTTCATTCCTAAAGTTGTATTTTTAGAAAATATGATTTGGAAATATCTTTTGTTATGAACTTGTTTGGATTCGATTTTTTAAGACTATGTTTTTCTTCTTAAATGTGATTGAAAACTGTATTTTGATTAATTGTATTTCTTTTTGTTTCATTTACACAGGTTTTAAAGCCATTTTGATTTTAATCTATGACTTACTTTGGCACTGTTGTTTTTAGTGGTTTCTTATTTGTTTCCCCAGTGTTAAGTTTGATTTACTTTATTCAAGTGATCCATTTTGGGGGGGGTTACACCTCCACTAAGTATGATAATTGTATCAAAGGGACATTATTTTATAAGACTTGATTTCATGTGTTGCATTGAGATTTGTCAGGTTGTTAAAAGTGAGGTACTGTAAAGAATTACTGTATAATATCATCCCTGAAGTAATTTTGCAGAATGTGTTGTCCCTTTGAAGGTGGATGTTTTTCCATGATGAGATAGTTTTATTACATGATTTTATTATTGTCAACTTGTGTTTTGCTTTGTTCTTGCCTTGTCCTTGTCTCTTTTTGTCCTTCCTTGTCAAGTTTTGTTTTGTTTTTGTTATGCAAAGTCTTCTGGTCTTGCATTGACTTTTCTGTTGGTGCCATGTCATGTCTAAATTATCTACATCTTTTAATTTCCCATTCTGATTGTCTATATGATACAGATACTCTGAAAAAATAAACTGAACTGAACTGAACTTTTCACTCACTGACTGATTTATTTGTTTGCATTCTTTTAAAGTATAGTTTTATTGTTTTATTTTTGTTGTTATTACAAATTCTGTAGGAGCATTCACTGACAATGCGTTTTCTCATAGACATCAGGAAAAGAAAAACACAAGAAAAGTTTTCTTTGTGCTTCATGCTTTGACTTTGGTTTAATTTTATGAAATGGAGACCATTTAAAGACCTTTAAAACAATGAAAATTTTGTTTTTAGGTTCTCCATGTATACTTTTATAAGTTTTGAGATTTTTCTTTATATATCAAAGACTAACCACAAGCTCCGAAAAGTTATATTTTTTTGTAAGTCAACACCAAATATTGTTCCAACTTACAATCCATGTGCGAGTGTTGAGTTGACATGGAATTCCCCCGGCCCGTAAACCATAATTTTGAACATTTGCCACGTTTTTTTTTTAAATACTGGGGTAAGATGGGACAGATAGTTAGTTTTTAGATAATAAAAATTTAATTTAACCCTAATCTGTCATGTGGGCTTTCTACTACTGAAGGTTAGATTGTAACATTTTAATGAAATTTCAAGGGTTTTTAGATACTAAAACTTTACTTTTCCTGCCACCCCCCCCCCCCCCCCCCCCCCTTGAGTCACGATGGGATGCATGCACTGTAATGACGGGTGAAAGAAATATTTAAGTGGGATATTGGAAATTAATGTGGGTCAAATTGGGGCAAATGACAAAAATTGCATGACCATTACTAGTAGTCTACTACAATATTATAACTGTCAGGAGTTTTTATAGTGTGAAAACTAGGTTTTAAAAAACCTGTTTTTAAACAAAATTATATTATTCAACAATAATTTACACCTTTGAGCATTTTAAAAATAAATCTGTTTACAGTTTTGTTTCAAACAATTAAATGCGTCCCAATCCCATTTTACCCCTACCGTGATAGGTTGTTGATATTAAGTTGTTGACAAATTGGCTCATTTTACCCCAATAAAATAACAACTGAGGTTGTAAACGGGACAAATAACAAAAAATATCCAGATATAAAATATTTCTGCATTCGGTCAGCCGACAGTAATATCATATCTGATATTGTGCTCACAAAATGGGACAAGTGCTGTTGTAAAGACATCTTGATGTCTTTCAAAAATACCCATGGACAAATGATGACCCGCACCCTGTTGTATGATAAGTTGACGACGTGCTGGTAAATACTCACGCTAATAATAGAAAAAGAAAACGGTAAAAGGGCGACCTCCAGCAGTGTGCCAGAGACAGACTACATATGGACGAAACTATTTTTGCAGAAAGGGGGTTTGCAAGAAATAGTTTGGTAAATGCACTGTCCCATCGCCCCCCCGTGTCCCATCTTCCCCGGGACTCGTGTACCCCAGTTGGAAAAGTTTCGTATCCGGCCGCCACATAAGGGATTTATTTGTTTATTTTTTTAAATGGATTTTAAACCTAATATCCCTTTTTAAAATAATTATTCTTGGGGAATTAGAGCTAAAACGCAAAATTCAAGCGCACATTAAATTCTAGGGCACCGTAAAACATTTATTTCAAACGAAATATCATGTAAAGTAGGCCTAATCCTACTCAAACCCCGGAAGTAGGTATGCTTCAACGCACACAGAATGCCCGCTCACGTGGCTTCTTGCGAGTAGTAAAATGGCCGCTGCGTCATCGCGCGTGCCTTCACGGCTGTGTGCACAGCGTATGCGTCGAAGCGCTATCCAGTCAGTATATAGAGATCAGTGACGTCTCCCCACACGCTGTACACTGTCAAACACGCTTCCGTTGCTCGGACTCTCTGAAATAAAATCTTACGTTCGATTTTTTGTAATTATTTACAAGTTTTAGTGAAGTTGTACCCATAATTTGAATACGTATTTTCTTGTGTCAAAATATTCATGAACACAATCACTCTCACCACTCAGTGTTTGGTTTTGATCGTGCATGATCAAAGCATCAAAGCAACATAAAAAAAACTCCATCCAGTACAGGATTTGATGTTTAATATTCATCTACAGTTTGAATATTCATAGATATAACGAAATTGACCAATCAGATGCGTCCGTACGAAATCGGCTGAAGTGGCCATAGGCCGTGCACAAACCGCCAGCGGGTTTCACAAGTCGGTAAATGTGACCAGTCTTGAGAGCAGTAATCTCGCACAGAGCAGCCCTCTCGCGGGATATTGCGAGAAAGCCGTTCCGCTATCACCGCGACAGACTTGTCCACAAGTCTAGTGTCGCGTTGATTTTGTCTCCTCCCAAGGTAAATCAAAATGGGCTAAAGGAAGTTGATTCAAAAGAGGGCGCTATCCACACGAAATTTCTACACAAGGGTGCACCACACTAAATCAACTCCCATAGCAACCAACGCTAAATGCTAAATATTCAAAAATACTCAAAAAATATTTAAAGTCTCTCAGCCTCTTGAAAACCAGCCAAACATATTTTCGAACAACTAAACCTCAGATTTCTTTTCAATTTTTGGCAGGTCACCCGTTTGGAATTTTTGCTAATTACCCCAGAAAAAACCACCCCAACTTTAAATACCAAATTTATCAAATCTCCTCAAAAGTTGAAACACAGAACCCCAGGTTTTGATAGATTCTTATAATTAAACAATCTATTAGTTGCATGACCCCAAAACGTTATAATTCATACTGTGGGTTTACAAATTATGATAATCAGGTTTGCGCATGGATATTGGTCTGTTTAGAGTGGTGCAAATTGATTTTTTTTTTCAATCTGCACTGTCATCTCGGAAGAAAAAAGGAAGGAACATGTTTTAAAGTGATTGAAAATAATCATAACATACCTAAATTGTAAATTAAATTAATGCCTCTGTTACTTACAGTTAACTTCTTTATTTAGAACTTTAAGGAAAATCCTTTATGAGGATGAGTGAGCAATGAGTGTAGGGTTTCAGTTTGAAGGTAATATGATCATTGCTGCAGTAACGAAACTCTCATAAGCAATGAAGGTTTTATATTTAGAATTGAGAATTCGTAATGACAACATGGAAAGTTTCTGCTCATTTAATAAAAGCATTTTGTGGAAAACACTTCACAAGGTTGATTGAAAGTATGGTATTTTTGGTGGGATAACTTCTCAGAGCGTTTACAAATTTATCCTTCAAAAATTCACTTACAGATGCTTAGTCTGGTTTTTTATTTCAGGGGATTGTATGGCATCGAATTTCAATGAGGACTAAGTGCATTTTATTCCAATTCTGTTATAAAAGATACACATTAGGAATCAAACCTATGAACATTTCATCACCGTAACAAACATTGAATAAAAGGAATCATATTCTGTTATAATTCTTTAAGTGCAATGCAATAAGACTGGATGATTAGTACCAGTACCAAGTTTTAATACAAAAAATATGTGTCACATGAACATGATTTAAGATTTGAGTTTGAAAATGACACCTTTGTTTTCATGATCAGTAGCAAAAGTCTACATGTACAATACCATGTCTTTCGTATTTGAATATCCGTTTCACTTTAAAAGTTTTCATTTAACAGCATCTGTGCACTGAGAACTGAGGTTGTTTTAATTTATTTGTCTTCATGACACCTGCCATCAGAGAAGATTCGAACTTCTCATGGGAAAAAAATTGTCTTGTACATGTAGTGTAATTAGCTGTTCCGACGTGGTAGTCGGAACAGCTATTGTTTTCGTCGAGATTTTTATTTGTTTTATTAATATTATTAGCTGTTCCGACGTGGTAGTCGGAACAGCTATTGTAATCGTCAAGATTTTTCTTTTCTTTCTTTCCCTAAAATCGTATTGACTTAAGTGAATATCATTCCAAGTGTAAACTTAAGTTTATTGTAAATAATATTTACATAAAAAATTATATAAAAAATCATAATGCTATTGAATAATACCTTGAGACAATACATATAATTATGTCATTTAGTTACATTCCATTACCAACAGTTAATACAACCAGCAAGCTGATTTGTGTTAATAATAGACACATTAGCTTTAAACATAAAATATGTTGAACTTAGGCCTAATTGCCTGTTCCCACAATTGAAAGTAAAGTTGTAAAAAGAATAATAAGTGGTTTAAAAATTCAAAGTTTAATACATTAACACAATGCAATTCACATTATTTCCAAGCTCCATCATGCGTGACCTCAAGAGTCAGGTACCATTGGGAAGTTCATTTCACACTGGATTCTGAATTTCAGATGTTTCATTCAAGAAAATTGAACCAAATTTATTATCATTTTGTGTGAGCAGGCGTGATGATATTAGGCCTACACATTACAATAGTTTGTTGGAGATCCTCTAACAAAAGTGTCTTCTGCTTTAGTTATCCTCTGCTTCCATACTAGTTGAACAGCCACCAGTCGTCTAAAGAAACCAAAAATGAAATTGTTAAGTAAAGATTTGTTTTTGTTTTCTAAAGACTACTTTCCAAAAAAAATTACACCAGGAACATTAATAATGATAAACAATAAATAAATAACTTGATTAAAAAAATGCACAGGATACATTTTTTTATTTTCTTCTTTTTTGCCCTCCGATAAATCATCAAAAACGTTATTAAAAAGCCTAAGAGGTCTATAAAAGCCTCTATCATTTTGTACATGTAAGTCAGCCCTTACTCAATCAAATTGTCCTACTTTTTTCTAAGGCCAAATGTTACCCCTGAAGATGTGTACATTGTACAATTGTTGGTTCTTTCCATCAAAGGGAGAGACAGAAAGCATGCTCCGGGTTCACATCAGGTTGTGAACCATCAAAACTAAGTCAGTGATCGCATTTTAGGTATTATTTAAAATGGTAAAACATATCGTCAGCAATTTCACGAAGGGCCAAAAACCTGAAAAATCGATAAAAAACTAATTTTGACTTTTTGGGTGGATTCGACTAAGGTGATTGGGATCTAACTATTTACGAAGTTATAGGTCTCAAAATCGTCTAGTTTCTTAATTACGCTAAGTTGATGAATGACAAAAACCTCAAGAACCTGGAATTATGTTTTCACGAAGAGCCAAAAACCTTTTTGTAAATTTTTTGTATACCTTAGCACGTTGATTTACAGTTGGCACAGTGCCAATCATGAGCGCGCCGTCTTTTGCGTTTTCACGAAGAGCCAAAAACTTAAAAGGACAAAAAATAAGCACAACCCGGAATTGCGTTTTCACGAAGTGCCAAAAAGTGTATTGCTCTAACGCGTGGAATTATCCCTTGGCACGGTGCCAAACGTGGGTGCTCCGGCTTTTGCGTTTTCACGAACAGCCAAAAAGTTTATACACGACGCGCTGCACACAGAGCACGGTTTGTAACGTTTTCACGAAGAGACAATTTTGTTAATTAAATAAATACTCATTAATTAAACACGTTATGGACAAAATTGAAACAGATTTGTATGATTTAGGATCTCTACTTTCCTGACATGTAAAAATTTCCAAGATAAGATTTCGAATAGTATACCAACCAGTAGTTTCAAAATAAGCTAAACTTCAAACGCGGTTTTCTCAGAACATATATTTTTGACTGCAGGGGACTTTTTTGCCCTTCGTGAAATTGCTGACGATATTCTGACAATAATTTCGGTTGTTCCTTTCATTGGTGTATTATGGAAACCGCATTCCAAGTCCAGCTAGCACACTCTGTATGCAACCGAGGTTTGAACCCAGGACCTGTAGAAGCTAAAACCACAAATGGTATAAGCATCTAGCTTGTCAGGTAGTGAGAACCAAAATCAAATCCCCAAAAAGAGTAAATACTGCTTTCTGAATTGAAAGGTTTCCTTGAATGGTGACTGGAGAGTATGAAAGGTTTCCTTGAATGGTGACTGGAGAGTATGTGGTGATCACCTTGTAATGTAATGTGTGCTGATATCTATAGCAATGAAATGTTCTGAAACTATAAACAGAACATCATCCCTAGCTTTTCTACATGTGAGCACTGTGTAAAGCATTTAACTCTTGTAACATATTATGACAATTCAACATTCAGTTGGACCAAGTGTTACTTATTTATCAACAACAAATCTGTAAACGTGAATAGGAAACAGATTCCTGATTTATGTACAATGTTGACAATGCAGCAGGGTGAATAATGATGACTTTGAAAAACAGTTTTAACCATTAAGCCATAAGCACAACATTCCATACCCAGATCGGAGACTGGCTATAACTTCTTAATGGACGCCATTTGCACGAACACTTAAAATCTTCAATACTTACAAAAGGGGAGCGTTCTCCAAATTTGCTCCAGAATGTTGCTTTGGCTGTATGTGATTTTCCTGTCCGCTGATATCAAACGACAAGCAACTGTCGTATGGAGGAGAATACAGATGAAGACTGCACGCTGTGTCTGTGTGGCTTTCGTTCTCAACTCGATGTAAACCACGCTGATCTAAACACAAATCAATGATTTAACAAGACTACGATCTATTTTAGGGAAAATGTGGAACTTTCATTGATATACAATTTTTTTCAAAAAACCTCTCACATGTTTCTTGACCTTTTTTTGTTGAGCAATAACAATGATAGGATTCAAATATCAAATTTAATTGATTTGAAAATGACACCACTGATCTGCATGGATGAAGATACAAAATGTATAAGATTTGCAGCAACTTCAGAAAAGTGGTCTTGAAATGCATATTTCATCTTTGCAATAATGATCGTCGTGACCCGCTGATCAAGAGATTTATCAATAACAGAAAAAAATATTGCACTTTCACTGAGGTGTTCTGATCACAATGGACTAGATATGTTTACATGATGTGTGTGATAAATATCAAAGCTACCTGAGGAGCAAATGACTATTCTTAAATAAAATACAATGACAGGTTTTAAGTCTACATTTTATCAACTTCATTATCTCCCAAATAGTGGTACCAGCAACTTCTTTGATCTCTTAATTCTCAGACCAGCCAAATAAGGCTACTACGAAAACATTGAAAAAGCTGAATCACCACGATTAAAACCAAAAAAACCTAGGTCATTGACTATTTATTAATTTACTTTGTGCAAAGTCATCAACCAGGGCCTAATTTCATGGAGCTACTTAAAGCACAAAAGCATGTCCACAACAAAAGTATGCTATAACCAGAAGAAGGAAGGTTACCAGCCAATATGCCAAGTGATATGTATTATCTGAGACTGGTATCCTGCTTATTTCTGTTCAGCCGAAAAATTGTAAGCAATATTTTATGTTTTTAAAAGCAGCTCTATGATGGTACTGATTACCGTGGAATTCTGCCCTTAAGGCTTGTCAAGCACAAAAATGTACAGCCTGATGTACTGCTGTAAGTACAGAATTCTGAAATAAGCAGCACTATGAAGTTACATACCATGCCCGATATACAGTGTTTGCAGATAAAAAATTGTCAAGTCCTTGAGTAATTTGCCACGCCTCCAAAAAAACAATAGAATGAAGGGGTATTTTGGACGTTTTCAACACTGGGCCCATATTTCCACCCCTGCCAAACACCCAGTGAATCTGCGATTGGTCTTTCCTTGCTTGGGGGCACTCATACCTAGACATTACCCATATGTCATATAAAAGCAAACTGACATTTTATGTGGGCACAAGGGGGGTTCAAAATTTACAAAAAGTCCCTCACGTCAGTACAATTTTAGATTTTTGGGGACCCATTACACAAAAAGTAAACTTTGTATACCCATTGTGACAGTAGATTTTGATAATTTGGGCACCAGTCATCATAAATATTAATTATCAGGGGTATATCTTATCTTGATTTTGAGATATGGGCCTCTGAAATTGCCCAAAACTCACCGATACAACATTTGGGGTGAAAAAATGGGCAGGGCTACATTGTTGAAGGGGTGGTATCTTAAAAACCAAAAAGAATTGGCTGAAAAATGTTGGCGTGTGTTCATAACACCTATAGTGGATTCTTTTAAAAAATTAAGAAAAAAATCCGAGTCGGTCACGGTCAATTTTGTAAAAATTTAGGTGAGTTGGCGTGGAATGACCCTATACCAGGTGCCCTTTACAAAGGATAACATGCATAGTTGCCTTTGTCCTTTCAAAAACAAAGCACCAGGCCTGCATGTTAAGAGTTGCATTACTAAATCCAATACTAAATAGATTACATCTAAACCTAGGATTTCAAGTCCCAAATCCTAAAAAAAATACTATTCCGGAGGCTATCAGACTCAGTAAGATTTCGCAATACTGGCGCAAATAACTGCTTATCTGGAACCTTATCTAAATATCCCAATATTTGGGTGTCAACTGGTGTAAATAAAGTAAGTTGAACTTAGTATCACAAACCTGTAAATTTTGAATTTGAATTTGTGCTTTTTAGTCTTACTAAAATGGGCAAGTTTGTCAGCCACACGGATAATTTGCTCAGCATATCAGCACATCTTACTACTAAGTGCAGGGGGACAGAAATTGTGCAATCAGCACTTGCAATCGCAGTTTGGAATCCTTTTTTAATAGACTGCTGAGGTTATAACCATTATAAAAGAAAAAGACAACAATTTTAACATTAATAGGCCTATGCTCTCTTTATCAGCACTAAAAACATGACAGTATAGATTTTATGAGCATTTTAAGAAAAATACTAGTAAGTATACAAATTCACTGTAAAGATTAGGCCCTAATGGTGAACTTAATACAACATTTGAAGATATCACCACCCTCAGATAAAATTGACTCATTTGCGTAAAATTGTTGTCGTAAAAAGTTTGATCAAGGCAACATAAATTTTCTGATATGTGTCCTCTCTGCACCGTACAGTTAAAAGGGGCATAACCACTGATGCAACCACTCTATACGCTGGGCGCAGCCCAGCGTTGGTTCAATCAGAGTTTAGTCCAACCTACCTCCACTGCATGGTTTAACTATGGTCAACTATTGTCCTTGATCAAACTTGCTCCAGACTGTTTGTCACAGTGAGTGTATATGTTTGTTAACAGTTAACCTTGGCTGAGATTAGACAGATGTGAAAAGTCCTGAATAATGCCTTGCAGGTCTGAGTCCTCCTAATATTCTAGACCCGAAACTTCCTAGATGTTACAATTCACGACTCTGCAAGGATTTCAAAGCCTGACTTACTAAATCTGTTATTACCATTCATAAAAAGCGTAAATATGGTTGTGAAATCCAAAACCAAACCAAACATCGAATGATCTGCTCTTCCAGCAACTTTAAGGTCAACAACATGTGTTCTGTGAATCACTCTTAATGATTCGTGCATCAAGATTCAAAAACATTTACACCGTGTTAGGACATTTTGAAATACTGTGAAAAATTATCAATCAGTAAAAGACAATTTGTTGTTTTCATTTGACATCTATAAACATCGGCTTCTGTTCTTTCTCTGTTCCTTCTTCTTGTTATTACTTTTTCAAGTCCAATAACAATATACTCACCTTTTGTAGTAAACCAAAACAAATTTGTTTTCGGTAACATTGTAAAAATAAGTTGGAAGAAGAAGAGGTACACCTGTACCTCTACTCTAGCCTAGAGTGCATTTTACTCACCTTCCCATACCCTCTCCCCAACACAACACCAACAGATTAAACTTGCCATTTCCTCCGTCCACTAGATTTCTTGTATACCTACATGTATCAAAGACATTAGGGGAAATAAATGCAATGCAAGACAAAGGACATTGAATAATCACATAAGCTGCTCCTGTCGAATGAGACTGGATGAGGAATTCAGCTGGTTTTTTTTAACAAGGATTTTCTAATTTCAGAGCTCAATTTGTATTTAAAATATAATTTTATTTTGTAAAAATATGTTGACACTTCACTTATCATGATATATTTTGTCACGAGACAATTAACTTAAATTGAAAAGTCTACTTTTGTTAACAGCCACAACAAATGGTTTTGACAACCTCGGGATTGAAGTTGCACTATTTTTCAAACCGCTGTTTCACTCAGAGTCTGCTTACAATTTTTATTTCATTTTTTAAGACAAAAACAAAGTTTCATATTGTATTTGTACAGAACTGTCAATGTGTTTTCAATGACTGCAACTATTTTAATTAGTAAATAATTCCTAAACATGTACGCCACTTTGTAAGAATGAAAAAAATCAAAATTAATTTGTAGAACTAGTGTCGTTTAACTGAGTTGACACGTCGATGATGCGGTGATCATGTAAGTGGTGGAATGTTTTTCTGACAGCCAGGTATTTTGTAATCATAAAGTAAGCATGGAGGGATGGTTTAATTTTAAATTTGATGTAGAATCGAAAACTGAGTGAATTGCTCATGACACCGAGTTCATGACCTTCGGATGGAAGGAGCATGGACCATTGGTAGTTGCGATAATCGTAACCCTCCATCCTCCCGACGGTCGGGAGGATGGTGGTTTACGATTATCGCAACCCTCCATCCTCCCGACGGTCGGGAGGATGGTGGTTTACGATTATCGCAACTAGGACTATGGAAGGAGCAAAGCTTATTTCCTCTTTTTGTCATCATTATAATTTATAATTCATGACTCAGTAATAATAATAATTAAAATTTACCTAGTCAGATTCCCTTGTGGTTTGTTATTTGATATCTAATAATAATAATGATAATCTTAAATGAGTAATCAAGTGACGATTCCAATATCGACAACGATACTTGCCTCAGTTGCCTGTGCTCATCATATATGGCAAATTTCTCCCAATCATCTTCTGCACTCTTGTACCGTTCCATCACATCTTGTACCTCTTCTACGTTCACGCTTTCCTCAGCGAAAAGTGCGTATAAACTTTCGATCAACTCTTGCAGATTCTGCGGGTTTTTATTATATTTCGGAATATTGTCCATTTTAACTGAAAGTTGTAGCTTGCAGCGTTAAAACAACAAATACTGACAAAACTGTTTTTAAAGGATCAGTTGGATTTCGTTGGTTTTATATGATTTTATTTACGATTTTATTAGTGAAATACTGATGTCTCCAGACAAAAGCTAAGCACAGTGTAGTGTGCATACGGCCGGCCGTGTGTACATCTGTGTGTGGTGTGCTTATTTTAGTTTGCTCCGCTTGGGACCAGATCACAGGGTGCGGCCCGTCACGTTATGTTGAATATTCTCGGAATATTCAGAATCACTGAGGCTTGTCGCTATATAAATGAGATGATCGGATCCGTGACCATAGAGAAAGGACCACGGAAGGAGTTCGAACCTGTCGGCCGGGCAGTAACAACAGAGATCAAGGTTGTGCAACGCCGCATTTTACACTGGTAAACTGCAATTCATTTTGGGCCCTGCATTGAAGAATGCTGCGTCATATTTTCCTGACGTCATTTCGCTTTCGCTGCATGGCTTTTCCACAATAAATGGAGTAGATATTTTGCATCAAATAAGACTTCATCGCATGCGCAGTGGAGTACAGTTCACCCTAGTTCATAATGACGCACGCAATCGCCAAGATTTTAATTACAAGTATTCGTCAATGTTTTTTTTTTTTTTAAATCAACCAAAGTTAGGGGAATTTACACCAAGTTCTTCAAAATTCGTGCAAGAATTATGACTTGTTAAAACTGACAAATTATATACAACTTTTTTGGAATTTCTGGGTCAAATTGTCACTTTTTGAACATGTTAATTGATGATGTGGCCAACCGTAGCCAACTCCAAACCACAAATCAAAACATTTGAAGAGCGAAAACAGACAACGCCAGCCAGTGAATTCAACCCGGAGGTTTTGTTCGATAAGTTTAGTATTTTAAACATAAGTTTGAGAGTCTCCAAAACTCTGACGAAACTGTCAGTCTAAAGGAGATCAAAAACAAGCTAGTGAGACTCAAAAGAGTTAAACAAAGTAGGCAATGCAGCTCAATATGAGTTCTGCGGAAAACTAGAGATATCGAGTATGGTGGCCCTGAAGGGACATCGCAAATCGCAAACGTGTGCGCATACGTATGCAATGACGTGAAACAACACGACATTGCATACGTCGTGTGCGCATATATTCGCGAATTGTTTCACGACATTGCATACGTATGCTGGAGAAAATTAAAGTATGTCTGCTAAAGAATGGCGACACCGAGACGGCGATAGATGCAATCCAAGAAGCCTGGTTACGGAAAGAAAGAGAAAGATAAAGATCGCCGATAACAGCAAAGCAGGGTGGATCACTGTTCAGCACCTAGAGAAAGGCGGTGACGACATACCTGTCGGGTGAGCAGAGATAACGAGTCAAGGCAGCAGAAGAAGGAACTCTGAAAGAGCTTGATGGGAAAAAGAAGCTGAAGAGAGGGTTTTGGGATGATGGCTCCAAATCGTTGCTGGCTACTGCATGGTAATCGCAGTCTTTTTCGAGGTAACCCCCCTAAGTTCCCCGGTACCGATTCTTTGCCGTGGTTCATACAGAGCAGACTAATGCCGGCCCCCTCCCATCTTCTTCTTCTTCTCCCATAATAATAATAATAATAATAATAATAATAATAATAATAATAATAATAATAATAACTAGAGATTCAGTTTTTGTTTACTACAAAAACAAGGTGTTCGTGGTGAGACGACTTTATACCTTCTTCAGGAGTTATGAATTTGTGAAAAAATTGAACATCAACTTCCGGTTTTGACCGGAAGTCAAGGTCAAATAGGGTCGCATATTGATAAGTTTATGAAGACCTTTCAGATGATGTATAGATAGAAAAATACCAATGCGTGGTTCAGAAGTTTAGATATTTTTTAATATAAAGTTTCAACTGCCGGTTTGCGCCGGAAGTCAAGGTCAAATGGGGTCACACTTTATAGCGCTGGTTTAGTTACAAAAGTTTTAACTGATGATGCACAGAAAATTAAAAAAACAATGAGTGGTTCAAGAGTTATGATTTTGTCAAAATAAAAATATTAAACTTCATCTTCCTGTTTGAACCGGAAGTCAAGGTCAAATTGGGTCAATTTTGTGTTGCGTTTGTCGAACTTTAAATTACCTATCCGAAGTTTAATAATAATAATAGACATTGTATAGTGCATATTGCAAAAAGCCACTAAGCGCTTAAACATGAAACAAAAATTAACAAAACTAAGTAATAGGGAATTAAAGAAACATAAGAACAAAGAATTAAAGGCTAACTTAACAAATTAGTTTTCAACCTGGACTTAAATGTATCAACATTGTGAGAAGTGCGAATAATGAGGGGAATAATGAGTACCGACTCAATTTACATGAGCAAAATCGTACTGTGTATTAAGTGCGCATGTTGACTCGAAAATGACGAGACATGAAGGCAAATGCAATAATTTACAGTGCAGTTTAAAAAGAAAATGAAGGGTGAAACTACATCAGCTGATTAGCCCTCAGAGCTGCCTTAAAGGTGTCGAGGGATGAGTACATAGCTGGATCCTTCTGTAGGTTGTTCCGATCCTGGATGGTGCGAGGGAAGAAGGAGTTTGTGTACACTGATGAGCTGGTCTGTGGAATCCTAAAGCGGGAGCTGTGACCTCTAGTTACAGATGATAGAGGAGTGAGGTAGAGGTCTTCATTGATGTCGACTAGGTTGTGATGGATTCTGTACGTCAAGGCCATGCCAGGCGACTCTGGTGACGTCTTTCCAGCAAGGACGGCCATTTGAGGTCAGTTAGCATGGCTGAAGTGCTACTCTCTCGGCTGAAATCACTGGTGACAAAGCGTGCAGAGGTACATGTACGTTGAACCTGATCAAGCTTGCGGGTGTTTCGTTGAGTGTGCAGTCCCAGATGGTAGATGCATAATCAATGCAAGGACGTATACAAAGGTGAAGTAGGCAGCTTCTCTCAGTGCAATGACCTAGGTTCCTGCCAAGAAAGCCACGGATGGATTTAACCTTCTTAGTGATGGTGTCAACATGGATGTTAAAGTTGAGATGAGCATCAAGATTATTATTATTAAGATGAACCCCAAGGTACTTGGCTGAAGTACCATGAATTTGAGTAGGAAGCGGTGAATGGGTTGCGCTCGTTGGTGACCCGTAAGGCTTGACACTTTGAAACATTGAATCGCATCAGCCACTTGGATTCCCATTCCTGGAGTGAGTCAAGATCTTGTTGCAGCAAGAGGGCGTCAGCTGAAGATGATATGCGCCTGTACACCGCACTGTCATCAGCGAAGAGACGGGTTGTTGAGTTGGAGACAGAGTTAGGGAGATCGTTGATGAAGATGAGAAACAGAAGAGGTCCTAAGACACTGCCCTGAGGTACACCGGAAGAGATTTTGGAGTCGCTGCTGCATTGACCGTTGATGAGAACCTGCTAGCATGCTGGAGACGATTGTGAAGGAAGTCTCTGATCCAGGGCAAGATGGTGCCTTTGATTCCATAGTGCTCCACTTTCGGGAGTAGGTGGCGATGGGAGACTTTGTCAAAGGCTTTCTCGAAATTTAACAAGATGACATCTGTTTCAGCTTTGTCATCAATCCCCTTAGCAAGATCTTCTATGGTTGCTAAATTGAGTATTGCATGATCGGCGCTTGCGGAATCCATGTTGCGCATCAGTAAGGATGACGGCACAATGGATGATGTGTTTACACAGCTTGCACAGTATAGGTGTTTAGAGAGATATATAGGCCGGTAGTTGGCAGCATCAGAACGGCTTCCCTTCTTGAAGATAGGGACAATATAAGCCTTCTTTCACTGGGATGGAACGCAGCCTTGGTCACATAGATGACTGGAAGAGCAGAGTAACACTAACAGCAGGAGAGATTTCTTCTGCGGTCTCTTTCAACAGCATGGCTGGAATGCCATCAGGTCCAGAAGCTGTAGATGATTTTAAGTTCCTCAATAGTTTGATGACTCCATTCTGGTTGTCGCTCATAGGAGGATGGTGACTGGAGCCCAGATCAGGGAGAGGAGAGTTGTCGTCTACGGAGAACACAGAGGTGAATTGTCTGTTTAAAATGTTGGCCTTTGACTTTGGGTCGGTGTGTATAGAAAGCCGTCTTCCTCATTCAAAGGTGAGACTCCCATCTGGTCACATCTCTTTGATTTTATTAGGGCTCCAAGCTTCTTACGACTGCCACAGCCAGGTTCACTTATACAGACAATGGCTGTAGGCCTGGCGACATGACTTCTGCGATTCTTTCTTCAGATGCCTGAATCAAGCCCAGTCTCTGATCTTATTAGACCTCCTAGCTTTACCATTAACAATAAATATATCAGAACCATAATATTGTGTCCTAATTTGTGATTATTGGTCTTCCAATAGAAGTAAACTCCTGTTTTTCATGCGTATGAGCGAAGCAAAGGACCACGAAAATTTAGTTTGTTTCGCTTGGATGACCAGATCACAGGGTGTGGCCCGTCACGTCATGTTGATCGAATATGTTGAATATTCAGAATCACTGAGGCGTGTCGCTATATAAATGTGATGATCCAATCCAAGAAACCAGTTCAGGCCAACGCATTTCTGCTGTGTGCATAAGTTTCAGATAAGTCTAACCAAAAGAACAAAATGAGAGTTTTTAAAAGATGGTGTTAGTCTTGGTGAAAGACCTTCCCGTGTTGATTTGTTGTCACAATTTTCCCCACGTCATCCACAACCGCTCTCACAACACGCTATAGCGGCCATCGTTCACTTTGATGGGGTTGAGCCTTCAGCCACGGGTGAGCATACTGCATAATTTTTATGTCAACGGCTTTCCTTTACTAAAAGACATATAAGATTTGATTTGATTCCAACATTCACCTAAGGGGTCAAATTATATCCTTATATCTGTCCAGAAGGGTTGGCAGAATGTATACAGTATATTATTGTTGTATTGGCGAAAAGTTAATGGTGCACCTTTACCCACAGCGCCCTCTTCTTTTGAAAGCCGTCAATGTTTTTTATTTGACAGCAGCAGCTCATCGATTGAATTTGGGCCAGTTACCCGCCAAGGAGCTAGTGATGTTTGACAGAAAATTTTGGGGAAAAATGCAAATAAAAAAACTTAGTTTGACCAATTGAACATTAATTAAATGTTTTTTATCTCACCTATGGGGTCATTTATATCCTTCTTGTCCAGAAGGGTTGACATAATGTATGCAGAGAGGCACAGGCACTTTGAACTATTACAAAGTGTCAAAATCATGAAAATTAAGCCATTTTCCGGTGTATGGTGGCATGGTCTTGACAATGCTCACTCCATTTTAGTTCCTTTGGGCATGATGAGTGCGCGAGAGTTTTGTCCGCGCGATGAAATGTGCGTTTGAATTTTCCCTTTTAAAGGTTAAAGTTTTGTATTTTAGCTATAAATTCCTCACGAAGATTCTTTTAAAAGGTGAAATGTGGTCCACCTCCCATTAAAAAATCAAATAAATCCCTTATAAAGTGGTGGCAGGATACGGAAATTCTTCCAGCGGAAGGTTCACTTCCCAATCTAAAAATTTTCTTAATCATGCAAGGAGAAGTCTTATTATAGTGACAGTTGTTCTGATGGGTACCTCTTGGGTAGGCTGCTGATGATCTTGAAGTAGTTTGTTGTGAGAAGTAATTGATGTTCTGTTTCCACTGAGAACCAGCGAATAATTATTGTATGGACGATGTGATTAACCTCTGTCACTAGGTCATGGGAGAATCTCCTTTTTGACTGGCCATTATATCATTATGTGTAATAATGCAAGTATCCGATGAGTAGCACACTGGTGTATAATTTTATATACTACAACAACATCTTTTCACTAAGCGAATCATGAATGTGTGACATAATTAGGCCTAAGTGTTTACTGTTTAAAGTGGGCTGTTTTAGGAGGGCCAAACATACACTGCACCATGATTGACTTAAAGGCACTGGGCACGTTTGGTAATTGTCGAAGACCAGTATTCTCACTTAATAGTGTATCCCAACAAAACTGTGAAAATTTGGGCTCAATTGGTCATCGAATTTGCAAGAAAATAATGAAAGAAAAAACACCCTTATTGCATTACTTTGTGTGCCTTCAGATGAATAATAAAAGACTTCAGCAAGAAGTCTTTTATTATTTGAGGGAGCCGTTTCTCAAAATGTTTTATACTATCAACAGCTCTCTATTGCTCGTTACCAAGTAATTTTTTATGCTAACAATTATTTTGAGTAATTACCAAAAGTGTCCAGTGCCTTTAAACATGTTTCAAAGATGAAAGCCATGCCCATCATCATGAATATTGATTATTGTGAGAGGATGGACGCACTGAACGAGATTTACCAACTACACGTCCACCCTTTGTTTGAGTGTTGGCACTAATTTGGATGTTGATAGTAGGGCCTATAGAATTGAAAACAAATTCAATGTATCATTACATTCACCTTTGCATTCACCTTAAATAAGGTTCCATATTTTTTGATTTAATGACTGCAAAGAGGCGGTCAGATTCGGCATCTTTTATATAATTCAGTAAATACTTTATTCCTCCGTGGATTACCAACCTACTTTAAAAAAGACACCCATCCTGGCCACACAAGTTGAATTATTATGTATGACAAGATGAATCTCTTATATAGACACATAGACAAAATATTGTCCACAGACCGTGACCATGCAGGCCTATCCTTATTTGTGATCAAGAATCCTTCAACTGATGACAACGGTCACCGTAGAGAAAGGAGTCTACGTGTTCCCTTCTTTACCTTAACTTCTATAAATTATTACATAACCGATTATTGGAATGTAGGGCTACCGAAGAATTTATCAAAAGTCATTGTGATCTTACAAGGCCAAAGAATTTTCCACGGGAGTGCCATAATGAGAACACGATGTTCTAACAGGGCGCCCACGGTTGAACGTGACGTTGTGAATCAAATGCGCTTGTGTGCGTCGTTCTTAACACCCCCCCCCCCCCCCCCCGACTAGCCTCACCTAGCCCACAACCTAACAAACCCATACCATTAATTTGTTTACTTTAACTTTTTATGTCATTTGATTACAGTACAATTAAATATAAACGGAACTTTTTATGACGTTTTAATTATCCATGTTATATGTTATGCGAGATGATGAGAATATGACGAAATGGGAACGAGGCGGTGAGAGTATGAGTCTGTTCTGTCCTTGCTCTATCATTGGGTACCCAATTGGGGGGGGGGGGGGGGGGGCACGCACGAGTTGACCTGATTCCAACGACGAGAAAGGGATTTGAACCTGCGACGTCCGGGGTGCCCTCCCCCTGAGCCAGCTAACCTTTAAACTGCCGCCTAATAAGGGATTGAACCGATCTTAATGAACAAAAATCATGACAACATTGAGAGACCGCCAAGCCAACGGAAGTCGCAGGTTCAATCCCTTTCTATTCAATTATTTTGCTTACCTCAAAATTTAATTAAAATGCAGCCAGTCTCTTTTGTGTTTTGTTGTTTATTTCTCTGTCCTTTTTCTATGGTCGAATTCATGTCTACTAGACCGATGGAGGTAATGAACCCCAAAATAGATTTGGATTATGGCTGACAATATTATTGAACTGATGGGACCCACGGAGCTGTCGAAGCCTCCATGATAAACGGAGGGGTGGTTAAAAACATCCTGAACAAAAAAGCACGCATACAACAAAAACACAACACACTGGATTGTCTTGGCATAGAAAGGATTTGCCTATGGTCTTGGGAAGGTCATGAGCAGAGGAGGGCAAGAGGTAAAGCCCCACCATTAACATTGTGACGCCCGATATGACAACACTCGATCCGAGTTCAGCCGATGGGTGTGTGTATAAAGTGAGGACCTCTGTCCCGCAAAGGGCAACTCGTGGATCACGTCCTCTTAGATCTGTATTTTATTATAAAAACACATTGAACAGCACACCAGATGGTCGAGCGAGGGGCGTGAGCAGAGGAGGGCAAGAGGTAAAGTCCATTAGCCCCATGCCCCACCCCTTATACAGTGGACGCCCGATCTGAAAACACTCGAGTACGGCCGATAGGTGGGCGTATAAAAAATAGTAAGGACCACCACTGTCACAAAAAGCAACTCGTGGATCACGTCCTCTTATCTCTGTATTTTACTATGGACTTTACCTCTTGACCTCTAGAGCTCATAACCCCCCCCCCCAAAAAAAAATCTACAAAAAAACAAAACAAACATACACAAACAAAACACAAAAACCACACCTCTCAGCAGTGATGACGTTATTAACAAAATAACGTTGTTACTACTAAATATACATGGGTATGGTTACTAATAAAACACAGAAAAGGGACAGCCCCGAATGCTCACCGCAATTTGGATCAATCCATTTAATAATGGGTGTTTCTTTAGAAGACTAATTCATTCTGAAATATTTAAATAAACTTGTATCTAATTCTAAACTAAATAACTTTTATACGGAGCTTTGTTTTGGTTGACGAACATTGTTTCGAACTTTATTTGTAAATAAAGTACACTGGAAGTAAAATTACGTCCTTCATAACTACCTAATCAAGGGTCTAACCATTGTCAAACCGTGACAAACACAAAACCACTGCTTACATACACATGTACATGTACATGTACTGTACTGTAGCAATCAGCCGTGCCGCCTGCCTAGCGCAGCCTCTGTGCTGAAGTCATGGAGGTTGAATCGTTATCATGTATGACGTGCCATGATTTTACATTTCCTGTTTACTGTTTAGTACTTGAGGACTCTCCGATGCTGGATGACGAGTTTCATGCATGATTGACTTAGTTTTTGTAGATTAATTCATGGTAAGGTAGCCAGCCCTCTAGATCTATAGAGTGCTAGACATAATACTATTTTGAGCAAACGTTGACAAAGGGAGTTTTGTTCAGCTCAAGCTGCTTTTGTTCAATAACAATGTCATCAGCTAATATTTCAAAGAAGTCGGCTAGTAGTGAAGCCGAAGGCGAAGGTGGTTCAGTTGCGTGTTTGAGTTTGTATCCGGGTCCACCCAGGTGCAGGCTGTGTTATGAAGAAAACCAGGAGGGTGGGCAGTTCTGTACTCACAAGCAAGAAAACACCAACAAGGTAGAAACCACAACACAACTGGGTAGAACTGTTGAGAAGGAAGCTTGTTTGTTTCCAAGTTCGCGTTCAGACTCGGATCTTAAGACCGAATTATCTTCAATACCAAGTACCACCATGGCGAGGGATGGTGTTGTTAGAAACGCTTTCATGTCTGGTTTGGCAGGAAACTGTTCCACTTCTAACTCAGCTAACACAAGTTGTAGTACGGGGGGTGCCAGCAACTTTTCGACAACTTTTCCTCATAAAGAAACCACAGTGTCTACAGAGCAGTGTTCATCCAATTCAACCATAATTACCATGTCATCAAAGTTTCCATCAAGTGTACTGCCGTGTGATCCACTGAAAGTCCAACTTCCTCCGTCGTCCAGTGGCTCAAAATCTGACCTTGATGAGATGGATATTAGGGTGGTACCTGCAAAAGCTCTTAATGTACCCACTAGAACGCGCCTCTCACTCATGTTGAATCCACCTAAAGTAAGGCGAAATGATTGGACAGGGTTAGCGAGTGAGATGGGCTTCGAGTATGAGATGATAGAGAACATTTCACTGGAAAGAGATCCGATGAAAACAGTACTTGCTCAATGGACATGTCAACAAGACAGCACAATAGGAGCCCTGCTTGATATGCTAAAAGATTTAGAGAGGGATGACGTTTTGCTTGATATTACTAAACTAGTGGGTAAGTAATAATGATATGAAATCAGTGACTAAACCCTGTACGAATTTCCCCCTGTACAAAAGGCTGTAATTTGTCCAAGTTTAAAATGTTTTCCTTGTACTGTTGCCATTGTAATGTAATAATAATGATTGAGTCTAGGGGAAAATGATTAAAACCAAATCAAATTACAGCCGTATTTATCAGTTGGGCCCAAGTTTGGAAATGCTCAGTGAAATCTTTGAAATCATTGTTATCAAGGTCATTTTATCATTGCAGATTCACTTGGTGTCAGTCGATAACTGTTGGTTGTAGCTTCTTTACAGTCGTCATCAAGACAATAAGCCTACATCCTCAACATCATTCAAAAATATCAACGCCTTCCATCTTCAAAGTTATACTTACCACTGTTAACACAGTAATCAGCACGAGTCTGAAAATGATTGAACAATAAACGATGATTAATGAACAATCATTAAAGCAAATCTTGATCTCTAGTCATCAATTTGTATTGTCAAAATCATAGAAACTATCACCATGGTAACCAATTTCATCATCATCATTATTACAATCCAACAATTTTTAGTTCTTGTTATTCTTCAAAATAGCCTCTTAACCTTGACCCAGTAACTGGGGCGCTGTAAGAACTCCTTTAAAAAAAATTGGTATGAACAGTCATGCTACAGTGTAGTCATTTGATCTGATCGTTCAAGTCAAATTTTTGTTAAAGACAGTGCTCCAGAAACTGGGTCTACACTACGAATCGTAATCATATAAATCATCTTTCATCAATACTAGTCGCCATCAGACATCTTCACAATCACAATTTCCCACTGTTATCTTGATTTGAAACAATATTTGCATTTTTAATCACAACCAACTGAATTGTTCCTATTGGCATCATAAACACTGCATATCACTTCTGCAAGGTGTATTCAAAGTTTTCATAAACTGATCCCACACTTTGCTAAAGTTTATACCCTTCTTGTCATTTTTTGAAAGGCTGGTTAGTTAAGGAGTTGTACATGTACTACATGTAGTAATAATGGTTTTGTATTTAAATGTAATTTCGCACAACTTCTCATTGAGTGTTGATGGAAGACTTTCTTCAGCCATGACCTTATTGATTGTACTAAAAGTAAGAGTCAATATTCTGAGTTTGCAATGACATGCTTGACTGGGGGTTTGAATTTAGGGCCTGTGATTCTCAACCAATGATCTTCCTCATTGCAGCACAGATGTCTCATCCGCAAGCGACAAAAGGTGACTTTTAAAAACATTTTAAAACTTGGCGTCCTTTATAGAGAAGAAAGTAATTGCTTCAGTGGTATTGAACATTTGGTCTTTAGGGCTGTGCCTGACATAATTTCACATTTTGGGTTATTTTATGGTAGATGTGATGTCATGTGTCTCCTGTTTCATTTTAGAGAGAGATGCTCGCCGATGGTTAGAAAGACGTAGTAAAGGTGGTCAGCCTATTCAAGATCCTGAAGGTATGTACATGTATGTATGGGTCATTCCATGCCAACTAGTCACCTAGGGCCTAGGGGTCGACCGTGGCCGACTCATATTTTTTTCTTATTTTTTAAAAAGAACCCTCTATAGGTGTTATGAACACATGCAAAACAAAATCCACCAAATCTTTTTCGTGTTTAAGATACCACCTCTTCAACAATGTAGCCCTGCCCATTTTTCACCCCAAATGTTGCATCGGTGAGTTTTTGGCAATTTTAGAGGCTCATATCTCAAAATCAAGATAAGATTTACCCCTGATAATTAATATCTATGATGACTGGTGCCCAAATTATCAAAATCTACTGTCACAATGGGTATATAAAATTTAATTTTTGTGTAATGGAATGACCCGTATGTAAGATCTATTACACAATGACTTTGTGTAATAGATCTTACATACGGGTCATTCCATTACACAAAAATTAAATTTTATATACCCATTTTTATATCCATCATAATTGAACTGGATTTATACAGCACCTACATGTAGGCCTATCACCTAAGTCCAGAAGGACATGAGGAGCTACAGCAAAGATAAGGCTACCTAAATATTTGTTTTAACAATAATATGACTGTTTGACAGACATGGACATACAGTGAACGATTTCCCATGTATAGCAGAGCAAAATGCTACACAAAATGTACCAGTTGCTCATCAAAAATCATCATTTGCTACTCAAAAGCATTCTGTGTGCACAAAACTTGTTCAGTCTAACTATTTTGTAGCAAAATTTCCGGACGAAATCGTTCCCTGACATATCACAAACCCTCTTAGGGCAGCAATGGAAATTAACGTTATCACCAGGTAGACTCAAGAGAAGCTTTGTCTCAGCACCCTTCCCTGTCATATCCACCCTACATTTCTCTAAGCCCATGTCTTTCCTCTCCCCAAAACAATTTAAAGGAGATTGGCATGCAGTTCTCCTTACAAATTACTTATTTGTAATTCTTTTCCATACATGTAGTGAGTGGAAGTTACCCACATGTGCCAAAAACAAAAGAGCTTCGAGGAATCACACTGGAAGATCACCCATCAGGTAATAATTAATCCTTTAGCCAGGCCTGCTTTTAGCACACTAAACATCAAGTTTAAATCTCCTTGACTGTGGCATGAAAGTTCACAGGATTTGCTGCTGAACCTAGAAATCCTTAGATCACTTTCGTTGTGATTGTTTTCTTGTATAACAAGTTTTGTACAGGTTACATGATTACATGTACGTGCCATTTAAAAATAGGGTTGGTAGGTCAGAAAGTTTTTTGGTTTTTTTGCCTTTAAAAAAAATTCTAATACGTTTGACGAGTGTGTAAAAATACCCTACTTGCCCGATTCAAAACTAACAGCGAGTGAAAAGAAAACTGCTCCGAAATCCCTCAAAGACCTCTTCAATATACTTTAAACTCACATGAGGTACGCAGGAAATGTTTTTGGTTAATATGGAGGTATGATTGTGTCGGCTAAAATGTTGCGACTTCTGTTGAGTCCACTCTCGTTCATCTGTGGAGCGCAATCAACAGATTTGCACAACGAATTGGACAAACTCTGCAGAATCGGCAGCTCCATTTGCCTATCGAGCAAAAGTTTGCGCAATCTTCAGATTGCGCACTGTCGTGTACACACGTATGCGCTGTGCTTTGAATTGTGGGTATTTTTCGCTGGGTACTTCAGGAAACACGATGCGACGACCGTGGATCACAAAATCATAAGACCCAAATCATGGAGATATCAGTAAAATTGTCTGGATGTGTTCTGGTTTTTTAGTTCAATTTTGTTAAAAACATGTTAGTTTGGTCAAAGTCTGACATTTTGGTCCATGGTACCTTCATTTAAAAAAATGTTTTTTTTGGTATTATACAAAAAGCCGAACAAAAAGTTTAGGGTCGCGGCATAAAGTTAGTGTCGGTCGGGAAACCGGAAACAGAACACTTTTTTTGTTCGGCCTAAATTGTAAATAAAACTAGACATGATTGCATTTGTGAACAAATGCAGAGCTGTTTCGCTAATAATATTTTCAAATTACTCAAGTGAATATGAAAGTCTTGTAGTGTGTACATAATCAAGTTAATAATACAATATTTAATGCCTTGTGAGATCGAATTCATTGTCTATCTTGTAAAACTGTACCTTTAAGGTAATATAACCTGACAAATGATGACGTCATGATGACGTCAATTTTTGTTCGAAGCAGTTATGACGTATCAAGCCTGTTTAAAAAAGAATTTGGATTAAAGCATGTTCCGTTAGCAATTTCTGACTTAAAGGGGCAAAAAATGAAAAAATCATAACAAATCGTGTGATGACGTCATCATGACGTCATTACAAGTTTAACAGGAACTTGCCATTATCTAATGACCTGCCAAGTTTCAACTTAATCAGACCTATACTTTTGGAGATATACGACTTCAAAAAGTGCACCTTTAATGTCACGTCACGTGACCCCTGATGACGTAATCAATCTAAAACTTCATACATATGTTGGCTGCCTGACGTTCATCATGTGTATCAATTTTGAAGCGATTACAACAAACTTCGCAACACACATCTTCTCAAAGTGCATTTTGAACAGTTTTCCAACTGCCGCTAGATGGCGCTCTTGTGTATCGTGACGTCATCGGTATTTTTTTTAAAAACTACACACCCTTGCCGGACACATAACATTTAGCACTTTTGAATTACAAGGCACTTCCGGTTTTGACTGGTTTCGACCGGAAGTAGAGGTCACATGAGGTCACGCACACTGAATAAAATGAAGCCCTGATTAATCCCTACCCAATCCTGTAAACAGAATCCTAGGGTCTCTTGTGGCTGATTTGATACGCATTTTCAAATATTTAAAATATAAAACTTTAAGATGACGTCACGTGTCAGTTGATGACGTCATCATGATGAATTGGTTTAGGACAATAAAAACAAAAACTCTAACAAAAACAATAGCTGTTTCGCTGCGCTTGCTGCGAAACAGCTAAAAACTCTTAGTAAAACAAGAGCTGTTTCGCTGCAAAGCCTCTGTTACGAACTATATGGAAAATCCTTTGAGGATGAGTGAGCAATGAGTGTAGGGTTTCAGTTTGAAGGTAATATGATCATTGCTGCAGTAACAAAACTCTCATAAGCAATGAAGGTTCTATATTTAGAATAGAGAAGTAAATGACAACATGGAAAGTTTCTGCTCATTTTAAATAAAAACATTTTGTGGAAAACACTTCTCAAAGTTGATTGAAAGTACATGTATGGATTTTTGGTGAGTTAACTTCTCAGAGCGTTTACAAATTTATCCGTCAATAATTCACTTAAAGATGCTTAGTCTTTTTTTGTGTGGTCAATTTGACCCGATCATTTAAATTAAATTTTTAAATAGCTATTAATATATATATATGTTGTTATAAGCTTTCAGTTTAAGGTCTTGCACAAAAGTAATTGTTAATTATAAAGGACATGTACTTTTTGCATTGTCCTTGGCATAAAAATGCAAAAGTTTGGCCATGTTTTTTGTTTTGAAATAGCATCATCTGGCAAAAAAAAAATCAGATATTTTTTTTTTTATAAGAAAAATCTTTCTGTGAAAATCGAGCCATGCAACTTGAAATTGGCTTTTAAAAACAATTATTTCAGGGGATTGTATGGCATCAAATTTCAGTGAGGACTGAGTGCATTTTTTTTCAATTCTGTTATATAAAAGATACTATGAACATTTCATCACAACAAACATTGAATAAAAGGAATCATATTCTGTTATAATTCTTTAAGTGCAATGCAATAAGACTGGATGATTATGTACCAGTACCAAGTTTTAATACAAAAACTATGTGTCACATGAACATGATTTAAGATTTGAGTTTGAAAATGACACCTTTGTTTTCATGATCAGTAGCAAAAGTCTACATGTACAATACCATGTCTTTC
Organism: Leptasterias polaris; assembly: GCA_037783415.1. Lineage (NCBI taxonomy): Eukaryota > Metazoa > Echinodermata > Asteroidea > Forcipulatida > Asteriidae > Leptasterias > Leptasterias polaris. The sequence goes on from JAZGTN010000164.1 coordinate 705,824, forward strand.
GTATTTGAATATCCATTTCACTTTAAAAGTTTTTGTTTCACAGCATCTGTGCACTGAGAACTAAGGTTGTTTTAAATTATTTGTCTTCATGACACCTGCCATCAGAGAACTTCTCATTGGAAACAAATTGTTTTTCACATGTAGTGTAATTTATCTTTGGGTTATTTCCGATTTTGTGTAGATGATGAAGCAATAATGTATTTTTATCACGATTGTATTTCAAAAGAAAATGTATTTTTATCTTGGATGTATTCAAAAAGAATTTTTTAAATAGTCTTTTGAATAATTATATTGTATGTGATTGTGGTTTGCAATGCAAATCCATTGTTATAAGTTTTGCATGAAGTTGTAGCATTCCATTTCCTGAACATAACACAAATTGCTTTACGTCATCACAGCGCCAAGTGAAACCTGCTTTGTTGTGTTCTTTTTGTGGGAACTGCAGACTACCAATTTATTGAAGGGAATAACATAGTCAGTTGTAAGGGCTTTATTGTTGTGCACCCGCGTCACTTAACCCGCGTCAGTATTATCTTCCATTCATGGCAAATCAGAAATCTCTAATTCTCAGACTAAAAGCAACCTGTGACCCCCCTTTAAGGAATAAGAATGTCAAATCAGAATGTATGTTGTCAGTGCACTTTGCTTGGAAATGGAACAACGGTTTTTTGCAGGGTATTTCTATGAAAAAAATTAAAGTTGTATTGTTACACCCAGATCAAGGAACACCTCATGGGTTATTTTAAGACCCAATTTTCATATCCGAAGTTTGACAAACACTGAAGTAGTGTGGGTTTTTAAAAAACCAATTGTGCCGGATGATTTGTACACTTGTTTTCAAACAAGAAACTAGCCTAGATTGGCACTTTTGCAGGCGACATCATAATAATAATATTTAATAAGGTAAAAAGCAGTATAGGCCTACCTTATATCTTCTTTTAGCATATTCATGCATGCCACTATTGAAATTAATCCACGTTGTTTAAAGCAGAATCAAATCTTAACATTTTCTTGGTTTTCTTTTTGGTTTTCAGGCCCACCTGAAATATTTGATGCCTATGTCTGTTTCACGGATGTTGATAGCGATTTCGTCAAGGAAATGATATCAGTACTAGAGAAGGAACCATACAATCTCAAGCTATGTGTTGATTTTCGGGACCTTGTGCCTGGAGGTTCATATTCAACAGTTACAGCAGAACTTATTGAGAACAGGTTAGTAAAGTAACCAATAAACGGTACCACTTCCAAAACCTACATATGCTCTATAGGAAAACCACAGAGGAAAGACACCAGTTTGGTCAGACCATAGAAAATGAAGAATGCTTAGCTTAATTGTTGTTTTCATCTGGCTCTGTGATCTACATGTACATCTTATGACATCATATGACACAATTAACAAGATCAACCAAAGGAAGGGAAAGCTGGAATTTGCCACAAAACTAAAATGGCAGCATGCACCATTTGCATCAAAGAACATGTACAGCTAACTACACACTGTTCTATTTCTACAAGTCAGACCAATCTTAATTTGTATGGGCTATTTGTTGGCTTCTATTGGATTGTGCTGGTAGCTGAGTAACTTTAAATCAAACCAAGATTGTATTTTTATTCATATCTATTTCATATCTCAGGGGGAAAATCAACATGAAAGTTTAAAACAAAAACAACTAATATTATTTGACAAATATACAAAACAAGAAAGTTCCAGAAGGATTGCTAAACAAAATAAATATTCTTTCTGTTGAGAGGCTCACCAAAACTAGTGTAAAAAGAATTTAGAAAATAAAATTTACTTTGCTTAATATACATTAAAGATAATGCTTGTCATGTATCATGTTTGCAGTGGTATTAGTGCATGTTGTTTTTCTTATTTTCTATAGATGTAAGCGAATGATTATTGTTCTGTCGCCGGAATTCTTAGCCAGTGAACAGTGTGACTTCCAGACAAAGTTTGCCCATAGCATAGCACCAAGTAAGTTTCCTAGAGATTGTGTAGAGTTTGCCCATAGCATAGCACCAAGTAAGTTTCCTAGAAATTGTGTAGAGTTTGCCCATAGCATAGCACCAAGTAAGTTTCCTAGAGATTGTGTAGAGTTTGCCCATAGCATAGCATCAAGTAAGTTTCCTAGAGATTGTGTAGAGTTTGCCCATAGCATAGCACCAAGTAAGTTTCCTAGAGATTGTGTAGAGTTTTGTAATAACTAAATAAGGCACCGGCGGCGGAACCGGGTGGGGCAAGGGGGGCAGTTGCCCCCCACTTTTGAAAAGGTAGTCATTTTGCCCCCCCACTTTATATCGAGCTATTGAAACCAAATTAGGGTTCACTGACAACCCCGTTAGTAATATTATACACACCTTTACATTTCTCAAAATAATCTTATTCATAATATAGGCCAAACAAAAAACAGCAATTAACGCCAAACGTAGGCGAGTTGCCATCCCCTGACAATAGATTAGTAATTGGCCCACGATGCACATTTCACCAGTCCTGCAGTGCGAGTCACCGCTGGTCGAGTGTATTGCATGGCCGGGCCATAACCAGCACACAAGAGACTTGTAGCGATCGGGTGTAAAAATAGGCTGACTTTATAGCGGGCTGGGTCCGGAATCCCGGCTGCACCACAACGTGTCCGTTATTCACACTAGAAGCCATTATCATCCCCGAGTCCGATCTCACACACGACTTCCTACCCCGGAACACACAAATTTAACATTTAAATCAATTTTTTACCGTCAAGTTTTGTCCAAATACGGGCAATGCATCTTTAACTTCCAATACCGAGGGGACTTAATATCACCTAGTTACCCCGCAAAAGTATGTTATATTAGTTTTACTATGCCTCATAATTATTCAATAAAAATGACAACAAAGTATTCAGTTTTAAAGTTTGTGCTTCAGCTAAAAACATTTTAAAAACTCATCCACTTGACTTTAGTAACGGCATATGATACTGCTTGACATGTTTTACAATCGCATCAAGATTTGGAGAAGAATAATTTATAGGCCAACACTGGCAACGGCGCACTCAAGGGGGGGGGGGGGCTTCCCCAAGAGGGTCCCCCCAAAAACAAAAATGGGGGAGGAAGGGGGAAGGACAGAAAAGAAAAAAATGGGGGGAGGACCGGAAGGGGGAAGGAAAGAAATTTTAAAAAATTGGGGAGGGGAGGAAGGAGGAAGGAAAAAAGAGCCGAGGGAGAAAAGTCGCAAATGTGTGTGTAGCTTTAGGTTTTTATTTCCGGTGGCAGTATTTTCTTTTCTTCCTTTGCCATTCGCAATTTTTTTTCCCTGCCAAATTACTCTTTTATACGGGAGATTCGATAACGCGAGGTGCGAGGTGACAGATATTGAACACCATACTTTTATGATAACTCACTTGTAATTGTTTAAACTTGCAACAATAACATATTAAGCATTTGAAACCAACGGGCTAATTTGTCCAGGATAAAATATATCTCACGTCATTCCGGCATTCAATGGTTTTTACCCCTTATGGATTGCCTGTAGTACTACACTTGAATTTGTCCAGGATAAAATATATCTCATGTCGTTCCGGCATTCAATGGTTTTTCCCCCATATGGATTGCCTGTAGTACTACACTTGAATTTGAGAAACGCCGGATGGTAATGTTTTTTTACCCGCGATGTTTTTAATGAATATGCATGAAACCAGATACCGACATGATCCAAAATGAATATCATCACGCGTTGCTTCTTTTCCACATTTTTCATATTAGTCGGCTATGTTCAGGGATTAAAAAGGTCTGCAATCCTACCCTTTCCAAATTACACACCACATTTATGCCCTGGTTAAACTTATAATTTCATTTTTTAACAGTAATTCTGGTATAAATTATTATGTGACACCACTTTCGCAAAACAAAGGTTTATCTGTAGGATCTGGGTTTGCCGCCCACTTATTCATGGAATTTGCCGCCCAGTGAAAAAAAGTAGGTAGCACCGCCCATAATGTTCTTATCAACAACGTCCGCAGTATTATTATTTAAAACAAAAACTTTTGCTGACAATGTACCCGTTTTGTACACAATATTCTGGGGACTCCATGCGGGCATTATCAGCCTAACCCAGATGAGTGGCAATAAGTTCTAACAAGAGGGAGGAGCATCACTGAAAAATATTAAATAAAATTAAAAGATTTATATGGATCAGTAGTGCTTAAAAAGTATTTCTATTTTTCTAATTTTATGCACAAAGAGGCTTAATTTTTCACCCCCAAAACGCCAAAAGCTCAGAGTTCCAGGGGGAATAAGGAAATGTGTTTCGAAACTTTGTTTGCACATTATGAATTAAAAGTGATCATTGGCTTGCTTCTTGTCACACCTTTTGTTTTAGTTAAATTTTTTAATATTTTAACTACAAATAACAGTCATTTATAGTTTCTTTTACTTTCACTTTTACTTTAAATCATTTTGGAAATGTTAAAATTAAATATTATAAAGAGGCTGTAATGAATTGAATCTCTCTGTTAACTGATAAGATAAGAAGTCTTGCTGGAATGGTATAAATGTGTCTCTAATACTAGCCTGGAAATTGTCTTGACAAGAACAGAAAACCAAGCTCATATGCAAGAAAACAACATGTCAATGTGAAATTGTGCTTCCAAGTTTTCTAACATAGTTTATGAATGCCAGATGGTTTTGAGATAAGTTGTCCAAAAAGTTTCTCATAGTAACATTATGAGATTCTTAATCAACATTGATTTCACTGTTGTCTTGTAGGTGCCAGGAACAAGCGCTTGATACCTGTCATGGTAGAACAATGTGCCCCACCAGCTATTCTACGTCACATCACAATGTGTGATTACACCAAAAAGGATCTGAGACGCTGGTTCTGGCAACGCCTTAACAGTTCACTCTGTCACTCCTAGAACGCAGTCATCACATTGACAATGGACATCTAGGGGGAACATTTGAACAAGGTGATGGAATATGTAGTGTGGCTATTCAAGTTGTTTAAGAATCCTATTCTTCTGTTGGTCTGCATTGGGTTAACCTGCCTTGTAAGGTTATCCAAAAACTACACAAATTTGTTCGTTCATTGAAACACTATGCTTTCAATTGGGATATCAGTGGTCTCATTAGCTATCCAAAGTTGGTCATACTTGTACCTTGATTAGGGCCATAATTACTTAAAACAACATAACAGTTCCTGAATAAATAAACATATCCTTGGTTTTTTAAAAGGTATACAAATTGGGGTATGAATGATCTCGGTATGTACACAATTTACAACTTTTAAACATCTATGAAATTAAAACTTTATTTATATTGATTTTTGTTTCTTTGGGGGGGGGGGGGGGGGGTAAAGTCATGTGTATATCCACATCAACCTTTGTGGTTGGTTTGTGTTTTGAACTTTTCTTGTTTCCTGAAAACCAGCCCACCTTCCTGTTCCTGTGAATTGTAATTATATCATGTAGTAGGTGTTGCCTGTGGAGAACTTGCAGTTCATGTGTTTCAGATGAAATATTTTGAATGTAAGTTATACTAATGTACACCTATAATAATACATACATGTTGCACAAGGGACTCTCCCCGGAAAAGGTCTTTTGGAATTATTGAATAATCCAATGTCAGTTCTTTTCCTTGGAAGAGCATCCTGTTGTTCAGGAGAGCTTTCACTTTTCAGAGTTGACAGAAAGGCGTGGGTTACCTTTATTATTGCAAAATCTAAGAACTCTGGCAGGAACAAGTATTGAAAGGTTTCAAAACAAGAGATGATTTGCAAATAAAACTGTGTCAGAGAATGAGAACCTGGTATGTGGTCACAGTAGGATTTATTGTGTTTTGAAATATTATAAGCAGTCAAAAGATCCTGTCAAGATCACAATGTTGATGTTTGTTTTTTATTGCTCAATAGGAAATTAGCTTGAACCTCAGTTTAAAGTACAGTTATTTTGTATTGAATCTGTGACAATCTGGAGTAAATAGTTATATTTAATAACAGGGTTCTGCCTGTGCACAAGCAAATTCACAAAAACATATGATAAAACCAAGTAATGTGCACCAGATTCCACAGTAGAGCTTTTGTGACGACTTCTTTCAATTCTGCATGTTTCAACCAAACTTGCAACATTTGACTCCAGAATGCCTCACAGTTTTGAAAATTCCTTTGGAGAGCCTTGATAAGCCCAGTTTCTTCTCTCTTTTTATTCGCACATACAACAAATCTTATTTTAATGTCTTGGTAATATTTCACCAGTTTCCCATACGGTTGTTATGTGCCTTTTTCACAGGTTAATTTCATTGCAACTATTTTGAAAAGTTAAGTCAATATTTTACAGAAGTAGCCTAGAACATAAAGTACAAGCCAACTTTTCTCAGATACCACATTCACAGTGTTACTCCAATTTTATCTTTAGTTTTAAGTCAGAACAAACTCACTCTTTCTATAGTCAAGAAGTTTATTTTAACTTGAATTTTGATTATTTGTACAGTATTATTAAACTTAAAAATGTTTTCATTATCAAAGTCATTCATCAAATGCTCTATCAACCTTGTTTGTATATGACTTCCTGACCAATGTATTAGACATTTTGTTTGTATCATTTGTTTGTTTCTATATGTTATTTTATTTCTTGTCACAGTGTATATTATACAATTGTTGCACACTGTGATGGGGTCCATGGTGTTATGTTTACCTGAGGTGGTAAATGACACCCGAGGCGAAGCATTTGCCTCAAGGGTGTACAAAACCCATGGACCCCACCACACAGCATGAAACAATTGTTTTGTTATACCATGCTAAAAGATTAGGTGTGACCTGTTGTCATCTTCCAAAATTATTTTGATGAAATTGGCACAGTTAAAAGATATTGCTTCACTGTTCCATAAAGCACATCGCACATGAACTTAAACCACTTTACCTAGTACCATCATAATTGGAAACGGAAAACAGTGGGCACAGTTAAGGTAATGAAGGGGTACATCACTCATGTTCTCCTGTACATGCGTCTTTGTAGCACGTCAAGTGATTGGTTCTCATCCAACAAAATTCACATTCTACTGTGGTACATGTATAACAAGACTGTTTGTAAAAAATGGCAAACAAAGTGTTTGTGAAGTGTCAAGATGGAACAATTGGTACCAAGCTGCTAGATAGTAACAGGCATAACATTGTAATTCTGAGCTTGCACATAGATGATGTGTCTTTGGAGTTCACAGCGAAACCTAAACAATAACATTCTCTTGGCCAGTGTGCGCACACATCGCATTTTGTGCAAAATGGGATTAAGAGTGACATCATGGGTCAAATTGCCTTTGAATTATGTGACCTTTTACGTCACTTCCTAACCAAATTTATGTTAAGTAAGAAATGCATTCATAGTGCCGGGCAAATTTCAAGAGAGGTCGGTGTAAGTTGGAAACAAAGGGCAGATGGTCTATAAATTGCTAAGATTAACTGAGTCACCCTGTAAATTTCGTGACATTTTGCATTTCCAAAAGTTTCATGTTGTTTAGGATAGGGCATCATTTAATAGAACAGCTAAGTTTAAAGATTTGCTGAGCATGTAAAACATTTCCTTTGTACAGAAGGATTACCAGCTGCAATGATTTGCATTGGTATGCCGATCTTTGATAATTTTACTTGTAGCTTAAAACTGTATGATTTGTTGACTTCAACCGTATCACTCCCACCACGAGTCTAGGGGATTGAATAAGAAACATCTTTTTAGGAAACCCCTGACCAAAACATCATGGGGTGAAAGATCGTTTACTTTTACTGCCCCCTTCATTATGGAACAATTTACCAGATCATATTGAATGTTCTCTATCACTGGTTTGTTCAAATCTTCCCTCAAGGCTCACCTAATGAGGACTGCAAAACATTGCCCTCTATTGATGTGTCGCTGCGCCATAAGCATCTTAAGATGGATACCAGTGCATTATAAATGCTCAATTTTAAGTACTATATATATTTTACCATGTAGGAAATTCTATATATCTGTATACTCCAAGGCTTAGTATAGAATAAAGAATGATCTGGGCCGAGTTTCATGCCTGCTTTCCGTAGAATTCTGTGCTTACAGCCCATAAAATCACACACTGTAGAGGGGGCCATAAGTGCATAACTCTGTTGTAAGAGTGCCATGGAACTGGGCCCAGATTTGCTTCAGGAATGTACATAATACACTCACAAGTTTTTGTTTAGTTGTTTTTTCGAATAATACTAGCCTGGGATGATATTGCCAAAACCTTTGTTTTTGTTATGTTCATGTATGTGAATTGCATATTTGTCAATTACATGGGTATGCCGTGCAACTCTCTTGCACTGCATTTGGTAATGGAAGGGTGAAACAAAATTGTTAATTATTTGTTTTCTTATTAATAATACAAAATTACTATGCATGAATGATTTTTCTTATTTATATTTTAAACAAGTATCACTTTTAGTTTTTTGTCTCATATATGCAAGAAAATTATCAAGTATTTTTAATTAAAATTTGTGTACAATAAATGATTGAATTTTGACAGCAAGTCTTCTGCGTCTTTGAATGTTGGGATCTGTTATAACTTAATGCCTTCATTTCTAATTATATCTGTGGTAACAATTCGGAATAATGATAATAATAAGAGTTTTTGGCTGGAGCACTTGGCACGATTCCGAAGGCACTGAAAAACACCTAGATCAAATTTGATTAACCATGGGGGTAGATCTACTACAGAAGGCAATACTTTTGGGAACGACATGGATCCTGTGAAAGGACCTTGAGGTCTATACTGGCAGTCGGGCACAAAGGAACATGTGATCTTTCTTTGAATGCTGTGATAAAATTTGACCAAAGCACATTATTACTAAATACAAGAACAACAAAACAACACTAAAACATACTGAGCATTCAAAAACAAATAGTCTTAAGACAACTCTTAAAAGTTAAACAGAGGGAGACTCCTGAAAATTAATTGGAAGACTGTTCCAAGGTGTACCAGCAAAGTTTGAGAAAGTAAAAGAATTTGAAACTGGATGTGGCGCTCCATGGGTAACCAAAGTAAAATACTGGAAGTAGCGGTGACCCATGAACTCTCCTACAGTTCATTGTGAGCACAAGTTTAGCTGCTCGATATTGAATTTCAATTTTAAAACATCTCTAAGGTTTTTTGGGTGATGCCATATAAATAATAATAACTAGTTCTTATATAGCGCATTTCACAATAACGGTATCAATGCGCTTTACATTAGTGCCCTGGTCATTGGGCCAATAACATTCCTTTCTCAGCTCCCTGGGGAGTATACAGCCCGGGCTGCCGTGATGGCGCTCCGAAGGCTTTTTCAAACACAATATCAACCTCTACCCTTGCAGGTACCCATTTATACCCCTGGGTGAAGAGAAGCAATTATAGCAAAGTGTCTTGCTCAAGGACACAAGCGTCATGACCGGGACTCGAACCCCACACCCTGATGACTAAACCACCAGAACTTGAATCCGATGCTCTTAACCTTATGCTCTTAACCACTCGGCCATGACACCCTACACCAGGCAAATTAGGGTCAAAGTCAACATGTGCATCGTCAGCATACAAATGATACTGAACACCATACTGACAAATTATTTTGCCAGGAGGACAAGTTTAAATGGAGATACCCATAGTTCCAATGACCGATCCTTGAGGGAGTCCAAAGTCCTTTACATGTTCAGGAATAAGATCCAGATACTGTAACAAGGTTTGGACAATCCTGAAGATAGAAGAAACATTGGATGGCAGTTCCAGGAATGCAAAATGTGTCAGACAGCCAGTTTAAAAGATGCTATGGTCAACAGTGTCAAAGGCTGCACTGAGGTCGAGGAATACAACAAAACCACTCTCCTGTGATCCAGAGCACACAGAATGTCATTCATGGCTTTTAATAGTGTCGTCTCTGTACTGTTCATGGCACAATTAATAAGCTGACTGGAAAGTCTCACTTAGGTGACTATTTGCAAGATGAATATCTAAACATAAAGCAATAACTTAGTGTCGTGGCCGAGCGGATAAGAGCACCGGACTCAAGCTCTGGTGTTTCTGTTCAGCAGAGTGTGGGTTCGAGTCCCGGTCGTGACACTTGTGTCCTTATTAAGCAAGACACTTAACCATTATTGCTTCGTCCTTCGGATGGGACGTAAAGCCGTTGGTCCCGTGTGTTGTGTAATGCACGTAAAGAACCCAGTGCACTTATCGAAAAGAGAAGGGGTTTGCCCCGGTGTTCCTGGTTTGATCGGCTGCATATTGCGCCACAGCACCTTGTAAACCATTACATGGTGCTATGTAAAGAAATAGGCCTCAAAATTCAAAAAGTAGCTCCACATATATACCTTGCAGAAAAATATTGACTGTTGAAGCGCCTTGAGCGTCACTGAGTGACGGATATGAGCGCTATATAAGAAGCCACTATTATTATTATTATTATAACTTTTTCGATAACTTTTGATCACATGGGTATTTTGGAAACTGGCTCCAATTTTGTAGAGCACAACAAAATTATGCTTGCGTGAGTATGGAAACGGCAATCATTCCACATGTACAATTGTGACTGGTATCCTGCTCATTTATGCCAAGCAGAAAATTGTTAAGCAATATTTGCTGCTTAAGCAGCTCTATGAAATTTGGCCCTGGTCTGTAGTTTTCCCAATTGGTTTGCATCCTTAGACAGTTTCTGTAGTATGGGATGGGTGTTATGAGGATGGCTTGTTTGAGAACATCAGGAAAACACCAGTAGATAGATTATAGGCTAGCAACATAAGTCCGCTTTGGAACAATGATGCTGATGCACTTATTAACCATCCATGTTGGCATAGCCTCCAGGGAACAAGATTTGTTTGGAGATTGCGAAATGACTTGGATGTGTTTTATCTTCATCACCAGGTTCAAAATCATCCAGGATATTTACAGGTTGTTCATGCAGGTAACAAAATGAACGTCGCCATTTCAATATAAGAATTATTTTGATTAAACACTATTTGGTTTGTTTAATGATTCCGGTTTTTGGGGGGGTCTGATCTGGGAGACCGGCAGTATTCACTCAAATCCGGGAGACTCCCGGAAGATCCGGGAGGGTTGGAATCACTGCTATTCATTAGGAGCTTATTTTCATATATTTAAAACTATACAGATGGCAATGGAGCATTCCAAAAGCAATTTTGTTAAATTTGTGTTCCGTGGTCATATCTTTGAAAAAGGTCATTACTCTTGTAAAAGTTTCAGCACACTGACACTTGATTGGTTATGACTGCAATTTTACGGCAATAGAACTTTGAAACACTTGGGTGGCAACCATAACCAGGTATATTGCCATTGTTTATGTATAGTTCTGAGAACGATGGATTTACCTGCCAAGTCTGCTGCCACCTAGTGTTCCCAATAGTCTTCTGTTGACAATTTAAAAAGACAAAATGAAACAAAAAACTGTATTTTGATGTTACTGGTATTAATCAAACTTTTAAACACAAAAAACAAGCCAGAAAAAATCTGTTGAGTATTTCTGCCAGACTTATAGGAAATCCTAGGTTATGTCCACACATTTTACAAATTATATCAATATCAAAAATAAGAACTTGGGATTTTTTTTCCACCAGTGACAACTGTGCGATCATTTATTTGTAAAAAATATATGCATCCCGCTAATGGTTTATGCTACCATTTTCAAAAGGTGTATGCAGATTTGCCCGTTTGTTCAACCAATTATTTTTTTCAGAATTCTGCATATTTGCCCATTATACATTTTGTCGTCTGGTCTAAAAATGAAATAAAACAAATTCTTACCAATTCAGATCAACATATCTTTATCCAATTGTAATTCCATACAGAAATCATCTGATTTACAATATTTACATTTATGGCCAGGTTAAGTTTTAGGCCAGATCGTAAAGTAATTTTCATCTACACTGATTGCCAAATTTTGTAAATGGTTTCAAAATGTACACATAAATTGGGTAATGTTTGCATTGTTATCCAGAATGGAAAAGCTTTGATGATGACTCTATGAGCTAATCATCAGAAAATATAACATTTCAGCTTCTATGGTAATCCAGAATTGTATCATTTTTTTGCTTAAAATCTAATCATAAGTCTATCTGATAGACTAATGATTAGATTTTAAGCAATTGTCATACAAACATTAAAGGAACACATTTTTATAAATTATTTTTTTCTCTCAAAAACCACTTGAAAAGCAAAAAAAGTAAAAGGTAAAACTTAGTTTTCTCTTTCACTATCATTGAACACATTGGAGCCCCCTTATAAAAAAACAAAACAGAAAAAATGGTGAGGAATAAAAACATATATATATAACAAATGATCAATGCCACCTTGTGATCTATAAACCAAAAATGAATACTGGATCAGAGCAGTGAACAAAATACAAGGGAATTTGGCGAGCAATTTCATCTCCCAAAAGATTTCTCTTCAAAATAACATCCTGTCAAAAAAAGGTCCCCTTACCCAGTAAATAAGCAAACATATAGGTAAAAAACCACCAACAAAATATAGTTAATCTAATCTAATCTAATCTAATCTATCTAATATCTTGCAGAGTCTGTGGTGTTCAATATATAGGTGAAACAAGAACTACACTCAAGAGGCGTTTCTATGGCCACAGATCCACAGTCAACACCCAAAAGCTGGATACACCTGTAGGACACCACTTCAACCTTCCTAACCACTCCATTTCTGACATGAATTTACAGGGCATTGAGGCACTAGGTAACTGCAGAGAGACTGTCCGTCTGAGTAGGGAAAAACTTTGGATAAGGCGCATAAAGACCACTCAGCCCCATGGTTTGAATATCCAAGAAGGAAATGACTAATAACCTTTTGTTTTTGCCTTCTCCTTTTCCCACACAGTTATCCACTTTATTAGTCTGCCCTTCATTGTAATTATTTACCTCTCTTCTAACCTTCCATTTTGTCCTTTGTGTTCCCAACTTCTTGTGGTCAAGCTATCCCCTTCCCTTCATAACCCCCCCCCCCTTTGTCTTCATAATCCCTGCTTACCCCCTACCTTCTCTGAATGCTTTCTGCTTTTCTCCCTCCACTCTCTCTATTCATGTATTTCCGCTTGACTACTCTTGCAACTCTTGTCTGGGTGTATGTGTGTTGTGTGTTGTTTGTATGTGTGTTGTGTGTTGTGTGTTGTGTGTTGTGTGTTGTGTGTATGTGTGTTGTTTGTTGTGTGTTGTGTGTTGTGTGTTGTGTGTTGTGTGTTGTGTGTTGTGTGTTGTGTGTTGTGTGTTGTGTGTTGTGTGTTGTGTGTTGTCATTTAGCCTTCGAGAAAGATTCTGCTAGGGTCGAAACGTCAGGCCACTAACTTATTTTTTGCATAATAACCACATAGTATAAAGTTTCTACTGGTACTCATCTTTCTGAAAATTATTCCGTCTAATAATATTAGTTATCAAATAATAATTGTGGATAACACGGCTTCAATGAACCAACGGACCATTGGCCAAATTTGCAAAATTAAATTAGCCTTTAGATATGACGCTTCGTTTTCCTTTGGGAGTGTGGGCAAAACAATTGTATTTCTTTGTGGGACTTTTCTCAATCCAAAATTCAATATTAAACGATATCTACAACTTCTGCCTTTTTTGAAAATACTCAGGGTGGCAAATTATAATGAGTATCAAAAATTAGAAGAAATGAATAAGTAAAGCTTTGTTCTCATTTTAATTTAAGTTTTAGAGAAAAAGTCATGCAATTTAAAAAACATTATTTTTCTCTGGTACTAAATTGGGCTTTTATTATCTTTGTGATTGCTTTCCACAAAATTCTCAGCAGAACTACTTTTCAGTAATTAAAACTAATTAAAACAATATTTCATCTATGTCTGCTTACACATGAAAAGTTTGTTTGGGAAACGTTGGTAAATATAAACATAACACAAAAGATATTATTTTCTTACTCTTAGGTAATTTTCACCTATGCCTTAAATCTCGTTAAATTAAATACTTTATTGGTACAAATTTTCTGAGGAGTTCTTGCTCAGAGGGCCTGGTTCTGATGTAGTTTGCGTAACACTGTGATGACAAGCTCTCGTAATGTCTGCAGAGTAAGAAGAAAGAAAAGAAGAAGGAAACATTTTGATAAACCAGCTTAAAAAAACAACTCTTCAACTCTTTTCTTCCAGAATTGTGACCCCTAAATGGATGCCCAGCTTGGGCTTTAAGTCAAGCACTCAGTGTATGATATAAAAACATTGAACATTGCTGTGGTGTGTCATGGCCCAGCAGTTGAGAGCACTGGATTCAAGCTCTGGTGTTTCTGTTCAGCCGAGTGTGAGTTTGAGTCTCGGTCTAGACACTTGTGTCCTTAAGCAAGACACCATTATTGCTTGGTCCTTCAGATGGGATGTAAAGCCAGATGTCCCACATGTTGTAATAGAACCCAGTACACTGATTGTTTAGAAAAGGGGTTCGCCCTGGTGTTGTTTTCTAGTATGGTTGGCTGCAGATTGCACTACAGCACCTTGTAAACTGTCACATGGTGCTGTGTAAATAAACAGGTCCTATGTTTCAAACAAAGCTCTGCAAACCTTGAAGGAAAAAAGAAGAAGAGAGCTTTGAGATGCCCTTGACACAGGTTTTACAAGGAGAATATTTTCTTAGTGCCATCATGGAGGAAGGAAATCTATTTCCTTCCTCCATGGTGCCACAAAGTGTTACACCGCGTTCACACTTGATCCTGCTAGGAGGATCAAAGGAGGATCAGATCCCGAAAGCGAGATCAAGCATTTTTGTGCCGCGTTCACACTTGAGTGTGATCGCGCATTGATCTCGCATCGTTAAACGGAAGTTCAGTTCAGCTGACGGCAAAGGTTACTGTGCGAGGTCATTGATTGTGCGCGCGCATGTTGTTTTGTTCGTTGTGTCGCGCCATTTTTTTATTTGGTGTACATGTGTAACTAAACGATACGGCGACACACGTACGTTGCAGTTTCCGTTATCTATGTGAACAAGCATTATTCTCCTTCTTCTCGAGGTATTTTTTTCTTGATTTACGATGGCCCAACTACATCGTCGACATCGCCGCAGAATGACAAATATGGAGGACATGGGGCCGGGGACCAGTTCACGATAGAGTGCACATGCACACACAATGTATATTGTACAATAAATCCCCCATGTACATGACACAGCGTTGTCCGTCCGGCCACGGACGATGACGACAGGTAGGCAAAGCGTTGTTTACAATTTCTTGTTTCGCGGGTTTTTTTTTAATGACCTGACACACCGGATGTGAGCAGCTTAAATTGCAGGATCTGATCTCGATCTGCGTTCACACTTGTTTTTTGATCGCCTTTGCGGGATCTGATCCTCCTTTGATCTCGCAATAAAGGGAGATCAAAAAGGAGGATCTGATCCTGATCCTGATCGCGTTCACACTAGCCGGTGATCTCCCTTTGATCGCCCTTTCGAGATCAGATCCTCCTTTGATCCTCCTAGCAGGATCAAGTGTGAACGCGGTGTTAATGACTTATAGAAGGCCAGTCCATTTGGTGAACCAATCAGAGCAAACCATAAC
This sequence comes from Leptasterias polaris, assembly GCA_037783415.1. Classification (NCBI taxonomy): domain Eukaryota; kingdom Metazoa; phylum Echinodermata; class Asteroidea; order Forcipulatida; family Asteriidae; genus Leptasterias; species Leptasterias polaris. The sequence goes on from JAZGTN010000164.1 coordinate 721,337, forward strand.
ATCTCCACTCCAGCAAAGCCACCAAGATTATGCAGCAAGGTCATTTGGAGGGATTACAAACTAACCCATATACATGTACATGTACATTGTACACACACTGTACACTGTACAGTGTAAATCCCTAGTGCATGCTGTAAACAAAACCCACTTCCACAAGGCTGTCTTTACCTTGATAATTTTTATAAACTTAAATTTAAAATGTGCCATGACTCCCAGATATATTTACATGCTTCAATGTGGACGATATGCATTACTTTTATTCTCAAGTTAATTGTGAACTTATTAATTTGTAAAATGCATCTTTTCCCAGTATTTTGAGCTAGGCTCACACCATCAGTCAATTTATTCTTCTGAAAAACTTCTGATGACAAATTTAAAAGGTCCAGATATAATTGTAAATGTGAAGTTCCCTCTAACATAGCGGGACATTTGTTTATCATGTATGTTTAAAAGCATCAGATAGATTGAGTGTAAATTACTTACAACTTTCTATCATTTTATAACTTAAGTAAAAGTAAATAGTTTACTTAATTATTAAGTTAAAAACACAAGAATAATAGACTTCCAAGTCAATTGTATTTCCATCAAATTGGTTTCCCATGTTTCTTTAACACGTTTTTTTAATACATAACTGAAAACGGATAATAATACAGAAAAATACAACAATAAACCTGAATACATATTGCTGGCCCACTTTATTTGTGGATGTGATTTCACACATTTTGCACAACTGTAATAGATATGATAAACACGAATACTGCTATATGAATTATGATGTATACCCGTTTTGCAAATAAAAAACTTTGACGTTATCTTTTTTTACATCATACAATGACCTAGCCTCCCATTTGGGTTTTCTGTCTGTTCTTTTAGGGGTTTTCCCCTCTTGCCATGTGTGTATTTTTGTTTTGTTTACTTCCTTAATTTTTTGTTACAATTTTCTGTTTTTTAATGTTTAATATTTATATTTTTATCCGTCCTGTAATTGGCGCTTGCGCTGTTGGATGTTGAATAAAATAAAATAAATAAATAAAATTATGCAACAGGTTCTAAGCAATACATAACTAAATCCACAAATATAAAGTGTACTCCAAGTTTACATAAAATATAATAAAACTGAATAAATAACAAATTTGGTAGCACACCGTGAATCTCTAATTGTTGTATCTGTATCCAAGAATATTCAACATGTGTTGTTTATAATATGTAGATGAAGTCCATCATCCAAAGGCAACTTTATAATGGCATTATGATGAACACGGCAAGTTCAGTAATAGTATCAAGGGCATTTTCAAAGAGGGAATCCAAGTTTGAGAATCGTAATTGCATCGCGCGCTTTTGTAAATTAGTTTGTAGCAGCTGCTGTATAGTTTTCTCAAAGACCAGCTGCGTTTCTCGTATGGCATTCTCATACTTTCTTACAATCATGCTTACAACATTGACGTCACCTTGATCAACAGCCTGTCCTTCAGACTCGCCCAATTCAACCTCATAGGCCAAGGGTCACATACAAATTTCATCAATTTTTGTGCTCAATACATGGACACCATTTGGTTTAATCCACACTTTGTCTCCGTCTTTACAGACAAACACAGCTGGTCTTAACTCCAAAAACTCACCTGGAACACTGTCCCAGGTGAACATCACTTGTGCCCCCCCTTTCAATGTCATCAACTACAAGGTCACTCAGTAAAACTGGATGATGTTCAGCATTTATAACAAATTGACAACCGTCTCCATCTCCTGGCTTTAGTGAATCCACCATGTACTCACCATCACAAATTTTGTCTTTGACCCATCCTATGGAAAATTGATTTTCCCTCCGAAACAAAACTGGCTCTCCCAATTTCTCTGATAAGTCTATTTCAGTGTTGATTTTTTTGTATTTTCCCCCTTGGTTTTGGTCTACCCCACTTGAAGTATTTTTTATGTTGACCTGATTTACCTTTTTGAGTGTGTGGATTAGTTTTTTTTACTACAATCTTGATCATCACCCTGCTCCATGTTGGCAATGTTATCGGTATGAGATATTGAATATACTAAAAGATTTATTCAGTCAAAACAAATTATAAAATACTGACATCCCGATATTAATAGTGACAAACTGACAAGAGTTTGAGCAAAAACAACTTTCTTGACAAAGTTTTTTTTAAAACTTGCTCACTGTTTCATGAGAAACCAAATAAATTAATGAAAAGTAACAATCTTACTACCTGCAATTTCTCTTGAATTTGAATGAGTGTGTGCCATACATTTTGGCAAAAAGGAAAAACAGTTAGACGGAAATGAAATTTTCTTCTGAATTATAAACATTTAAATACAAAATGTTTACATGTAAAGGGGGGCACAAGCGAAAAACTTTTATTATCTGTCTGAACGCGCGCACCATACCACAATTATCTAGAAGAAACAATTAATAAATAAAATATATTAGCACTGGTTTCATGTCCTTTTTTAACAAGTAGATAGGGGGCCTGAATTTTGCCCAAAATGCCGTGACTTGTGTGAAAGATTAAATTATGTATGTGCACAGAAAAATAACACTGTTTTTGAGAGAATCAAAATAAATTTCAATTTTGTACATACAATTAAGACACAAAAACTATATCACCGACACTTTCTCTTGAATGCATAACGTACGATCCGAGTGCGTGCCATTCATTTAAATGGGAAAGTGCAAAAATAAAGTGGATATTACATTTTGTTGTTTATCTGGGAAAACTAGATGAACGTTTTCTTTTGCCAAATGAAATAAATAAATTCAAAATACAATTTGTTCAAAAGAGCTCAAGGCCTTTCCAAAATTAAGAAACGAGGGAAAAGTGAAGTGAGGGGCTGATAAGACAACAGACAATGCACACAGTACCTGTAAAAGAAACAAACAATGTAAATTGGATGAATAATTTGGGAACTCAAAAGTATGAATGTTAGATTCGTACTATAGGCCTAATATCGCATGGCAAAAATCCAATTCAATTTTTTTATTTTTTTTCCTAAGGCCAACTGCACACACAGTATACATCATTCGTAATACACTGCATGCAACGCAACGATGTATGGACATGTACGTATGCACACGTACGGTAAGTGTAGTAAGTGTACACGCGGGCCTTTCGTCGTCATTTTTGAAAAGTAGGACTGTCACTAATGCATAAAATTTAGAAATTCAGTGATCCATCATGTTCTGTTTGGTATTCATTCTCAATAAATAAGGTATAATCTAAGGATTGTATATCATAAAAATAATATTCGATGCCATGTAATAGTAATAAAATGCCAGTAAAAATGAGAAAAACTCACCAAAATCCCAGTCCTCGCGTTCAACAGCTGATCACGGCTGCCCAATGCATCGCTGGCTGATGATTAGCATTTTAATAGCATGGATATGACGACATACATTAACTTCTAAAACGATGTTTTTGATTGGCCAATTTTCTAAACTAGATTCATTAGCGCCACCCTAAATTTGGCCAACCAACGCCATCCTTAGTACAGGCTTTGATCCAAAGGTCATTAAAATATGTGACGTCACCAACGGTTTGCGGCAGCCAATGGGAAGCAGCGCTTCGTACAGAGAGGGCACTAGATATTTTCATTCACATTTGCAGAGTTGTAAAACCTTTGTCGGGTGTGATAAAACGCTTTATAAGAACTGCATATAATAACATTATTGTTGTAGTCAATCATGACAACACAATTAATTTCAATGTTGAGTTCATCAATGTTTTGGGGAAGAAAAAACTAATTCCAATCCTGTAGTTTTCATTGAACTTTCATATCAATCTGCAGAAAAATTCAATTGGGAAAAATCTTTGAAATCCCCAATTCCAGACTGACCTTTGTTCTCTTGTAAGACAAATCAGCGTTACAAGAGATTGATAGGCTGCCTCAAAAGAGAGAAGTAAATCCCAGTGCATTTTATGAGAATGTTTGTTGTCTTTACTTGGTTTAGTCATGGATTCATTTTTGCAACGATATTCTCACTAAACAGTTATGCAATAGGTGTTCTAAACATTAATACCAAGGACTGTACTGGAACATTTCCAGAAATCCTTGTCTTAACTAGTTAAAATTGATAATGTTCATTAACAACAACAAAACATTACCAACTGTTGAAGTCTCATGCATTTATAACATTTGGGACCTGTTTGGTGTTTCTTCTTTACTGGAAACTTTCCCAAACATAGTTAAAATCTAATTTCTGCCAAACCGTAGCGATTTATAAGATGGTTTCTTTGGCTGTGCAAAACTCAGCCAAACACAAAGAAAAAGCAACTACCACATCTGTGGTCTGTTGTGGATATGGTCAAGGTATTAGCCAGCAATGCGTCCGCCTTTTGGACGCCCAACTTTATTTTTGAATGGCCTGAAAAACTGTCAGACGCCCATGAAGAGGCCCTATTTATTTGGCCGAACAAAATTTGCCTGTTTGTACAGGCATAAACACAAATATTACATCTGAATTACTGAAATTGTAAGCAAAACGACACTCTCCAAAATCCCATTTAATTGTTACTATCTGCCAGCTGCAGTGAAGATAAATTCTGCAAGATACAATGCATCAACTTATCTTATACTGATCACCCATTCATTGTTTACCGACAAAAGGGATCAAATTTAATGTAAGAACCGACAGCTGAAATGAGTTGCCCCCTAAAATTTGGACAACCTGTTTTTTAATTCAGCCAAATTTGGACACCGTGTTTTTTAATTCAGCCAAATTTGGACAACCTGTTTTTTAATTCAGCCAAATTTGGACAACCTGTTTTTTAATTCAGCCAAATTTGGACAACCTGTTTCAGACCATAATTTTAAAGGAGCGCGATCGCGCTCCTCCGCGCTCCTTAATGTTTTCCAAGGAGAGCAAAAAAAGCGCTCCTTACAAATTTAACAAGAGTATGTTTTTTCAAAACCCTAGTTGTTGATTAAAATAAGCTGCTTGAATCTCGGAGTTGGCAACATCTAAAGAGTGCACGCTTTTTCTTTCCCCCCCCCCCCCCGTTAATTTTACCTTTATTTCACCGTTCGTAAATAAATTGCGGCCCTGCGGCGGCCGCACCACCATGCGGTGATTTATTTCTTCCATGTGCGTCGTGTATTGTATGCAGCTAGATCTATTGATATGTGTAGACTTCTCTCATTCCCCGCTTCATTCGCGGTACAGTTTGACCGTAGTACATGTACATGTATGTTTACTGCTGCAGCAAAGGAACATGTACATGTACATGTATGTTTACTGCTGCAGCAAAGGAACATGTGTGGAGACATTGAAAAGTCTACTGACAACAATGCACGGTGTGTTGTGTGGATACCCGCGAAACGTTAGACCTTTTTCACCAGTCGTCACTATCCACGTTCATAGGCAAAAGCGCCAGTTCTTCGATTCGTATAATGTGTTTTACGGCTGGAGATATTTTTACGCATTGAACTATGACCTGGAAGAAACTTCGAGATAATTCATGCAATGAGTGTGCGTCACACACGTGTGAGGGGATCGTCGACGACATTTGAGTTGACGTCTTACATTATTTTTCCAAAATGATTTGGTTTGCGATCTTCGAGGATGTGTTTCAAGAACAATTTTCAATGTCCAAAAGGCAACACTTAACCCAATGATTCACTAACACAGGTAAAGACCCCAAACATCAAAATTTCTTTTAACAAAAACCATTGAAAACGTCATGACTGCTCCGTTCATATTTTCGTGGATTATTTCGGAAGATCATTATGATTGTATTTTTTTGTTTTTTTAGACACTATACGTCTGATTTCATCTTTTGTAAAAGTATTTTCCTCCTATTTACTCGTCCCCGGTCCCATCTATGGTCCCAACAACGCCCGAGGGGTTCACAGAGTGCGGCGCTGACGCACGAGTCAACTTGCCCAAATTCCGGACACCACAAATTCGGGCCTTGCCCAAATTCCGGACACCACAAATTCGGGCCTTGCCCAAAATCCGGACAACATTTTTAGCGTTAGATTTTTCCGGATTTTTTGTGATCGCCTATTCTCATGCACATGCGCAGTAATTTTAAATCGCTCTCCTTAATTCACTTTCTTGATTTAAGGAGAGCAATTTACAGCTCTCCTCGGATTTATTAAAATGAAGGCCTGCTGTTTTTTAATTCAGCCAAATTTGGACACCCTGTTTTTCAATCCAGTCAAATTTTGACACCTTATTTCCAAATTCTGGCCTAGAGCCTGCATGGTATGTCTGTCTGATCTACGCAAAGTGTCTTTGGCTTGGCTATCCATTACTTCAAAATAAATTCACAACTATAATTATGTGGACAATGATGGACAAGGTATGTCTAGCTTCATCCAATGTACAGTTTGATGTTTTAGGATACAGCATTTACATGTACTCAAGCAGTATGACAATAACTGAACATACCTGGGGTTTGCAATATTCCTCCAGCCAGCTGAAGACACACTTAGATAACTCGGCAAAGTTGGCTACTGAGATAGACTCATTGAAAGATTGGAACTGAGAATCCATGATGGCACGAAACTACAGGTAAATGAAATTGAGTAATAAGATCTACTAATTATGGAAGCACACCTCTTAACTACATTTACAAATTACTCTAAATAGAACTTCTACTTGAGAACAGTCTGTGTACTGAAAAGTTCCAGGTGTGCCCTATCGTGATGTAAGTTATTGCGTCACAAGCGTGCTTATCTGCTGCATGCCCACAGATTTGGCTACTTTTGCTCCAAAACTAGCATACGTTTGTAATTTGACCCCAATTCAGAAACTTTTTAACTCTGAAAAGACCTTAGTCTTCGAAAAAGCGTATGTAAAAGCCAAGTCAAATTCTCAGACTTTTCTTGCATAAATCATTCTATGAGCTTCTGGTAAATAGTGGAGCCAGTTTGTGTGAAGTGGCTTGGTTTACAGTGAAATTACGTCACACTTACAAACAGGATAGTCATTCTTCTATTACTAGAAACAATGCTCATTGAAGTGAATATTTGATAAATGAATCCTTTGCAAAATAAAAGAAAAACATTCTCAACAAATTTCAAGTGAGTCGACTAACCATGCAAAGTTGTAATAGTTCATTTTCTTATAGAGACATTCAAAATAGAATGTTTTTGCCTCACTACAGCTTGTGTCTTAAAATAACAGTTCAGATGTGGTTTGAGTACTGCACATGTGTATACCTTACACATTTACCGCATCTACATTTCATTTCATATTCTTCCAACAACTTCTAACACAGTCCAGATGTCTTCAAACAAAAGACAACTCAGCAATTAGATGATATTCCCAAACGAAGAAGCACAACTTACCACATTGAACTTGATCTGGTCAGAGACTTGATTCTGTCCTTGTCCAGGTGTATTCTGATGAGCCTTAACGATTTGCTCGTAATTACTGAAAGAACAAAAGAGAGTACAACCATCTGTATTTTTCCATTAAAAGTCTGGCCCTTAACAGATAGCCATAACATTTCATATAACCAGTTATTGCCAGAAGATGTGTATACAAGCAAAACTTTGTGCGGACATGCAAATGGAAGTCTGATAAACACGTTTTATAAAAATGTCCAGGGTTTCCTGCAACAGACTTGTATACACTCCTGGACATTCCATCAAGTGTAGAATGCAGTGCATGCACTCACCGCGTTTGCCCCCATTACAAAGAGGGTCAAAGGGTACTGGAATCCATGCTCAGAATCTCCCTTTTCCAGGACTTATCATGTAATCCTCAATTCCAGAGCTTCGTCCTTTTGTTGGACAAATGATTACAAGAGATAGTCAGGCTGCCATCATTGTATTTATTATGGGAAGTAAGTCTGAGATTCCAGCAAGCCAAGTTCTGGCCAACTCAGTGAACAAGAGTGACATTTTCTCCAAAGAGAACAAGAAATCCCGCAACATTTCATGAGAACGTTTGTTGTCTTTACTTGGTTAGGTCAAGGTTCCATTGTGACAACGATATTCTACAAAAAAATATGTATTCCGAAATATGAATCTCAAGGGTGAATAATCTTGCAGAATAAGTTTGAAATTAAGTGGTTAAGAAACATTCACTTATTTGCAAAGGACGCTTAAGTTTGTCTACAAACAGTATTTAACAGTACCACATTTTCTTATGTTTTAGAAGCATGTGAATAAAATGCCTTACATCTGAGTGCACAATTGATTAACGTACCATACTATGTCGTACTTCTCTCAAAGAATATTTCAATCAGTAACAGTTAGTGATTCTTGTACCAATTTTACATTCAGTAAACAAAATTTGAAATACTCATTTCATCCAACTGAGTTTTAGTTGTTACCAATGTATAACATTAAAGACTAAAAGTGCTACCCCTACCTTCCTCAATTTATAACAGTAAATGTAACAAATCAACACTACAAGCTGATATAGGATGTCGGAATTATGGTTTTTGAAGATCTACCTTTTCATTATCTCCAGGGCCATAACCTCTTTCCTTAGGTTCTTGACTTCCTGTTCTTGCTTCTTCTTCTGCTGCACCAAGTATTGGATATAGTCAATAGCTGTGGGTATAGTAACATAAAAACAACTTCTTTGAAACCAATAGAATAAATCATAATAATGAAAGTTTTTTTAAAACACCATGTTCCAGTGAAGGTTCAGCAAGAATGACTAGATGTTCCCACAGGAAGTTGTTTTAAAAGCTGATTTTTGCTCTACTGATCCCTTAAATGGAGACAGAACCTAAACAAAGATATTGACATAAATAGGGAGACCGCCAACATAGTGCAAGATAGTTCAGTTGGTAGAGCGCCGGCACGTTAATCCGGAGGCTGATGAATTCAAATCATGCTCTAGTCAATTTTTCTTTGTTCAACCCCAAATAATTTAGTTTTTTTTAATATATTTGTCCAATGCCTGATAACCATGGATGTGTGTATGATGTCTCAAGATACTGCAATGTGTGGACCTATGTTGTTCGCAGGTCCACACTTTATACATAATGCCTTGTCAACACAGCTTGTCCCTTAACCCTAACCATCCCAACCTGTCCAAAAACCAATTGCATATTTTGTTTCATTCTGTTGGACTGAGGACTGCACTAGTAAACTGATCTTACTTAACCACCATAAACAACTGTTCGGTGCCAAGTTAGCATTAGGACCAACCCTTGTAATCACACAAGTAATAAAAACTGGACAGGAAAACGGTTTGACGAGTCTGTAAGGAATCTTGAAAGCAAAATCCCACTTACATCTCTGAAGGATTGTGGCCTTGCTGAGTTTCTGCGAACCAACACTGTCAACCTGTTGGCATGTTGGGACAATCATCTGCAACTCCTCATAGCCTTTCTGTCATTGAAAGACAATACAAGCCATCAGTTATTGTCATCATTCTAAATGTGAGAAATAACTTGCATGGGAACAATTAATGGTTGTAGTGACTGCTCTGGCTGATTGTCAATGTCTAAATTTAAAGACCAACAATGTGAGGATGCAAATCATTTCAAAAATATATGGTGATATCTAACCATACTTTCAAGTTCAAACCAATCATCTATTTATGACTCAATCTATTTGAAGCCAATCCCAAGTAAAGCACCTTTGAATTGAGTGTCTGTGGTCATTTGTACAGCACATCCTTTATGCAATAAGTTCTGGAACAGGTCAAAGTTCAAAATGCTTTATATCAAACTGCTCAGGGAAAGCAAGGTGAGCCAAATGAACAAATAGACTGTGCAAGTCTCGCGCGTATCCAAACGAGAAAACACGTCAAACGAAGAAAATTTTTATTTCTGAAATTAAATCTTTGTTTTAAATTATATCTCATGACAAAATCTGAACAACAAAAATTAATCATTACAATTTTATGAAAAGGTTTAGCTTTTGAAAAAAAAAATCACAATAGTGTGTATATTATTATTGAAAAAAAGTAAAAATTCTGGGACAAGGATGCCTATTTGATGTTAACTTTTTAGAAACCCCTTACGCGGATTCGTGAAGGTCAAACGGGTCTTAAATGGACTCGTATCGCAGTTTAAAGAGGATGCTGATGCCTCAACAACCATAGACTGCAATGAAAAGGGTTTGCTTTGCAATTACAGCATCTGGCGATTATAATTGCGCATCCAAAACAAGCGTTTACGTAAGTTTTATGATCGGAGGCGAGCACAAAATTCTTAATTTTTTGCAATAACCGGAAGCTGAGGTCAAGTTTAATTCTTGGGTTTTCTTCGTTATATTGTTGAATTGGTTTTACTTTCATATTTTGTTATCACTTAGTATTACATTCCCAACAACATGTATACTTTTCTAGGTCATAACCTACGTTAAACTAAAATAATTTACGAAACAAAATCTCGCCCACGTAAAACTGCATATGGTTGGGACCACTATGGTCCCGGAAGTTCGAATGCGCGCGAGACTTGCACAGCCTATAGCGTGTAAACAACATAGCGCAACAAAATAGGTGTGTAAATTTGTCATTTAATTGAACCATTATTAATAAAGAAATTTTCACTGATCAGTTTTCTCATCTTTCTTGAAAATGAGATGATAAGAGAAAACAAACTCTTTTACTACACCTCATACATATTCATGATCTAGAGCCGAATTCTGACTGGTCTATCACGTGCCAGATTCTATTTTTGCTGTTTACCAAGAGTAATCTTGCGCCAGTAATCACGCATAGGGTAAATACGGATTGGTGGTAGACTGTCACATGTGTGACGCACAGGGTGAATTTGCATGCGTAGTATACTGTTGCATGGGCAACAGTCATGCACAGGGTAAATAATCATTGAACTGTCATTCAAATGCGGGTGTAGTATTTTACACACACATGAACATCGCTTGCTACATAGATGCTGGCCCACATAAATGTACTTTTCCCGAGTATGAGGTATAGTACACCAACCATGGTTTGTGGGTGGACAGTCGATATTAGCTCCACGAGGTATTAGAAATTGCTCCCGACGCGAAACAAAGGGAATTAGTTTGGTCAATTTCCATTACCTTGGGGAGTTAATAACAACTGTCCACCCACAAACCATGTTTTTATAAATTTGTATACCAAGAGTCAACGGTATATCATTCCTGACTACATCATCAGGTTCTACATGTATGTTGATACACACCTTAATGGCGTCTCTTCTCTTCTGTTCAGCAGCAGTGTGAGCATTCCTTCGTTTATCTTTGTAATTCTTAAATGCATCTGTTGTATCATCATCATCATCTACAAAACAAAAACATTCAGCATTTCAATCATATATGCAAAAGGGCGCTATCATTGTAATATTGCAATGTCTAAATAGGAACTTTTTTTAGGGAAAGGAATGTGCAAGGAAGGTTATTGAACAGATTTGATCGTCATGTAAACTGAAGGGTTTATCAAGACAGTTTCAAACAAATTGAGTACAAATGAAAATCAATGTTTTCCCTCTTATATTGTGCAAAATGTGCATTTTCTAACTTTTCAAAATGATGGATACAGATAGTCACTAATAACCATTGGCATAAACAGAGAAAAGGGGGCGTGGCAGGCGGTGGCAGCTTCCCTCCTCCCCCCCCCCCTAAAATGAGATTGACAAACACGCACAAATGGTTCATTACATTAAGTTTTTGCCCCCACAAAAAAAACACATAATAATCAGTGTTCTCCAACTTTGAAAAATAAAGGTTGGTGCTGGGTGTGGTGAAAACTGCGAGGGGGTACGTACAATGCGAGCACGAAGCGCGAAGCCCCTACGGCGTGGGGTCCGGAGCCCGCTCAAGGGCCCCGGGAAAATTTTTGATCCTAGATGCTCTGTGGTGCATTCTAAGGTGAATCCTGGCCACTTTCCTCAGACTTTTTTGAGGAAATATTTTTAAAGTTTTTAAGAACACAAAGTACAATACTGGTTTTCTAAACACTTACTTGAAATAAAAACCAATGAATAATAGATATTCATTCTTCAATGTGTCCGGTACGTAGTCCGACCGCATTTCTTTTTCTTACCTTGTAATTCCGTGTTACTAATGTGCTCCCAAAAAAAATTAAAAATTGTGTTTTTTTTAAGCAGTAAATTGTTTGAAGCTATGCACTTTTTGTTCCAAAGTAAAACAATTAATTTCCCCCAATAAAATCATTATGACGATGGAAATTTCAAACTGCCAAAAAAAACCTTGACCCTAAACTTTTTATTCGGCTAAAAAAAAAAATTAAAACAAATTTAATTTTTTATTTTTTTTCTAAATTAAGGTATTATGGACCATATGTCAGACTTTGACCAAACTAACATGTTTTGTAACAAAATTGAACTAGAAAACCAGAACACATCCAGACAAGTTTACTGATATCTGCGTGATTTGGGTCTCATAGTTTTGTGATCCACGGACGTTGCGTCGTGTTTCCTGAAGTACCCAGCGGAAAATACCTACAATGCAAAGCACTGCGCGCACGTGTCTACACGACAGTGCGCTATTTGGAGATTGTGCAAATTTATGCTCATTAGGCAAACGGAGCTGCCGACTCTGCATAGCGCAAACTGAAAATTGCGCAAAAGTTTGTCCAATTCGTTGTGCAAATCTGTTTATTGCGCTCCACAGATAAAATGAAAGGGGACTCAACTGAAGACGCAAGCGGACGATTTGGGGCACATCGTGTACATCGTGATCGCTATTTGGTCAGCCTTTCGCGGCACTTTCGAGTGAACCTTTTTACGTTTATTAATGTAAACGTGGGCCGGATGATCGGTCGGTTAACCATGTAATCGTGTAACCCCTACCCCCCGAATTTTAAACCGGATTCACAATGAACTCGGAGAGGCCATTAAGCGGAAAAAAGCGGAAAACCACTGAACGGCGGAGAATTCTCATGCCTGCAGCCTGCCAGCGACCACTTTTCATGGAACGAGGGATGCATCTGGTTACCAGACGATCACACCTAATGTCGATAAGACAAAATAATCAGAACCAGACTAAAATAGTTTGCCATGCAGCGGGGCGACTCAGCTGCGATAAGTACGTGCAACGAAGTACAATGTATGTGAAGACGAGTCGCTTCACGCTGGAAACTTTATGACAGGCAGACAGGTAGGCCGCGAGAACGGCGTGAAACTTTGGTTTTAATAGAAAGTACTGTGGTCTTTCTTGTTTCTCAACTATTTCTGTTGTAAATTTACAATGCAGAGTCAAAAAATGTAAACGTGGCGGCAACATTTTAAAGCTTGGCGGCGATTATAAAGCGTGGCGCGCGCCGCAGAAAGCGTGGCGGTGCGCCACGTCTTTTCTATAGGTTGGAGAACACTGATAATAATAACTAATAAAATAAAATAGATGTCTGGTTACACCAAAAATGCACAAATTATCCATGTTGTACCATCACCCTGTTCTAGCTACCACATTTTGACAGTTTTCAATCAAACCCAAATTCATGCTCCGCTTCATTTTGACAGACGCATACAAGAAATTGGGAAATTATCCATTCCTTTCAAATCCTTTGAGTTTTTTATAATTGACAATGTAGTTTTTAACATGTAGTAAAGCTTGAATCCTGCCACGCCAACACAGCCAATGGCTTCTACTTGTATTTCCTTTACATTTAGCCGATTTTGTCCACAAAATACAACCTCATGTTAAATCGCAATATTATATCAGCCTTCCTGAGCCTATCCAAATCCATCACTTTATGGAAATCTCAACATCAAAACCTATTCACCCTTTGCACGGTCAGCCATTTTGTGTGTAGAGCCTGGAATCCGGGACAACAGTGAATAGAAGCATTATATAACTCTGTTTTGTCATGGTAGTGTAATGACACTTTCATCCAAACAGATTATACAATACAAATGAAGCGTTAAGTCCAGGCTCTTCACACACACATGGCAGATCTGGGCAAAGGCAATTAGATTCTGATAAGCTTGGTTTATCAGGCTAGGCTGTGATAAATCCATCAAAATCAGGCAATTGAAGGAAATGCACAGGAGAGTTTGTAGTTGTTACGGTTAGGGAGTACTCTGGCTGCCTTACCCGTCAGCTGAAGTCCTCCATTAATACCAGGGAGAGAGGATGCACTATTCTGTCTGGAAGTGGTTCTAGAAAGAGGACCATCATCTTCTTGAAAACCTAATAAGAAATGTATCGAATAATTATATTGCATACAAAGTTCCATGACGACACAACAAATAAAAAAGGATCATAACATTGTTCTATCAAAAACAAATCATATGGGCTGGGATGTATTATGTGTGAAGTAAGGACTAGTTTTTGAAACTTAGAAAAAAAATCTCCCCTGAACCAGCGTGTAATATGTACAAATTGTGTATGCACTGCTAAACTGTGTTAAGTCAATCAATTTCTTGACCCCTTTACGACAGATGACAAGTATACAAGCCAAACTTTTTAAACTAGCTAACACGATTGTATATAAATGCCCAGGTGGTCAGATGAATCTATTGACCCGGACATCCCATTGTGTAGCATGCACACGCATACACTTTACTTCCCCATACAAAAAGGGAAGAGTAGTACTGGAATTCATGCTCGAAATCTCCCTTTTTCCAGGGTTACTGTGTAATCCCCGATTCCAGACCTTTGTCCCTTTGTTCTACAAATGTAACATACAAGAATGGACAGGCCTCCACCATTGTCTATCATTGTATTTGGCTCAATGGGAGGTATTTCTGCTCAACAGCTTTATGAAATTGGGCCCTGGTCACAACCCACTCAGTGAACAGCAGTTTCTCTCATTGTTATTCCCTAAAAACCCCAAAACGTTTCATTGAGTTACAATTTATACTTTATTCACAAATTGGTACTGGAAATCCTGTCAAGAAAAGACATACTTTGGTCAAAGCTCGAATCCTCAAAACTGGAAACGTTCATATCTGTCATGTCTGTAAGGTCTGCAGTTGACATCTTGATTCTAAACTTGCTCTCAGACTCAAGCAACGAGCTTCTTTCCTGTGTTCAAATGAGAAATTATTTCAAGTCTATACTACCATAATTTCGTGAGGATAAGACGCGTCTTATCTGATTTTTTAGACCACAAAATCATCACTGCGCCTTGTATTCCAATGCGCCTTGTCTGATGTCGCTTAAGATCAAAATGACCGCGGCCGACGTGCAAATAATCTAGGCCCTATTTAATGTAGCTGCGGTCAGGTTAATAATGCGGTCGCCAACCATCAACTCACCACGCATTGTTGACGTAGTACATATCAGTGCTCAACGCTCCAGACAATGTCGCCAGATGTTCATTCCGACAATGACGCGATGTGTTGAGCCGCCTTTGTGGCCACGTGCATCGATTCTGTGCTCTTCTATAGCAGGGCCAGCTGGACGCTATTAACAGAAACTCTCAAGGGAACCATTGACGCATCCCATCGTGCTTTGCTACGATATGCACTCAATATCAGAAACCCGGAATGAATAACTAATGCTGAACTTTATTACCAAAGCAATGTCACACCAGCATCAACAACACAAGCAGCGTCTACAACTGATTGGACACGCAATGAGGCATGGCACTCCACTCTCAATACTCCTGGACAAGAACACCCAACCTGCAGAAACGTATTGCAGAGGTGAAGCACTTATGCAAGACTGCCAACAGCAACTTTCTGATGACATGAGGATGGTTGGTATTGGATTGAAGGGCTTCATCAAGCCACTCAGAATGCCGACCAATGGAAAAGAACAATTATGTATGTAGCCACTGAGCAACGCCCGTGCGCTGCACACTCACGGACGTCAACATGATGATGACCCCCCAGGTAGCAGGTACCATTGATTAAATGAAACTGCTCTCAGCAGGTAAGGAATGCTTCAATCCAATTTACTGTGTCCAATCCGATTGGAGCTTGGAGGATGGTGGTGTGACACTTTGTCTAAGGCCTTCCTGATGTTGGCCTGCCTGTCTAAGGCCTGCCTGATGTTGGCGATGGAGGGGTAGAGCAAAGGACCCTTATTTGGTTGGAGGGTCTTGCAGGCCTTGAATTTCGTTCTGGAAGGGGCACAGCAATTTTCCTCAAGTAAGGGGCTCTTCTGTGAGAAAAAGGTAAATTTGCTGAAATCTGGAAAGATTAATCAGTTTGCCTGTGTTTGTGAAGACACTGAGCCCATTCATGTGTGTAGGTGATATGACATGTGTAAATAGATGTTGACTTTGGGGGGGGGGGATGTGGGGGATGTTGGCAATGTGGCTAGGTAGCACATGTTCCACAACCCAGTGTTGTTGACTCGAGTCGGTGACTTGGACTCGAGTCACCAATTTCATTGACTTGCGACTTGACTTGACTTGAGCAAAAATGACTTGTGACTTGACTTGACTCGAGCAAAAATATGACTTGCGACTTGACTTGACTTTAGAGCAAAGATGACTTGCGACTTGACTTGACTTGAGAAAAAATTACAATTCATACTGCTGTGCTGTGATCTTTGTTTATCACAACTGCACTGTGTGACTTCCTGGACAGGCACTGCATGCCACACACAACACAAGACTTAGACTTTGAGTGAACTTTAGACTCTCTCCATCCATAGAGCAAGGACCAGACTATGCTCCATCTCAGACTCACTCTGCTCAGCAGAGTCAGTGAGTCAGTCAGTCGAGTCTGTCCTCAGAGTCAGACAAAAGACAAAGTTCAAATCAACAAATTCATTATCAATCATCATCGATCATGCCAATCGTGCCATTTCTGTCACTGTAACTCACTGAAAATGTGGGTAAATTTGTTTTAAAATCACAATAAAACTGGAAAACAAAATTACGAGAAAAAATCATGAAATAACTCACCTAGGCCTATCTGGTTTGTGCACATCTTCCTCGTTTGATGAGATCGAGTAAAAACAGCTCAAAATAGCGCCCGCAGTTCATGAGTTGCATCCGTACTGCGCGCATTGTGTCTCTATGTCCCGGATGTAGACGACTCGATTACAAAACAATAGTTAACATTGTACTCAATAACATAAATCATAAGTATAATTTGAATAATTTGTTTTGTTCTTAAATAATAAAAAAATCTTAATTTATTCATACTATGATACTGTCTGTGAGCTGTAAAATACTTCTTATCAATATAATAATATTATATGAAATTAATTGCAACTTAGATTAGAGCTCACCCTTTTAGAATAATGGCCGCGCCAGCGGCTTCGCGCAAAGTTGCGAAAGCGCATAGTGGAGTAGTTTGCTGCTGGTCCTTCGCGCGAAATCATGATGCTAGTTGCTACACAATCGATCGACGAGCGAGGGCGCGCGCGCGCGAACCCAAGTTTTAGTGTCAGTTTTATAATAAAAATCTCGTCTGTTTAGACGATCGACTACGGACGGGACGGCGGACTTATCGATGGAGCAGTGGCGGGCGTTATCGTCGCGATGGACATGAGTTGACGGACGACACACACAAGACGCAAAAACGATTCATGATGTGATCCGGAAAGGAATGGTTAGGTACGGTTTTGTTTAACCAATTATCTAACTCATGGCTGCAAAATTGATGGTAAAACACAATTTAAACGTTAACTAGGCCTACGTGTAAACTTGTTAAAAACTTCTAGTTTTACTTTTACTTTTGAGGGTAGAGGCAGAATGAGAATGTGTTGACTCTTCTTCCGTATGTCATGTGTTGATTGATGTAGTTCAGTGGTTGTTTTGTATTGCACTGCATGTTTTCAGTACACTTGTTTTAATTTAAATTTTAATTAAACTCAAAGTAAAAATGAAATAATTTAAACTTGACATTTAAATTATAATGAAATTGAAAGTAGGTGTTGTAAATTTTACACAAAAACACCAGGAAAGTTGAATGAAAGTAGCCATATTTTAGTTTACTCAAAATAATAATATCGATGTGTGCTTGCAGTTGCATGCAAGACAATGGGACAGTGCCAGTGGATTTTGGCAAGAAAGATATTTGAAAAATACACTATATCTCACCTGTAGAAGGCCAACTACATGTACATGTACGTGTAACTACCTGTACTAATTTGTTATTACCTAACCCTACCAGTTTCCCCCCCCCCCCCCAACTCTGAAACTGATTAGTATGAATTGTTTTGACCCTCATTTGCCGCACACAGTTTTAGAGTTAATTTCTAATACGATAGAGCTATCTTTTCCATTTGTTTTAGGTGGTCAGATGGAATAGTTATCATGGATGATTTTAGTTAGTGGAAGGTATCAGATACAACCATGCCTAAGTCACCCTTTAAAAAGAAGCACGTGAAATTTGCCACTGATAGTAATGATGATGATGATTATTCAGCCATCGACAGATCATCCAAATATAAATCAAATGGAGAATCGACTGAGCCGAGTCTGCAGTCACAGAATCGGTTGCAAACATCAGAGATCCAACGTGGTAAGGCAGAGAACCGACATGACTTACACAGCAGGCCGCCCGGTTCTCAAACTGCTGAGATTGAAATAATTGTTGAGAATGAGGATGGTGTGATGCAACCACACTATCATCACAATCATCAAGATGGTACATCAGAACACTGTAGTGGATGCCATATGTTAGGTCAGACAACTAAACATCGGCAAATCAGTACAGATGATCTGTCAGATGACAATGATGAGGAAAGTTGTGGATACAGTCCTCAGCACGGTCCTCACATCATCTTAATGACCATCCTGTGTATTCCATTTGTGTTTGTGGTTGCATTAGTTGTGGCAGGGTATCTGGGTGTTTTGACATGGTACAACATCTTCCTCTATTACTACGACGACAGAGGATGGATTCATCGCATCGTCATTTGCCCTCTTCTCATCCTGTCGTTTCCTCCAGTCATCTTGTTGGCCGCACTCTGCATCGCCGTGTACTCCTCCTTCAATCAGATCTCTTGGTACATGACCTCCTGGAGGACATCAGTGACCGACTTGGAGAAAGGATTCTATGCATGGCTGTGCTTTCGAATTGGACTCCAAGAATGTGCTCCGTATGAGGTCATCACATTGGATGACGAGGAAGAAGATGGATTTGGGAGGACAGTGTCTCATGCTGTCAGTGCTATGTGATGTATTCAGGGCAAAAATGTCTTAACCCTTTCAACTTAATGACCGATATCCAATAAATGAAATATGAAATACAAAAATGGCCACAATTTTTTTCAAAAACCTTGTGGGACAAAAACAAATTAGATATAAATGTAGGAACATGTAAGCTTTATCGTGGTGTATAATGCCAACCGTTTATAAGAAGTGAAGTAGTCGTTTTAATAACCTGAGCTCATGATGCAAAATTCCCAAAAATTGGTGGAGTTTATATGGGTTAAAGCTGTTGAGCAGAATATGATACTAAGCAAATTTATCTGCTTCATATAGCCCATCTGATTCAGAACAAAAGAAATGTAGAATTATGATCATTGTTTTCGAGGGAAAGTACATACATCATTGGTTTTGTAAGAGTAAATTAATTCCATAATCGGAATTTTCTCTAGTCTTTGGTCATTACACCATCTAAAACCCTTGTTTTGTTTTCATGTTTTGGGGGAAAACAATGAAAAAGCGTTTATATTTTGTCAGGGATTTGAGTTCATGTTCATATTGGGGTTCTTTCGATTGTGGCAGTTTGAATAAAGAAACAGTGATTTGGGGGTCTTCAAATGCTTTTCCCCTGACTTTGAGGGTATTTTGGACTGAGATATTTCTGTGAAGGACTTATACTGGTATGAACTTTATAAGCTCAAGCTTTTGGAGTGAAATCAATCCAAACAACTTTCTTTTTGATAAATACCAAGATATTTTTTCCCCAATAAAACTGTCTGTTTGTAAAGAATTATGCAGGGAACCGGTACAGTTCAATGAACATTCCAACAGGATTTGGCTGTTTATAGGTGTAGGATTTGGCTGGTTACCAACCGGCTGTATTTAACTATTATCAAGTAAAACATTACCAACTTTACATGTTTAAAAAATTCTCTGGGGTCAACTAATGAAACTTTCAACTTGAAGTTGTTTGTTTGCAAATTTATGTAGAATTGTGAGAGAGCATGGAGGTACATGTACAGTTAAAACAAGTCCATTGTTTGTTTCAATGCATGTAATGTTGCAGGTTATTTATGCAGGCATCCATGCATGTATAACTTGTTAGAAATTTCAAGGCTGAGAAACCTAGGCAGAAGTGCTCTAAATGCTGACATTCCCATTTCTCAGTGAATACAATTAATTATTTACCTTGTAGGTATTCATTAGAGTATCATGACAAATGTCAAGTAGCCGCCCGCACTCCAATTGTTTGAAATTTAAGTATGGCTGACTTGTTAGTATTGCTACCTACATGTAAAGCATATTAATTAAAGTGTTACGTGTACTTTTCATTGTCATTCACCCAGAAACAGCAGATTTAAACAAACTATTCTTCAAAGTGAAAATAAAGTATAGTGTAAAAAGTAGAGTGGAAATGTTCAATATTATAAATTAACTTGTAGCTGGTGCCCTTTGTAAATTCTCAGAAGAAATGTTATTTCTCACAGAAGTGTCCTTTAGCGTGAAAATTACTGTGCCTCTTTGTGTAAACAAAGTGAGAGGCCTGAACTTTACGCAACTTTAATTTAAACTGAGAAACATGAAGAAATCATGTATCAAACTGTACATTACAACATGGATAAGATAAGATAAGATAAGATAAGAACTTTATTATCCCACACTGGGGAAATTAAAACTGGCCTTGATTTAAACAAAACAGACAAAACACTAAAAATTGTATAACAATGCACAGACATATACAAATATTAATTAAGAATATCAGGTATAAAAATATGTATCTAGCATGGATTAAAAATTATACACAGCAATATTTATATACAAGATATAATGTACACAGGAGAGGTCCTTCAAACCGACAATGCTATAACACAGCATACTTAAGAGCCATTGTAAAAACGGATTGCAGTAGGGACAAAGGAGTTATTATAGCGTTGTGTCCGAATTCTACGTTGCAACAGGCGATCTTCCCGCTGACGACTTAATAAAAACTTAGGGTACATGGGATGGGTCAGACAGGATCATGTTCACTTTAGTACATACTTGGTCATGGTAAAGTGCCTCTGGGCTTTGTAGTTCGGCTCTGGTTATTTTTCTAGCTTGCTTAACTACTCTTAAGAAAGATCGTTTATCCTGGGATAGCATATTACCATAAACACAAATAAGGCTAAAAGATAAAACACTTTGTAGAATAGTGCGGTAAAACAATTCTAAAATGGTGTTATCTACGCCAAAAGAGTTAAGCTTTCTAAGAAAATACAAACGTTGACGTAGTTTACTGGTTGTACAACTTGTGTTTTTATCAAACTTCAATTTATCGTCTATAACAGTTCCAAGGTACTTATACTCCGATACTCTTTCAACTGGCCGTCCATTTATAGTAAGCGCTGGTATGGGCGTGCCCTTCTTTCTGAAGTCAATAACCAGTTCCTTTGTTTTATTCACATTAATCTCAAGGTAATTTTCTGTACACCAGTTAACAAAATGATTAATTTCGCTGTTGTAGCGTTGCAATGAGTCCTCTGTGGAAGACATACGACCAACAATTGAGGTATCATCGGCATATTTGATGATCAAGTTATCAGTTTCTATTGCCCTACAGTCGTTGGTATAAATTGTATACAAAACCGGGGACAGGACACAACCTTGCGGGGCACCTGTATTTATACAGAGAAATGGTGAAATAGTGGAGTTTAGCTTAACCTGTTGTGTCCGGTTTGTAAGAAAACTTTGAATCCATAAAACAATATTAGAATCAACATTAAGATCAAGGAGCTTTTTAATCATGAGGTGAGGCTGAATTGTATTGAACGCACTGGAAAAATCGACAAAGAGGGCTCTAACATAAGTACCACCCTTTTCTAAATGTTCGTAAGCAGCATTTAATAGAGTAAGCACTGCGTCTTCTACACTTCTTTTGGGACGATATGCAAATTGCATCTGGTCTAAAGATTTGTTAACTGTTGGAATGAGCCTATTCATGACTACCCTTTCTAAACATTTCATTGGCACAGATGTTAAAGCCACTGGTCGAAGATCGTTCATCTCTCTGGCGTGGAGTCGCTTAGGAATAGGAACAATGGTTGAACATTTCCACAGTGCTGGGACTTTCCCGGTACTGATAGAGGCCTGGAAAAGCTTATGAAAAGGGAAAGCTAACTGATTAGCACATAGTTTTAAAACTTTACAACTCACGCCATCCGGTCCCTTTGCTTTGTGAGAATTTACTTTGCCAAACAATTTCCGTACTTCCCCAAGTGAAATATTAACATCGTTTGTCGGAAAAGACCGAGCCAAATCAGCCACCTGTGTCTGTTCACTGCTGAAGTCAGTTTGATCAAACCTACAATAGAACGCATTAAGATCATTAGCATACACAGATTCATTATCAACATTAACACGTTTGGGCTTTGGCTTGTAACCTGTCATAGTTTGTAATCCTTGCCAAGCCCGCTTGGTATCGTTAGTTTTAAACATATCTTCAACCTTAACCTTATACAATTTTTTACATTCCCGTATTTTACGTTTGAGTTTCTTTTGTACCAACTTACGATCCTCTTTAGTACCTGAATGGAATACTCTCTTTTTTTCATTCAACAGTAATTTCAGTTCTTTTGTTACCCAAGGTTTATTGTTAGCAAACAGTTTAACAGTCTTAGATTGAATGATAGAGTCCTCACAGAAACAGATGTAAGCAGAGACCACTTCCACAGCATTGTCCAAGTCAGTGGCAGTGTTTATGAGTTCATTCCAGTCGGTGGTGGCGAAACAATGGCGAAGTTCCGAAGTAGCTTCTGCGGTCCATGATTTGATGTTCAGCTTTTGAACAGGTACGGTGCGCACTCTGGGTTGATACAAAGGGGTCAGCTGGATCATATTGTGGTCTGAAAGGCCAAGTGCCGCCAATCCTTTAGCTCGGTAAGCACCTTCGATGTTCCCATAGCAGAGATCGAGACAAGCTTCGTGCCGGGTTGGACAATTTACATATTGATGATAGTTGGGAAGACAAGATCTCAAACGGCATGAATTGAAGTCCCCAAGAATGAAGTTGGCAGCTTCTGGTGATTGTGTCTCTGCTTTGTTGACGTAATCATGTATTGTATCAGATGCTATAGTTACGTCAGCAGTAGGCGGAATGTATACAACAAATAGCCGAATTTGGTGTATTTCTCGAGGTAAATAGTAGGGTCGTAGAGAAATTGCCAAAAGCTCAATGTCTTTGGTGCAAAGTTTATCCTTAACAGTTATATGCGATGGATGGCAATATTTTTCGTTTATGAAAGCACATACACCACCTCCCTTGGTTTTTCCAGAGTTTGACGATCGGTCGCTCCGTATTAGTGTGAAACCCTCAATGTCAATTAAAGAATCTGGATCATTTTGCGTAAGCCATGTTTCCGTTAGACAAATTAGGCTTGAGTTCCTATATTCAGAAAGGTATTGCGTACAAGCCCTCAGTTCATCTGTCTTATTTCTGATACTTTGTACATTACCCTGAATTATGGCTGGTAAGGGAGTTCTGCACTTAGCTCTTTTGAGTCGTTGTCTGGCGCCACCTTTTCTTCCTCGTTTACGGGTTCTGGGTTGGTTTGCACAGACTTCAGGGATGACATAGTCGGGCTCTGAACAGAAAGCACGTCGGCTCATAAGAAAGTCACGGCTGTATGTTAGCAATGGCGGTGGTTCACCTTCAGTGTTCCCGGGGTGGGTCATACCCAAAACTTGGCTAGCACACCAAGATACAGCCAGGAAAACGACGAAAACTGCAACCATTCTTGAATAACACTCGTCAGACATTATTATACGGTAAAATGAAGACAACACATAAAGAGAAACTGATAAATAAGACAGAAAACACGGAGACAAATCATCGGCCGTGTCGCCACTGTTTGTTGGATAAGATTGCACTTGTGTGTACTTGTAGGGGTCATTCATTCTATAAGGAATGTGCTATGTGCATTTTCTCTGATGTACTATCTATTGTCACTTTGATTTGGGTGTGTCCATCCCCCCAAAAAAAATTATATATATATATATATACCTAAATAAAATGAATAAATACAAGTAACACCTTAAAATACAAAAAATAACAAATAAAGCTATAACAACAATGAAACTAGTTGTACTGGTTTGCCAAACTATATGTAATTAATACAATGTACCTTACCTTGATATTTTATGCATTGATATGTATAAAGTTTTAAATTATGCATTAAGACCTAATCTACTACATGTAAAATGTCTGTTCTCTAATACAAACTTAAATGCCTGAAAATTATTTGGTGCAATAACTGATGTGGATTCATTTAGTGCATTATGTGTACTGTCATGTAGATGTGCATAATTAATTAATTATACTTTTAAAAACTGAATACTTGTACACCTATATTTTTTTGTTATGTTATAGTGGTGTAGTAATAGTTATCACACAAATGTGTGTGGAATAGGGAAAAATATAGCACCTTTGCATCCAATGAGACCAAAGGCCAAGTATGATTATGGGGATGCAGATGCGCTGTTTTACCATAGGCCTATTCCATAAGTGCACGTGTGATAACAAATTTATCTTAAATCAAGCCTTTGATGCGTAGCTTTAAATAGCACGTTATAGAACAGGGTTTGATATAGGTCCGTATACTGTTGGCTTATATCACACTTTTGTTATGGATCAACCAATCAAAATCAAGGATTCAAATTTGCTTGAAGATAATTGGTCATACTGTTAAAGGCGATCACTGAACACTGTTTAAAGTAGGAACATACATAGTTGACAACAGCATACCAATTGCTGTTAAAAACCTTTTAGATCAAAAAGTAAGCGCTGACACAGTGACAGGGAAATTCATCTTTATAACAGTATAGCTTATTATGTAATGCTGCTGTTGGCTTTTGCTAAATGTACTTTCAGGGCTCGAATTTGGGGAGAAAATCCACAAGACTATAGGGCTTGTAGCTCAAAATCTTTACTGGACCAGACATTTTTTTACAAGACCTGATTCAAAATGTGAAAAGAAAAAAACTTGCTGCCACAGTTTAACATGCATTTGACTGCTTTTATATGAACCCGAACTGAGACAAGTAAGAGAAGAGTATACTTGATTACTCATAGAATTGAAAGATAATTTATTAGACCCAAAGTCAACACTTGAACATAATGTGTTTCTGTTATTCAATTGAAAAACACAAGACCATCGGACTTGTTAGTTCATAAGTTTACTGGCCCAACACCAAAATTACTGGCCTTGGGCCTGTGGTCCAGTGTAAAATTCGAGCCCTGACTTTGTGATGCTTTTTCAGATAAATGTCTACTAAATGTAGCAAAATTTTAATGGAATTCACCTCTTTACTAGTTGCAGTAGGAGAGGACTATTTCTGTTCAATATACAATACAGGGACCATTTTAATGCGTGCCTACATGTATTCAAGTTACTCTTACACAATTGTGGCCTTGTTGTTTAAAATGCAAAACAGTGGAATGTAATCATCTACTCTAATGATGTGGTTTTGTTTGTGAATAGACCTTATGCATATGACGTCATTTGAGTAGGGCGCCCTCACCTAGAGGTCAAAAGGAAGATGCTCATTGGCCAGTCTTGTGCGCCACGCGTACAAATCAGCGCGTTTCCATTGTTTCATCATCAGTTTACCTCTAAGATGGCGGCTTGGTGACGTCAATGCATAAAGTCTATATAGTCTCATGTCGTCACATGCTTTTCTTTTTTCAGCTGCAGAAACTTTGCCATTCAAACTTAAATATGCTTACAATGTTTGTTATTGTTTTATCCATTTGAATGCATTGTTGTCATGTATGGTTTACAGTAAACTGCAGTGTGGTTGGTGACACAATTTTATGCCTTTAAGATATTTTAACAGAGTATAATATTATAAATAGTGTATACTGGTCATATGTAACATGAAAACAATAAAAAATCTGAATTTGACACATGATGTAGTTTGCATTTCTACATTATTGTCTGAGGACACAAACAACCACAACAGTACACATTGATTTAGCTTATTAGTATCAGCTTCAGATGCTGTATTTACTCAACCATGTCACACCACATTGGTTAATTACCGAATCCCCAGGTGGCACCACATCCAGGCTGGGAGTGTCAACTGAATGAGATGTATTGTATCCGCAAGTGATAAAATAAATTTAAATCAAGTATACAAAATTATTGTTATAATTATAATCCACAATTTTACATGACAAAAAAAGTATGTTCCCAAACTCTCATTGTTAAAATTGCCAACCTATTCAATCTGCCAGCACAAGGGCATGACAGGATAGAGTTTCCATGTATTACCCATGGTGCATAACATTTTGCTTTTAAATTTATGTACCAATGTGTATTTCTGTACTTGCGCAAACAATCATGAACAGCGTTGTTGAATGTATTCCTAATGAATTGTTAATGCTTCAATAGCACTTCAGACCAAAAAAATACACATAATACTGTTTTGCCTGAACTTGCAGCTGTTGTGCAGTATCAAGATTGACCTGTAAATTATCCTTTGATCAAAACAGAATGAAGCCGTTTTACTTCACTCTGCTCCTGGCACATAATATTATGAAATTTGAGACACTTCTGAGACTCTCTTAGAATGGAGATTTCAGGTTTTTTTTTTTTTACGAATACATCAAAATATGCTCAGTTTAATCTGAAAAGGGTAAATTATGAAATTTTGCCTGCATTTTGATGATAATTTTGTTAAGGCACTCTGTGTGTGAGGGTGTGTGTGTATGTATAATGTGAAATAAAGACCATGGTTATTGACATACAAGTTCATACACCTGGGGATGAAGACAACTTTAGTCTGCTTTGCTGTAGGTCCCATAAGGCCTCACCCTTAGAGAACATTAGCTACAGCTTGTGAAAAACCATTACACACAACAAATCTTCTTCATTCCCCACAATTTCCCTGAGGGTAAAGAGAACCAGATCAACCGTGTTGTCTTCCACTCTCCTGCTGACACTTGCCTGCCATGGTGAAGCTTAGAAATCGATGTAAATACTACCACCATTGGGGTTTATGGCAACTTGAAAATAGAGCACAGATTTAAAGGGTCCAAACGCTAGTCTTTAATAGGTCATAACCAAGAGAAGGTATGGTTAGGAAATGTCCTCCAGGCCTAGTCCATATGAGAAAATGTGACACTAACCATTTGTTTTATAAATTGATAAAAATAATAATTAACATGTTTTTCTTACCACCATTATCAAAGCAACAATGTTGGGCAAAATGTAATAGTGCAGTGTTATGTACAATACTGGAGTTTACGAGTGTGAAAATTGGTGCTTTGGTCAGAATAAATTTAGCAAGAATACCAACTAGTGCAGTTTTCTCATGGGTTGCAGTCACTTCATGCATTGACAAATCAGAAATAGGTGTTTTTGTGTGTGCAATATTCATTGTAAACTGACCAAGTTAAAAGTCATATTATAGGTTTTCCCGGCCAATTTCAGCAAAAATGCATTCAAATTCACGCATTATCCCCTAATCCTCTCAAACTAGGGTTTCTTTTTAGCTATTTATGCATTCAATTTCGTTTTCGTGCACACATGATTCGTTTCAGTCATTCTATTTCATTTATAGGCATTCAAGAATACGCTTTGACCATTGTTAAGTTGAATTTCTACTACCAACTTACAATTGATGCATTCAAATTAAGACTCATTGAAGCGAACATGATTTTGTTGCTAGTTTGTGTTTTCTTTTTCGTTTATGGGCAACGAATTTCAACTTCTTTGCATTCAAATTAGACATGAGTTATGGCTTTACGAATAAGCTGGAAACTGTATTATTATTATTTATTCAGCCGATACAAAACAATACAGAAATACTTCCAGATGGGCTTCGGAGAAACAAAAGCAAAGTAATTACTGTGGTCCGTGGACCTGCTGCCCCACATCTGGTTGTAAACAAGTAGAGTAAAAAATATATAACAATTTATGTGAAAAATAAAAGATAATAAATTAACTATAAATAAACACATGTACATGTACATCAAAGGTTAACATTTTAAACAAAACATTAAAAGCATGAATTATGTTAGAGTAAAACCAGTTTTTAAGATTGAAAAAAGGAAAACTGAAGAACATTTTGATATGAAATTACAATGCACACAAGGCATCTCAGTAAAGAATGTGAAAGCATTGATGAAACCTACGAGAAATGGGCATTATAGCATTTAATATGAATCAAGGTATTAAATAATATATAATTGAATCACTTAATAGGTAAATAAGCGAAGGAAATTAGCAAGTATGTAAAAAAAAAATATATATATATATATAAAATAAAATAAAATAAAAAAATAAAAAAATAAAAAAATAAAATATATATATGACTAGTATATAGATAAAAAACAAATAAATAAATAAATAATACTGTACGTGTTGAAATATAGAATAAGTTAATGAAATAAATAATTAATAAATTAATTATAGAATTGCACATCTTTATAAGGATATAACAAAGAGACAAGTTAAGAAATATTAACTTTAGCTACACTATCTTCATGCTTCAGAGCTTTTAAAAATGATGGCAGAGAAGTTAAAATGGCACTATTGCGAAATTCGACTGGCAGAGCTGACCAGAGCCTGGGAAATTTGTGGATCGCACTCAGATGCAAGGATTGGGTTCTGACAAATAAATGTTTAAATGTTAAAGCGCTATCATATCTATGGTTAACATTGATGTTCCTATTAACAGATTCACATTTAATTGTATTAAAAAGACACTTAACAACAAAGGAGATCATCAAACAATTGCGGCGACTTGATAAAGAAGACCATTTTAGAGTACAAAGTCTGTCGGTGTAAGACATTTCTCCATACCGTTGACCTAAAATAAATCGAGTTACACGTCTTTGGATATGCTCGAGAGACTCTGAGTCTGAGTGTGGGGAAACCAAGCAGGAATCCCATACTCCAAGAACTAGACTCTTGTACAAACATAGTTTAGCACTAACAGATGAATTATATGCAACAGTCCTTATTAATCCTAGCATTCTATTTGCACGAGAAATAACATCCTTAACATGATCATTCCAAGTTAACTGGGAATTTAAGGTTAAACCAAGGTACTTAAATGAACTAGTAATGGATAATTGAGAGTGACCTAACATGTAAATGGGCAGCTGCAAGTTCCGTTTTCTAGTAACATGCATAACTTTAGATTTAATAGCATTACAGGCACATAAGTTGTCCTTTGTAAGAGGTGTTACATTTCATTTACATCATGTTTTTTTTCTTAATTGAAATAGTTGTTCCTTTTGCTTTGTTACCCTTAAAGTTAAAGCCTGTACCTGAAAACTTTGAAATGCAACACTAATTCTTTTGCTTTAGCCTAGAGATTTTGTTGCCCTGGTTTTTGTGTTGTTGTCTTTGTTCTGCTTATGTCCGGACCATGTCAGAAGTTTACAAATGTTTTTAAGGAAACAAAAGCTTAAAATTAAAAAATTTAAAAATAAATTAATCTTGTTGTTTTCCTGTGGATTTTTTTCACAGGTCCTTTTCTTTGTTTGTATACATTTCTTCTATTCGTTTGTTTATATCTGAAGTTGGTTTATTTAACCTTCAATGATCTGACGTGCCAGACATCTTGGCATGTAAGTTTGGCTATGATCGTACCATCTCATGCATTTTTCATTAATTATTTGTCCAATATTTTGCTGAGCCACTTGTAGCAGTAGATCACCCCTCCACTGCTGTAGATAACGCAAAACTAGTGTAGAATATCTGCCTTTATATAGACAGCTACGAATCAGAAAGCACATAAAGGCAAAGTATACCTTTGGTTTTTGATTGTTTTAATATAAATGTAGGTATATACAATAAAACTAACCTGTGACAATTTCACTTCAAAAGGTGGTTGCGTTTTTGAGATATCACCGAAAAACCGGAGCGAATATTTCCACGCAGGAAGAATATTCCCTATAGGAATACACAATCTGAGAAGCGTTACGGCCATAACGCTTCTCAGATTCAAATTTTGGGGGATAAAAAGTGATATATTTTTCCATAACCGCAGTACATCGAAGTGAAAAGTTTCTCAAAATGCATTATACTATCCAAAGCTGCTGTACTTCTTATCAAGTAAGTTTTTATTGCCATTAATTTTCAGAGTCATTACCAAACGTATACCTTCCCTTTAAATTTGATTGCAAACATTTGGAAAATGTTTGCTCACATTAATGAAATTGAATGGTTGACCAGCTCTTCCTGCTGGCTTTTACGAAATTGAATGAGTCTTGCGGGCTAATAAAATTGAATGATCTTATTTGACCAGTGAATGCAAGACTGGTGAAATTGAATTACTCCTTTTGACTGTTGAAAGCTGATTCAACGGAGCATTCGTTTTCAAACGAAATTGAATGAGCCAGGAGTTAAAACAAATGGATTTTTGTTGAAATTGGCCAGGAAAACCTTATATAAAAAAATGGCATTGGAAAGTTGGAAATTAGTTTACTCTAAGAAAACATCAAATCAATTTAGAATGAAAGATTGAAAAGATCTCAAGTGGAAAATCGTTTTATAAAAAACGTAAGGCTGTTTGTGACTCTTCCAAATTGCAGTTTAATTTCAGACAAATATTTATGCTTAGCAGATGAGTTTACTAAGCAGTATTTTCTGCTAACAAGTTTGTTAAAATTGAGCCCCAGATTATTCTAATGAGCAAAGAACTTCATGAATCGACCATCTTGTGTTATTTTCTCTCATTGTAAATCAATGCAGCCACACTGAGGCTAGAGGGGCAAATAGACCGACTCCTTTTGGTATCAGGAAAACCAGTATTCATTAATGTCTTTGCACACAGGGATCCTGACAGCATGGTAAAGCAAAAGATATTATAAAAACATTAGTAAACGACAGTCTCAGCGGCATAACCACTCATTTTCATGGGGGGCGTGGGCAACTTGCCAAGCAGGGGCAAAGACAAGGCCTATTTTTGTTTGTTCTTTAGTTAATTTTTATGTTTTGTCTTCATTCATTTATGCATTTTTTCTATCTCTGTGGGGGTCGGGGGAGATACTTCCCCCTTGTTTATGCCTCTGGTAGGTCTACAATAGTAGTGGGAGGACATGCACTAATGTCATTAATTATGACATCTCTTATACATATGTCAAGGGCATACATCAAGATGGTCTTGTGGGTGTTAAGAACTGAAGGAGATAGGCCTATAGAAGGAAATTTACGTTCCTCTTTTTGGCTGTAGGTGGAATGAAGGTAAAGAGTCTGATCCATCTTTTGCAATGGCCCAAGATCACATTAAATACTTGTTTTATTCTCACTGGTGGAAAGAGGGATTCTCACAGAAATGAATGCCAGCTATTAAGCTAGGAAATGAGCCAAAATAAATAATATGTGTAAGAAAGCATGTGTGTATGAAGTAGCTACTTAAAAGATGGTGAGTGTGCATGCGTAGGAAAGTCAGCAGACGGAAATAATCATCTGACACCTGAGTGGAAAAAACACCTGGTGTGTGAGGTCCATCAAATTGAATGTACTACAAAGATCTGAAGTGATTCCTTAAATAAACTTACTTTCTATAAACCAAATGCTTCTAATGTTGACTTCGATCACATGCAGTTGCAGGATCTCTAAAGATTTTTATTTGAAACATTCAAAAGACCACAGTGCATTCATTTTATTAAAACATATTAAAGGCATTGTTCATCATTTGCTTTTTGAAGAGCAAATTATAATTGAAATTTCATATCCGCAATGATCAGAGAGGTGTAAATAAAAAATGTGTAATAATTATTAAAATAAATCAAAATCCCCAAATAAATGTTTTCCTCGCAAAATGAATGTTTCTTTGAGCCAAAGATTACTCTGGTAGACCACTCTTGATCAATAAACTTCATTTACCAGGTGCTCTAAAATATGAAAAAGCAATTTTATGAAATCTATGGCCAACTGCACAAACGAACCTATAGTACTAAGGCAACATGGTTTTTGGGTTGTTGGTCTTTTTTGAGAGAGAGATTTGGTGCCTTTGCTAACCTCATATCATGTAAGATTAAGGTCAAAATTCCTGATGAATTTTTTCCATTTAACCCTTAAAGGTATTAAACAGGATTGGTAGAGCCGACAAAACAGTCGCAAACAAAGTTCATGTTTTGTGTGATCAACCATATACATGAAATAACAAACCTGTGAAAATTTCAGCTCAATTGGTCATCGAGGTCACGAGAAAATAGTGAAAAAAGACCTGATGTGTTTTCTGTTTTTCAAACATCAAGTTTATTATCACACGTGATAAAAACTATTGTTTTACTCATTTCTCAAAAATGATAGCATTTTAGGCAGAAATATTTTAAGGAACCCTTTCTACCATTACTTACTTTAAATCATGTAAGTTATGTGTGAATCTGTGAACATTTGTGTTTTTCGATCTTACCAATAGTGTACAGGGCCTTTAAACTTCACATCTCTGTTGGACTATCCCATCAATAAGAACAACTATGAATGCATTAGTTTGAAAATCCAGAGTTGGGAAAAAATTTCTCTGAAAAACCTCCCTATAATATAAGATTTTAAATGGGACAATTCAGAGTTAAAAAAATATTGATTTTTATGTAAAATACTTGGAAATTGCATACAATCTGCATTTACCATTCTGCGTAGATTTGACACAGATATTCCACTTGGCATGTTTCTCAGTAATTATGGATTTGTTTCTTCTTAGTACCCACTATCAGTTAGCAATTCCTGATGAAAAGAAAACAGCAGTCTGACTGAATCCAGAAGTCTATTGGCAGGCAATGAATGCTGCACTTCATTAGACATGTGTCACATGCAATCTTATCTGCAAGGAAAACACGATCCTTCTCAGTTTGCACCTAGTCCATGACCCTCAACACATTTTAATCAAGCCATGAACTGACCATGTCGCCAATAGGATGGAGGCAGGTTGGATGAGGGAGGATGCACTTCAGTCACGTCTGAGGAGAATACCTCCATTGTTATTCAATAGCAAAGACTCTCCTAAAATGAGAGCCTGGGTGCATAAAACTTGTAAACACATCAGAATTGCATAGTACCGAAAAATATTGTTCACAGACACAGGTTACCAGCCAAATTTATGTGTATTACCTTGGCTGGTTCCCTGCTGACCTTTGCTTAACGTATAAATTTGTTAAGCAACTTTTATGAAGTTGTCTTATTTTTATAATGAAGCTGTTTTTAATAAGAAGTTGTCTTTCTCGTCTCACTGGTAACTCTACACTATTAGAAAAAAGGAGGAAGACAGACCTATCATTACAAACATTCAGGTGGAAATGAATGAAGCAACAAGAAAATCCATTGTGAAAGTAACACCTTGCTGTAGAAACTTCTGATTAAGTTGATTATTCTGCCATAGAATGGCTTATCCTGTTTGTAAGTGTGACGTAATTCTCTGTAAGCCACGCCCACTTCACACAAACTGGCTCCACTCTCAACTGATTACCAGAAGCCAATGGGAATTGCAATTGGGTCTAGTATTTGTATGCGGATTTAAGTAAGAAAAGTTTAATAATTAATTAGACTTGGCTTTTACATACATTCTTCAAAGACTCGAGGTGTTTCCAGAATTATAGGTTTCTGTCATCAGAAATGCCTTTGAATGAAGTAGTGCAGGAGATGCAGTGGCCAAGACTTACCAACTGTTTTATTGAATAAGGGCGTGGAGGGTACATTCTTGAATCATAAGTCCACTTGGTTTATTAGACAACATTCTCTTTCCTTATAGAAGTTCCCTTGTAGAAGTTTTAGGCGAGTATCATCCAAGTTCTGTGTCACATGAAGTTAAATTAATTAATTATCCAAAGCATTCTTACATTTAGTTTTATCTGTAATTTGGAAATCTGTCAAAATAAAATGTACATAAACCAAAAGATTGCTCAGCGCACAATTCGCAAAGACCTTTCTTCAATTAGTTCACTCCAATCCTATGATAAACAGGTTCTGTTAAGCATTCAGTGTGTGTCCTCCCAACACCCTCTGGCAGATTGTATGAAAATGAACAATCTTGAGAGTTGGGTAAAAGTCCTTTTGTGTGGAGAAAAAGCCAATAGAATATCAATCTGAAGGTTTGGTCACAAAGGTCAAGTCTTTCATCTCTGTGATGGCAATTTTAAAGAAAGTCTCAAGGTGCAGAGAGACAATGACAAATCCTGAAATCAGGAAAAATCCTGATAAATCACATGCCTGACAATTGTTGTTTGTCCATCTCCATGTCCCATCCATTGTGGCTCCAGCCGATCATTGGTTCAAATGCCATTCATGATATGTTTCGGCTACTGTACAAAGAGAGGGGGTTACCTGGTTTTGTCTCCCTTTGCTCCCTTGAGCATCTCTGGTTATTTCTTATTCTCAGTACTCCTCGTCACCTTTAACCTTTAATGTTATATTCGGAACAGTCGGTCTATGTTGTTTTATATGTGGTTATTGGGCATTTTTCAAATTGTATGCTGTATGCTGTGTACTTATTTCTATATTTCAAAAAGTGCGGACAACAAATGCAATATATCAAAATATCTATCTATCTACCAAAAAGGGGGATGTCAAGATAATAAAGTATTCTTACAGATTGTTCTTATCCTCGTGTCAATAGACAAAAAGAGAAAAAATTAGTAAATACAAAAATGATATTAACATTTGCATAGTACCATTATAACATC
Organism: Leptasterias polaris; assembly: GCA_037783415.1. NCBI lineage: Eukaryota > Metazoa > Echinodermata > Asteroidea > Forcipulatida > Asteriidae > Leptasterias > Leptasterias polaris. The sequence goes on from JAZGTN010000164.1 coordinate 755,929, forward strand.
TATAAAAGAACACTACATTCAACCAATTTTGAATAGCAACAACTGATGAATACCACTTTATTCCTTCAACTCCTTAATACGCTTAAAATACAATGTAAATATCCTATTTACAAGATTGTCAAACAATGCAAATATTGCCAGTGTAGATTCAAACAAAACTCAACAAAAAACAACTCTTTTTCTGCATTTCAGTTAAAGTCGATGGGAGTAAAAACAAGAGTACAAATAAAACAAAGAAAATGGGTCCTTAAAAATAAAAATCATCACCTAAGTACAAAGATGTTATAAATACACTTTTGAAAAGGAATACTAACGCACGCATATTAATACACACAGATCTATATTCATATATCATACAGTGGTTTTGAACCAGACAAGTTTTAAAACACATTTGCTATTCCTAGATGAACACATACTATATCCAAAGTTATATTTCATTATTAATTTGGTTTGAAAAGCAGCCAAATAAAATATAAGATAGACAAAAACGTAATGCACCTTTTCCTTCAAGGGGCAGTTGTCAAAATAAAACCTATCAAGGACAAACTTCAGAACATTGGCATCTTTTTATTAAATGCAAATGTTATCCCGTCTGCTCTGGATCTTCACTGTCATAGTGATCTCAAACGTTAAATTACATTTTGCTTCCCTAACAATTCATAAGAATATTAATCCTAAGATGATTAATTCTGAGGTTCTTATCCTAAGATTCTTAATCCTAAGATTCTTAATCCTAAGATTCATAATTCCAAGATTCTTAATTCCAAGATTCTTAATTCCAAGATTCTTAATTCCAAGATTCTTAATTCCAAGATTCTTAATTCTAAGATTCTTAATTCCAAGATTCTTAATTCCAAGATTCTTAATCCCAAGATTCTTAATCCCAAGATTCTTAATCCCAAGATTCTTAATCCCAAGATTCTTAATCCTAAGATTCTTAATCCCAAGATTCTTAATCCTAAGATTCATAATTCCAAGATTCTTAATCCTAAGATTCTTAATCCAAAGATTCTTAATCCTAAGATTCTTAATTCCAAGATTCTTAATCCTAAGATTCTTAATCCTAAGTTTGTGCTTTAAAATATTGAGCCAAGCTCCTACACATTTTCTTCGAAATAATATTTGTTGCGAACTTATTATATTAAATGCCTAGCGGGTTCATTCTCCTTCTATAAAAATAACTTGCAAGGTTGAAAATACATGTACAAGGCCAACTACTACTAAGTACTATTTTTGCATTACACTAGAGGGCTTCAAGAAATTGATAAGCAATTTGCACCAGCTGATTTTTCAAGAAATCTACCCTTGGCATAAGGCTCTTTACAAGAGTTGCACAAATCATAGCACATGCAATCTATTACTATCCCTCAAAGTGTTTAGAAATGAATATTATTATTCATGGCAGATTGAAAGCTTTGGGTAGGATCACAGAGAGAGTGTGGTCCTTTCTCTATAGTAGGCCATATGATCCAGATTAGAAACTTGTGCATCAAGGTAAACCTCAAGCTGCTAACAGTTTATATGATTGTTAAAGTGTGCAATATTGTTTCCTTCACAGGTTACAGCAATGGATGTGGGATCCCCCCAAAATAATGTTCAAATAATGTATGAAACTTACACAGTCTATGAAAATACTTCAACCAATAAACCTGCACTCTAAGTCTATGGTGTATATCGATGAATAACATTGTCTCTTCTTGAACCACGAAACTCCATGCATGCTGTACTGAGAATATAATCAATAACATGAAATTTACACAACTCTTAGATTTTATTCTGAGTGAGAGATTGAAATCAATTTAGCACCTTTTTTTTCCCTATTCCATATCATCATTATAGGTGGGAGATTATGGATGGATTCATGGATGGTTAACTACAGGTGGCGAGGGATGACGTTGTAATAAATACAAGAAATATAGCCAAACCAGCCATGCATGGCATTGGGCAAGGCATTCTAGTCTTCTTACATGTACATACATGTAACTAAGGTTTGTAAGCAAAACATGCTGAAGGATTCTGATGGAATCAGGATTAGGGGTTAACGTTAAATGAAGCCACAATGGTTGATTACTCTACCAGTGATAACCATCTTGATCTAAAATGCTTTCTCATGATCCTTCTGCCCAATCAACAGTGAGGGAGTCCACTTAACTACTTCCATACATTGTCCTTCCCCAATATCACCAACTCACTGTGAAGGTTTTAAATCCTTTAAAATAACAGAGCAATGTGCAAGTTGTTTTCACCACTTCTTCCAGACAAGATCTAAACATTGTGCAGCACTGAGTGCATAATCCACATCAGTTTAATAGAAGACTGCATAAATGTTTAGTTCAACCAATTATATTTAATATCACAAATCTCAGGTCATCAATAACAAGAAACAAGACTGCTATAATCCATAACAGAAAACTATTGTGACGATGTCTGAAAACTACTCTGATGACGCTAATCCTATTCTAATCAATCTTGTATTGGACCTTCTGTCAAAAAACCCACAATTCAATTTAGCACTAGTTGGTTTGTTATCACTTCATTTCCCTACTCTAGAATAGAACTTGGATATTTAAAGAATTTCCCATTTCCCCTTGAACCTCATGCCAGCAGCGTGACTTCCTGAATGTTAAAATCATCAGAATGATAATATAAGCCCAAGGCTTGGGATGCACTCGGCTGCAGATTAGTCACGACTGGCCAGGATGACATCAAGTGGCTGTGTGTGAAATTAATGCATTACCGGGGCATTATGCAGTTCACTCAAGACAATGTGAAATTAACCAAGGGCAATCTCAGATTTACTCAGGACAATATCTGTTTTGAAATTTATCCAGGGCAATATCCAAATCAGCTAGGGCAATATCAAATTAAGGTCATTATTCAACTTGGACAATCCCAAAACTATCAACAGGCAAATTAAACCTGCAAGGTCAATGTAAATAATAAAAAGAGAAATCTAAAATCTTAGCCAGGCTGATAGTGACTTCACTGTGGGCAATAATATATGCTGAACTTCACAAGATCATGCAACAAATATAATGTGTGTGTTACCATGCAGAAAAAGATACTGTCCAAATGTACATGTGCATTATCTTTATACTGGATGTCTCAATACAGATGAAAAGTTAACAACAAATTCCAACTCGACTTGCTAAAGTGTGTTTTGGCGGCAAACAGAAATTAAGTTGTAGCTCCATACTAAGTGTATAGGACCACCAACTGAAAAATTGTTTTGTTTACAGTCAACTCCAGCTCATCCCAATTTCATTTGACTGCTTATCTTCCAGTACTATTGATCACCATTTACTCTGTTCATACGGTTAGCACCGATACTTGTTGCAAGCAATGAATCGTTTGTTACCAAAGTATAAATGCATGAAATTGTGTTATGTTGTAGGAAACGAGAAGCGTGAAACGCTGTCGAAGGAAGCAGCTACAAACTGCTGCTTCGACGTTCATCTGTTGAAGCTGCCATCGTGACTGTCACTCCCGGATAGGCCATGCAAGTCACAGCCCCAAGTGCCACTAACTATCCAAGCTAATCAGTGTCCCCTGTTTCATAATACCATCGCCTTTCGAGACAGATAGAGGCCTACTATGAAATTATACATGTATTGTAACTCATTAAGATTTCTCAATAAAGCAGTGTCATTAATTTGGTATTGTTTACAACAACACTACTGGCCTATCAAATAACAGAAGCATATTTGTAATATAAATACAAAAATAAAATGGCTGCAGTTTTAGAAAAATCAAATCTAACACTCACAGCAATAATTGTCTACATATGTTTTGTTTCAAAAGTGCTTGCATACTGAGGAATTTTTCTTGAGAGACATTTTGACAAAAAATATATATAATTGGCACGGTTCCTGTCAATATATTGTTACTAATGGAAGACAGTTTTTAACATCCATTTGATAACAGGATGACATCCTCCAAAAATGAAGAGAGACAGTTGCTATGGGAGACATTAGAGGTTGTTCCCGTTACTAAGGCAATTCTTATTCCTTGTTCTTTCTGATAACTGACGTTTTATCGGATTGCAAATAACGGTCACATCGAGGGGCAATGGCTGTTTATTTGTACTACAGTCAACCCTGTTGAGTAAATGTCACCTAAGGACTATTAAAAACGAAGGAGAATCTATGGTTAATCAGGGAAGAAAGGTTTCTCAGACAGGGGCTTTGACTGTAAAAGCTCATTAGTGCTACAAAGGCAATGATGATTCATAAACAGCATTGCCTATACTGTCAATATTTTAAAGAAGTGACAAATGTGTCAACAAAAATTGCAAATTGGTTTTTGTACAAGTTCTTGACATACATGTAGGCCTACTCATTGCTGCTAATATTTTCAGCAAACAAGAAAGGACCAAACACAATAGAACAATCTAGCAAAATCCCTATTTTTGGATGAGAGAAATGTCGGGAAAACCTTGCAATTTATTAAACAATGAAAAATGAATCTTCTAATATTAACAGGTGACAATCATATGTCTAAAAAATGGCAATAGTAAAAAATGGAAGCTCTAGTTTTATGCTTTCTGCATTTTTAAGAGATGATACTTAGATGAACACCTTAGTCTCATTATTACAAAATGAATTCACTAGAATGAAGTTGGGGAAAGTACCAATCATGGTCAAAAATGTCTCTACTTGAAATACGAATCTCATGTCGTCGGGAGCTATGGCTGATACCAAGCTACCATCAAGACTACTACTACTAGTTTATAAACCACAATCAAATGGAAATGCTTTATCATTGTTTTCTCAAAAACTTAGGAACCACTGAAAGGAAGTTTTTACAAGTTAGTTTTATGATCAACATGTACAAACTGTATGTTCATTGAAAACCAGATAGTTAAAATGAATGCACTCCACCAATGCTGTTCCTTCTTTTAACGTGAGAGATATAACAAATGGTTGGAATTACGTGTACTGTTTCTTTGGCGTTTCTGTCAGGAATGTGAATCAATAACCTCCCTAATAAAATGCAGGATTTGTGTGCTCAATGATGCATTTTCGGCAATATTTCTTGAGCATTTTATATGCCTGCACAGTGAGTTCCTCACATTCTTGGATGTTCAATTGTTGCAGTTCAGGGCAGTACTGTGACAGACATTGCATAGTCTCGTCAGTGATGTTAACGCAGTCTCTCAGACTCAACTTCCTCAAGCCTGAACAATTCATGGCGATGTTGGCCACCCCTCTGTCTGTTATGGCAGGACATTTTCCGACATCTAAGGACCGCAATCTTGGGCAACCCCGCGCTAACCCATCCATAGATTTATCAGTGACGTGTGCGCATCCTCGCACATTGAGATAACGCAGTTTAAAGCACAACTTTGTGATGACGTACACTCCGATATCGGTAACAAGTTCACACTTTGCTATGCTCAGATACCTCAAGTGAGATTCAAGTTTTGCAACTTCCCGCACTCCGCAGTCAGTCACTCTGTAACAGTCACTGAGTGAAAGTTCCTTGATCATAAAGCAATGAGCTGAGAGATACTGCACGCCAATATCAGTTACCTGATAGCATCGCCTTAGGTAGAGATTCAGAAGGCCAGGACAGTTTGTGGCTATGATCCGAAGTCCGTTATCATCTAACGATCCACAATCCGTTAGGTCTAAATGTCTAAGAAGAATTGTCTGGCCCTGGAGGGCACTTGCTCGTAAGGCGTTGTAGTCTGATGGAAAGTTCATGAAGTTAACTTGCTGGCATCCTGAAACAAGTAAATAAACCAAATGGTTTTAAAAAACTATGATGAATGTCAATGCAAAGTATTGTAGCTTTCACAAAGGAATATTTTCATCTTAATCTAATCTTTTAGGAGGCTAAAGTTTTTGCCTGTATTTCCTTTATGTCTATTTAGAATCCTCAAACAAAATATATGTTTGAAATACATTTCATAAAAGCGATTACAGGATTTACCCCCAACTTTTCCAGTGACTAGCCAGTGGGACCAGTTAGTTTGCCATTTTACTAGTCCGTCACCTTTTTCACTAGTCAATATAATGTTATTTTTTTAAAGATGCTTTTCAAAACTGAACTAGCCAGCTGGACCACTTGAAGTAAGTTTTCACTGGTCCTCGGGTGTTTTAACTGGCATTTGGCCAGCGGATCTCTGTTAAGGGAGAACGCTTGATCATGTCCGAGGTAGAATTAGAGAGAGCACTGACATGACTACAAAGGCCATATCATTTATTCATTTTGTCAAGTTCTTAAACTTGCTTTAGTTTTTCCTGAATTTAAATCTCACACAAAACTTGTTAAGTTAAAAATCAATATAAAGACGATTGTCAACTTAAAATTATTGACCCACCTGAGAGATCCATGTAATCCAAACTGGGGCATCTTGACACCAATTCAAACATTCCCTCATTAGTGATATTACTGCAACCAGCCAACTCAATATGCATCAAATCCTGGCAGTGTCTAGCAATCATACCCAATCCCCTGTCAGTCAGTTGCTCACAACCATTTAACATAATCCTCACAACAGATAGACAAACATACGGTGTCTCAAGACACAGTCTTCTTATCAGGCATTTCAAAGCATAATCAACATCCTTCTGTCTCTTCGACAACACAATTGAAGTCCATAGACAAGGCTGCCAGGCTAGCCGCTGCCAGCGCTTACACACTTGAGAGCAACGACACAACCGCTTAGCTGTCAAGTACGAGAATATATTTGTGATGACTTTATCGGTGAGTTTGTCAAACGGTGATGATTCATCTATACTAGTTCTCGGTGGGGCCAGTTTCTTCTTCATTTTGGTCACAGTGTCCGCTGTGACAGGGTGGGTCTCGATAATGTGAGTGGGGCTAGCAGCTGAGGAGGATGCCCCAGAGCTGGTGGCTGTACTTTTAGATTCCTGGGATGGGGACTTTGGCGTAGCATGTTGGCGTGATCCATTTTCCAGCTTCAGCTTCCTCACCACTTGTAAAGAATCTGAGAGCAAAATCAAAAGCAACGACAGTTCATCAAAAACAGGTTCAAATATTTCATACGTAATTATAAGATAAATGGCAGCGTTGTTTTACAATGTATTTGTTGCTGTAGCTGAGATGCACAACTGTAAATATGAATGAAGGTTCTTCATCAGAAAGAACAAACCATTCAGATTTGTTTTTCGTGTATGTAATGTGATGGCTCTGCATTGTTTGACGAAAGAGTACGACCAATCACCAATCATCAGTTTTATCTACTGACAAAAAGTGAACTGTTATATTTAGAAGCTTAAATATTACACAGGCTTGGAATTACACAGAAGCCTTTAGGGGATCGGCCTCATGCCCTGGTCATGGCCTCGGTGCCCCTTCAAAAGTTTCCCATAGACTTGAAGATCTTCCAATATGCAAAATGAAAATGGCCTTGCCTTCTCAAAGAAAAAAACTCTAGGCCTGTACTGTATCTCTAAATTGGTTTTCAATCAAGACACACTACTAGCTGGTGCATCCACAATTGATATAACCATTCTACATGTACATGTACACAAGTACAAGTGTGTAATGGCTTCCAATCAGGGACCCTCCTTTGTTCAACTCTTTGTCCTGACAAACTTGGAACCATTGTTTTCCTTTGTGACAGCAATCATGGACCTATTGTCTGTTTTGTTTTAAGTCCTCGGTTTGACTGTCACTACAAGTACACTCATGTATGCATAAATGTACATGAGGAACATTGTATTTATGTATTAACTCTTTCAGTGCCAAGGTCCTACAATGTACGATCTATATTACGTACTCAAAAAGTGTCATCAATCGACGACCCATTGTTATCACGAAAGGGCATTATCATTCAAGAAATACTATTGACTTTGGGATGTACCAAGGCAACACAAGATCAGCAAGATACATATTTTATTTGATGAGAAAGACTTTTTTTTCTAATACAGAATTTCCAAAAGGCTCAAAAAGCTCGGCATTTTAGGTTCCAAATGCCTAAAAAGACGGGCCCTGAAAGAGATAATTGAATATGCATTTAACAACCCTGCATTCCTGAACAAGCTGTTCCACTTCATCTACTCAATCCAATTAAGCACAACAGAATTACTCACTAAACCTTTAATGGACAACTCAATCCTGTAGTCACTAGCTGAAAGGTCTACATTGACAATGTACATATACATTGTCAATGTACATAAGCTACATGTATGTAGCTTGTCAATTCCAGGAGTGGCAGCAATTTGCTTTGTTGTGCTTTATAACCTTTGGGAAAAGCACTTTATAAATCCAATGTACATACATAGTTGTTAATTTTCATTATACAAAGCTTTAAAACTCACTTCTTGTTCTATCAAACTAGGGCTTCTGGGTTTGCCTTTTTAGCATTCATTTCGCTTTCGCACACCCAATTTTATTTATATTTATTTATTTTAAATTTAAGATTGGTTCAAGTATTCTATTACATTTTTTGGAATTTGGTCATCAATATTCGGCATTCTGATGCTGGTCCGTCTATTTCCAATCAAATTTACAGTCATGAAAGCAAAGAGGAATTTTGTATTGTTTTTTTCTTCTTCTTTTTGTTTATGGGCAATCGACATAGGATCAGACTATGATTTAAAGAGAGTATTCACTTTTAAATGCCATTGATCGCACCAGTGTTAAAGGCAAGGCACTTGTCAAAGACCAGTATCCTCACTTGGTGCATCACAACATATGCATAAAATGGGCTCAAGCTTGTACTTCCACAAACTTTTTTATCACAGTGTACAGTTGTTATCTTGAAATAAAGTTACACAGATTGATGAACGTAATGCTTTAAACTTCTTTAAACCACTTTTTTAAACTTAGAAGGTTGTAAAAAATAAAATCAGAATTGTCATGGCAGTACACAAATGTCTACAAGTTCTTTTGAAGACACTCCTCCCCCATACTTGTAAATTAATTAAATAATCATTTCGGTTAACAAATTTCATGAGGAAAAAACCCTCAAGTTCACACCTGTGATTTTAAAAGTAAAAAGCATAGCAACTGTTGTACTTAATGAAATCAACTTTAGAACAAGTTTATATCCTTAAGAACATTGGTACATGTACTGACCTACTCCTTTTGATTTGCTTGTTTTAGCAAACTTCAGCATGATTATTATACTATTTGTATGAACAATAAAAACAGTAGACCTCTCCAAGCATAAACACTGGCTGACAGTCCTCAAGAAAACACCCACAGAAAAAACACCTCTCATTCTAACAGCTGTGATCCTGTTTTGTCAAGCTTGCAACAGTAACAGTTATAAGTTATTAAACGTGGTTGTAGAAAACTTGTTTAGTTACTCTAAAGAGGATTGAACCTTGATGAGTCTCCAGCAATCCAAAAGAAAACCTGACAAGAACAACATTACAAATCACTGACAACTTTGTTGTTCTGCTACAATTAAAAGTCAAAGTACTTGACTAGTGGAGTTGTCAGGCTGGAGTACATCCTGAGCAATGCTGCTTGAAGCTGGTTGAATCTGCAAGATGGCAATCCAAAAGAAAAAACATTCAAAAATAGGAGATTGCCCAAATGAATGGGTAACAGTTCAGCTATAAAGTTCCTTCAAAGAACTGTTCAGAACTCATCATGATGCATTGCTGAATCTTGTTGAATCCAACAGACAGTAATCCAAAAGGAAATCCTCCGATAAAAAAAACAATGACAGGGGTGCACGTTAAAACTCAAAGAGGGTGGTTCACTTCACAGTACAGTAATCACAGTTACATGTTCATTTCTAAATTGCACATAACAACTACATTTAGTTTTCACAAAAGAGCTCATGCAGCGTTGTTGATTCTGGCAAGCAGTTGATTCAGCCTCAAAACAGAAAGGCCTTGAGGAAAATACCCAGTCAGATCAAACAAACGCCCTACAAAGAGTAACGTACAATATTGCATAGTCAATTCAATATTGTACCCAGGGTATTTTATACAGCATTTTGTTTTATTGACTGAAAGCACATCACAATGTCTTGTAGGTGAAGCTTGAATTACTTCACAACAATAAAAGGCAATAAGGTGACGTAATTTATAATGATCAAGAAGGTCAGAGTCCAGGTTAACATTCAGCACTGCTTCTAAACAAAGTCTAACATCTATAAAGATCTGGATTGCAGTTTAGTAAATCACTGCAGATATAAATTGTCCAGATATAGGGAGCCAACTTGCATATCAATGAGAAGCAAACAGCTGTACTAACGATTGCTGTTGCTGTGTAACAGTGAAATAACAGCAGCTCCATGAACAAAACTTGGGGGAGATCAGCAGCGTTCCAAGAGAAAGATTATAAGATCTACCAGCGGCAGCAAACCGTTTTCTTTGCTGCTTGTTTTGAGCCATGAGATGTTTTCTTTGCAAGTGAACCGTTGATTTTTTCCCCCAGAAAGGAATACAGAGAGTGATGTATTGGGGGCCCTGAAGGATTGGATGTCGGTGCTTTGATGATAGCTATGGAGAGGAACTCCTTCATGGCAAAGAAACCATGTCATCCTAAGGTCAACTTTAGAGGGCCAATGTCTGGTCACCTTTGGGGTTTTTGCCTGAGAGTGAGAGTGTCCACCAAAGGGTTTGAAAATGAGGTTTTTTTCTTTCATACCATGGTCAGGTTTTTCTTGTCTTTGCCTTCCCCCCCCCCCCCCACAAATAATTGTTGTGTGTGTAATTACTCAGCTACCATTTGCAATTACAAGGTTGATATAATTTTTATATACTAATTTGATTGACAAAGTTTGTTCATACTTGTAATGCATGTTAATTACGGTGATTTAAGGATACAAATTCTATTTGAAACCTTTATAGAATGAGTTTGCTGATTGTTAATTTTTTTTTAAATGGGAAGAGATAATTTTGAAACATTTATAAGCCTGAAAGTCTCCATGAAATGTTGGCTTTAATTATGGGAGAGTTTTGGGGCTTTATTATCGGAAATTCGTTTGGGCATTATCTTTTGGAAATTAAATTTAAGAGAAAGCTTTTCCCATATAAAAACCCCAACTGTCTGAAATTTTAGCCAAATTTTCTGGAATTGTATTCAAGTCCTAGCCGGAGGGAGGGAGCAAACCCACAGTGGGTCAGGGCTATGTCACCCAATCAAAGAGCTATAGCAAAACAACAACCAATTCTGAGTTAACACAGTATAGGTGCAAGATACATCACCAGGGGCAAGCAAATTTCATAGAGCTGCTTAAGCAGCAAATATTGCTTACAACTTCTCTGGTAAACAGGAATAAACAGGATACCAGTCACAAATGCTACATGTGGAATGCTATTTTGGCTGGTAATCTTATTCTGATAAGCATATTTTTATTGTGCTTAGAGACTTTTTGTGCTTAAGCAGCTATATGAAATTGGGCGTGATAAAGTTCATACACATTTTAATAAGGACCTTTAGTGAACCAATAATTGTATGTAATAGACTGCAAGTCTCGCCCGTATCCGAACAAGAAAACACGTCAAGCGAAGAACATTTTTATTTCTGAAATCAAATCTTTGTTTTAAATTATATCTCATGACAAAATCGGAACCACAAAAATACATCATTACAATTTTATGAAATTAGTTTTAGCTTTTGAAAAAAATACACAAAAGTGTGTTAATTATTAATGAAACAAAATTAAAACTCTGGGACAAGGATGCTTTTTTGATGTTAATTTTTTAGAAACCCCTTACGCGGATTCGTGATGGTCAAATGGGTTTAAAATTGACCCATATCGCAGTTTAAAGAGGATGCTGACGCCTCAACAACCATAGACTGCAATGAAAAGGGTTCGCTTTGCAATTACAGCATCTGGCGATTATAATCGCGCATCCAAAACAAGCATTTACATAGGTTTTATGATCGGAGGCGAGCACAAAATTCTTAATTTTTTGCAATAACCGGAAGCTGAGGTCAAGTTTAATTCTCAGGTTTTCTTCGTTATATTGTTGAATAAGTTTTACTTTCATATTTTGTTATCACTTAGTATTACATTCCCAACAACATGTATAATTTTCTATGTCATAAACTACATTAAACTAAAATAATTGACGAAACAAATCTCGCCCACGTAAAACTCCATATGGTTGGGACCACTATGGTCCTGTGAACATTTAGCTTGTCAGTTGCTTGGCAATACCTCTCTATCAGTAGTACATGAATCAGAGACCTTCCACAGTGTCCCATGGAGATGCATACCTCCATGGTAATAGGGGCAGTCCAAAGTTGTTAACATATATATGCAAAAACATGGAGTTGTAAAATGTGTACTTTAAAAGTGTTTATTTCATACAAGATGTGAAAAGAACAGAGGCTGATTTCAGAAAGAGCTAAAGTGCTCAGCAGTTAAGATTGATACAAACTTAAATCAATCTGTCACATGAATCTCAGTACTTTGTGAAATCCAGCACCAGGGAACATGATCTCTGCTAATTGTAGGCCTACATAATGTTTGCAATGATTGTTTCTCCACTAATGATTTATAGTGAGATGGAACATTAACCTTATCATGTTACAGTGAGTAGATGGCAACCTAATGATTCTTGTTGATATGGCAAGGGGGAATTAAAGGTGCACCTCCAAGAAATATTTGATGATCTGTTCTTGAACTTGGTGCATAATTAATGACACACATAGTACAATGTAGACTATGCAAACGATTTCATAAAAACTAATGGCCCTTAGCCAACTTGAGGCTTCAGTAGTTTTAGCCAGAGGTTAAAGGTGAGAATTTGATTCTCTTAACCAACTGTGCAGAGAACGAGCCGTATGTAGTTTGTAATGGCAAACTACTTACCATTTAAAAGGACCTAAATGTGGATGAATGTGTTCGATTACATGGTTCATGTATTTAACCTAACTCCCCATCAGGTCTTCTTGGGGTACCCTGCTAAATGAAGCAAATCAAAATGCAAAGTGATTTTGTTACATTGTGCAGTGAAGTAGTTTATATTAGGAGCCATTGGATGCTCGCACACTAAATGCAACAACACACACTTGAAGTAGTCTGATGACTTAACCTGACAAATGAGTCATGTGAACAGCTTAATCAACTGAATCCAACCTTCAACAAAAGTTTACCCTGCTAAATACAACAAAATCCTAGTGTCCTAAGCTAAATCACTTGGCTGCTAAATGCAACAAAACGCACCAAGGACATGAGATTTGAGTTGACTGCCAAGGGCAACAAAATAAAACAACTTTTACCAACTGGTACATTGTCGCATTTAGCAGGATTAGGGTTATTATTAAATAGTATTAATCTTTATGGCATTGCATACAATTAATGTAGATTTCAAACCTAACAGATTTGTTCTCTTGCCTTTGAGCAAATTGAGCAGCAATAAGCGTACATTATGTACACAGGTTACAGTACATTGTTTGTCAGCTTTCACTTTCAATTCTCACTGAATTAAATTGCTATTCTAACAAGCACAGTCCAGACTTATAACATCATAACTCCACACATTTATACACAAAGAAAAATAAGTATTATGTATACAACAGTCTCTGTGACTGGGTTTGTATAGGTATAAATGTACATGTACATATTGTAACACTGCTACATGATGTTACGCATGGCCACAGGTCCTGGATATTTTACATTGTAATTTATCATCAAAAGAGGGGGCTATTTATGTCCACTGCAAAAAGCCAACCAGCAAACTTCCGATTACGGGGGATGTATATTGTGAATAGTGAGCTTGACAAATACTTGTTTGAATTTGTACACATTGATACTTGTCTGAATTTGTACTTATAATTGATATAATTCAAAGCTAAAAGAAAATTACTATGCTTGTTTGACTGTGAATTTAAAGTAATAAACTACAAAGGAAACTGACCAAGTGAATTTTAATCAGTTTTGGGTTAAAGGCACTGAACACGTTTGGTAATTCCCCAAAATATATATTAGCATAAAAACTTACTTGGTAACGAGCAAAGGAGAGCTGTTGATAGTATAAAACATTGTGAGAAACGACTCCCTCTGAAGTAACGTAGTTTTTGAGAAAGAGGTAATTTCTCACTAAAATAATAAAAGACTTCATGCATGAAGTCTTTTATTGGCATCTGAAAGCACACAAATTGTGCAACACGGGTGTATTTTCTTTCATTATTTTCTTACAACTTCGATGACCAATTCAGCCCAAATTTTCACAGGTTTGCTATTTTATGCATATTTATGTTGGGATACACCAAGTGACAATACTGGTCTTTGACAATTACCAAACGTGTTCAGTGCCTTTAAACCTGTTGGTTTAAAAATATTTACCACAAGGGACGTGTTTGTACACATTGGTATTAAGGGTAAAAGCAAAATAATACAATTGACTGAAGTTGAAAGCGCAGGGCAGACTATTAACATATCACAGGGTGTCCCCCACAACAAATGCAACTCACAAAGAGCAAGTACACATGTATGACCAACCTATGGTCTACATAATGATCATTATGGTTTTAATATCATAAACTACACTAAGGCTAATAAGTTTTCCATTGATATCTTGGATGCATTTTTCTGATCGAGCTTTACTAACTTCAATAGTCATGACAATTGCATGTAAAACCTTCTTGGGGCAGCTTGTGAAATCCTTAAATTGGGCTCCATGATAGTAAGGTTGAGATGGCAACTAATTTATTGTGCTATTCAACCTTACTTCAGTAAGAGTCCAGTAAACTGAGAACAGATGGTTCATCTAACAACTGAGCAACTGGGTTGAAGAGGTACATTTCCAGGGACAAGGAGCTAACAAGAATAAGTTGAGAAGAAAACGTCCCCAAAAGGTTTCCTCTAGCCGAGAAAATTATTTGGACTGTTTGCTATTAGCCTAAATCAGAACAAGGGTCAATCAGAGAACCCAGCATCATAAAGAAAAACAGCACAAACTGAGGACAACACTGCAGTGGCGCATACATAGGTGGTGCCAAGGTGGTGAATTCTAAAAGAAAAAACCATCAGTTTCATGTTTTTGTAAGTTAAGTTGTGTTTCCTTCACGTTTTCATAAATTAAATGTCCCTTGATCAGACAGTCAAATTTGGTCTGGAATGATTATATGCTCCAAATTGTGAACACCAAACTGCCCCAAGTAAATGTTACATATACCATATAAATCAAGACAATAGAAGTTAGTGATGCATGACCACATAAATCCAGGCAAAAGCTAACTACCCTTCGTAATGATTTTATGAAAAATGATAAAACCCTAGAAATTGTAAATATGTAGACAGGTTGGTCAGAAGAAAAAAATTCCTTGTTTTATGAAGACGCATAGTTTGACAGTTTCACTTAAATACACCAAAAGCCCTGGTTTTTTTTTTTTTTTTTACCTGCAATGAAATTTTATTAAATTTTTGTTAGGAACAGGAACATGTTCGTGATGTAGGCTACATGTACAAACTTCATACACCAAAAAAAACGCAAGCTACGTTTTTGCAACTACCAGACTCTGAAAAGGTGTCTAGTTAACATATATAAATATGACAGAGTCCATGCATTCAGTCTACATTCTGCACTGCTAACTTACTAACCGAATGAAATGTCACTTGGAGGTTAAATTTGTTTTCTTTTGCAACCTTGAACGGATTTTTCAATTTCATGTTCATGTGATTGATTGATTAATCCTTTTTAAATGAATGTTTCTTTGTAGAAAGTTTTCACTCATCCAGACCACAGTTTGTAATAAAAACCCAGACATAAAGAGCACAATGAAGTGGTCACACATTCTCTCTATTTGAAAAATAAAGCTGCATGGGGGCCCGGCTAGGTAATTCACTGCAGACACTTTGGGGTTTTATATGGGAGTATGTGTTTTTAGGGGTCGTAGCAAGTGCAATGTGTTTATTACCACCAAGGGGTCTACAAGTAACACAGACAACTTACTCAACTCCTGCAAATAAATGAAACAAAAATGTAGAATAGCATTTGGTTTTTGCCCTTACACCAATGTGTATTAAGCATTGTATAATCAGTACTTTACCAAGTCCTGTGAAGAAAACCACATGCAGAGGGAAAGTTGAAATACAATGAATGAAATGTAAATAACAATCATGAACAAATAATAATACAAAATAAATTTATAAAAAGTGAAAGAATTGGCGCTGGTACTGGACATGGAAATTGTTGTCTCTAAAGAGTGTAGGTTCCAGGCCTCAAAATTACAATTGGCAATTGCCGTCAGTGTCCTATGCAATTGCCACGATGCCCTTGAAATCACCGACACTCACGGCAATATATTGCAGTGCCCTTTTTATCCAACTGCCGTCAGTGCCTTTAGTAAAACAGTAAGATGCATGCATACTAAATATCCAGTTATTCGTTAACATTTTTACGGTTCAGATAAATGTTGAAAAATTCACTAGAAACACGGACCACATTGCGATCACGATTTACACAACGCATGCAGTCACGTCGTTTCCAATTTACAGCCTCGTAGTCTTTGATATGTCATTACTTTGAGTACAACAATAAAGGCAAGAAACATTGAACGCCAGAGGGCATTTTAAAACAATGCATGAGAGTAAACAAAAGTCCTCTATTAGTGAAATATCCCATTGCATTACGCGATAGAGCACAACACCTGTTTAAAACGCCTTGATCAAAGACTTTAAGTGTCTGCGCATGCTCGGGGAAAAAAGTTTTTCCCCCGAATTGCAGTAATCACCATCGCTGGTGCGCGATCTAAAACCGTGCACAGAGCAATGTGTCGCTGGTATGCACGCAAAAGCCGCCGACAGCATGGTCTGCTAAGCACACAGTTCCTCGGAAATGTCAGCTTGTTTATGAAAAGCTACACAACGTGTAGACTTTATTTTACCAAAAATTACACCATTTAGGTCATTTTGGATCAACAGAAAGATTATTTTACTGTATAACGTAAGATTCGTTTCTTCTTTAATTTGTTTTGTTGTTTTTGGGGAAAAAGTTGTGGGGTGTTTGCGCAAAATCAAAATGCTGTGATGATCCGGCTGTGTAACATTTTTTTAAACCTTAGATTTTGTTTCTGAAACAGTCATGTATCCAACTGTTTTAGAAACGGTCACCCGTCTTGTTAAATTTAGTTTTTGCCATGATGCCCCCCAAATTAGACAAAAATGCTGTGGTGCCCTTTTTACAGAAAAAGCACGGCACATATTGCCGTGCCCTTTTGAACACGAAGTTCGAGGCCTGAGGTTCAATTTTAGTGAAGATAGAATAAATGCTCACCAACACATTTACTTAAGTTTCCTTTAAAAGCACCCGCAGTTTATGGAGGCCCTATGGACGTTTTTTAGGCAAAAAACAATGTAAATGCATGTATCCCAAATCGGCCCTTCAACAAGGTGTGAACTTTTCAACAGTTCTCCTATAGTCTGCAAAGATTGAGAGGTTCCAACCATTTTCTGAATACTTGTTGTATTCCAGTTCATGCTCTTACGTTGATACAGAGTATGTGTAGGCCTACACTGCATGTTTAAATTCTCACCATACACAATAGGCATATCATTCAAATCATCAAGTTCAGAACCACGTTAAAACATTTAGAAGCATGTATTTACTCAAGTGATTTTATACATTTTGTATTTTCACCATGCAACCCTTTTAGTCCATAAACCAGACTTCTCAATGGGAAATCTCAGTTCATACTCACCTACAGATATGTACATGTACAGTAGGCCTATTACTGTATGTACTCTACATTGCTTTCAAAGTAGAACAAGAAAGCTGCACTATGATAAACTTACATTTAATGAGAAAGTACTTGAATTTTTAAGTTAATAAAGTAGTTTAGAAAGCACCTCATTTTTTATGAGATGATAAAAATGGATACCCTTTTTTTGGTTAAATCAAATTTGCCCTTTCCAAAAATATTTCCAATGACAAAACAAAAATGCAATCCCTTCTGAACAACTTGGTCTGAACCACTTCGTCTCACTTCAGTTGATTCAAAAAGGGCATTTTCTATTTCTGAGTGAGGCTGGGATTATACAATTATCAAATGACAGTGATCAATAGGGTGGCCAGTCGATCCATAACCTAACTTTTCAATGAGGAATAAATGCACCCCAGTGTGATTGAACTGGCACCTTGACCAAAATGTAAAGGTTCAACAGCCTGTGGTTAACAATACAAAACCCCTCAACCAAACACACTGCTAAAAGTTACAGCTGCACTGCTCAAAACAAGCAAAATGGAATATGTTTTTTTCTGAAGATCTCGTAGTAATAACAAATTTATATCGTGCATACATGGACATATTGTCAGGGTGGGTTGAATCTGAGGACTAAACTGGTTAATTTATCTCTCTTTATAAGCATAAAGTAAATTGCAATTGTTTCTTTTTCCGATTATTAAAAACCCCACAAACTGTTTAGTTAGGCCTACTTGATTTTCTACAAGTAGTTAGGTGACAATCAAAATTTGATATTAACTTTTTATTTTTTGAACTGTTCAGTGCAACTGAATACTTTGAAATAAGACAAATGATTCATACATGTTTTGTTACGTGAGTGGGGTAGTAAGTACTTTGGCAACTTTGCCAGTCTCTGTGACGAGACATCACTTATTTCATCAAAGAACATACTTCTTCAAAAATTAATGAATAAGTAACAAGATTTTTAAAATGGCACATATCTACAAATTGTCATTGTGATCGATTCTTAATAGACTTATACAATTTGAGAATTGACTAACTTATCAATGTGCAAATATCTTGTTTGTTTGTTGTTTTTGTTTTTTGTAAACAAATCAAGGCTTGGAAGGAAGGAAACATTAGTACGTGTACAGTATGTAATATGAAATTGTTTGAACTGTAGATTCAAAGGTATTTATAAGTCACAACCTGGAACAGTTCAAATGTTTCATGTAAAGTTAAAGAAATTGCATACAACAAGTCCCTCATGTACTGAACGTGAAATAAAAGTTACTCAATGATAACAAGGGTCTAAACTTTTGTTGACAGTTTTCTGCCTATGCCATTGAATTTGATAATGCAAAAAGAAGAAAAACTACATGAAGAGAATGCACTCTGACAGGTCTAAAGTTCCTTTGATAGTTGCCCTAACTAGATGAACACAGCCATTTATTGACTGTTACAAAAATTCTTATTTGCTCAGGTTCACCATGAATTCAACTTGTAGGGTAGGCAAACACTTGTGGCAAACAAGAACCATGAGTTTGGTTGTGACAGAGAGTTGAGTATATGGACGTCTGGCTTCCAGGAGATTGTAGACTAAATATGTGAAATTCCAGCAACAGAAACTATTATGGTGGGATTGCTGAGGACAAAAAACTGCCTAATTGGCAGCTGAAATCTCACAAATGTGCAAATTGAAACATTGTCTGACAATCCTTGAGATGGTAAATTGCTATCATGGTCAGTCTCCTACATACCACACAGTTATTACCAAACACACCTCATCTGTTAACAAATGCACAAACATGTTGACGGGTGCATTTAACTTCCTCGTTTCCAACTACTGAAAGTGGTCTTATAGCAATGCCTGTTGTCTTATAGCAATGCCGATTTCACAAAGCTGCTAAGGCAGATAATCTTAACAATTTTATGCTGAGCAAAAATAAGCAGGCTGCCACCAGTCACAGATTGAATAAAGTTGAAATGATTGCGTCAGATGAAACCCATTCTTTGTATGGAAAGTTCACTAGAAGTGCAAGGAGTAAGTCTTTTACAGCTGAGAATTAACACTAAGCGGCATGCCAACTCATTTGTCCACTCAACTGTCTGTATTTTTATGAGCAGTGTGAATGATGATGCAATAAATACAGAGACCAACTTGGGTTCTTATTGTACTGTCAAGCAGTTTTAAAGGAACTTTTAGTTTCCGTATTAAAGTATTTTGTTTTTGATTGAATAATATCTACATAACTTTCTATATCATTCATTAAAATATCATGTTTTGTAGGTGAATTTGGGTATTTGTGTAATGTAATTTTGTACACGTTGTAATTTTGAACAGATTCATAATTTACAGATGTGAAGGCCAAATTGAATTTTCTGTTAGGGGTAATATTCAATTGCATGAATGTAGCACTAAACCATCCTTTCTAGTGCATTCACCCCCATCCTGCATCTGTGCAGTAGGAGCTACAGTATGCACATTGTATTTATTTCATTATAAAAGAACAATACTTTATTTCCTTTACTAAAAGGGTTTCTACAATTTCTGAACCACATCATGCACTGTACATGCCTGACCCCACCATCTCTGAATTGTAAAGCCACGTTAACACACAGCAATACATGACATTCCTGCATATTACCAAAGATAAAATAGAGAAACCCACAATCTACAGAAACAAAGAATGAATGTATACATCCTACCAGTACAGTCATAAGTTATTCATCAGAATATAACTGAATAATTAACGGGTATCATTTATTAAACACATTGGGCATCCTATCAACAAGTTTTATCTGGTAAATACTGTTGTTGAATTCCTTTTATTAGTATGGTAATTAGATGCCTCCGGCAATCTATCCATTCCAACAAATAATTGTTGTAAAGCCCAGACAACAACTTACATTAGTCCTACAGAACAAATGAAAAACCTGCAAGACCAACCACATGTTGTGTCCACACAGATATCCAAAGCCTTTATAGTGTTAACACTTACAGCCAGTTTTTAAGGAAAATAAGTGACGCATACAGTCTTTTGTTAGCGTCTTACTTTAGCTTGCCGATTTTAGATTAAGTCCTCAAACCACCCTCAGGCCTCAAGGATAAAGTAAGAAAGTGGGTCACTTTTTTTTCCCGGGGACGGACAAGAATGACTTGATGAAGGGATTCTGGAAAGTTTGTCCCCAAAAGGGATATTTAGTTGTGTAAACTTAAACAGCGGTGATCAAAAATGACATGTATGACTGGAGGGTTGGGAGTAATTTGTTCGTAATCAGGAAGAATCCAACTGAGCAACAGAATTACTTGAGGGGAAGGTTTTTTGTGTCAAAGCAAGGATTCAGTAGATCCTTGTTAAGGTCAGTAGTTGACTTTCTAGGTCCTTCATAATTTGGGCTGGCATGCTCCCAATGAGTAAACACGTAACTTCAAGAAGCTCTTGAGTTGGAGTCTAATTTGTTACCTTATATAATAACAAAAAAAGATATCTAGATCATTGTTTTTCTTGGATGATAATCTGAGCATGAGTCCTAGGAATGCAAACAAAATACTGTTACTCTATTTCTACCTGTATGGTTGACTTGCCAATTACTTTACATATATGATCATCTTTAAGTTTAGTTCTGGACCATATCAAGAAAATACCCACTACTACATAAACTAGAACATAGAACGCAGGACTTGTGTCTCAGAACTTCTCCAAGACTGGCGCCTAAAGTAGAGTTGGTTATAAATTTCTGCTAAACAAAATTAAGTAGGATACCAGTTAGCGGTCACAATGTTACATGTCTTGTATAAGTTTGTAATTGCTGTAGAAATCATACAATTTTAGGAAAAACTTCAGCAAGTAATAAAGACTCACCCAGCAAATCTTCACCTCTCATCCTCAACAAACTAAGAAATCCACACCAAATCGAGAAGTAAATCCTGTAAGTTAAACCCACTCTTGTTGAAGTTTGTATTACTTCTTCATCAGCAACTAACAAGAGAAGCAATTCATCTCCAGACAACTCCAAACAACATAAGTAACATGGAGGAAGGAATGACAGACAGTACCGCCTGACTGGATCTTCCCAACACTTGTGTATTCAATGTCAGTCAGTGAGTTTCCCTGGAGCCAAAATCTGTGCACTCATGCAGGAAGAAAACAGCCCACTTCACACTGACCCAACACTAACAGTGACATACCAGTAACTGCAACACCATGGAACACAATATTCATCCCAGGGTTCCTGGCTTGAGTCACCATCAGAAACCCCCACCCCAATTCCCACAAGGATGATATAAATCTTTTATTGATACATGGAAGAAATGCTGATACATACATATACACCTGTACATATGTCCCTATGTGTACCTCTCTCAACATGTCACTCTCCTCCTCCATTCACACAAGGTGGTTTACATTACAAGTTCCTGTTGCTAATAACAAAGCCCAAACTTCTGGATTCCTTGAATGACTTCCAGGTATTCTACCCAGCCCCCCCCCCCCCCCCCCCCCATCCCTCCCTCCCCCAAGGTTGGTTTACATTCCCAGTAAGGCCAAGAAACACAAGGGTGGCTTCACCACAGTACATAATCATGATTATCCTCTGTTACCATATCTTCTTGCTTCATCACACTCCATGATCACATAGCCCCAGCATAGTATCAGCCTTCAGCTTTTGGCTTGAATCACCCCTTGGACAGTGTAATTCCATCCCCGCAACAAGGGCAGTTTACATCTTCACTGCTCAGTAATAATAACATTCCAGGCTATGGCTTGCATGTGGCTTCGCTTCAGTGCAATAGAAATTTGTGCTCTGATAGTATTTGTTTCCGAGTCTATCCAATGAAAGTTTAGATGTGCCACTTTTTAGCCTTAAAATACTTTAAAGTCAAGTTGTAAAAAATTTAACGCGATCTTGCAAAGTAAATGTTTTTGAGTGTATGACACTCTCAGCTAACCCCCCCCTCCAATAGTTACTGGATGTTTAGATGCTTCAATTAGACGAAAGCAAGGCTGACATGTGAAGGGCCTTTCAATCTTAAAGGTTTTAAATACAAAGTTGAATTATTTTGTGTTACATTTGGGGTTTAATATTAATAAAACATAATACTTTTATTGTTTTGAATTACTACCTTTTAATTCATCCCTCAAAATGTTTGTTATCCATTTTGATATCCCCTGGTGGTGTGCTTTTGTGTCGTAGAACAAAGTACCGAATGACAATGCACACACATTCCTGACCATGGCATGTTTCACTGTGTCTGTCAAAATTTGTCGTAACTTTGGATCTTTTGGGAATCTGTGCAGTCGCAGACTGACACCATCTTTAGTAATGTTGCAAACAGCAACAATACACCTTGGCGGCATTTTCCATAATATAGGAAAATCAAAAAATCAAGAGATTTCGTCAAAAAAACTTAACGCATGAAGTTACGTAAGGTTGCATGTAGTACCACATCCACACGTATCAATCATCGTGCGCCGACCGAACGCATATTTCTATACATAGGCCTATTGTCTACGTCACAAATTTGTCCCCTTTTAGGGGCAAGGGTTTCCACCCTGATTTTAGATCTTATTTAGGTGGGTTTTTTAGAAATATAAACTTACTATCGATTTTGAACAAACTTGCATTTATAGGTTAATAAGTGCGTATTTTATACTTTAAACTGGAAACAACTTCCAATTAAATATATACATTAAAAGCTATGGAGGTAAATCACTAATCAAACATATTTTGTTGTATTTTGACTTTTAATATTAACACTTTGTAAGATCACAGCTGCTTTAAAGACTTCATAAATGTACATTAACTGCATCACCCTTCAAAGATAAACATATATATAGTGTTCCACATTGTTCATCAAAGAATCTGGCCAAGTTTCAAAACAAGCCACTTGAAGGCCATCAAGGCCATCAACCAATACTGTGCGGAACTCACACTAAAACCAGTCAATCTGCTTGCAATCAACCAATACTGTGCGGAACTCACACTAAAACCAGTCAATCTGCTTGCAATCAACCAATACTGTGCGGAACTCACACTAAAACCAGTCAATCTGCTTGCAATCAACCAATACTGTGCGGAACTCACACTAAAACCAGTCAATCTGCTTGCAATCAACCAATACTGTGCGGAACTCACACTAAAACCAGTCAATCTGCTTGCAATCAACCAATACTGTGCGGAACTCACACTAAAACCAGTCAATCTGCTTGCAATCAACCAATACTGTGCGGAACTCACACTAAAACCAGTCAATCTGCTTGCAATCAACCAATACTGTGCGGAACTCACACTAAAACCAGTCAATCTGCTTGCAATCAACCAATACTGTGCGGAACTCACACTAAAACCAGTCAATCTGCTTGCAATCAACCAATACTGTGCGGAACTCACACTAAAACCAGTCAATCTGCTTGCAATCAACCAATACTGTGCGGAACTCACACTAAAACCAGTCAATCTGCTTGCAATCAACCAATACTGTGCGGAACTCACACTAAAACCAGTCAATCTGCTTGCAATCAACCAATACTGTGCGGAACTCACACTAAAACCAGTCAATCTGCTTGCAATCAACCAATACTGTGCGGAACTCACACTAAAACCAGTCAATCTGCTTGCAATCAACCAATACTGTGCGGAACTCACACTAAAACCAGTCAATCTGCTTGCAATCAACCAATACTGTGCGGAACTCACACTAAAACCAGTCAATCTGCTTGCAATCAACCAATACTGTGCGGAACTCACACTAAAACCAGTCAATCTGCTTGCAATCAACCAATACTGTGCGGAACTCACACTAAAACCAGTCAATCTGCTTGCAATCAACCAATACTGTGCGGAACTCACACTAAAACCAGTCAATCTGCTTGCAATCAACCAATACTGTGCGGAACTCACACTAAAACCAGTCAATCTGCTTGCAATCAACCAATACTGTGCGGAACTCACACTAAAACCATTCAATCTGCTTGCAATCAACCAATACTGTGCGGAACTCACACTAAAACCAGTCAATCTGCTTGCAATCAACCAATACTGTGCGGAACTCACACTAAAACCAGTCAATCTGCTTGCAATCAACCAATACTGTGCAGAACTCACACTAAAACCAGTCAATCTGCTTGCAATCAACCAATACTGTGCGGAACTCACACTAAAACCAGTCAATCTGCTTGCAATCAACCAATACTGTGCGGAACTCACACTAAAACCAGTCAATCTGCTTGCAATCAACCAATACTGTGCGGAACTCACACTAAAACCAGTCAATCTGCTTGCAATCAACCAATACTGTGCGGAACTCACACTAAAACCATTCAATCTGCTTGCAATCAACCAATACTGTGCGGAACTCACACTAAAACCAGTCAATCTGCTTGCAATCAACCAATACTGTGCGGAACTCACACTAAAACCAGTCAATCTGCTTGCAATCAACCAATACTGTGCGGAACTCACACTAAAACCAGTCAATCTGCTTGCAATCAACCAATACTGTGCGGAACTCACACTAAAACCAGTCAATCTGCTTGCAATCAACCAATACTGTGCGGAACTCACACTAAAACCAGTCAATCTGCTTGCAATCAACCAATACTGTGCGGAACTCACACTAAAACCAGTCAATCTGCTTGCAATCAACCAATACTGTGCGGAACTCACACTAAAACCAGTCAATCTGCTTGCAATCAACCAATACTGTGCGGAACTCACACTAAAACCAGTCAATCTGCTTGCAATCAACCAATACTGTGCGGAACTCACACTAAAACCAGTCAATCTGCTTGCAATCAACCAATACTGTGCGGAACTCACACTAAAACCAGTCAATCTGCTTGCAATCAACCAATACTGTGCGGAACTCACACTAAAACCAGTCAATCTGCTTGCAATCAACCAATACTGTGCGGAACTCACACTAAAACCAGTCAATCTGCTTGCAATCAACCAATACTGTGCGGAACTCACACTAAAACCAGTCAATCTGCTTGCAATCAACCAATACTGTGCGGAACTCACACTAAAACCAGTCAATCTGCTTGCAATCAACCAATACTGTGCGGAACTCACACTAAAACCAGTCAATCTGCTTGCAATCAACCAATACTGTGCGGAACTCACACTAAAACCATTCAATCTGCTTGCAATCAACCAATACTGTGCGGAACTCACACTAAAACCAGTCAATCTGCTTGCAATCAACCAATACTGTGCGGAACTCACACTAAAACCAGTCAATCTGCTTGCAATCAACCAATACTGTGCGGAACTCACACTAAAACCAGTCAATCTGCTTGCAATCAACCAATACTGTGCGGAACTCACACTAAAACCAGTCAATCTGCTTGCAATCAACCAATACTGTGCGGAACTCACACTAAAACCAGTCAATCTGCTTGCAATCAACCAATACTGTGCGGAACTCACACTAAAACCAGTCAATCTGCTTGCAATCAACCAATACTGTGCGGAACTCACACTAAAACCAGTCAATCTGCTTGCAATCAACCAATACTGTGCGGAACTCACACTAAAACCATTCAATCTGCTTGCAATCAACCAATACTGTGCAGAACTCACACTAAAACCAGTCAATCTGCTTGCAATCAACCAATACTGTGCGGAACTCACACTAAAACCAGTCAATCTGCTTGCAATCAACCAATACTGTGCGGAACTCACACTAAAACCAGTCAATCTGCTTGCAATCAACCAATACTGTGCGGAACTCACACTAAAACCAGTCAATCTGCTTGCAATCAACCAATACTGTGCGGAACTCACACTAAAACCAGTCAATCTGCTTGCAATCAACCAATACTGTGCGGAACTCACACTAAAACCAGTCAATCTGCTTGCAATCAACCAATACTGTGCGGAACTCACACTAAAACCAGTCAATCTGCTTGCAATCAACCAATACTGTGCGGAACTCACACTAAAACCAGTCAATCTGCTTGCAATCAACCAATACTGTGCGGAACTCACACTAAAACCAGTCAATCTGCTTGCAATCAACCAATACTGTGCGGAACTCACACTAAAACCAGTCAATCTGCTTGCAATCAACCAATACTGTGCGGAACTCACACTAAAACCAGTCAATCTGCTTGCAATCAACCAATACTGTGCGGAACTCACACTAAAACCAGTCAATCTGCTTGCAATCAACCAATACTGTGCGGAACTCACACTAAAACCATTCAATCTGCTTGCAATCAACCAATACTGTGCGGAACTCACACTAAAACCAGTCAATCTGCTTGCAATCAACCAATACTGTGCGGAACTCACACTAAAACCAGTCAATCTGCTTGCAATCAACCAATACTGTGCGGAACTCACACTAAAACCAGTCAATCTGCTTGCAATCAACCAATACTGTGCGGAACTCACACTAAAACCAGTCAATCTGCTTGCAATCAACCAATACTGTGCGGAACTCACACTAAAACCATTCAATCTGCTTGCAATCAACCAATACTGTGCGGAACTCACACTAAAACCAGTCAATCTGCTTGCAATCAACCAATACTGTGCGGAACTCACACTAAAACCAGTCAATCTGCTTGCAATCAACCAATACTGTGCGGAACTCACACTAAAACCAGTCAATCTGCTTGCAATCAACCAATACTGTGCAGAACTCACACTAAAACCAGTCAATCTGCTTGCAATCAACCAATACTGTGCGGAACTCACACTAAAACCAGTCAATCTGCTTGCAATCAACCAATACTGTGCGGAACTCACACTAAAACCAGTCAATCTGCTTGCAATCAACCAATACTGTGCGGAACTCACACTAAAACCAGTCAATCTGCTTGCAATCAACCAATACTGTGCGGAACTCACACTAAAACCATTCAATCTGCTTGCAATCAACCAATACTGTGCGGAACTCACACTAAAACCAGTCAATCTGCTTGCAATCAACCAATACTGTGCGGAACTCACACTAAAACCAGTCAATCTGCTTGCAATCAACCAATACTGTGCGGAACTCACACTAAAACCAGTCAATCTGCTTGCAATCAACCAATACTGTGCGGAACTCACACTAAAACCAGTCAATCTGCTTGCAATCAACCAATACTGTGCGGAACTCACACTAAAACCAGTCAATCTGCTTGCAATCAACCAATACTGTGCGGAACTCACACTAAAACCAGTCAATCTGCTTGCAATCAACCAATACTGTGCGGAACTCACACTAAAACCAGTCAATCTGCTTGCAATCAACCAATACTGTGCGGAACTCACACTAAAACCAGTCAATCTGCTTGCAATCAACCAATACTGTGCGGAACTCACACTAAAACCAGTCAATCTGCTTGCAATCAACCAATACTGTGCGGAACTCACACTAAAACCAGTCAATCTGCTTGCAATCAACCAATACTGTGCGGAACTCACACTAAAACCAGTCAATCTGCTTGCAATCAACCAATACTGTGCGGAACTCACACTAAAACCAGTCAATCTGCTTGCAATCAACCAATACTGTGCGGAACTCACACTAAAACCAGTCAATCTGCTTGCAATCAACCAATACTGTGCGGAACTCACACTAAAACCAGTCAATCTGCTTGCAATCAACCAATACTGTGCGGAACTCACACTAAAACCAGTCAATCTGCTTGCAATCAACCAATACTGTGCGGAACTCACACTAAAACCATTCAATCTGCTTGCAATCAACCAATACTGTGCGGAACTCACACTAAAACCAGTCAATCTGCTTGCAATCAACCAATACTGTGCGGAACTCACACTAAAACCAGTCAATCTGCTTGCAATCAACCAATACTGTGCGGAACTCACACTAAAACCAGTCAATCTGCTTGCAATCAACCAATACTGTGCGGAACTCACACTAAAACCAGTCAATCTGCTTGCAATCAACCAATACTGTGCGGAACTCACACTAAAACCATTCAATCTGCTTGCAATCAACCAATACTGTGCGGAACTCACACTAAAACCAGTCAATCTGCTTGCAATCAACCAATACTGTGCGGAACTCACACTAAAACCAGTCAATCTGCTTGCAATCAACCAATACTGTGCGGAACTCACACTAAAACCATTCAATCTGCTTGCAATCAACCAATACTGTGCAGAACTCACACTAAAACCAGTCAATCTGCTTGCAATCAACCAATACTGTGCGGAACTCACACTAAAACCAGTCAATCTGCTTGCAATCAACCAATACTGTGCGGAACTCACACTAAAACCAGTCAATCTGCTTGCAATCAACCAATACTGTGCGGAACTCACACTAAAACCAGTCAATCTGCTTGCAATCAACCAATACTGTGCGGAACTCACACTAAAACCAGTCAATCTGCTTGCAATCAACCAATACTGTGCGGAACTCACACTAAAACCAGTCAATCTGCTTGCAATCAACCAATACTGTGCGGAACTCACACTAAAACCAGTCAATCTGCTTGCAATCAACCAATACTGTGCGGAACTCACACTAAAACCAGTCAATCTGCTTGCAATCAACCAATACTGTGCGGAACTCACACTAAAACCAGTCAATCTGCTTGCAATCAACCAATACTGTGCGGAACTCACACTAAAACCAGTCAATCTGCTTGCAATCAACCAATACTGTGCGGAACTCACACTAAAACCAGTCAATCTGCTTGCAATCAACCAATACTGTGCGGAACTCACACTAAAACCAGTCAATCTGCTTGCAATCAACCAATACTGTGCGGAACTCACACTAAAACCATTCAATCTGCTTGCAATCAACCAATACTGTGCGGAACTCACACTAAAACCAGTCAATCTGCTTGCAATCAACCAATACTGTGCGGAACTCACACTAAAACCAGTCAATCTGCTTGCAATCAACCAATACTGTGCGGAACTCACACTAAAACCAGTCAATCTGCTTGCAATCAACCAATACTGTGCGGAACTCACACTAAAACCAGTCAATCTGCTTGCAATCAACCAATACTGTGCGGAACTCACACTAAAACCATTCAATCTGCTTGCAATCAACCAATACTGTGCGGAACTCACACTAAAACCAGTCAATCTGCTTGCAATCAACCAATACTGTGCGGAACTCACACTAAAACCAGTCAATCTGCTTGCAATCAACCAATACTGTGCGGAACTCACACTAAAACCAGTCAATCTGCTTGCAATCAACCAATACTGTGCGGAACTCACACTAAAACCAGTCAATCTGCTTGCAATCAACCAATACTGTGCGGAACTCACACTAAAACCATTCAATCTGCTTGCAATCAACCAATACTGTGCGGAACTCACACTAAAACCAGTCAATCTGCTTGCAATCAACCAATACTGTGCGGAACTCACACTAAAACCAGTCAATCTGCTTGCAATCAACCAATACTGTGCGGAACTCACACTAAAACCAGTCAATCTGCTTGCAATCAACCAATACTGTGCGGAACTCACACTAAAACCAGTCAATCTGCTTGCAATCAACCAATACTGTGCGGAACTCACACTAAAACCATTCAATCTGCTTGCAATCAACCAATACTGTGCGGAACTCACACTAAAACCAGTCAATCTGCTTGCAATCAACCAATACTGTGCGGAACTCACACTAAAACCAGTCAATCTGCTTGCAATCAACCAATACTGTGCGGAACTCACACTAAAACCAGTCAATCTGCTTGCAATCAACCAATACTGTGCGGAACTCACACTAAAACCAGTCAATCTGCTTGCAATCAACCAATACTGTGCGGAACTCACACTAAAACCAGTCAATCTGCTTGCAATCAACCAATACTGTGCGGAACTCACACTAAAACCAGTCAATCTGCTTGCAATCAACCAATACTGTGCGGAACTCACACTAAAACCAGTCAATCTGCTTGCAATCAACCAATACTGTGCGGAACTCACACTAAAACCAGTCAATCTGCTTGCAATCAACCAATACTGTGCGGAACTCACACTAAAACCAGTCAATCTGCTTGCAATCAACCAATACTGTGCGGAACTCACACTAAAACCAGTCAATCTGCTTGCAATCAACCAATACTGTGCGGAACTCACACTAAAACCAGTCAATATGCTTGCAATCAACCAATACTGTGCGGAACTCACACTAAAACCAGTCAATCTGCTTGCAATCAACCAATACTGTGCGGAACTCACACTAAAACCAGTCAATCTGCTTGCAATCAACCAATACTGTGCGGAACTCACACTAAAACCAGTCAATCTGCTTGCAATCAACCAATACTGTGCGGAACTCACACTAAAACCAGTCAATCTGCTTGCAATCAACCAATACTGTGCGGAACTCACACTAAAACCAGTCAATCTGCTTGCAATCAACCAATACTGTGCGGAACTCACACTAAAACCATTCAATCTGCTTGCAATCAACCAATACTGTGCGGAACTCACACTAAAACCATTCAATCTGCTTGCAATCAACCAATACTGTGCGGAACTCACACTAAAACCATTCAATCTGCTTGCAATCAACCAATACTGTGCGGAACTCACACTAAAACCAGTCAATCTGCTTGCAATCAACCAATACTGTGCGGAACTCACACTAAAACCATTCAATCTGCTTGCAATCAACCAATACTGTGCGGAACTCACACTAAAACCATTCAATCTGCTTGCAATCAACCAATACTGTGCGGAACTCACACTAAAACCAGTCAATCTGCTTGCAATCAACCAATACTGTGCGGAACTCACACTAAAACCATTCAATCTGCTTGCAATCAACCAATACTGTGCGGAACTCACACTAAAACCATTCAATCTGCTTGCAATCAACCAATACTG
The DNA here is from genome assembly GCA_037783415.1 of Leptasterias polaris. NCBI lineage: Eukaryota > Metazoa > Echinodermata > Asteroidea > Forcipulatida > Asteriidae > Leptasterias > Leptasterias polaris. The sequence continues at coordinate 787,327 of JAZGTN010000164.1, forward strand.
TGCGGAACTCACACTAAAACCATTCAATCTGCTTGCAATCAACCAATACTGTGCGGAACTCACACTAAAACCAGTCAATCTGCTTGCAATCAACCAATACTGTGCGGAACTCACACTAAAACCATTCAATCTGCTTGCAATCAACCAATACTGTGCGGAACTCACACTAAAACCAGTCAATCTGCTTGCAATCAACCAATACTGTGCGGAACTCACACTAAAACCAGTCAATCTGCTTGCAATCAACCAATACTGTGCGGAACTCACACTAAAACCATTCAATCTGCTTGCAATCAACCAATACTGTGCGGAACTCACACTAAAACCAGTCAATCTGCTTGCAATCAACCAATACTGTGCGGAACTCACACTAAAACCAGTCAATATGCTTGCAATCAACCAATACTGTGCGGAACTCACACTAAAACCAGTCAATCTGCTTGCAATCAACCAATACTGTGCGGAACTCACACTAAAACCAGTCAATCTGCTTGCAATCAACCAATACTGTGCGGAACTCACACTAAAACCAGTCAATCTGCTTGCAATCAACCAATACTGTGCGGAACTCACACTAAAACCAGTCAATCTGCTTGCAATCAACCAATACTGTGCGGAACTCACACTAAAACCAGTCAATCTGCTTGCAATCAACCAATACTGTGCGGAACTCACACTAAAACCATTCAATCTGCTTGCAATCAACCAATACTGTGCGGAACTCACACTAAAACCATTCAATCTGCTTGCAATCAACCAATACTGTGCGGAACTCACACTAAAACCATTCAATCTGCTTGCAATCAACCAATACTGTGCGGAACTCACACTAAAACCAGTCAATCTGCTTGCAATCAACCAATACTGTGCGGAACTCACACTAAAACCATTCAATCTGCTTGCAATCAACCAATACTGTGCGGAACTCACACTAAAACCATTCAATCTGCTTGCAATCAACCAATACTGTGCGGAACTCACACTAAAACCAGTCAATCTGCTTGCAATCAACCAATACTGTGCGGAACTCACACTAAAACCATTCAATCTGCTTGCAATCAACCAATACTGTGCGGAACTCACACTAAAACCATTCAATCTGCTTGCAATCAACCAATACTGTGCGGAACTCACACTAAAACCATTCAATCTGCTTGCAATCAACCAATACTGTGCGGAACTCACACTAAAACCAGTCAATCTGCTTGCAATCAACCAATACTGTGCGGAACTCACACTAAAACCATTCAATCTGCTTGCAATCAACCAATACTGTGCGGAACTCACACTAAAACCATTCAATCTGCTTGCAATCAACCAATACTGTGCGGAACTCACACTAAAACCATTCGATCTGCTTGCAATCAACCAATACTGTGCGGAACTCACACTAAAACCATTCAATCTGCTTGCAATCAACCAATACTGTGCGGAACTCACACTAAAACCATTCAATCTGCTTGCAATCAACCAATACTGTGCGGAACTCACACTAAAACCAGTCAATCTGCTTGCAATCACAGGCCTGGAATTTCATCTTTGAAAGGGCACAGCTATTCTCATCTTGCAAAGGGAACTTCCATTGGGAAATCTTCAAGTCTATGGGAAACTTTTGAAGGGGCACCAAGGCCAGGGGCAACAGAGGCCATTGCCTTTGTGGCCTCAGTGTAACTTCAGGCCTGCACTGCAGTCAAACAAACACCTATTTGAATTTGGACAGACTTTATATCATAATTTACCATGCACTTGCGCATAAGAAAATGTAGTTAGTGACAATATGCAACTAACATGTTGTGGCCTTCAGCCCCCCTCCACCACACATAATAATAATAATAATAATAATAAACAGTTCTTATAAAGCGCATATTACAATGAAGTCTCTACGCGCTTCAGTGGGTAAACAGGTGTGTTTTAAGTTTTAACTTAAATTGTTCCAGGGTGGGGCAGTTTTTGATGTGGTGTGGCAGATTGTTCCATAGTTCAGGTGCAATGAATTGGAAGGCACGTTGACCATATGATTTGGTGAAAACTGGATGCGGAGTGAGAAGATCGTTGTTGCTGGAGCGAAGAGTCCATGACAGACTTTGACATGAGTGTGCTTCAACTTGATGTTTTTGAATCATTTATGTAAAGTTATTTGTGATAAACATTTAGATTTCACAGATGACCCACAGTTTTACAGAGCAAAATTTGTAAAATTTGCATTCAAATTGAATCATGGGGGGAAAAGGAAGATAAAAAATGAGCCAAGATTTCGGTTGGTGGAGGGTAACACAATCTTTTTTTCCACTTTTTTTTTTGGGGGGGGTGGGGGGCTTATTAATGGACAATAGATAACCAGTGTGTTCTGAATAGGATTTGCTGCTTGTCTGCTAACTTGAATGCAATGCACTAGTGCAAATCAATCAATTGATTTTTTTCTGCAGTATTCAAGTCATGGTGGAGGTGCTTACTCCATGTCAACAGTGAATGTACTATGCACTTTACATGCACTGTTCAAAAGATAATGTACTTATCTGGTTTAATGTATGAATTACATACATAAAACTTAGGACAGACCTTGAGTTTAGAACAGACAAAGGTTTTACATCCATACAGTAAAATGGGGAATTCTGTTGGAAGAAGTTGCACAAACTGGAGGAGTTTGATTCATGTACAACATCTACGTCTAATGTTTTAATTAACCTAACCATACTAGACCAAGGTTTTGTCAGTTAGGGGCTTTGCTTTTATAATGAATAAGGGAAAGAAAAGAAAAAAGAAACCTCTACAATCTACATCATGTGGTTTAATCTGTGTCCATTATAACAATACCAACAAGATTTGAAAGTTGCAATAATCAACAAAAGGACAAACAAAACCATGTACTTTCTGACATATTGTGGCTTAATGAAACTATGTACATAACTATACTAGACGAGTGTTGTTCATGTCAAGAACTATCTTGCAAAATCTATCTTAAAACAATGATTGTAAAGTCTTATCAGAAAGAAACAAAGACACACGTATGTAGAACTTTTTTGGAGGACCTGAACAAGCAGGAGAATCCAAAGAAACATTTTCAACACTCCACAGATCCAGAAAACCTACAAGTAAACTACAAGTATTGTTTACTCCATAAATTTACTTGAAACTCACCGAAATGAAAGGTGGAAGGAATGTTATTGTCATTGGCACCAAAATGTAGTCATCCAGTGCTCAATTTTAATCTTGATTGGTATGCCTGATCATGAAATAACTCAGTGTACCTACACTTTCAGCTAAATAAAACACACACACACATCTTCCAGAATTCTGACCTTTGGTTTGTTAGTTGCTCTTTTGAACCTGTGACAGCCAAGCGAAAAGAAATGCTTTAATGAAATTCAGCAGCGGAATGTTCACGGAGACTAGTTATTTTCCCAGAGAATGCAAAATGGTAAAACCCCACTCACACAAGCCTGTTCCAAACGGAACAAGTTAACTTTGTATTTGATAATACCCCCTAAAAGAGTTAACAAGAGAATACATGGTTTCTAAATTTGATTAAAACTGACAAATATGGTTTCAAGTATAGTACTTTACAGATTAAGTTTGGAGTTCAAAATCACAACAGGGAGTGGAAAAGACATGCAGACGAAGAGACCCGTACTGCTGACGCCATGTTTCTTACAAAACAGTTTATTAAGAGCAACATGAATATGTATCATCCATTGACCATTGAAAGTTCATTACACTATACTTTTTTTTCTTTTTCTGCCATATACCATAAAGAAACAGTTCAATCAAAATGTTGACAAAAGCAAAGTGATCAAAATATAGTTAACATTTTTGAACAGTGCAAATTCTTTCTTAAAGCAAAAAGTAAGTGGTTGATTTTTAAAATCATCGTTATGATTGAAACAACTCGCTTTGTTTGTTCCGTCATGGTGGAAAATTAATGTACAATTTCACAGAGTAGCTTAACCTAGAATACTGCCTCATAAATGATTTTTTTGGCAAGCAAAAGCAGTGTGTGACCAAAACCAGTGCAAGTGCCAAGCTTAATTTTTGTGTCCATACTGCTTGCCAAATGTTTGATATGATATTAAACCCAATGTACTGGCTGAGATACGATACAATGCAATCATACAGGTGATCATAAAGTACAATATGCAATGAGGTGCTTGTCTCATCACCCCTTTGATTCCCGCTATCCCATGGGTGACTTAAGCACCTCTGGGCCCCCTCTAAGGGACACACCGGTACCTTGATGGCAGACAAGCAGACTCAAGATCAAGGTTGGTTTCAGGGTCAGGAAAGGAGTGAAGTGACTACATGTATACATCTTGTACCAGACACATGGATACCTGGCAGGTAAAATAAACAAGTATTCCCATGTGTGGTATGCATCTTGGAAACAAATAGGTGTATAAATGTACAAATGACTGTGTTATTTCTGGTTTGATTTATGCATGTTCAGAATAGATTTTAAAGGGACAACCTGAACGAGATTTCACATTCCCAGGTTTGGAATTACACTTAGATAGATTAACAGAAACTCTGTTGCTCTGCTTTATCCTTTGTATCCCTTTAGCTCATAGACTTGATAATGAATTAAAATTACAGTGCTAAGAACACACACAAAAGCAAATTATGATAAACCACAAAGGAAACTTACTTGGTCCAGTTTGAAAATTTTTAGGTCGAACAAAGAAAAATTGACTGTAAAGCGAGATTTGAACCTGTGACCTTCGGATTAATGTGTTGGCGCTCTTCCAACTGAGCTATCTAGCCCTAATGTTGGCGGTCTCCCTAATTTGTCAATAGCTTTGTTTGGGGATGCCAGTCTGAAGCCATCCAATTCAACCTGTGACTTCCGTATAGCCAGGGATCACACCCGAGTTTACACTACAACCTGGAAAACTGCAGGAGATCGATGCAACTTTTTATTTCAAATATCAAGTAATAAACCACAAGTGAAACTGACTGGATAAATTTCAAATAAATTTAGGTTGAACAAAGAAAACCTAAAATAAACAAGATGGCTACACTTACGCCAATCCATTAGTAGCCAATCCATTAGTAGTCAGGAAAGCTATTTCATATAAAACATGTGAATTTTGATTGAGGAGGTTGAACAAGTTTTAATGGAGAGAGGTAGACAAACCCAACAGTTTTATTTCTTCCTAATGCAAATTTTCTCAATAGCATTTGTCACATGGAAAAAAGTCTCATCAGTAACAAGTTTATTATATCATTGAGCTGTCAGATAAAATATGTCAAAACAATTTTCTGATTGTTGGCAATGATTATCTTTAAACACTAAACTCTGACAATTTGTAGTAACTGCAGAAATACATACAAGCATAAACATTGATGATGTGGTAAAATTATTCGAAGGGATATAAATGGACAGGATTACTAGTCATCTTATTATTGTTATTTTATTTTATTTTATTTTATTTTATTTTATTTTATTTTATGAGAGATCGCCTAACTCCACAAGGCCACAGACGGCCACTTCAAATCGGCCAAAATCAACTGCTGCCAGTACAGGGACACTTTGCCACCTACTCCTGGGGCTCAAACAGGGTTACCCCCTTCACAGTCCGTAAGGATGTAGGCATGGGTATCATCCACAAGGAGCCTGGCAGGTAGAGTAGAATGCACTACCTTCCCAACTTTTTACGAAGCAATTATGTTTAAGTGCCATGCTCAAGGGTACAAGTGTCATGACTGGGATTCAAACCCACATACATGTAGTGTTGTTATTTTCAGGAATGGTTCACTCATTATATAATAATGACTCTGTGGTCTAATACCTAAAAGTCAATCTTTTATTTAAACCATTGATAACAAGTTTGAGGTTTCATCAAGTTTTTGAGAAGTTCATCAAAGTTCTGACCACCCTTAAAAACAGCCCAGACTGAAAAAGGCCATTTGTATGGAAAAGTACACAAATGATCAGCTTTAAACACTCTGCTTGTAAATTATGCTGACATGTTTTGTGGCCACATAGGATTACCAATTTCCCATGCCAGGGGCCTCCTGTAATCATCATAACCCACAGCTGGTAAAAAGTTTATCATAATTGGAATTGACAACATAACCACAAGCAGGTGTAACCTCTCCATAGTGTTGACAAGAAGAACTTGACACTGCTTTGTGTCCACTAAATTGAAATTCAAACTAATTGTAATTCACAGAACAGAAGTGATACAGTCAGGCATGTCATGGTCATCACTGTGGCCAATACACACCAAATGATTATTTAAAAAAGTTCTTTTGTGATGTGACGATTTAACAAATAACAAAACTTACAAGTTAATTTTCTTTTTTAAATGGACACTTCGGTAACATTTTGGATGGGAAAATGTGGGAGCAAATAGAGACCATGGTGTGGGAGGAGTTTGGCTGAAACACCCCCTCCCAATCCCATTAAAATGGTTCCAGATGTGCCTTTGACCATAACCATCTACACGTATGTATTTGTATCCACTTTGGAAGTTGCAAATCCTGATTTTAATTGCAAAAATGATTGCTTTGCTTAAAACAATAACAGTTTTTAAATCAATTTACTGGGATGCTGGGTGGTTGTCTATTTTTCCAATGTGCTTCCATGCGAGATAAGACAACCTGTTTGTACACATTTGAGAACTTGCCGTCTGGAATCTTGTAAACAAAGACCAAATTAGAAAAGCCTGGATTAGGAAAGAATGACGGCACGTCCAACTGAGTTTTTATTAAAAACCTTCAAGGGTTGCTGAAAACATAATTTAAAATATATTGGATCTGAATCTCTACCTTACAAAACAAAAAGCACAACAGCAGCATCATCATTGCAATTTTTGTCATAGCTGGATGCCAATACTAAAATGTTGGACACTTAGACACTAACAAACTAAAGCAAAAAGCAAAGATCGCCAACGAAGACGTCAGGGCTCACATAACTCCTAAAATTATCAAGCATTATACATGTATGCTTGTATAACAACCAGTGTTTACTTATTGTTTGTGACCCTTTTTAATAAAGTACTAATCTTAGATACAAACCCCCTTATCTTCATTTTTTCTGGCAACTCACTGCAAATGAGTGACATTTTGGTTTAATATGTGTAATGCAAATGAGCCTGTAGGCACTCATCAGCTTCCATGCATATCTTTGTCCGACAACAAAAATATCCTGTTTTGATAACAACTGTCATCTGATGAACTGAACTGTCATGTTTTATTTTTTTAATGGGTTTTAGCTATGTAAATTAAGAGGAGCTGTCACTGATGATACCGTTTCAATATGAAGCGTTTGTAACACTATACAATGTCTGGGAAAAAGTTAGAAATGCGAATGGTGACAGTCTCAACTTTGTTGTGCTATAAGTATTTCTGTTTGTTTTTCAGCGCCATTCACAGATTGCAATACCTGTTGTACACAGAGGCAACCAATCGTCATCAGTTCTATCTTATCAGATATGGTTGCTTTGTTCAATTTATAAAGTAGGCCAATGATCTGATAATATATATTGCATATCTTCATAATCGCCAAACAAATTGTGTCACAGCATTTCATGCATACTTCTCTAAAAAATTAATAATGAAGTTCACCTTAAAGCAACAAAAGTTGTGTGTGGAGAAAAATGTTTTCAATTGAGTAGGCTTTTGAATTTAACCAGACATCCTGTATTTCTTTTGTAAAAAATTCACACAGTCAACGTGGGACTAAATGTTCATCTGATTCTGAATATAGGCTTATCCTTTTATGTATAAATTAAGAATCATTGCTAATTTTTTTTACTAACTGCAAATTGGGGAATCAGACCTATGTACAAACATGTCATGCCCTAGCTAGTATCAGCCTCATATAATTTTGGATACCCTCCAAACACTTAAAAAGGTCAAATTCAGATGTATTTCTGGATAGAGTTTTTATTTTATGATATTATGGATAAAATATTACGAGTCTCTTTCTCAAACTATAATAGTGTGAAGTACAAATTGTATTTGATACCCTTCCAGTGAGAAATTTGTTATTACCCAAAACTATCCAATTACCTCACATTTCAAATAATCGGTTTGTTCATTTTTTTGTATGGGAAAATGTTAATTATTTCCTGAATCTCCAAGATATTCAATCAAATATGGCTCTGAATTTCAACTTTTGACTATAACAAAAAATTCCTGGGTGGACTGTACAGACCCATTTATTGGTGGCATCTAAATTCACGTTTTCCAATTTCGCTCTAAAATATCATTTTAAAAAACAACATCTTATACCATTTGGACATGGTTATAGACTTGTAATTTTTCCCACTTTAAATACTTTGTACTCTGTGAGTGCACCACAAAACTGAATTTGACCTCAGAACCCCTCTTTAACCCTTTCAATACCATTGTCGAGTTTACTCGACAGTGCGCCGTGTAGTGCTTCCGTACCAATGTCGAGTTTACTCGACACAAAAAGCAGCGGCGTTTGAGAGCCTGTAATTATTTTGTTTGGCGCCCTCTGCTGTTGACCTTTATATAGACGGGTAGCTTGTTTATCGAGATTCACAATGGTGTGTATTGTATAGGGGGTCGCCATTACGATATTCCGAGAAAAATTACATTGCATGTAGCAGTACTTCCAGATTTCACGCTTCCGTTTTCCCGACAAAAAATCACCATCATGGCTGTTCGTGACCTGGAGGTTTTGGTTGAAATATTTGTCGTAAGTGACTCCGAATTGGACTCGGAAATATCTGAAGAAGAACCTAGTGAAGATTCAGATGAAACTCGTGATGTTTCGTCGCCAGGCACGTTCAATTATGACAACTATCCTGACGATATACCAGTAGCTGGACCGAGCACGGCACCCGTTCAACGCCGAGGGCTTGGGCGTGGACCCGGCGGGCCTCGACCCATTCGTGCCGATCGAGGTGACAAAGGACATAAAGATAATGTATACAAATTTGACATCATATAAAAGGTAATTTCATAAGCTACAAATTGTATGCATAAAGTTTTTCCACAAAAATATGTCTTCACACAGAAAATCAAGATTGAAAAAATGTGAACACTGCACATTGCTTTTTGTGTGTGTGTGTGTGAAAAAATGCGGTACACAGCAGTGTGACCCCTTTAAAAAATGCGGTATTGAAAGGGTTAAAGATTTCATTTATATTTAGTTTACCCTCTACAGCACACACAACTATTTCCCGCAAGTATAGTTCAAAGATACACTAATGACAGTAACAATGATGTGACAAAAGTCAGCTTTGAGTATGACCTTGGATTTCAGATGATAAGTGACTGCATGCTCTTTCCATGATCTGGCTTTCATGCCAAAATAAAAGAACAAATGTAGAAAAACCTTTGCATTTACCAGGAGTGCAACCAAATGTGACAAAAACTGAAAAGGTTCAATTCAGCAGCGAGACAGGTATGGGTTCAAGAACCTCATCTGGCTTTCTAATACAAAAGCTTATCCTCCTATTGACAGTTTCCGTTGTTGTTTACATGATTAATACTCAACCATAACACATGTATATTTTTTTCATTTGGATTATAAAAGAAAAATGATGAAGAAACTTGAAACCACCTGTTTCATTTAGAAGTAGAAGGACTGATTCTAATTTTGTTTCCATACTGACACAAAACTACACTGTATAGTATTGTACTTTATGTCAAACTCTTTTGGATCACTTCAAGTTCAGTTCAAGTTTTTGCAACATTGATAAACTTCTACAAATACTACAATCCTAACTATTACCCACATACTCTTTGCCATTTGGCCTCGGGCAATTCTGTCAATCCTTGCAATTTGCTTCAGCCTATTTTGGCAGAGGATGCTAATCAAATGCACCTACCGTATTTTCCTGCGGATAAGACGCTCGGCGGACAAGACGCAGGACCCTAAAATGACCCCAAAAAAATTCAAACGTCAACAGAAAAGGCGCACCGCCGCATAAGACGCATGTTTAACAGCACACAGAAAAACACCAGGCGCCACCCGGTGTCGGTACATTGACACAAAGACGTCATTTTGTTGCCTTTTGGAGCGTTCACACTATTCGAAGCATGAATGAAACCGTAACCACATGGCGTGTAGAGCCATGCAGAAAAGACCAACGTAAATTGATACCGACCTTCGTCCATCCATTCAGCCAACGCTGTGCATTGTTAATAATATTATGAAGTCCGGCCCAATCAGCGGCCAGAAACGATGGTCCACGCAGTGTCTGAAGATATTGCAACACGAACCCAGGCCCTCCTAGCCTGAACATCCGACGTCCCACAACGAGGATCCTTGCTGATAAAGACAGGTTACCAGGTTACCAGTCTAAGTCCCTCCGAGCCAGTAGATGTTGCGCCCTCTACACAGTACCGGTGACTAATACCAAAACTAGCGTCGCCTTTATATATAGGCCTACCTTACGCAAATAATCCCGTCACACTCGGGAAGACGTAACAAAATGTTTCATTATATATATTTGTTTAAGTTTTTGTAATTTTTTTGTGTGTGTATATAAAATTCTTTTCCATTATTTCAAACCTTTAATTTGTTAATCTCGTTCATAAGATTTTGTTTTAAAGTTCTTTTTATTTATTTCAAACTTATAATCTCGTTCATAAGATATTTGTTTAAAACATCTCTCCTCTTCTTTTATAATGTTAGTTTTGTTTTCAAGGATCATTACCTTGTTTTCAAGGATCATTTTTTTATTTGATAAATGAAATAAACGAAACAGACACATGAACCATCTCTCAAATGAATATTTGAACGTTTAATCAAACAAACGAAAGTGCAATTCGTACTTAATTGGTACTTAATTATCCCATCCTTAAATAGCCTGTTTTTCAATTGATTTGAATGGTGGTTTTGACTTATGTCGTCCGTCGCGTCTTGCCGTCGCGTCGTGCCGTCCGTCGCATCGTCCGTCGCGTCGTCCGTCGCGCCGCGTCGTCCGTCGCGTCGTCCGTCGCGTCGTGCAGTCGCGTCGCCCGTCGTCCGTCGCGTCGTGCCGTCGCATCGCCCGTCGTTCGTCGTTCGTCGCGTCGCCTGTTTTTCAATTGATTTGGACCTTCAATATTTCACCAAAACGTTCTTCACTTTTCGGTCAATTGGTGGCGCTCTTTGATTATTTCCGCCATACTCGTAGTCGAAGTGAGTCTGATGAGGTTGTCGAGATTCTAGATGGCAGATGTGTATAGTTTGATCAATCCCTGCTTGCCGTGTCATCTCAACAATATCCTTTTAATTGTAAAAACATGTCAAGTATTAGTTTTTACTATCTCGGCCTCCCTACCATGCCTACTAGCCTGTAAAATAAAGCAATGTCAACAGCAGCATCGTAGGAAAAATACTACCTAAATTATTATTATTATTTATTTATTTATTTATTTCTTCTTTTGAGTGGAGCTCTTATAGACTCCGTTTATTCAGCTCAAGTAATTACAAGTATATACATCTCCTCTGGAACATTAAAGCAAGTACTGATAGATCAGTACACAAGTACAGGTTACTAGAAACTAAAGGACAATGAACAAAAGTTGATATTACATATCAAACAAAGGCAAGATCAAAACATGAAAAAGCAACTAGTACAAGTAAAAAGATTAAAATTAAGGCGTACACAAAGGACAGTAACTGAGAGGTGACAAAATTCGATTTTGATCAGAACATAAATTTTGGACTCTCGTCTTCATTGAAAGTACACAGGAATTTGTACAATTTGTTAAAATTACTTGTTTGGAGCCTATTCCTCTCCCTTAGTAGAAATGATCTGAGAGTTTCTTTGAATTGTAGGTCTTGATAATGTTTGTGTTTGTGAAAACGTTGTCCTCATTGAAGACCAGATCACACCGGATTCTCCAAATAACATTGATCATCATGCCAACAATTATCATAGATACAAATGACAAATTAATACATAAAATTCTTATACAATCACTGAGACAAAAGAAACGGCAGCCAGTTTGTTTCCTAATTAAAAATTCGACGTATAACCAGGGTTCAACCACCTCATTACAATATAGAAACAAATGTTGGACAGTTTCAGTGTCGGATTTACAGAAAGGACAGTCGACTGTATCTATGATTTTCATGCGTTTAAGTTTATCTCGGGTTGGCAGAATCCTGTGATAAAGTCTAAAAAGGGTGTCCTTGTCTTTGGCGTCCATAATATTGTTCATGTTTAATTTGGTCCAAATATTGGCCCAGTCGAACTAATTATCAGTGAGGCCTAAAATTGAGGCCCACTTTTCCTGTGCTTTTGGAAAAACAAATTCTTTGACCTTCAATGATTTGTACATTAATTTCGTGGTAAATTTAGAAAAAGGTACCAAACCCTGATCCCCATGGTCAATTTGGAACTTCAGCCACCTGCTTGGATGGTTATTTAATAGGCCCACAACGTTTTTCTTTGAAGAGGACTGGATTGATGTTTTGTTCAAGTGATACGATTAATTTTACACTTCCTAGCCAATTCCTTAAAGGTAATTTGTCTGTTATTTTTAACAACATGTTGAAATTTGATGATGTTATTCTTTGTTAAAACAGGACTCGCTAAATCTTTATCCTTATTAATCGTAACCACTGAATTACTAGTATGCCAGAGAGGGATATTCATTACTTCCAAAACTGAGGTGAATTCTGGTCTGAAAACACCCCCTGATTTTTCGTAGGCTGCAAAAAGGTCCATATAAAAGGGAGTGGTCTGCAGTGACTTTTTCTTGGTTTTACCAAACACATACCATTCCAAGATTATGGCTTTCGCCGGGTTTCTCGATCCAATAGTTAAAGAAGGATTTCCATTTACCATTACTTTTGATATAATTACTCAACCACATCAGTTTTAGACTGCGTAACCTGACCCTGACGTCCAAAAGACCTGTCCCTCCCATGTATCGAGGTCCGGTGATAGTGGCACGCTTGATTTTGTCCGGTTTACCTGACCAGTAAAAACTAAAAATAATGTTTTCTATTTTCTTTACACACTCTTCCGGGCAAGAGACAATGTTACCCACATAATTTAGTCTGCTTCCGACCATGACGTTCACAATAACGGCCTTGCCCGTCAGGGTCAGGTCCCGCTGTCTAAACATATTTAACATGCATTTAAGTTTGCTTATTCCGGGGTCCCAGTTGTCAGCCGGTGTAACATTGTTTCCAAAAAGAAGACCCAAATTTTTCAATTTATCATTGTTCCAGTTGAAGCCACACGGCTTGTCCATTCTGTTCTTCCATTTGCCAAGCCATAGACCCGAGGTTTTACTTGTGTTTACTTTAGATCCGCTACCTTTACAATATTTATACAAAACATCCGTAATGACTTGACAGTCACTTTCTTTAGAAATAAAAACCGTGGCATCATCAGCATGCTGGATAATTTTAACACATTCAGTTCCACCTGGACACTGAATACCATGCAACCATTATTGATTCTAATTAGAGTTCCTAAACCTTCTGCACAGACTGCATATAACAATGGAGACAGGGGACACCCTTGTCTGATACCTCTACTTATTTGGAAAGGTCTGCCAATGAAGATATTTACAATGACGCAACTCTCAGGATTACTATATAAAAGCTTGATCCATTGAATGAATTTGGGGGAATCCCCATTTTCTCAAGCATGGTAAACATATAATTCCAATTAATTCTATCGAAAGCCTTCTCCTGATCGATACTTAAAATAGCTGCTTCCTTATTGTTCCAATTAATATAATCTATGCTATCACGCAAAAGTGTGAGGTTGTCGTGAATTTTTCTCCCCGGTACACCACATGTCTGTTCGTCACCTATTATGAAAGGCATGGCCCTTTTTAACCTATTTGTGAGAACTTTGGCCAACAGTTTGTAATCTACATTTAAAAGGCTAATCGGTCTCCAGTTCTTGAGATCAAATTTACCTAAATTATTATCCACATGGTTGGTGGGCTTGCACAAAATTACTTTATTGATTATAAAGCGATGAAAAATTACTTTATTGATTATGAAGCGATGACCAAAAGCAAAACCATGTAAAGCAATAAATCAAGTGAATTCTAAACCAAGACCAACAGTAACACTACTGAACTAACAGGATTGATAAAAACCACTAAAAACAACAAAACACATGTGCCAAGGAAGGTTACAAATTAAAATCAAAATGGCTCTAAAATCGAGTCCATAGCAGTAATGACTTGAAACAGGTAAAACTTTAAAACATGAAGAACCACCAGTACATAAAATCAAAGAAGTGATGGTGGGAGAACACACAGGCTGCTATCTGTAAACTATAATACATTATACTATACATGGGTGACTTAATTACCACTATCTGAGGATTAAGGATTAAACAAGAGGGTTGTTTATTACACAGACGATTCCTTGAAATGAACTTGTACCAGGGTGCTACAAGAGATTAAGTTGGAATAAACAGTGGAAGGGAACATATTATTAGACACTTGTCTCTCCATGGTCCTTTCTCTATGCTCCTACTGAACAAGGTTTTTCTGGACCTGTTACATAATAAGCCATCAAAAGGGAGAAACTTCCTCTAGCAGTAAACACAAGAAGTAAAATTACATCAACAAACTCTCACACCAAATTTTAACCAAACAGATAATTATTGTTACATCCTTCCCTTTTTAAACTTTGAGTGGGAAGGGGTAAACTTCTCTAACAATGAGAAATGTTTCGGAAGAAAAAGGTGATAAAATTAACTAGTGTTCATTAATAAAGTAAATTTTCATGGCGAATATTCAAATAGAATTACTGGCTGGAAATAGTAATTTTGTTACTTTCGGTCATTTCCCATTGTTTTGTTTTTTTGTTTTTTTAAACAGAAGTTATGTGTGCATGCCTTTTTCACAGTAAATAATAATATGCCATAATATGACAGAAGAGTTAATTTACCAGAGTACATGTAGTAGTGATTAAAGTGGTAATTGGCCCGTTTATCTTAAAATATGTAATATCAATAATATTTGTAATGACAACGGATTAATATATCGCCTTTCGCAAGCCTGAAAGTTCATAAGTAGCAACAATTATGCAAAAAGGAGGCAAAGACAAAAATTCTTTGTTTAACACCAAATCATAAAAAAAAAATACATGGTCATGAGTCCTTGGTGTTTCTAACATTTAAAAAAAATACATGGTCATGAGTCCTTGGTGTTTCTAACTTGATGATAAATTTGTAACCATTCACTTGTAATGTTCATTTCAATACTGATTGGGCAATAAATTACGGAGTGACACAATGGTCGAGTATGATTTATCTGTCACTAGTCATGTCAATATTTAGCAGGTTTATTAACTGATACCGTTCATTTGGCCTGAACGGCTTTTCCAAATTGACGGTTTCATCTTTGAATTGTTAACATGTGTGAGATTTCTAGAAGTGACAGAGTTATGGATCACACAATAGAGAGTAACGTTACACGAAGTGACACATTACAAGAAACAAATCACTTTGAGAAAACTTGAAAACGGTGTATAACATTAATAATGTGCCATACATTTCCATCGGTAACTTGCTCTGATAGCTCCCTCAGAAGCTCGGAACTTAGGGGTTATTTTCGATTCATCAATGACACTTCAACCACACAACAACAACATCATACGTCTGTCATCATTTCACAAGTACATGGACAAGAGTGCCACTGAAAAAGTCATTAGTTTTTGAACTGTACCATGATGCACAGTCTCTTGCAGCGCCACCAGGAGGCACAATATATAGGACGAGCTACGCGACGGGCGACGCGACGGGCGACGCGACAGGCGACGCGACGGACGACGCGACGGACGTCCAAGTCACCATGCAAATCAATTGAAAAACAGGCGACGCGACGGGCGACGGCACGACGCGACGGGCGACGGCACGACGCGACGGGCGACGGCACGACGCGACGCACGACGCACGACGGACGACGGAATAGGCGACGCGACGGCACGACGCGACGCACATCTGTCGCCTTTAGAACACCATAGTATAACACCTCTCCTGTCTCCACCATGTACATGTACACTGAAGATACACACACATATAAAACAACTAATGTGTTTAAGTTTGGTTTAATCCAATAATAGCAAAGGTATACAATTAAATAGTTTCCCCAACAAATTTCCCTATCCACACACTAGTGGGAAAATTCTTTAATTTTGACAGCATGCTAGTACCAATATTTTAAGGAACGAGTGCACTTCTTGCAGGAAAAGCGGCCAGTAATTGTATTCTTTCAAAAAAGACAAAATTATAGAAATCTCAACTATCTTGGAGCATCTTGGAGAATGTAATTTTGAAAATACAGTACACCACCAATCGCCATACACACTTCTCTGAACTTTGTGACCTACATGTTGAGTACATGTACTCAAGTCATGTCTACACAAACAACCAATTTAAAAGTTAATCCACAGAGGTTCCTTCCTCCTGGTTAATCTAACTGAATCTCACCACCTTGCTTTATAGCACCAGCTAGTAAACAGTTTACTGTTTAGTCAACACTGGGGTGGTGTACAATAGACTTCAAAGGTAGCACAAGTCCCCATTGAAGTAAAGTGATGTAGAGCCACTGCTCTTACATGGTGCAATACAAAGGGTTTATTTTGGAGCCAATTAAGCACATTATATAACCAGGTCAATAGCTGGTGTCATGGCCCTCTTCCTCCTTAGATCTCTATCCTGACATTAGCCAGAGAGAACCAGGGCATTCAGGGTTAGTGTTTTCCTTGAGATGGGATGATACCCACCTAATAATACAGCTGTTTTGTCAATGAAAGGTTTTCTTAGCCTGCTTCTCAGGAGTCAAAAGTATTCAGATCTGGGGATAAGTACTTTGATAAAAACAAATTTGTGTAAAAAGTCAACCACTACTGCAACTTTCCCAGTGTAAGAACTGCATCGTACCATACGACTTTAAAAGAAACCAATTTATAATTTATACATCCACTTTCCCCTCCAATTTTTGACCTGACTTGTTCTCTCTGCCTCTTCTTCTTTCACTCTTTTCACCTGATTGGTTTTTCCAGTGAAGATGATACATCTTAAGCAACTCTAGTTTTATGTTTTGTTGAAAAGGTTTGTTTCCGTTATCCTGACCATATCCAGACCAAGACTTGGCATTAGACTTCAGTGTGTTTTCATTTGAATCTTATTGCCAAGTGCATTGAAAAATATTTTCAATATGCGAGAAAATATTCTATATGTTTCAAGTTTTGTCAGGTCATTGGAAACTACTTTTCCCAAGATGCAGAGATGAAAAACCCAATGCTACAAAAGGCTGAGTTTGAGTACAATACCCCATAGAAGATCTATGAATTCAATAATAAAAGCAGACTGTAGGGACTCTGACCAACTCCATCAAGACCAGCTCAAAAAAACAACTCCCTTGGATCAACAATAACACCTCCTCCACACCAATGTAGCGACACGCAGAACACAAACATTGTGAGAATTTCCAAGTTTTAGTTGATGGGTTAAGGGATATCTTATAATAGCGCACCAAGGAAAGCAAAAATAACAACCCCTGTAACTTACACTACTGGTTCAACCCCAGAGTATAAGGGTCGATGATACACCCAAGCCCTGCTGTTTGCTGCGAGTCAGGTTTCTTTGACGCATTATGAAAAGAGGCCCCCGTAGACTGAAAATGTGAGCAGGATTGTTGCTTGTTTTGAAGAATGAATGTCGTATAATGTTCCACCTATTGTTGTCATGTTTAATACATCCATTACAAGGCAATATTTTGTCTTTACAACTAATTCCTCTAGAGTCTAGATCATTCAAAGGGCTCATAATTTTTACAAAATATATTGACCTTTCAAAGACGACAGAATTCTTTGAAAAAACCAACTCTTACCTGCACTTGAGTTTGTACAGGATGGGGACCGGGCTGATGAGGAGAAATTGTATTCCTCTGTGCTTAAATCAGATTGAGAAAAACTGGAACGCCGTTTTCCTGTAAAAAAATAACACAAAAACAAAATCGTGTAAATTGTCAATAAAACATTGTGCAGGAACAAGGAACAGCATTGGAATTAAACAAGAAGCAATTATTGATTAAAAACATTCAGACCTTACAGAAAGAGGATCAGACTAAACAGATTCCATTTCCAGTCAATTAGTTGAGGTGTACACTACATATATGGTATACGTTTTTCTTTGTGTGTGCTGGGATTATTTTCATACAACTTCAAGTGGTGTTTACCCCAAAATATTGGGTAAGTCTGAAATTCAGTTTCTTTAGTTTTACATACAGGGTTCTGTCCATACACCAAAATTTCAGGCCAAACCACTTGCATTATAGGCCTACTTAATGTAATTACTATTAAATTTACTAATACAAATACATTTAATTAAAATTTACCAAAAGTCAGTTTCCCTGGTGGTTAATTACTTGCTAAACAAAACCCCAATCAACAGAGTCTATTATAGACGATGTGACCTGTGACATCACATGTTTACAAAAGAGCCACAGAGCCTGGACTTCCTGCAGGCACATTTGTACACAGATCAATGGAAGAAAACAACAAATCTTATGTTTTATGGAGATTGCACTGTCTGATTTTTCTCAACTTTTGATATGAAGAAAGGGGGGACATCTCAAAAGCTGTACAGCTGTTGCTTTTGTAAATTTTGAATTTATGTGAAAATTATGACACAAAATGTAAATTTTCCCATATAGCCTGTGTAGTATCTTGCCCAGCAGGAAATGCTTTAGAATGTACAAGGTCACCACTCTGTAAACAAATGTAACATGGTCTATACTGAAGCATAAAACATCCAGTGATTAACAAGCTATGATTTTGTTCAAGATCTCCCTCAGTTCTTTATAGAGGGGCTCCAAGGTTAAATTCAGTTTTGTGATCCACTCATTTTCCGGTAGATAGAGTCCTTACAAAATGGGACAAAAGGTTACAAGTCTTTACCACATGTTAAAATTGTGTAATGTGTCACTGTGTTTGATTCCCTTCAAGTGCAGTTTTTCTCCAAGTCAAATTTCAAATGGTCTTTACTTCTTTGTACCATGTTCGTACAGATAATTTTTAGTTTTGGAATGTACAAACCCATTAATTTTAACACCATTCTAACATGAAGTGGAGACTTGTTACCGTATTTTCCTGCGGATAAGACGCTCGGCGGACAAGACGCAGGACCCTAAAATGACCCCAAAAAAATTCAATCGTCAGCAGAAAAGACGCACCGCCGCACAAGACGCATGTTTAACAGCACACAGAAGAACACCAGGCGCCACCCGGTGTCGGTACATTGACACAAAGACGTCATTTTGTTGCCTTTTGGAGCGTTCACACTATTCGAAGCATGAATGAAACCGTAACCACATGGGCGTGTAGAGCCATGCAGAAAAGACCAACGTAAATTGATACCGACCTTCGTCCATCCATTCAGCCAACGCTGTGCATTGTTAATAATATGAAGTCCGGCCCAATCAGCGGCCAGAAACAATGGTCCACGCACTGTCTGAAGATATTGCAACACGAACCCAGGCCCTCCTAGCATGAACATCCGACGTCCCACAATGAGGATCCTTGCTGATAAAGACAGGTTACCAGTCTAAGTCCCTCCGAGCCAGTAGATGTTGCGCCCTCTACCGGTGACTAATACCAAAACTAGCGTCGCCTTTATATATACCTTACGCAAATAATCCCCACACCCGGGAAGACGTAACAAAATGTTTCATTATATATATTTGTTTAAGTTTTTGTAATGTGTTTCTTTTTGTATATAAAATTCTTTTCCATTATTTCAAACCTTTAATTTGTTAATCTCGTTCATAAGATTTTGTTTTAAAGTTCTTTTTATTTATTTCAAACTTATAATCTCGTTCATAAGATATTTGTTTAAAACATCTATCCTCTTCTTAAATAATGTTAGTTTTGTTTTCAAGGGTCATTACCTTGTTTTCAAGGATAATTTTTTTTATTTGACTAAAAAGAGGCAATTAAAAAATGAATATTTGAACGTTTAATGAAACAAACGAAAGTGCAATTCGTATAGGTTGGCCAACAAACATTGGTACTTAATTATCCCATCCTTAAATAGTACGTCAAGCCATAATAGTACGTCAAGCACACTTCGGAGATATTCTGTACAATAAAAACCCTCAAAGTTCACCACACAATAGAGGTTGGGTGAATGCCGTTTGTACAACAGCATTGACAGTAAATCTGATTGCAGCATTTTCGGAACGAATACGCGGCCACACAGAAAAACGTTTGTACGACGCCGACGTCTGTTGGACCGAAAGTACCAACACATTGCGGCATTGTTGGAATGAAAGCACGGTCATGGGGGATGAACAAGTTGCGGCATTGTTGGAATGAAAGGACAGTCTGGGGATTGCGGCATTGTTGAAACGAAAATACGGTCTCAGTGTCTGGATAGTTGAGCCTTGTTTGACCGCATTATTGAGTAAGGATTCTTCACACAAAGACCGTTGATTTGAACTGGACAAAATAAAGGTATTATTGTACGCAGTGATCATCCCCCAAAAAATCAATCGTCAGCAGACAAGACGCATCGAAAGATAAGACGCACCGATGTTTTGGGGGTCTAAAAAGTCAGATAAGACGCGTCTTATCCGCAGGAAAATACGGTACTTATTCCCAACTTTCATGAGGAGTCTCTGTTGGAAAAAAGAACTCATTTTGATTTTGGAGCCCCTCTTTAAACATTGATGCAGAATCCTACAATGCAAATTTATATCAGTGACTAAGCAGTTTCAAAGTACTGCATTTTTATGTAAATATAGCAAAAGAAATCTTACAAACTTACACAAATTTCCCAATTCTTAATGTCTTAGAATGCATTGCCCATACCAGTGCCTACAATTCTTAAAAATCGAACCTGTGAATGTGCAGTAGTACTAGCAGTGCACTAAGTAAACATAACCTTTGTGCAAATTGTAACCGTTAGCAGACTACAAACACTGTCTGTGGTGGTCTGTGGTAGTGTGTCACCATTTGTCAATAGTGTCACATTTGACAACAGTCATGCCTTGTATAATGTAGTATGATACTTCCAAATTCATATTTCTATTCAGAATATGTGACATTTACAACCTTGAACAGATCAGATCACACAAAGCAGTGGCTTTCAAGAAACTGCAAAAATATGAGGGTACAGCTTTTGCTGTGAAATCTGCTTGAACCTCCAGTTATATATGAATAATTTCTTGAATACACAAACAAGCTGACAAGTAGTTAAATTTGGGGTTCAAATTTAGGTATTTAAAGTACACACAAATGTTCCATAAATTCGGTGCATACTACATACAACACAAATGTTGTATTTTTATAGACAATGCGTCTTTTGACCACCAACCACTAATGGTCTCCATCTCCTCCCCCCAAATTTTGTTTAAATAAAATAAAATAAATAAATAAATAAAAAAATACATCAGTTTTTTTAAGAAGTTACAAACATTCCGTGAACTCAGTGAGTTGTAGCAATATGGAGTTATCATTATCAGTGATTAAATTGTAATTAAATGTAAACTGATTGCCTGAATGAAATACATGTAATAATATTAAAGTGAAGAGTAAAAAACTGGTTGTCTTAGAATAAGAGAACAGTCAGAAATTGATCATAAAGAAGTAAGGAGCTGCAAAATAAAGAAGTGATCGCCGAGTGAAGTTGTAACCATTTGACTCATCGTGTATCTCTGGATATTCTGATGAATTCCATTTTCCCTTTGCATGAAGCATTCTATAACTCCCACAAGAGAAACTTAACAGTTTCATTCCACTCACTGTTGGTTCAAATTCCATCTATTTTAAAATAAAAAAATCAAGTATTTATTTTCAAACTGCACAGGAAAGTTTTAACTACCGGGGTCTAAACTCTTGTCTGTCTAAGTTTCATTGGTTTTGTCCTCTCTCTGTTCAGTAACATGCAAGAAGTGACAAAGCAGTTAATGATTTTAATTCAATACTTATTTCAATCTTTGCTGAATCACAGTTTACAAACAAAAGCTGCACCCACAACTTTGCAGGTATTCCAACAATGTGATACAAGGTCCTCCCCCCACCCCCTCTTTGACAAGATGTGTACATTGTACAATGTGTTCAGGTATAGTATTATGGTGAAGGGTCCATTTTCAACAAACAGTATTATAGCCACAGTGAGAAACAAGCTGAGGGTGGTACAGTACTTAAATTTTACATGTTTCAGAATTAAACATGTATATGGACAGTACCTACATTCAAACTTACTAAGCCCCTATTGTACATCATTTGTCAACAATTATGTTAAAAATGCATAACAATTTTCTTACAACCTGTCTCAACATGCCCAGCTTTTTTAAAACAGATTTTAGAAAAAGATTATCAAAAGTGTCTTTAGTAATCCAAAGGGAAAGATGGAAAAATGGTTTGTACCCTAATTTATTGAATGAGAACTAAAATGTCAATAGATATCCCAGGGAAATTGAAAATGTGGCCAAGGGTTGTTATGTCAAGTTTGCAGAATTGCACACGTTTCATTCTGCCAAATATTTTTGTTAGAATTCTAATGGTATGGTCATCAGAATTTATTTCTGATGGTCAAACAATGGATATTTTAAAAAAACTGTGTGTGACAAATCTTCACAGTCACAAAACATTGCAACTTTTGAGTTATTTGAAATGCACTTGATACTCTAAATCTATAAATCTTTGTTGATGCAAGGTGGGATTGGTCATTTATCATTTTAACACCTGTAGCCTATTAAGGGTGCACCCATTGGGATAAAAAAAACACAGTCAAAAGTAACATGTATGTCAACAGATAAAACCTATTTATACCATGGAGCAAGATTGCAAAGTTTGTTTAATGATCACTGATCTAAAAGGCCAAGCATTAATCACTGAAAAACATACATGTATAGGTGCTAAGGTGGAATAAATCATATGAGTTATTACTAAAGAAAAGGATTCTAACACCATGAAAATTGTGGACATTTAAAAAACCTTCAAGGTTGATGTGGATTACATGTACTTTGGCTGTGTGAACTCTACCTGACAGGGCCTGGGATCCTCTAGGCCTACACTGCAGGTGTAGGCCTTTATTGTGGCTGGACTGAAGTTTATGGATTGTGATGAAACATAACACCCAACCACTTGAGTTTTGAAATAATGCTTTGATGTCACTAAGTACTCTACATTTAGAATTAGGCAAACAAAATAATGTTCTGTTTCTGGTTACATGCCAGTTTAAAATAGGGTCGCTAGGTTGGCGAGTGTGTAAAAATACCCTACTTGCCGATTCCATTCAACCAAAAACTAACAGTGAGTGAAAAAAAACTGCTCTGAAATCCATCAAAGACCTCTTCAGTATACTTTAAACTCACATGAGGTACGCAGGAGATGTTTCTGATTAATATGGAGGTATGATTAAAAAAGATAAATTTTCGGCTAAAAGGATGCCCAAAATCGTCTGCTTTCGACTTCTGTTGAGTCCACTCTTGTTCATCTGTCGAGCGCAATCAACAGATTTGCACAACAAATTGGACAAACTCTTGCGCAATATGCAGTTTGCGCTATGCAGAATCGGCAGCTCCATCTGCCTATCGAGCAAAAGTTTGTACAATCTTCAGATTGCACTCTGCAAGTTTGGCAGCTGAAGCTGTTGATTCGGCAAACTGCGCGCAATCTGCAGATTGTGCAAACTTGTAGAATACGCAAGCTCAACACGCACCGTCGGGTACACACGTGCGCGCTGTGCTTTGAATTGTGGGTATTTTTCGCTGGGTACTTGTAGGAAACACGATGCGACAACCATGGATCAAAAGATCATGAGACTCAAATCACGGAGATATCGGTAGTTCATTTTTTAGTTCATATTTGTAAAAAACATGTTAAGTTGGTCAAAGTCTGACATTTTGTCCATGGTACTTTAATTTTTCCATGATTTTTTTATTATCAATTTTTTTTCTTTTCATTTTTTTTTTTCAAGCTGAATAAAAAGTTTAGGGTCAAGGCGTTAAGTTAGGGTCGGTCGGTAACCGGAAACAGATTTTTTTTTTTATGGCCTTACAGAGTGTGTGAGCTACATTAGGGTTCTTCCACAACAAGATATATACATGTACAACAAAACTAACATGTGAAAATTTCATTTCAAACAGTGGTCGCGTTTTTGAGATATCGCCGAAAATACGGAGCGAATATGTCCATGCAGGAAGTAAAATGTTTATCAGATTGGAATTTGGGGGCTTAAAAACTGATATATTTTTACATAACCACAAAACTTTGAAGTAAAATGGTTCTCAAAATGCTTTATACTATCGAAAGCTGCTGTAGGCTTCTGACCAATAGGTTTTTATTGCCAATAATTTTAAGAGTGATTAATACCTAACATGTACCTTCCCTTTAAGGAATATTGAATAAATATACATCCTTACAGTAAGCAATTTGAATCCTCTGTATTGTTTTTGTACTTTATATGCCTTTACAGGTTTTTATTGTCTGGATCGCCTTTAGATAGTGATTATTTTTGCTTTTTGGTTATCCGCAGGCTTTTTCTCTGTAGTCCTATTTTTATTGTTAGTTTCTTTGTATGTGTGCTGCCTCGAAATAAATAAAAAAATTAATAAATAAATAAACAAAATAGAAACTCTTCTTCTATTACTAAGATCACGCATTATATAGATCAACATGGGATGTAGTTTCAAGGTTTCAGGGAATTTACCTAAACTTTAATATGCGTTTTAATGTCCCCATGAAAGTAAAACAAATCTGTGATTGGTCACTGTGTAATATTTTCCTTCCTCCAGACAGTGAACATGTTGTACTTTTATTTGTGTTTATTTTTTTTATAGATTTAGTTCATTTTAAATTCGTTCATAAAATGAGCTTCAACCAGTTGAAATGATTAAAAGATAAAGCAAGAAATAATGAACCAAAAGGCTATTTTAAATTGTTTGTTGTTGAAAAAACACATTCAAACCCACACAGTTATTTTCAACATTCAAGAAAATATTAACAACGAATCACAAAAATTAAGAAACAAAATTTTTAAAAACAAGCAAAAGCCATGCACAGGTAAACCACATCAAAAACTATTTCAAAACAGAGACAATGTTATCTGAAATTTAATAACAAATTATAGCCATATTTTCTGGCTGTGAGAACAAATTCCTCATTGCTTAGCATCTATGACCTCAAGACCTATGTGCTGGGAACAGACATGGGGCATCTACTTATAGAATATGGCCACAGCAATTACTGCAAGTTTGCAACAGATATGCAGTGAGTGAATGCATCAAGTTGCAAGCACTCAACAAATGTATGAGTAATGGCAGGGGGTGAGAGCATAACTTGCCCTGAATCTGGTCTCAGGAGTTCTTAATTCTTAAGCATCCAGCGGTGGTCCTGATAAAAACAATTATTTTATGTTTTCAAATAAACCTTTTGCTCAGTATTCTTAATGCAGAGCCCATTGAGGTAAATCAAATTTTATGTTACCAATTATATTGCAAACAGTAGATTTGAATAATAGAAAAATGCCTTGTCTGGCTTTGACCATATACAAGCTTGTGTAAAATGCAATTAAATAAACAAAATAATATGTTTTGTAAGCTCAGGATGAAGGGAAGAATAGAAATTGTTATTGTATAAATTCTTTTACTTACGTTCACTTGCAGAATCATACGCTTTTCCATTCTGTGCACCCATTTTGGACACAAAAAGTACAAACGCATGCACATGTAGCGTTCCTGCTGTTTGAAACAGATGGCTGGCTTCATCCAAGATGGTCTACAGACAGTAAAGCTCTAACAGACTATGTTCCTTGTTTCACTGCGTACAGATTACCCTCGTGGAGGGTCTCGGCAGATTGGTTCCATAATACTCTACTCTAGTTGGTATCCACTCGCCTGGTAATCAACCACTGCTGGATATAAAAACAACGTTGGAAATGAAGTGTTTGAAATTGGAAACAATGTTCATAACAAATTCATACAAAAATTGTATCTAAATGAACAAATTGGGGGGGGGGGGATCAGAAAGAATGCATGTCAGAAATTTGCTGATTTTTGTTGAACCTTTAAATAATTTGATTCATTAAAAGCATTGAAAACAAAAAAAATTTACATTGAGAAGAATTTGCCAAATAAGAACACATCGTCCATTTGAGCTTTTAGGATGTATGACCAAGAGCTATGATAATATATGGAGGTATGGATAATCACAGCTCAGGAAGGAGGAAGGGGGGGGGGGAAGGCCTCCATGGTTGGCTACCATTAAGATTCCTTACTGTTCAAGAGGGGTTTAAGGTCAAATTCAGTTTTTTATGCACTCATTGTCCCATAAATAGAGTCTTCATGAAGGTTGGGAAAAAATAACAAGTCTCTAACCTCGTGTTAAAATGATAAATGTCATTTTGAGATTTGAAACATGACGTCATCAGACATTGACAACAAATTTAGGTCTGTACTTTCGAAGAGGAATTTTTACGCCAGTCATTATAAGCTCAAATTCAATGTCGTTTTAATTGAATATCATCAGAATTCAGTAATTAACACACAAATCTCGGAACGTTTTTGTACAGACCATGTATTTGGAATGTGACGTCATAATACTTTGGGGGATTTTGAAAAAGAGCATTTGATTTTGAATGGTATCAAACACAGTGACATATTATTACATCATTTTTAGCGCAAGGTTAGAGACTGTGATTTTTTTCCCCTGTTTTCAGATTTGAAAATGAATGGATCACAAAACTAAATTCGACCTTGGAGCCTCTCTTCAAAATCTAAACCTTTGTAAATTTACATCATTAATGGGTATTTACTATTTGTTTAAGGCTTACTATTACTAATTATTTTTCTTGAATTTCGGCACCACCATGCCAATGGTTTTGTTTGATAACTTTTTACTACAGAAGTTTACCAAAACACTGACACCACAATCATCTCCAAATTTGTGTACTAAGGAATATTACTATTAGTATTACTAACGTTAGCCAAGGTAGGACAGTTTATGTACATTTTGGATCTAGGTTGGTATAACGACAAAATTGTTTGTGTTGTTAATGTTCGAAACACGACAATCATTGCGGTTCACGTTTAAAAAACAAATAGCTTTAAAAAAATTATTATGCACTTAATCTTGAGTTTGGATGCAACATTTTGTTTATTTATCTATATTTATTTATTTATTTATTTATTTCTTGTTTACCCTGGGGAGACCTCTCAGTAAAACACTGTTTTTCAGAGGTGCCCAGCAGCTATAAAAAAAATAATAATATATAAAGTATAACAAGAAAATTACTAAGATAAGAACATTAAAAAGATATTAACAACCAATTTAAGGTAAAGGCCAAGTAAATACGTACAACAACACAGAATTAATACCACAAGAACATGTACAATAAAGACTAGGTTTGAAAATCTGGGCCAGCCAGGGAAAGCACCGTTGATATTTATAATTATCTCGTGTTGAACAAATTTGCATAAAAATGAACAATCTGACTATATAAATCTGTGTGGTATTTGCAATGCAATTGCTAGCCCACCTTGTTGGGCTGTTATGGCTCTCTTTTAACATTGGTCTTATCATAGGCGACTGTATTAATACTTAGTACGACTATGATCAACAAGACCAAAGTTAAAAGACAGCCATAACCGGTAACCGCCCAACGAACAAGGTGGGCTATGCAATTGCGTACTGAATTAAGAGAAAGCAGCACCTTGCTTTTTAATATAAAAAAGACAATCATGACATAAAGTGACTATGGTGGTTATTGAGAATGAATTATGTTACATTTTTTCACATTCATGCCGGCCAGACACGTTGCGGTTACGCTAACCACACTACATTGGTTTGAGTTGACGACAATGAACAAAATTCGTAATTCAACACGTTCAACTTTCGGACTGTCACTTCTCACTGTCGTCGTGTGTCAGATTTTGGTGTGTTACGTTTGATGGTTTTACTTTTATTGTGTCTGGTTAATTACTAATTTTCTAATTTCCCATTAACGTGTTAGCAAACAACCAATCACATTTCACACTTACCATCCACGGTTTATCATGTCCACGTTATGTAGTTTCTAAATGGATTTAAGAATTGAAACAACCCAAAAAGGCTCAGAAACTGTGTCCTTGGAAAGCCCCGCGTTCGTAAACAACCACACTGACTCCACAATATCAAATTTTGAAGATTTGTTGTCATCGATTTTTTTGGTCGGGTGGGTGGTGGTAGTAGAAGCATGAGATTGCGCCCTCTATTGGTAATGAAGAGAACACGGATGCAATGCGCTGCATATATTATCGCTTGAGCTTCGTTTCGATAGACAGATAGTAGAGGTAAGTTTGAATCTTTTATAAGTAAAGTATTTCTTCCTCCATGGTTCTACATATTGTTATTTATCTTGATGGTACAGCTGTCTATACTTATGCCATGCAGGATAACAAGCTGCTCCTAAAAAATATCGCCCCATAAATCACAGTCGCACAACACTACAGTAACATAACCAAACCAACAAATGTCTCTTTTTTCCCCTCCGATTCCGCACACTGGCACAGAACTGGAGGGGGAGTCCAGGCTGTTGGACATAGTAATTGTGTAAAACTTTGCTAGGTTGCTCCGAGTCCTTGTTAGTCCGATACTCCTATCCTAAGTGATGAGGTTGTTCCACTATCGTCAAAATAGCGGAACAAACCTCATTTCTAGAGTAGAAGTAGTCCTACTTCTAAAGTCTTAGTCCTGCTCCTACAGCTGACAGAAGTAGAAATAGACTGTGTGTAGTGGATAGGCCCCGATAATATTTAATATATTCGGCACTGGTTAACTTAGCAAGACTAATATTATAAGCAGTTTTACAAATACTTGTAGCGTCCTCTGCGAACATGAGTAGCCAACATTTTATAATTTCCTGATTTACTGTAGCATGGCATGATACGTTGGACCTACTCCTAGAACTATATTGGAGACGATAGCGGATCGAACCTCATAGTTCTAAGAGTACGTTGGACCGAGGTCTTCAGAGCAGAAGGATCTGGATCTAGATAGTGACTACGTGCGAAGGATCGAATCCCACTTGGTTCCCAAAATTAAGAATACTTTTCTTTCACTATTAAACCTTTTTTTGGGTGGGTCCAATTGCCAAAAGCATCAAGATGTTTACGATATCATCATCTATATTAACAAAATGAATGTCGCCAAGCAAGACTAGTTTCTGTTGAACAGAGGAGTCCACTGGGCTAAGGAAGAGGGCAGTGATCCTCCGAAGTCTGTATCCAGTCTATCAATCATGCTGCAGATTGCGCTGCATCATCTTAGGCATCTCAAGGTGCTTAAATGACAAGTTTGCTAAGTTTGAATTATGAGACCCATTTATTAAATAGGTCTCATAATTCAAACTTAGCATGAACCTGTCCTCTAAAAGCACTTTGAGATGCCCATTATATTAAAGCACTACAAAAATTGTGTTTACGCATTTAATTGATTATCATGAGTATTATTATCAGGTACAATACGACCATCTTTGGTACGCTGACCCCCATTATGCATAATGTGAAAATAATTAATTTATGGGTAAATGACCACCACCGCACTAGTGTGTCCAACCTGGCCCAATCTGGTCCTCCTATCAGGGTGTTTGAGCTTGAAACTAGGCCTTCTGCTTGTTCTCACCCATACACTCTTGCTTTGCTGAGATGATGTAGAACAAAGAGCCATTCAAACAGCTTTATTCCATGTACTGCGCCTCTTTGGAACTCACTGCCTGGTGTACTTTCCCTTCATCCCACAATCTAGACTGTTTTAATTCCTACCTTTAGCTCCCAAGAGTTGTTTTCATCTTAAATGTTTTGTTCTTGAGCCCCTTACCAAGAGTAGCTTTTATTAGCCTTGTTTGGGGCAAACTTGCATTGAACAAAATAGTAAAAAATAACAAATGAATTTAAAACAATTATAAACATGCGTGCACATGTTTGTGTAGAAAACTTAATAAATGTTTTAAAAGGTTGTACAACCATTGTATGTCATTTAGAAGTGTGTCTCTGCCTTTGAAACTACCCAGAATAATTTTACTTGGTGTGTCAATGCCATGGTCTGAAACAGGACTAATAGGGGATAGTTTCCAATTATGTTACCATGGTTACATGTATGTATCCTTAGATGTAGCAGATTACAGTAGTCGTAAAACATTAGCCACTCCCAAGTGTTGACAATTTACACGGGCTTAAGATTTACTCTAACACTAACACATTTTCTTCCCTGACACATTTTCTTTCAGTTACCAAAATCCAAGCTTGAGATGTCCTAATCAAAGTTAGGCCTTTCCCATCAATTAGAACTGCATATCTTTAGTTTGTAACATAATCAATGTAAATATTATGTAAGTGTGTCTTACTGTGTAGTAGGTGTAATGGATGAAGCCACAGAAGTACCTTACTATGGGTCTCAGTTTGCTGAACTCACGAAGAACCCACGTTCCTTCTTTGGTTATGCATCATCGCTTGAAGAGGCTCAGGAAGTTATACGTCTGTACGAAGAGAACACATCAGCCAAGTACAGACTGTACGTCCAAAGTAAAGGATTTGGATTACCCATTGAAGGTCTGTTTGGTTAGGTTTTCTACTTATTTTTGTTTAGGTTTGGGGAAGGAAGGGAACTGGAAGGGGTGAAAATGGGTTTATTTTATTGCTTCACCCAAAGGTTAACCACTTAAGCCGGATGATGTCTTATTACCCATGATTTTTCCAAACTGATGTTGGATGTTTATGTTCAAGCAGTTTGGAATGCCCTTGTTAGTTTGCAGTCGGTTGACGTACAAGTTAGCCTGTTCATTAAATTGTGTAGCTTGCACAGGCATGCTCTCACCATGCTACACTTTGTTTCCCCTGTATAAAGAGGGCCAAAGGGTACTGGAATTCATGATCAAAATCTCAATCTTTACTGGGGGTTATTTGTGTAAGTCCGTGTTTTAGACCTTCATCCTTTTTTGTACAAACAAGGAATACAAGAGATCAATAGGCTGCCACTATTGTTTATCACTGTATTCGGCATATGGGAGACAAGTCTAAGATTCCAGCAAACCTTGGCTGATTATCCATAGTGGCTTACCTCCAAATACTGGCCAATTCTTGAAGACATTCCATATTTTCTCGAAAAAGAACAAAAACTTTTGGTGCATTTTATTATAATTTTTTTGTCTTTACTTTGTTTAGTTATGATTTCATTTGTGACAACAGTATTATTTTTTAACAAAATTATTTCAAAAGTTCCAGAAAATTAATAATGTGCAAAGGCACAGTAAATTGTTTGTGGTTAATGACCAAGAAAAACTGACTGCTTGCAACCAAGATTTTGAGATTTTTTTGGTTATGTACACTAACATCCAGAGCTCACAGCCTCTATGCATTAAAATAGAAATAACACAATAGACTCCTTGCATATGACATCACACTCTAAAAAAGTGCCCTCACTGAGGCCAAAAAGCGCCCTCACTGAGGCCAAAAGAGGCAGATTATTGGATGATAGGTGATCTTTGTGCGTAAAAACGTGCCCGTGACCTCCATTGTCTTGTGTTTCTGTCCTTCACCAAGGTGAGGTTACCAGGTTATCCTGTCTAGAGCATTCAATCCCTCATACTGCATTACATTGTCTTAATGATTATTTCAGAAGTCTTGAAGCTGCAGACTCACCGCATCAGGTTTCGTGATGTAGCTGGTAATGAGAGGAGGACCACCCTTCCACTTTCAGGAGTGCCATTTATGCTTCTTGGCAAACAACATAAACGCTGCAAATATGGAAAAGATCCAAGAAAGGTGAATAATAATAATAATAATTAAAACATTTATAGAGCGCTTTAATACGTATGTTTCTAAGCGCTAAAATCAGACTATTCAGATTGAGAAAAAAAATAGGTTTTAAGTAATGATTTGAAAGTATCCAATGAAGGTGCCCCTTGAATGTGGGTGGGTAGCTTGTTCCAAAGTGTTGGAGTAATGACCGAAAAGGCATGATCTCCATAGTGTGTCATGGTGCGGGGTCCCGGGAAAAGCTGGAAATGAGCGGTGGAAGAAGAGCGAAGGCGTCAGGTAGCTGATGCCTGATGATAGTGAAGATGATCGAAGGGCTAAGACATCTTGGAGATATACTGGTGCCAAATTATGAAGGAGTTTATACACAAGAAGCAGAATTTTGAAACGGATACGTTGGTGAATTGGAAGCCAATGAAGAGAGCGAGTAGTGGGTGTAATGTGCTCTGATTTTGGGGTGCAGAAACCAATCTGGCAGCAGGTAATTTTCAATAAATGGTCTGGGTTCTTTTACGTGCATTACGCAACACATGGGACCGACGGACGAAGCAATTATGGTTAAGTCTCTTGCTTAAGGACACAAGTTTCACGATGGGGACTCGAACCCACACTCTGCTGAACAGAAACATCAGAGCTTGAGTCCAGTGCTCTTACCCGCTCGGCCTCGACACGCCAATAGTTTCTGAAATAAACAAAATCAATTGATAACCCATAATCCTCCACCTTCCTTCCTTTGTATTATGTTCTTGTTAACCACTCTTCATGTTACTTGTAATTAAGAGTTCCTTCAAATTATTATACTTTCTTTTAGATAGATACATGTAAGGATAATTTTGACTGGAGTATTTTTGCTTTTGTTTGTCTAGAGGCCACCTCGACTGGTTAAAATACGCAATCGCATATCAAAAAAAGTTGGATGTAACTCCATGATTGTTGCACGAGATGTTTTAGTATTCCTAGACCACAGGGTGAGTGACCGTTTGCTCTTTTCTGATATGAAATTTACAAATGTTGTTTTTATTGCAGTTTGCATAATAAAGTACGGTGACAGTAAAAAGTGAAATACTTTTTGGTAAACCAAGCATTTCATAAACATGAATTTGTTTAATGGAACTAGCAGTAAAGCTACAAATCTAAGCACACAAAAAATGTTGGGCTCAATTTCATGGCGCTGCTTACTGCAAAATTCTGTGCTTACGGGTCATTGTATGCGCAACTGTAGTTGCATTTGAATTTGGAGGCATGTCTTGGCCTAGCAGTTAAGAGCAAAGGACTCAAGCTCTGGTGTTTCTGATCAGCAGAGTGTGGGTTCGAGTCTCGGTGTTGACACTGGTATCACTGAGCTAGTTACTTTGCCATCATTGCTTTGGGACATTCAGCCTTAGGTCCCGTGTACTAGGATTGATAGTGCATGTAAAAGAACCCATCGTGGAAGAGTAGGGGTTAACCCCGGTGTTCTGGTTCACATACATGTAGCAAGCACACTTGTTTACAGGTTCTCTCAGGGTTGCAAGCTACATTGATTAAGTTCACTTATGAGGCATCCTTTGTTTCATTACCAGAATTATATAATAATAATAGTAATAGTAATTGTAATAATGATAAAAGTCTCATGTTGCACTAAACAACATCTTACAATAGACGCATCTTCCTTTTGATTTTGTAGCTGCGAGACGTTCAGGAGAATAAAACCGTTAAAAGCAATGTGTCTAGAGATATTAAAGAGGAACTTGCCAGGGGTATCATAAGAGGTGTGAGGAGGATTTACATTGATCTACCTGATCCAAGAAGTCATGCTGGACATATCCCAGGACAGGAGGTATTGTACCCAGGATGTTTGAGAGAGAAAGGCCATTTTCATATTGCAAAGGGCTCTTCAATCTTAAAGTCAGTTGGAGAGGTTGAAGGGGCACCAAGGCCAAGACCATGGCACCAGGGGCTATGGCTTCCAAGGCCTCATTGTAAATCCAGGCATGCAGGTTCTCTATTAAGAATTTTGGAACTGCTGTGTGGGGGATCATGAAAGCAGGCTTTCAAATTCATGGAATATATTTGAAATGATTATACCATTTGGTATTTATTGATTTTACTCTTCATTGCTATAATAGTGTGGTTGATGTACCTTATGTGCTCAGTCACTAGTTGAGTTGTTTGTACTATGAATTATTTGAATTATAAATGATGACAGATGAGACGATCACTTTTCATGGAGCCATGATACCACGTGTCAGCAAGTTTCGCTATCTTGGCACAACAATAACTCACAATCTCAATGACAGCGAAGAGGTCCGGGTAAGAATAGGGATCGGAAAGGCTGCACTACGGAAGTGCAAGTACTTGGCATCTTCGCGTGTCTCCCTTGACACAAAGTTACAGCTTGTACAGTCTTTGGTGATTGCCAAAGTACTGTACATGTATAACTCCACTTCACTGACCTACAAGGCAACTGACCTGAAGCGCTACAATGCTTTTGGCAGAACGATTTGGCGAACCCTGCTGGACATAAAGTGGTCAGATTTCATCACAAATGAAAGGCTGGCTGATCTGATTGGTGGACATAGGTGTCTCACAGGTGACAAGGTGTTAGAGCGGAAAGCAAAGCGGTGCGCTCAAGTGATGAGACAGGGAGGCCTACCCGATGCAGTTTAGATGGTCTGCCTAAGGGTACAATTCGAGGCGAAGGTCCCAGGGGCGGATACAGGGGGGGCGTGGGGGGCGCACGCCCCCTCCTTTTGCTTGGGGAAAAAAAAGAAAAAAAAAACATCAAGGGGAAAAATGAGGGAGAGACAAAGTTAATAACATAGGCCCTACCTATTAGTTTTTTTCAAAAAAGCTCCTAATAATCCGTACCTCGTACACTTTGTTTCAATTGTGGACCACTATTAATTCACTGACTGATGAGGAATTACACGTGAATCTGTGTGTGTGGACATCGTGTTTTTCTCACACACTGAACATAAGCGCGAAACACCTGCACATGCCTGGCGCAGGGTCCGGGGGGCGTGAAGATCATACAACC
Organism: Leptasterias polaris; assembly: GCA_037783415.1. NCBI lineage: Eukaryota > Metazoa > Echinodermata > Asteroidea > Forcipulatida > Asteriidae > Leptasterias > Leptasterias polaris. The sequence goes on from JAZGTN010000164.1 coordinate 822,038, forward strand.
GCAGCGTGAGTCGACCATGCCACCTGTGTGTGTACATTGTGCAAAGAAGTTTCTGGCTGGAGGTCAGCACGCGTGCGCGCTAAATACAATATGACTTTTACAATACGAACTTCGGAAACTAGTATTAAGATAAAAGAAAGTGAAGACATAGCCCCATGAATAGGGCCAATCCACTTCGTATCCTTGGCTCTAGCACCATTGCATTCCTATTTTTGTGCCCGATTTAATTTTTAATCCGGGTTATTAAACTTACTAATAGAATGCTACTGTACTTGTAGAAAGCCCTAATGCTTAATTGTTTTTTTAAAACATCACAGATCTTTTGGGAAAATTGTTTGCTTTTCGAATCGCGAGTGTGATTTTTTTTCCACATATTATTAAACTTGCGCGAAAAACCATTGTCATCTTCCCTCAACAATCCACAACAGTTATACGATCAACTGCTGATATTTAATGGGGGTACCAAACTGATTCACTCAGCGCGCCATCAAGGTCTTGTGAAATACGTGTAATGTGGTGCGCATCTTAAGCCCGTCTGCGCAAAAGATATTATGCTCAGCGCGTTATGTAAATCAGTCTGGTCCCCATTAGATCGAATAAATATTGTGAAATTGTTCAGGGAACCCAACTAGTATGGTTCTCGCGCAAGTTGTTAATACGTGATCAAAAAATTTACTCTCGCGACTCGAAAGGCAATCAATTTTCCCCAAAAATCCGTGATGTAAAAAAAAAAAATGCATTAGGGCTTTCTACAAGAAGGCCTACAGTAGCATTCGATCTGTAAGTTTTATAACCCGGATTAAAAATTTAATCGGGCACAACAATAGGATTGCAATGGTGCTAGGCCCAATTAGCAAGGATACGAACGAAGTGGATTGGCCCAATATAGACCTTATGCATTGACGTCACCAAGCCGCCATCTGGTAAACTGATGATGAAACAATGGAAACGCGCTGATTTGTACGCGCGGCGCACATGACTGGCCAATAAGCATCTTCCTTTTGACCTCTAGGTGAGGGCGCCCTACTCAAATGATGTCATATGCATAAGGTCTATAGGGCTAGTGAAGACATAGCATCGTATAATCATGGTGTCTCACTCTGTTCAGAAAATCACAGATTTTTTTCGTATTCAAGAAAGAGGGTTAATATCTGTTGTGTTTCTTTCAAACTGGTAATTATCAATTGTGCAGATAGTACACCTATGCAGGGCTGGGGGAGGGGGGGCTAGGCCTCTAGGCTTACCCTTGTACATTAATGTTATTATTGCTCGAGATATTGCATAAGATCGCACCACAGAGCATCTATAATCCTAACTGTTTCAGAGCATTTAAGCGGGCCCCGGAACCGGCCCATGCCGTAAGGGCTTCGCGTTACGCGCTCGTAGGAGCCACATCACCATTTGCTGCCTAGTAAATTTTCACGCCCCCCCGTTTGGAAAATCCTGGATCCGCCCCTGGGTCCCCCTAAGCTGCGTTGGATAGACAATGTGACAAAGTGGAGTGGTAGAAGTGTAGGAGAGCTGAGAATAGCAGCGATTGAAAGAGAACAGGTGATGGCGGCGACTCCAGGAATGCGCCCCAAGTACAATTTGAGGAAGAGGCGGCCACGGACGCAAGTTTTTGCCGAATGATGATGATGATGACGGTAGATGAGTTATGGATAAAACATCTTGTTCTTAAAGAAACTTGATTCTTTACAATTCCAATTGATATCTTATAATAAAAATGCCCCACTTTGATATTTTTGAGGGAGTTGAAGACTTGTAATTTTTTCAGAAATGAATTTGTGGTTTTGATTACAGGTTCTTTTGTACATATACCTTTTGCAGATGAGCTCATTGGGTAAATCTGTTTAGTTAAACTGACAAAGTATGCATGGAATCAGGAGCATGATTTATGAATGTGCTCAGAGGACAGGGCAGGGCAGCTGTGTGACGTTTGTTCAAGGGTGTCTGTAGACTAATCAGACAATTTTGTTCTCTGCATTAGATAGTTTCCAATATTTGCCATCTTTATGGTCAACTTGGGTCTTGGCTTTGAGCTAAGCGATCTTACCTTTTATCAGTAATCATATGAATAATGTAATGTAATTTTCAATGTTATATGCCCAACTTGTGTCCAAATTGTCAACTATTGTGGAGTGGCTATTGTTTTTTTTTTTAAGACAATTATGGAGGGTTTACTTTTGTCTGTAGGAAGACAGAAGGTAACTCTGTAATTTACAAAGTTATTTTATTTATCCCTTTTTTAACTTTTTGCTAACTTAAAGTTTCCTGTTTCTTGACTAGGTAATTATACAGAAGGAGTTTTATATCACTACCGTGAGGGACATATAAATCTTTTAGTAGGATTTAAAACTCTGAATGATGGAGTTATGATCTAGTAAGGTTTGCAGTAACACCATATGAGAATAATCTCTCCGTGGTTGTGGTGGTTCTGAAAAGATGCACCAACATCACCCGCAGCATGTCTACCATGCTTGACATTTTGGGAGTCAACACATTAGCATGTTAACGCTGCATCACCAAAAGTACACACTACATTGTATTACAGGGACATTGATTCCCCAAATTGCACAACCAAGATTATAGACTGTGCAAGTCTCGCGCGTATCCGAACGAGAAAACACGTCAAACGAAGAACATTTTTATTTCTGAAATAACAACAAAACAACAAAAATAAATCATACAATTTTATGAAATTAGTTTTAGCTTTTTTTAAAAATACGCCAAAGTGTGTTAATTATTATTAAAAACAAATTAAAACTCTGGGACAAGGATGCTTTTTTGATGTTAACTTTTTAGAAACCCCTTACGCAGATTCGTGAAGGTCAAACGGGTTTTAAATTGACCCGTATCGCAGTTTAAAGAAGAATTCCGACGCCTCAACACCATAGACTGCAATGAAAAGGGTTCGCTCTGCAATTACAGCATCTGGCGATTATAATCGCGCATCCAAAACAAGCTTTTACATAAGTTTTATGATCGGAGGTGAGCACAAAATTCTTAATTTTTTGCAATAACCGGAAGCTGAGGTCAAGTTTAATTCTCGGGTTTTCTTCGTTATATTGTTGAATTGGTTTTACTTTCATATTTTGTTATCACTTAGTATTACATTCCCAACAACATGTATAATTTTCTAGGTCATAAACTACGTTAAACTAAAATAATTGACGAAACAAAATCTCGCCCACGTAAAACTCCATATGGTTGGGACCACTATGGTCCCGGAAGTTCGATTACGCGCGAGACTTGCACAGTCTATTGTGATGAGGACACCAAGTGAATTGGGTCAATAGGATCTTGTTCCAGTTTCCCGCCTTCGCACATCAACAAGTAAACAACCTGCAGCATCAGGATTCAGCTTTCTCCTGGTGAACACAATCAAAGCATACTGATCTAAACATCAAGACCAGATCTTTTTAGAAGCACCTTTACTCGTAAAAGAGATTATTTTTCTTGTACATGGTGTTACCACAAACCTTACCAGATAACCCTTTTTTGTTTACATCCAGAATCCAACATGCAAGTGTGGACATGATGGACGGATGATTTTCAAAAAAGTTATGTCATTCATTTTTGTTTTCTCTCTTGTTTTGTTTTTCAGAAACAGCCTAGGAAAAGAAAATCCAAGGATGAACAGACGATAGAAAGGGTATTACAAATATTTAATCTACATATGAAGCAGACATTAGTGTATTAAACAGTTTACAATATCATGTTAATTTGAGTTATTTTGTCACATGAATGTAACATCTCTCGATACTGAGAAGAGATGGCTCAGAAGGAGTGTTATTTGATTCCTTTGATCTTAATTAACAAAACCCATTTTATCACATTTGTGTCTTGTCTCTTGTTTGAGACTCAAAAAAACTTCGTATGATCTACAACTTGACATCATACCAATTAAAAAAATTAAAAAATTCTGCAAGGACTTTTATTTATCTTGAAACTGGTAATATTTTGTGTGTTTACCCGTACACCAATGTGAGTTAAGCACTCCATACTCTTTACTTTCCCGAGTCCTGTGGGGAAAAAAATCCAAAGACATATTGCTTGAGTGGGATTCGAACCCACAACCTCTGCCATTCTAGAGCTGATGTCTTACCACTAGCCCACCGAGATTGCCTGGTAGCTAGAGGCAGTTTGAATCCTATATTTTTTCACAGGACTCGGGCAAGTACTGAGTATACAGTGCTTAACACACACTAGTGTATAGGTAAACGCAAATTATATTATTTATCCGGATGCAAATTTTTTTGTAGATTTTAGGTTTAAATATTAGTGTTTTAACTTTTTACTTCGAGGTAAAATATTGATTAAAAACCCAAATCAAACATGACAGTGGTCTGCCACTGTGTAGTCATTATGTTTCATGTCATTCCTGTTTCTCTTAGTGACTTAATAGATAAGACTTGATCATTATTCAACAGACAGGAATGGATCTGACATTTCTTGGGACTGCATCCTGTTACCCAACACCAAAACGAGGAGTTTCTTCAACTGTCTTAAGACATGGTGAGTAGAGTTTTCATTATGAGGTTATAAATCACAAGGGGAAGTGCGCATGAGTAGTAGACTTTGCAAAGCAATTGTGGAACTGTTGCATGGATGTTGTACACATGCACTAATGTTGCTACATGAAAACATACATGTCGGTTTAGCCTGTACTCAATGATGCTCAACTAGAGGTGTATGAGGTATAATAAAACAAATAAAACATGGTTTAATTCGGTTTCAGTCAATATTTGCTCCCGAGGTATTGGAAGTTGACAAACTAGTTCCTGATGTGCAACCATTATAGTCAGGGGGTAGTGGAGAGTAGTTCCTGAGGCGTCGACTGTCCAGCCTCAAACAATATTTGTACACAAGTGCCACAGAAAAGTCTTTTGAATAGATTGAAAATGTATCTTCAAATCATGATTACAGCTGTATCCCAGAGCCGCCAACTCTCCCTGATTCTGCAGAAACTTCCTTGAAAATAAACCAATCTTTGCATGTTCTGATGTACAAACTTGGAAATCTCCCTGATTCTAGAAACTTTTCACCCAATAATGTTGAATGTAATTCTAAATATCTCCTTGATTGTTGCACACAATCTCCCAAATTGCAAGATGCAAATGTTGGCTGCTCTGGTATCCAAATTGATGGCTACGGCTACAACTATGGCTGTTGCTATGACTGTTGCTAAGGACATCCTATACTTCAAAGCATGATGACACCGCGATCAGACCATAGCTTTAGTCGTAGCCGCCAATTCCGACATGGCTGGCCTTAATCTGTCAGGAATCCAATTTGATTTGTAGAGGGCTCCTGCTGGATGTTCGATTGTGGTGAAGGAACCCAAACACAACTTATGAAGAGCCAACTCAAAGCAAGTCGCATCTCAAAGATCTTCATCACCCATCTCCATGGCGACCATTTATTCGGCCTACCTGGTCTGATGTGCACCATTAGTCAAGGAGTAGAAGAGACCAAGAAGAAAACACTGGAGATCTATGGACCATCTGGACTAAGGAAATACATTCGAGTTAACCTTGAACTGTCAAGATCACTGCTGAACTATAAATATGTGGTGCATGAGTTGCTTCCACCAGCATCAGATCTTCCGGATGATTGGGGGGTAAAGATGATTTCAGTCCTTTCCCTTCTCTAAAGACTCCCCCCCCCCCCCAAGCACCCTGTCCTCCCTTACCCCTACCTTACCCTCCACCCTCTCTTTCTAAATTCATTCTTCCTTCCTTACCATGTTTTACAAGACATTTTGAAATTGAGGATTGGATTTGACACCACTGCAAGTCACAATCATATATTGATGCTCAAATTTTATATGGAACTTGGACCTAAACTTTCTGTCGTACAATCTTGTTTTCGAACACTATTTCTAGGTCTGTGCTGACTTGAGGTGCTTTTGCAAATTTGAAATTCCTGTGACATTTTCCTTTGGGTCAATACAATACAATACCATTGAATTGATGTAACTTGGAACATTGAGAAAATATATGCACAAGAAGTTGTTCTCAGTCATGAAATATAGCTAGTGGTTCAAGTACCTTTTATGTTTCCTTATTGGTAGTAAACACAAAAGCAAAGCTTTAATATTTACAACCATTCTCACATGATGTACACACCAATAACAGAGCCCATTAGAATAAAGGTAATTTTAATTCCTGACATCAAGAATAAAGGAATGGTTTTAGGAATTCCAATAGATCAATGACATTTGAAAGCAAGACTTGCCCTGCAGGCAGACAAATATAGTCAGGTTACTTGAGCATATACACATGAACAGCCTTTTGTATTCAGGGAATTAGACATGAGGCAGGTTATAGAATAGTGTACAAGTTTTGACTGCTTTGAGTGTTATGGTTAAAACAATGACCCCTGAGGTGATCCCTGGACTGTTCTATTGTCCTGAGGTGATCCCTGGACTGTTCTATTGTCCTGAGGTGATCCCTGGACTGTTCTATTGTCCTGAGGTGATCCCTGGACTGTTCTATTGTCCTGAGGTGATCCCTGCACTGTTCTATACCCCTGAGGTGATCCCTGGACTGTTCTATTGTCCTGAGGTGATCCCTGGACTGTTCTATTGTCCTGAGGTGATCCCTGGACTGTTCTATTGTCCTGAGGTGATCCCTGGACTGTTCTATTGTCCTGAGGTGATCCCTGGACTGTTCTATTGTCCTGAGGTGATCCCTGGACTGTTCTATACCCCTGAGGTGATCCCTGGACTGTTCTATTGTCCTGAGGCAAAGCAGAGAGAAAAATAGAGGGCTACGAGGATCTCAGGCAAAGCCAAGGGAAAATAAAACACTTTAAGGATCACCCGAAAGAGAGTCATAGTTTAAACCATAGCATAAGTAAAAACAGTCCATATTTGTTTACAACACCTCATACATAGATTCTGCTTGGACGTATAGGCACCAAGAAGCTGCCGTTACTGTGGGTACAGTACACTGATTGCTTTGGGTTCAGTATATTTGTTGCTATGGGTAGAGTACATTGGTTGCTATGGGTTTGTGCCCCTTGCTCGGATCCGCCTCTACTTCTTGCTTTATTTTGATGAAAGTGTCGTTACATTACCATGACAATACAGAGTTATATAATGCTTCTGTTTACTGCTGTCCCCAATTTAAGGCTCTACACGCAAATGGCTGACCGTGCAAAGAGCGAATAGTGTGTCGCGCTTGCTCGGCTTTTTGTAAAAAGACATAATCATGTGACAAGCTCTAAACCAATCCAATGTACGTGTTTTCTAATTAAAACTGCATAATGATTTATAATCAAAATATTCAATTTGGTTGTGAATGTAGACATGGCAACCAAACCATGAGGCTGATGATTGCCTCCATCCAAGTGAAGCTTTAGGACGATTCATAGATGTTGATGCAAATGGCTCTTGGAATGTGTAAGTAAGATTTCTGTCTCCTGAATACAGGCAAAGTAAACTGCTTGAAACATTGAGTCCTACCAACGTCTCAATACTGGTTTTCAATACAATCATTAATTCCTGTATGAAGAGAATATCTTCACATGTCACCACCAAACTAGTTATTTGTGAAATTGGTCAGATTTCAATTGACATTGAAAACTCTCTTACCATGCTTCCAGTTGGCACTGGCTCCGCTGGTGAGATGGTAGATTCATTTCATACCTCTCTCACTACTCTCCTGGATCATCACGCACCACTTAATTAAGACTTGTGAGATTTCCTTGCGACCCCATGCACCTTGGTACAATGACGCGATTGGGGCAGAGAAACGGAAAAAGCGCCAGTTAGAGCGAAAGTGGTTAAAATCTAAGCTCGCTGTGGATGAACAGGCTTTCAGGGATCAATGTCGTCTGTATAAGGAAGAACTTGACCGCGCAAATTGACTGTGTATAAACCTGCTAAGGCACTTCCTGCACATAGCTCAAAGAAAGATCTGGCTAATCGCTTTAGCAAATTCTTCGATCAGAAGATTAAAAACATCCGTAATATATTGGAAGATATGTCTGTTGAATCCAATCCCATGACAGACATTAACGCGGATAATGTGTGTCAGACTACCTTTGATCACTTTGAACCTATGAGCTGTGATGATATTCTGGATGTTATCAAGAAATGGCCGGTGAAATCATGTTCCCTTGATCCATTGCCAGCTTGTGTTATCAAGGAGTACTTACCTGAACTGCTTCCATCAATTGCCGAGATTGTCAATGCATCTCTTCAATCAGGTGTATTTCCCGATTGTCTAAAACAAGCTCTTGTCACGCCACTGCTTAAAAAGGCCAATCTTGACGTCGAGGACTTAAAGAACTTTCGCCCGGTATCTAACCTTCCATTCCTTGGAAAGGTTATTGAACGTGTCGCCATGAGCCAGCTTCAAGCTTATCTCAAGGAAAATGAACTGTACAACAAATGTCAATCTGCCTATCGCCAGTTCCACAGTGTTGAGACTACACTGCTTCGGGTAACTAATGATCTGTTATGCACCGTGGATAATCACGATGAAGCCATCCTTGTTCTATTAGACTTATCCGCGGCATTCGATACGGTGGATCATGATATTTTACTCGACAGACTTCGGTTAAGATACGGCGTCTCAGGCTTGGCTCATGACTGGTTTTCGCCATATTTGAAGAATAGAGTGCAGTCCATAATTGTCGACAGTGAAGTCTCCGATCCAACTGGACTTGATTGTGGTGTTCCACAGGGTTCCGTTGTTGGCCCTGAAATGTTTGTGCTTTATTCTGCGCCAATCGAAGACATCATCAGAAAGCATGGCCTATCAAGTGTTTCTTACGCAGATGACACAGCTTTATGTCGTGATTACGCCATCAAATCGCGATAGTGCCAAGACCAAAGTTGAGAAATGTATCGAGGATATTCGCAATTGGATGGCTTGTAACAAACTCAAGTTGAATGACTCAACAACTCGATTTGCCAAAAATGTGACGGATGTTAACATCAACATTGGCAATACCATCATCACTCCATCAGAAAAAGTTTGCGACCTCGGTGTCCTCCTGGATAAGCATCTTACCTTGAGCAACCACGTCAATACTGTGTGCAGGAGTGCATCTTTTGCAATCAGGAGAATTGGCAAACTTCGCCGTTATCTTGATAAAGCTTGTCCATGCTTTTGTTTGATCTCGTTTGGATAATTGCAACAGCCTGCTCTATGGACTTCCTGACAAAGAACTCATTAAGCTTCAACGCATTCACAATATGGCCGCAAGACTCATCACTTTAAGCATGAAACGAGATCACATCACCCCGATTTTATTCAAGCTTCACTGGTTACCAGTACATCACAGAATCGCCAACAAACTTCTCCTTTTGACTTTCAAGGCTCTTACCGGTCAGGCTCCCGCATACATCTCAGAACTCATTTCATTGTATCAACCATGCCGTCCACTTCGTTCCTCATCACTCCACCTTCTCCAAGAACAGTCTTCCAGCATGGTCTCCTATGGTAGTAGAAGTTTCTCAACGGTTTCACCGAAGCTCTGGAACTTCCTGCCACTTCAACTCCGCACTCCACAAACCACAACTCAATTCATTTCGCGTTTAAAGACTCATCTTTTTAGGACTGCATATGAACTGTAATACTGTATTTTCGTTTCTGCGTACATTTGACTTTTCTTCTTTGTTTTTGATAGATTTGGTATTTTTAGTAATTTGTGCTTGGCGATGTCAGTCAATCATCATTTTGATACTTTTAAATTATATTGTTCCTGCGTTTTTATAAACATTTTAATGTGTGTAGCATAAGGTATTTTTAGATTGTCTATTTGTGTTGCTTAAGATTTTTAATGTTTGTTAACAGCGCTTTGATGCAAAATTTAAAAGTTTGTATTTTTCTTTTTAGATATGAAGACAAGAAGGTAATTGTGAAAGCTGCACCACTCACACATAGAATACCATGCTTTGGATATGTCATCCAAGAGAAAGAGCAGCCAGGAAAGTAGGTCTGAATATCTACTCAAAGAAATATTGTTAAGGATTGTTGATTTGTTCTCATTTCAGTCGTCTTGCTCTTTTTACGAAACCACCGCTTCAGCTTCACTGCGGCTTAGGCTCCATTAGTTATTTTGAAAACGTGTGTTTTCGGTACAGGGTTTCAAGCAGACAGAGCTTAAGCCAGGTCTAGACACTTGTGTCCTTAAGCAAGACACTTAACTATTATTGCTTCGTCCTTCAGATGGGACGTAAAGCCATTGGTCCTGTGTGTTGTGTAATGCATGTAAAAGAACCCAGTGCACTTATTGCTAAGAGAAGGGATTTGCCCAGGTGTTTCTGGCAGGGGCTGCTGAATGAACCAAAGCACCTTGTAAACCCTGATACGGTGTTACATAAATCAGTCCCTAATATTTCAACAAATTCAAAGCCTGTCTTAACTTGTTTCTGTTTGTTCAAGCACATTGAGTACCATATAAGATATAAGACCTATATAAGACTATATATATTAGAAGCTGGGAGGGCTAAATAAGGCTGATCCCATTTTGGTAAAATGAGATCCCGTCTTTATTAGTACTATTGCACACTCGGAACTTGTCCTTAAATAGACTAGAACTCTTATGAGCAAAACAATGATGATGGTAAAAATGGTTTAATATAAGGCTTGGCATCATAATAAAGAGTCTGCATTATATGTGGACATTTTAATCCCTCCCCCTGCTATGTACCTTTCCTTTTGTTTCATAAACAAATATATATATATATATATTCATCAAAACCTGTTTTTTGTTATAGTCAAGAAGAACAAGTAATTATTGGTTATAAACAATGCAAGAGGTTTTATGTGTACACATTCTGAAATATCTTTCTTTTATTAAAATATTTTTCAAATTGATGTTATTGCAGACTTCAGACAACCTTCCTAAAGATGAATGGAATCCCTCCAGGTCCCTTGTATGGGCAACTGAAAGCAGGCATAGATATTGTATTGGCAGATGGGAAAGTTATATCAGCAGCAGATGCTGTGGGGCCCCCTACCCCAGGACGAAAAATAGGTGAGATGGTTGGAAAGTGTGACAACAATAAACACACAAATAATCAAGACTGTTTGATGTTCATTCTATCAGTGTTACTCCTTGGGGTCAGTTAAAAAAATCTGCTGAGGCAAAGAATCGCTCATTAAGCAGCAACTAGGTTCAAGGAACAGTCACAGCCTTTTCTGGATGGTTGGTTTGTGTGCTAAGCAGATCTATGAGAGTAGGCCTTTCACCATAAGTTGAACTCAGCAAGCACCAATTCCTACTCGTAGGGCTGGATTAAATCACAAATAATAAATGTAGGCCTAAGCCACCAGTGTTCTGTAGGCCCCAGGCACCACTGGTCTACAAGGAACCAGTAGGCCACAAGGTATTGGTGTTAGGCCCTAGGCACCAGTATTCAGTAGGCCCATGCAAGACACTGTTGGTATACCCTATCCTTGCCAATTTCATAGCACTTTTAAGCACTGGACTTTGTTGCAACTTATTACATGTATTAAAGGCACTGAACACGTTTGGTAATTACTCAAAATATATATTAGCATAAAAACTTACTTGGTAACGAGCAAAGGAGAGCTGTTGATAGTATAAAACATTGTGAGAAACGACTCCCTCTGAAGAAACGTAGTTTTTGAGAAAGAGGTAATTTCTTACTAAAATAATAAAATACTTCTGGCCAGAAGCCTTTTATTCCTATCTGAAAGCACACTAATTTGTACAACAAGGGTGTTTTTTCTTTCATCATTTTCTTGCAACTTCAATGACCAATTGAGCCCAAATTTTCACAGGCTTGTTATTTTATGCATATGTTGGGATACACCAAGTGAGAATACTGGTCTTTGACAATTACAAAACGTGTTCAGTGCCTTTAAGCTTTGTGATAAGCCTTGTATGAGACTGAACCCAGAGAGATGCTGCATTGTTTCCTTTAAGCTTTGTGATAAGCCTTGTATGAGACTGAACCCAGAGAGATGCTGCATTGTTTCTTTTATGTGTGCATGAGTACCTTCTCGGTTGAATTTTCATATAGGCTTTCAATTTCTTCAGAGGCCCAACAATTTTGGATAATCTGGTCCTATTTGTGGAACTCGTTGATGAAGAAAAATATATATACTCAATTATTCCATATGATTTCATGATAGAGTTTAAGATAAGAAATCTAAATATTCTGTTCTGCAGTCATCCTAGGAGATACTCGAGACTCTTCACGGATTGCTCATTTAGCGATGGATGCAGATGTCCTCATCCATGAGGCCACCCTTAATAATGAACTTGAAGAAAAGTGTCTAGATAAAGGGCATTCTACACCAGGTAAGACCAAGCATTGTCTGCTTCATCCAGTGGGAGACTGTGGAACCCTTGGTGGCCAGACTCACCAGGTAAATTGCCATTGTTTACGTACTTCTGAGCCTGTACACATTTCCAAGAACAATGGAATGACCTGGTAAGTCTGCTGCCATCTAGTGTCCCCAAAGGTCTCCTATTGAACTAATAATAATAATAATAACACAGCATTTGTAGGGCGCACATTATCTGTTAAACATTCAAAGGTGCCGGTCTAATTCACATTAGTAGGATTAATTTGGACACTGCCTTAGTCATGTCAAGAAATGCCCATTGCTCGAATTTTACACTGGACCACAGGCCTGGGCCAGTAGTTTTACACTGGACCTCAGGCCTGGGCCAGTAGTTTTACACTGGACCTCAGGCCTGGGCCAGTAGTTTTACACTGGACCTCAGGCCTGGGCCAGTAGTTTTAGTGTCAGGCCAGTAAACTCATGACCAGGAAGTCCGGTGGTCTTGTGTTTTTCAATTGAATAATAATACCTCACTCTGTGTAATATCGTTGGCTTTGAGTCTGATAAAATACCTTTCAATTCTATTTTACAAAGTGTACTTGACCCATAATGACAAATGAGACAAATCTTCTGTTATGTGTCTTTTAGTACAGGTTCAAATAGAAAAGATGAAGTTTTTTTTTCTCATTTGATTCTGGTCTTGTAAAAACAATCTAGTCCAGTTAGCTTGTTGAGCAGCAAGCCCTGTGGTCTTGTGGATTTTCCCCCCAATCTCAAGCCTTGTAGTGCTTTTAAATTAGAGTAACACACTGCACTAACAGAACCAATTGCAGCAAGCATGAAATACATGCTGTACCAAGACCAGAACAGGCAAACTTTTACATTACCGTTGACTTTACACCTTCAGTTTTCATTTGCTAATGTACTTTACCGTTGACTTTACACCTTCAGTTTTCATTTGCTAATGTACATTACCGTTGACTTTACACCTTCAGTTTTCATTTGCTAATGTACATTACCGTTGACTTTACACCTTCAGTTTTCATTTGCTAATGTACTTTAACTTGTTATCTATTGGAGTTGGATATTCTTAAAGTATGCACAGTTCTTCAGTTGATTTATTTGTTCATTTTAAGTGTCATAGAAAACTAAAAAAGACGATACCATTTTTAGGTGCTCTTGGCACTTTCCCCCTTTTTATGACAAAGTTGCTTTTCTAATTGCACAGTTTGACATTGTTGTTTTTCACTCTTTAGCTATGGCAGCAAGTTTTGCCAAGAGTATAAATGCCAAAAGCCTAGTTCTCTTCCACGTCAGTCAACGTTTCAAGGCTCTCTCAGACACGCTGGAGGAGGGGGAGCAATCAGTGGAAATTCTTCAGAACCAAGCCTCTGAGGGGAGTTACTCAGGAACGATAGCAATAGCAGAGGATTTAGATGTCATCTCAGTCAGGAAAAAGGAGGTTAAAAAATGAGCATACTCAATATAGGAGTTAATGGTTCATGCATTCTCCATGTTGGGCTCCCTGTGTTCTGCTGTCATTAGAACACATCAGGAAAGCTAGTGTTACCGGCATTTTCTCTTTCAATTCTAACTACTCTGGGATCAGGCTGGATCAGTTGGTCCTTGCCCTGCCTTTCACCTCTGTAGACCCCGGTTCGAATCCCACCTCAGACCTGAGCCTTGCATGTGGATTGGGTTTTCCCCATTTGGGTTCTTCTCCCACATCTATTACTTAATGAGGAAGGTAAATGACCAATTCAATTTTGTCATTGACTCATTTTCCCAATAGATAGAGTCCTCATGTCAGTGATGAAAAAATTACAAGTCTCTAACCCAACGTTAAAATGGTGTAAATTGCCATTGTACTTGATACCTTCCCTGTGCAAAATTTGTTAATATCCAAAACATCTGATGACACCATTCCGAGATTTTTGTACGGGATGTTCTGGTTCATTCCTGCCTGAGTTTCAATAATATTTGTTCAAAACAGCCTTGAATTTGACCTTTGGACTGAGGAAAACATTCCTCCTTGGAATGTAAAAATCCATTAGTTGTTGAAATTCAATGACGTCATGTTTCAAATTTCAATGTAGAGACTCTTTTGTCTCAGAATTATGTCATCATATGTTTTGGATGTTGGCAATTTTAACGTGAGGTTAGAGACTTGTAATTTTTTCCCCACTCACATGAGGACTCTATCGGTTGGAAAATTAGTGCATCACAAAATTGAATCGGTCACTTCCCTTCCTCTTTAAAAGGAAACCTACAGGACTGGATTTACAATGAGGCCTTGGAAGCCATAGCCCCTGGTGCCATGGTCTTGGACTTGGTGCCCCTTCAACGTCTCCAACTGACTCTAAGATTTTCAAATGGAAGTGCCCTTTGCAATATGAAAATGGCCTTGCCCTCTCAACCATCCTAGGTGGTACAATACCTCCTGTCCTGGGATATGTCCAGCATGACCTCTTGGATCAGGTCATTTCCCTTCCTCTTTAACACATCTTCTTGTTTTGTATTCATCCTGTTATTGGCGCTAATTATGCTGTTGGATGTGTAATGAAATAAATAAATACTTCATATCCCTGGCTTTGCTTGAATTTGATGAATTCAGGACAGCTGTTCCATGATTTCATGCCGTCAGCATATTTTGTATTCCCCAGAGGGTTTAGATTATGCTATTGTGATATTAATAGATAGATCAAAATCATATCAAGCTTGCTCCAACTAAACAGCTTGGTTGGCAAACTTTGAAAAGTGAGATTTCAGATTTTTGAAATCAAAATAAAAAAAGTTGTATTTTCACGGGACATAAATAAGAATTTAGAGTGCAAATAGAATGTGCTGAGCCTGGGAAAGTCATACATTCCAATAAAGTCATGTGTTAAATTTTAACTGTCAGGTCCATAGCTACTATTGACTTCAGTCAAATCACTCGCAAATATGTACAGTTTTAAAGACTATTAAGAAACAGTGAAGCAGATTTTAAGAATAAAATTTATAAGAAAAATATTTGTTTCAAGTTTCATGTGCGTCTCATTGTACTTTATGGCTCGTTTGTACTCAGTATGAATGTCATTGCAAAGCAAAACTTGAAGCCAAATGAAGATTCCATTGCGCAGAGATTCATATCTGGGGCCAATTATATAGAGCTGCCAACTATAGCAAAAATATTTACTTAAAG
Organism: Leptasterias polaris; assembly: GCA_037783415.1. Lineage (NCBI taxonomy): Eukaryota > Metazoa > Echinodermata > Asteroidea > Forcipulatida > Asteriidae > Leptasterias > Leptasterias polaris. The sequence continues at coordinate 837,500 of JAZGTN010000164.1, forward strand.
TGTAAGCGTATTTCACAGGTTGGCAAGAAAATTAGGTTCACCATGGAAGGCATTGTTAGGTAATTAATTTTCATACAGCTGTCCGTGTGCTTGGTTAGCTGTTTGGTAGTTTGGATATGAAGCAAATATCCCAAGTGCTGTTTACTAAGGGAATATGAGGAGCAAAGGATTTTCTTGTCCAATTTGTTCAAAGGATCTAATTTGATCATTTATATAAATAATGAAAAGATGGTAAAGAGAAACTGACTGTTTGTAAGGAGATGGAGAATTGACAACCACAGGATTTCACAGTAGACTGTTGTTGTTTTTTGTTGTTTTTTAATATCGGCCACTCAAAGCACAAACACCAAATAGACACATTATTTACACAATTCTAAGTATATACAGTTTCAAAGTAATTTTAATGCATTTTGTGTTTTCAAACATAAAAAGCTGAACACTCTGGAAGAAAAGAATCTATTATGAATAGTAAGATAATATTGCAGCTGAGGTTTGGACAGACATGGTGGGTTGAAGTAGACATTACACCTACTCCAACAAAACCACAAATAGAAAAATATTCAGCTTTTTGTTTTTTTACTTTCCCCTTGTCATTGGTTTTTCAAAGGTAGATCACTTAAACTGGTTGCCTCTCTATGCAGCCTGGCAATTAAGCACTGCCCCTTGCATTTGCCCCAACTTATCATGTCCTTTGTAAATTGACATTTAGAAACTCACATTTTCCCCATGAAAATGCCTTTTACAAAGGGAAGGATGTGGCACCCATTCAAGAAGGAAAGTCAGGCCTGCAAAAATGTTTGTTGCTGTAATGTTAAAATAAATAACCAAAACAGGTTTTGTTTGAGCAGGTATAATACAGATAAACAAATATTGAAACAATGGTCACGCATGAGAACAACACCTTATTACCTTTTGTTTACAATGCTACTTAAAAATGTGTACCTTTTTAATGGTTCCCTTACAACATGCAACACCCAGAGCATGGACAAATTTGGCTCAGTAGAAACGGCCAGAAAAACAGGTAGAAACAACTGTATACAAAAACAATGGGAAACTTTCGGCGACATAAAGTGGCGGCAGAATAGGATGCTCGGAACTACACAAACAATGGAAATTTACCTGTTATATATGCTGCCACCTAGTGTTCCAAAGTCTCTCACTGGGGCAAAACAACATAAGAAATTGCCAATTTCAAGAAACCAAGAAATGTTTGGTTTAGTTGATACAAAACTTGCCCACCAATCTGCCAAATTTCATAGGAGGAATGAAAGTCAGTCAAATTACCTGATAAGTAGAAGTAAACAAGTCACACACTTCATTTACATCACATGGTGTTTAAGCCTGTTCATGTATCAACCAAGTACATGTGAAACCTTTTGGTTCTAAGCACTTTTTGTTCACACTCGGCTGCGCTGTTATAGTTCCAAGTTCTAAAGTAATGTTCCTGTTTCTCACTGCCACTTCAATTCATGAAATTGTTGTAAAGCACAAAAGGATTCCACATTTTGTTGACTAATTTCTGCCATTTTAAGTTAAGTTCTTTTTTAGAATGAAAGCAATGCACATCTCTATTTACATAATCACACTCTAGCTCAATTTTATAAAGCTGTTATATAAATGATATAAGCAATGAACCACATATATTGTAGTTTTACCAGTTTCAAGATTTTAACTCTGCAATACTTTTTTTTGCGCCAACAAATGCTTATGACTAGCCTGCCTCCCAGGCGTCAGTTGTGTTTTAACCGATACCCGCAAGTAAGCGTTAAATCTGTTGTCAGAGGGCGCTATTTAAACATTAACAACAGTAGTTGAGGTGACTCATAAAGGCAACCTAGTTCAAAAGTGTGAAGAAAAACTCATCAGGCTCTACATCCAAATATTGCTAAGCAGAACTTAGCTGGATACCAGTCAAAACAATAATCATCGTGTAGCATTTTGGCTGGTAAACTTATTCTGCTCCTAGTGAATTTGTGTACAAAGCAGCTGTATGGAATTGACTTCTGGTATTTTGTTTAATCATATATTCATTAATCTAATACACAAAAGCGTAATTGTTATGACCCATAATGACAAACTATACCAATACAGAGAAATATCACATCATCAAGTCACTGTAACTTTCTAACATAATAACAACCTATACAGTTTAACTTGTATAACTTAATAATACATGTACATCAACTCCAGAATTAAACATTTTAAGCTACGGTACAGCACTAGAAACTTGGAAAATTGCTGTTAAATTTCAACTGTAAATAGTCAAGCTGCCAGTAGAAGAAGTCTTTTTTTAAATGTTAGAAATGCTGTAATCTTGAAGAGAATTGAGGTCCAATTTCAATTCATTATGAAAGTACAAAGAATAAAAAATGCCATGTGTATCGTTTTCCTGTGAGTAGAAAACCATTAAACACTGAACTCTGAATTCAGTTGGTTGTTTGGAACAACGAAATAAAAGTAATAGTGCTGCATTTCGGCCAACAATGCTGCAACTTAAATTTAAGCAATTTGTTATCCTCCAGCGAGCAATTCTCACTTCTGATTGATCAAAAGCCATGATGTCCTTACTCATTGACCAAATTCAACCGACGCCATCGCACTTAAATCTTGGTTGCTCCATTTTGTGCAGTCAGACCATGAGCAGACAGTACACTAGAGCTGCTAACATTTGCATCTTGCAATCAGGGAGATTTTGTCCAATAATCAGGGAGATATTTAGAACTATATGCAACATCATAAAGTAAAAAAGGTCCGTAATAGGGGAGATTTTCATTTTTTTATATTGGAACCTGGAAAGTATGGTTTAGTTTTTAGGGAGCTTTCTGCAGAATCAGGGAAAGTTGGTGACCTGTAAAATCTTCTATTGCATCATCCTGTGTATTGAAAGGCACATGTACACACTTACTAAAATGTGTTTAAGGTGTTGCAAAATCATAAACTTATCTTTCAATATTTATCAAAACAGCACTCCCCGAGACAAACTTTAAGTTCAACCTTTTCCAGATAGTAGTATTCTGACATTAATATTGTTCTAGGCAGTTTTTAAATGTTGCTATTTGTAGAACCTTCAATTACAATCAAGACACCTCAACGAAGTATAAACAGTAATAAAAAAAATGTTTTTTTTGTCAAATTTTCATCTGTTGCAAGTTTGCTGGAGGATAAATTTGTGAAAAACAGACAAATACAACGCTTTTGCATCCCATGCACAATTGGGCCCAAATATTGGATAACTTATAACATATAACAATTTGATAACTCATTAAAGAGAAGGGAATGTGTACAGACATTTCAGATATGGCATGTAATAGAATGAAGCCTTAAGAGAACAGAATGAAGTCCTGCAGCCTTGCAAGATAATATTCAACCAGGTGTGGTCTTAGTTATTAGTTTTTGTCACACTACAAAGGACAACATAATTTATATTGAAGCTTTATGAGTCTTTTTTGATCTTATTTTGAACTATTTCAAAGGCTATAAAACACACCTTACATAAAAAAAATTAATTTGAAGGAATTACTTTATTTCCATGATGTTTTGCCAAAGACTTGATTTTTAACTCATTTTGTTCATTTTTACACAAAATATAATTAATTTATTTACCAGAACAGTTTCTAAAAGTTTTCTTATCATGTGGGTTCCACACCCTGCCTTAAAAACATCCTGAAAAACTATCCCTCTTAAAAATATCTCGTTCTAAAACTCTCTTTATTGCTTTTCTACATTCTTAAGACTGTGAAATTTAAAAACAAACTCATTTATGTATTCATTCATTTGTTTAACAAAAATGGGGGGGGGGGGGTATCATTGCATTGTGAAATTTTCAATTTGAGACACACCTCATGTGAATGTAAATATTTTTCATAACACAACTTGTAACAACCTTTATTGGAGAACATTTAAGTTTGTCTGAAACTTATGAACTCACGTTTTTCTTTGCGATTGTTGCAATATCCTTGGATTGCTGGGAGCAAAATCTTGGACATAAATACACCTAAACAACTTAGGAGTTTTTATTAAAACTGCTGAGGCATGGTGAACTATAAAATAAAAATGGGAATTTCAACCGTTTAGGCTTCTTCTGTTTGTCTTGACTATTTCATACCAAAACAAGTTACAACTTCTACTGAAATAACCTTTTGGTACATAAGAAGACAGAAAAAGATTGTAAATTAAAAACTTTCTCTACGTGTAAAAACCACAGACATTTTGTTGAGATTGTCAGTTCCCTGAGAGGTAGAAGTCTGTGTAATTGTCAACCATTTACTTATACCGTTTAAAGCATAGCATGCAATTCTGGAAACTAACATGCTAAACAGTGATGGTGCTTTCCTTCAGTTTTAATTTGCAATTAAGTACAGGGAAAAACAATAATTTTTCACAACAAAATAGTTGCAAAAATGTTGTTGGGTAAACAAAATAACACTGTTAAGTAGTTCAAAACAAAATGCTTTCTGTTAAATTTAAAAATTTTCGGCTGAAATAAAATAAAAAAATCTTCAACACAGCCATCTCAGTTCACCAAACACAAACTAAAATAACTCCAATATTTTTCAGTTTGAATTTTTAAAATTTATGGTCTGAATCACTTTACTTGATAACAATCATTCAAACTCAAATTGTATCTTTAAATAATTCTTTTAAGTAGTCAATCTCTTGATTAGAAAATAAAAACCATTTACTTTATGGTGTCTCTTGTTAGTGATGGAGCAGGATTAGAAAGGATGTTATGAAAAATTTGATTCGTAACAGAAGGAACTTTAATAATTCCTGAGTTTTGTGAATACATTCTAATAGATTCACCATGGTATCCAAACAGATGGGCATTTCAATATCTTGCTGATGCATTAAGTACACTGCATTAACAAGAATCCTTCCAGGTATTCATTAATCCATCAAAATCCAACTGAATGCCATAAATTTACATCCAAACCTATGGACTGGAATAAACTCAAATTGGTTCACCTCGCTCCAAGTGAAACATGATTGGTTTGGCTAAGCTATCAATCCATCAAAAGTACACTCAAAGAATCAATGGATTTTGGGGAAATAAGGGTTGAGTGTTTTTTCAAACAGAAAGACACAGATAAATTGTTATGTTTATTGTTGGACAACATGTCAACCAAGATATGACAATAAACTTGAGCAGTCAACACCTGTGATGTATGGACCATTTGGGACTTAAAATGTCTTGCAGACTGTGCAGTCAGTGACTCGTCCGCGCCCTGGGAAACAACGGCCATGTCTGACAACCTGGTCTCCAATCCACTGGGTGTACATTGTGGCTCAAGATCCTACAACTGTTTCATGTATGTAACGGACACAATTAATAATGTTAATCATATTATCAATAATTGTATCATATGAAGGCCCTGAACACTTCATGTTGATATCCTAAGATACACAATAACTCTGTCTTAAACAGCTAATGTATTTCTTGATACTTTAAGGCTAACATTTTACTTATCTTTAAAACATCAACTTATACATGAGGGTTTATTTACCACCCACAGGTTTCCTGATTGAGGGACATGGATACCCTCCTTGGGAGAAAAGGGTTTCAATCAGGGTATTATTATATCCCAAATGGGTGACAATGACCCTAGGGTAGTGCACCACATGAGTGATAAGAGAGAATCCATCTACTGTGTCCACCTGTTTGATTCCTTTGTGACTGTGACTCACTCGGTCTTGCCCTCCTGTGACCCCACAGATGACCTAGAGCCTCGAGACGACCTGGACTGTGACCCGCCCGGTGACCTAGGTTCGATTACTCCTGTATCAGTTCTTGGAGAGGCTGTGTCCTTAAACACTAGCTTCTCATCCATGATCTGAAATTTGGAAAACAGAAGCAGCTTAAAACAAAAATTTGATTTAGAAAGCTGAAATTCATAAAAGTTACTGAAAGAAAAACCAAACTTTTTAATTTTTTTGAAAATAATACTTTTCACTGATGATATTATCAGAATCAATGGTAAAAACCTAATTCTCCTTCTGCAGTATCTTCCTACTGGTCCATTTCACGATGCAAAGGGCACTTATTACAAGCGCCTATCCTGTCCGCCATTTTGGGAGTCAAAATGAACACAAAGGAATTAATTGACACCCAAAATGGTGGAAATGGTAGACACACATTATGTGCAAGTACATTCTGCTTTGTACAAAGGGATCAACAGACCTTTCCTATTGGTATTGGCTCTGACTCTGCAATCGCCATTTATTATATAAACAGGCAAACAGGTCTCAATCCAGAGCTGAATCTGAAGCCATGGTTTTGAAAAGGGCCTTGACATAAAGGATATCAGTTTTGAGTTTTGGGGGCATTTTAAAATGTTCAACATTATCATCTTTCAACTGATTTAACTCTTAGGTTGGTGGCACTTACAAAAATGATTATACTCAAAAAGATTCTAAACCCCATTGTTGAAACTCCAACCACGGCAAAACAAAATTCTATTCGGTGGTCAATATTGGTCATGGTGCACTCCCCTTCTGTCTTCATTGTGCATTTGGAATCTTAGCAATCTTTGGAGGATTATTACTATTATTATTATTTTTATTTATGATTATGATTATTTTTTTTGTATTTTTTTGTTTTGGGGGGTGGATATTTCTGTGCAAGAGAAAAATAGTGTGTTAAGGTATGGGAACATTTGAAGGGGGGATTACTGTCTGTGTGACATGGCTGGATAATCTTTATGATTTTTGTACTTGTTTAATTTTTCCTGTTTAATTTTAAATAGCCTACCTCCCAAGTCATGGATACTTTTACATTCCAAATTCCCCTTTTACTTTCCCGATAGTGTTTCCCCTGAGGGGATGGCCTAAAATCAAGCCAGCCCTTTATCAGTACTGATTGCCATTTGCATGACCGTATTCCCTTTCTCCCTAGTGATAGGTTTATTACCTCTGCTTGTATGCAAAGATTTTTGTGACCACTGGTCTTTCCCCCTAGACCATTGTTTTTTCCAGCTAAGATAATTCAATTGCAGACCGGCAGTGGACTTGACCACATCACCTTTTCTGGTTGCTCCATCATTGACATTTCTGCCTAGAACTTTGGTCTGTTGTGGATTTGGTTTTCAAAGCTATTTGTGATTTTAATTTGTAACTCGCTTTGATACTGTGTTGGTTTTTTTAGGGTTTAGTTTTTTAAGTTTCATATTTTTTTGTTCATAGTTATTTGATTATTTTTCAATTCCATTCTAAGCAACGTTTATTTCCATATATTATCATCAAGGAAAAAGTACAGTCAATACTTATTCGAATATCTAATTTATGGTTATAATGGAGTTTTGATTTGTTAATTGTTGAATCCATTTCTAGGCTTGAGTTCAGATTCTAGTCAAGTTGAAGTTATTTGAATTGTGTGGTTCTTCTCCATTACCATTTTCATTGAGTTGATCAAATAAATTATCTTTTCTTTCTTGTTCCTAAAAAGTCAGTGGCCACTGTCTCTTTTTATCAAATTGCCTCGCGCCTTTATCCTCACTCGATCCTAGGTAAACAATTTCTCATTGCAAGCGAGTTCCCAAAAGCGGCATTTATCAGAAAATCCATTTTATTTATCATTTATTATTTATTTCAAAGTGTTCCATTTTTCCGGGTTACATTTTTTTTGGGTGGAGAATCCGGGTAAATAACTGTTCTTTATGAACTGAGCTAGGCAATTTAAAAAAAAAAAATTAGGAACCTTCTAGAATAAAGCCAACACAGTTTTCAGAGTTTGGGAAACAGATGGATCCAATGGCGGCGACACCAAGTCCACCGAATCTTTCACTCATGGCTCCATACATCCTGCCTGAGGTAATGTCATCTCCCTTGTTGGGACAACATCACACGGCTGTCGTTGGGGACCTCTACTCTACCCCCAATCATCCAGCTGCCCCAGCTCCACAACCCCATCCCCAATCCACTGTACTAGAGATGTGCGATTTTGACCCGATGCCCAGTTGTCAGCCAACTGCAGCCCCACCCAGTAATATACCCAGCGCCATAACAACACACCAAGTGAAAGGAGTGGCCACTTTCACGGGAAGAGAGAAGAGCACCCGAGTGGAAGATTGGATACGGGACATGCGGTACGTCTTGGAGTCCAAGGGAAGGATGACGGACCGGACCCAGTTGCACGACATAGTGCGTCATACCTCGGGTCGGGCACGGGATGTCATCCTGAATTTAGAGAGCCGAACCCCAACAGGAGTGACCGCTGAGATGGCGTTCTCTGAACTGGTCGAGGAATTCGGGGAAGATACCATCGCCAACTCACCAATGACGAGGTTCTATAGCCGTGCCCAGAAGTCTGGGGAAACTGCCAGCGACTTCGCCATTGCCTTGGAGGCTCTACTAAGGCGAGTAGAAATCGCTTGCACTCAACATGGTCGTCAGGACCCTGCTTTTGGAGACAACCGAGACAGCATGTTGGCTACCCAATTTATGGCCGGACTACGTGACAGACGGATCCATCGACGGCTGGCTCCCATGCGGCCTCGGTCAATGAGGTTTAAGGATCTTCGTCAGGAGCTGCGTGTGATCGCAGAAGAGCAAGTAAAAGAAGATGAGGTGACCAGAGGACACGTAAACATGATGGCCCAGATACCGGCGAAGTCCACTGACCACAAGAACGACAACACAAACACCCAAATCTCGGCTCTCACTGAACTCATCAAACAACAAGCTGCCACTCTGAATCAGGTTTTGGATCATCAGATGAAGATCGGTCAGCGAGTTGGGAAGCTCGAGCAGAACCCTGGTTTTGGACCCCGACACAGGCCCCTTCAATCTCAGCCACAGAGGCAAGTCACGTTCCAACAGAAGGCTAATTGTTACAACTGTGGGGAAATTGGCCATTTCGCCCGTCGTTGTCCATATGCAAATCTTCGTCAAGGCAGTCAGCCATCACAACAGCCCCGGGAGCAGCATACCTCTGGTGCACCACACTACCCACAGTTAAACTAGAAAGACCCCCTGATGCTGGGCAATCAGTGGGTTGTTCTAGTTTACACAAGAGCCCTCTGGAGAAAAGTAACCTTGGAAAGAGTCCCCAGAAAAAGGAGCAGGGAGAAAGTCTGGTTGGCCCAGTAAGTTGTGTCCAAGTAGCGATTTCAGGCAGGAAGTGTTCTGTCCTTTTAGACACAGGATCACAAGTAAGCACTGTTACCGAAGAATTCGTGGCCAGGCACCCTCTCCTTAGAACCCAGATGCTGCGTAAAACAGATGTAACCATCCAGGGCGCAGGAGGTCAATCTGTACCCCACAGAGGGGTGATCTTCGTCGATATGACTGTCCTTGGACGCACCATACAGAAGGTTCCAGTATTTATCGTACCGACAACAGAGTTTCGCGCAAGGATCCCTGGGCTTTTAGGCACAAACGTATTGAGGGCAAGTCGTGATGCTCTCCATGAGAAGCACGGAAGGAAGTTCCTTTCCAGGGTACGAGAAGAATCTGAGACCTGGCACTCCGCGCTCCAATGTATCAATGAAGACGGTGGCGACCTAGTTAAGAAAAATGGCGAGTTCTGTGCATTGAGGTTCAAAGGTCGTAAACCCTTCATCGTGAAAGCTGGGACAGAGGCTGACATCCCCACTGAAACACCACAGTTTCTTCGAGACAGATTTTTTGAAGCTCTGGTCGAAGATGCTCGATCCCCACCGGCCGGAGGTGCCCTTGTAGTCGGCAGAACATTCGTACAAGTAGAGAATGGAAAGGTTCCGGTCAGAGTTCTGAATATGTCCTCTCGTGATGTTGTGGTACGCCGGAACACCCGTCTAGCAAGACTGACCATGGGCAGGATAATTCCTTCATCAGTGAGTGACCCCCCTGGCGTTTCTGTAACCTGTTGTGAAACATCCACAAATATGCCCCAACATGATGAAACTATTGATGTAGACTTTGGCTCGCTTTCATCAGAAGATAGACCACGTGTGGCCACCTTAATTCAGGAATATAAAGATGTCTTTTCTCAACACTCGCAAGATATTGGATTTACCCAGACGATCGAACACAACATTCCATTGTTTGATCCCACCCCATTTAGGCTACCATATCGAAGAATTCCACCGGCACAGTATCAGGAAGTCAGACAACATATTGCAGACCTTCAGCAGTCGGGCATCATCAAACCAAGCCAAAGTCCGTTTGCATCTCCGATCGTTATAGTCCAAAAGAAAGATGGCACCATTCGTCTGTGTGTGGACTATAGACGGTTAAATTCAAAGACAGTCCGTGATGCGTACCCCCTCCCACGTATTGATGAGGCGTTAGATGCGTTGGGAAAGGCAAAATATTTCTCATGTCTTGATTTGACGTCTGGATACCATCAAGTTAAGATGTCGGAGGTGGACCAACCAAAAACAGCATTTACATCTCCAATGGGTCTGTTTGAATTTACTCGAATGCCATTTGGACTGGTCAACGCCCCAGCCACGTTCCAACGATTGATGACCACTGTATTTGGTGACATGAATTTTGAGAGCGTGTTAATTTATCTCGATGACATTATCGTTTTCAGCACCACCTTCGAGGAGCATGTCAAACGACTTAGCCAGGTGTTCAACAGACTAAGGGAACATGGGTTAAGATTGAAGCCGTCCAAGTGCCACTTATTCCAGTCCAGTGTACACTACCTCGGTCACGTAGTGTCGGGAGAGGGTATAATGACCGACCCAGCGAAGATTTCCGCAGTAAAGGATTGGCCAGTCCCTAAGTGTAAGAAGGACGTGAGGAGCTTCTTAGGAATAACGGGGTACTACCGGAGGTTCATTCACCAGTACGCCAAGATAGCAGCTCCCCTTTTTGCCTTGACAGGAGGAAAGAGAGGAGTTAAGGACACATGTTTTGTCTGGACAACGGAATGCCAAACTGCCTTCACGAAGCTCATCTACAGCCTGACGTCAGCACCTATCTTAGCCTACCCAGATTACAGCGAACCGTTTGTTCTTCAGACTGATGCATCCCGGGATGGTTTGGGGGCAGTGCTCGTACAAAACCAAAGCGGCAAGGAGCGAGTCATTGCTTATGCCAGCCGTAGTCTTTCTTCAGCTGAAACCAGGTACCCAATCCACAAACTTGAATTCCGAGCTCTTCACTGGGCCCTTTCTACCAAGTTCAGGGACTACCTTTATGGCAACCGAGTCACTGCAGTTACAGACAATAACCCTCTGACTTACGTTCTGGACAAAGCTAAGCTGGATGCAACTTGTCAACGCTGGGTGAGTGACATCGCTATATTTGACCTAGACATCATATACCGGCCAGGCAAGAACAACGCAAATGCAGATGCTTTGTCAAGGATGACCCATGACGAAGTGGTGCGCATATTAGATTTGACTGAACGAACGGCGGGTGCAGACACAAAACCAGAAGTTATACATGTACAGGTCCAGACGCTAGTAGACCAATCTGAGAGTTCAGAAAACTCAGGAGTCGTCGTAGGTGAAGAGGAGGCGGCAAGCTTTGGAACCCCTTGTGTGCAAAGCAATAACCTTCTTCAAGCGCAGCTTAATGATCCCGATATAAGTCGTGTGGTTTCACTGAAGCTGGAGAGGGATACCAAACCGAGTAGGAGGCAATCAACCAAAGAGTCAGCCATAGTTCAGCGGATGCTTAGGGCCTGGGATTCCCTCTGTGTACATGCAGGCCTTCTGTTCTACCGGAAGGAGGATGGAACCCAGGTACGCAATCTCCTCGTCCTTCCTCAAGAAATGAGAATTCAAGTGCTCGCCCACCTACATGACGGTATGGGGCATTTAGGTTTTGAGAAGACCCTTCAACATGTCAGCAACCGTTATTACTGGCCGGGCATCTATACAGAAGTAAAGTCCTATATTCATCAATGTAAGCGGTGCACTTTGAGAAAGATGCCAGATACCAAGATTTGCTCCGAAATGGTGAACATTCAAACTACCAGACCCCTAGAGCTTGTCTGTATTGATTTCTTGAGTCTGGAACGTGCCAAGGGTGGATACGAGAACATTTTGGTGATAACTGACCATTTCACGAGGTACGCGCAAGCTTATCCTACTCGAAACCAGAAGGCCAGCACGGTGGCGAGACTACTATGGCAGAAGTTCGTGGTCAATTACGGTATCCCAGAGAGATTGCATTCTGACCAGGGACGGAGTTTTGAAGCTGAAGTTATTCGTGATCTCTGTGGCCTACTAGGTATAGTGAAGAGTAAAACGACTCCGTATCATCCACAGGGAAATGGTATGACTGAGCGGTTTAACCGTACTCTACTATCCATGCGTTGGAATCAGAGCAGAAGACAGACTGGACTACTTATGTGGAAGTGGTAACACACGCATATAACTGCAGTAGGCATGACTCCACGGGTTATTCTCCATTTTATCTGATGTTTTTGAGAGAACCTCAAATTCCAGTTGACCTCATCTTCCCATCTCAAGAGGCCTCCAGAATTCCTATCCAAGATGGCAGTCATCATTCCTTTGTTCGATGTCTCAGAGAGCACATGCACCAGGTTCACCTAAAGCTGAGGGCTAATGTAGAGAAATCAAGAACCAAACAGAAAGCTGGTTATGACCTGCGTGCTAAGCCCAGTACCTTCCAGCCTGGAGATAAGGTCCTCGCTGCCAATAAGACACCACGAGGAAAATCTAAACTACGTGACCGCTGGGAAGAAACTCCATATGTTGTGGTCAGACAGTTGGAAGGAATCCCAGTGTATGTTGTGAGGAGGCTAGGTTCTCGCAAGACGCGGACGTTACATCGCAATATGCTTGCATTTTGTCCATTTGATGTCCATATCGAGGAGTCCTCACTCTCAAGCGCCGTTCTAGATGATGATGATAGGCCTCCACAGATGTCTTCTTCACAGTCTGCTATTGAGGAGCAGAACAGTTTCGAGGTGAGTTCTGCACCTGATGAATTCCAAGACCTGCATGGTGTCATTAACAGTGCCGATGAACAATCTATGGCAACAAGGTGTAGCAGTCGCAGTTACCACACTTCTTCAGACTCATCGATAGATGGTTCTTGTGAATCTTTGGAGGAACACCCAGTCGATCGTCCCAGGAGATCAGTGAGACCTCCGGAACGTTTTGGAGAGTGGAATTATGTTTAATTTAAGATGTGTTTTCATTAATGTACTTTGTTTTAAAGTTCTTGTTACATAATTTCAGATTCATAGTTCAGTTTGGGAAGATCGTGCTCAGTACTTTGTTTCTCAAGTCTAACATTGTTGAGGACAACAATGATTTTAGCTGTGGTGAGTGTGACATGGCTGGATAATCTTTATGATTTTTGTACTTGTTTAATTTTTCCTGTTTAATTTTAAATAGCCTACCTCCCAAGTCATGGATACTTTTACATTCCAAATTCCCCTTTTACTTTCCCGATAGTGTTTCCCCTGAGGGGATGGCCTAAAATCAAGCCAGCCCTTTATCAGTACTGATTGCCATTTGCATGACCGTATTCCCTTTCTCCCTAGTGATAGGTTTATTACCTCTGCTTGTATGCAAAGATTTTTGTGACCACTGGTCTTTCCCCCTAGACCATTGTTTTTTCCAGCTAAGATAATTCAATTGCAGACCGGCAGTGGACTTGACCACATCACCTTTTCTGGTTGCTCCATCATTGACATTTCTGCCTAGAACTTTGGTCTGTTGTGGATTTGGTTTTCAAAGCTATTTGTGATTTTAATTTGTAACTCGCTTTGATACTGTGTTGGTTTTTTTAGGGTTTAGTTTTTTAAGTTTCATATTTTTTTGTTCATAGTTATTTGATTATTTTTTAATTCCATTCTAAGCAACGTTTATTTCCATATATTATCATCAAGGAAAAAGTACAGTCAATACTTATTCGAATATCTAATTTATGGTTATAATGGAGTTTTGATTTGTTAATTGTTGAATCCATTTCTAGGCTTGAGTTCAGATTCTAGTCAAGTTGAAGTTATTTGAATTGTGTGGTTCTTCTCCATTACCATTTTCATTGAGTTGATCAAATAAATTATCTTTTCTTTCTTGTTCCTAAAAAGTCAGTGGCCACTGTCTCTTTTTATCAAATTGCCTCGCGCCTTTATCCTCACTCGATCCTAGGTAAACAATTTCTCATTGCAAGCGAGTTCCCAAAAGCGGCATTTATCAGAAAATCCATTTTATTTATCATTTATTATTTATTTCAAAGTGTTCCATTTTTCCGGGTTACATCTGCCCCATATCAGCCATGGTAGAAATATTTTAGCAGACTCCTGTGTTTTAGTGACTGTTCTGGTTTCCAAGAATAATGTCAGATATGGAAATAGATAACATCAGAAACTGAAATGACAGCCCTACCTGGACATTCCCCCCTCCTGGTTTATGCTCAATATTATCCTTGGAACCAACTTTAGACGAGGCCTTAGCAGTGAAGTCAACCTTCTCATTAATGATCTTAACCTTCCCTCCTCCAGCCTGGTGTTTGATGTTATCCTTGGATCCGATCTTAGACTCAGCTTTAAACTCAATTTTCTCATTTACAATCTATAGATAAACAATGAAAAATTACACTTCAAAACATTAACACTGGGTAAAATTGGAAAAAACTATATTTGCGAATCAACACTAAAATCTACAGTACTTTATTCCTACCGATGGTTAACATATCAAATTAGGTTTATAAACTGTAATCAAAGTTGAGTAAATCTGCTTACTCAATGATATTCTGTAACAAATAAACAAAAGTAAATATGGGTCAGATACCCATGAATAAAGAGCTTGGTAGACGCATAACATAAAATGTTCATGTAATTCTTGATTTACCTTTTTGTTTCCACCTTGAGGCTGATGTTTCAGGTTGTCTTTTGATCCAACCTTCGATGATGTTTTGCTAAAATCCAACTTCTTTGATTCAATCTGAACAACAAATCAAACAAATAAACACCAATATGTAAAACTCTCAGATTTACTGAGGTGGCCTCAAGGAAAAAATAGACAGTAATAGCATGATCAGTCATGACCAGAAATGGTGAAATAAAATGGTGAAATGTGTGAGCAAATCAAAGAACTTGAATTTCACTCAGTTGCTTGCCTGTGAGCCACTCTCTTGTTGTGACTTTTATGCAAATTAATTTTCAAATAAATAAGCATTTCAGTATGATTGAGCTAGGATTGGACTCATTTTCCTCAACGAGTCACATGTGCTTACCGTTCTCACCAAGTAACAAGTAACGTGCCATCATTAAAGGACAATAATGTTATGTTAATATAATCAACCTTTTGGTTTTGTTAATTACTGTGTTAACATTAAAATAAACATCACTGCAAGAAATGTAAGTTAGTACATGTGTAAATAAACTGCAAAATCATGCTTTGTAAGTGTATGGTTTTAAAGATCTGCCTTTTCTTATTTTCAGTGTGTTAAGTAAACAACAATGTTAGAATCTAAGAGAGCTGTCAAGAACACAAATTTGCTAAGCACAGACAAATCTTTCTTAGAAGAATCAAGTTACCAGCCAAACTAGCATGTAGTGTTCATTACTTGTGACTGGTGTCCTGTGAATTCCTGCTGAGGCAGGACCTTCTGCTAAGCAGCTCTTTAAAATTGTTCCCATGTTACTTACTACTTTTCAGTCTCATAAGAGTTTCCTGTCTGTTACTTCATCTGAATTTAAATTCACTTTGTTTAGTTTATATTTTTGTTATTAAATCCACTCTTTTCACATCAAAGCACACAATCATATAGTTGGAGTAATACAAAAATAATAATTATTAAAAGTAAATTACTACAAAAAACGTGTTACACACACAAAAAGTGACCAAAGAAAAGGGTGGCAAAGATGTGCAAGGGGTTGCCAAAAGCAGTGTTTGTCAGGAACAGGCCCCCTCATTATACTTTATATGCTTCGAGATTGTTTAAAGTAATTGTCAAAGACCAGTATTCTCACTTGGTGTATCCAAACATATGCATAAAATAACAAGCCTGTGAAAATTTGGGCTCAATTGGTCATTGAAGTTGCAAGAAAATGATGAAAGAAAAAACACCCTTGTTGTTCAAATTAGTGTGCTTTCAGATAGGAATAAAAGGCTTCTGGCCAGAAGTCTTTTATTATTTTAGTGAGAAATTACCTCTTTCTCAAAAACTACGTTACTTCAGAGGGAGTCGTTTCTCACAATGTGTTATACTATCAACAGCTCTCCGTTGCTCATTACCAAGTAAGTTTTTATGCTAATATATATTTTGAGTAATTACCAAACGTGTACAGTGCCTTTAACATAAACATAATTTGTAGCACAGAGAAAAAACTCTGCTTTCATTAAAAACTAAAATGAAGCCATTTGAAAATTGACACTTTAGTTTTTTTGTAGCTCCCAATATAGCTTTCTTTGTTTGTTTTAGTCCTCTGTCTGCGTTTCAGTTTTGTGTCATAAGTCCCTTCAGTACCTTAGCATTATTACAATAATTTGTTCTTGTTTTCCCAGGTTACTCATTAGCCCAAGCTACATCTTGTAACCTTCAATCGTGTGGATCTTCCAAGAGTCCATGCTGTATCTTTAAAGTGACCCTGTAATTATTAGTGGTATATTTTTTATTTGTAGTGTCATGTTTTACAATAAAATTACTTCAACAGGTATGGGAGGAAAACATTTCCTTCTTAGTGTCTGGTTTGACAATAAAAGTACTTCAACAGATATACTGGGAGTGAAGCATCCCAACATGTGTCATCAATAACACAGAAAGATTGGTCATCCTGCTTCATTCATCCGATATTAATTGATTGATAACATCTGCTGGGAACCGATGATCTCATTGCACAAACCCAAAACTGAAACCAATGAAACTATATACCCCGGTTAGTGTAAAGAGTAGTAGTTGTTGAATCTCCATGGATACAAGTCACAGCATTGGCCAATCAGGGATCTACCTTTACAGCCCCACCCCCGGGGCTATGGAGAACATTGTCAAAGGAACCAATACGACTCTTAGCTCTCCTATCAAAATCCAGTTTTTCAGACGCCAGCTGTGGGTGTCAAAGATTAAGGAGGATATTAGTGAGGATTTACACTGTGCCAGTTGGATTATCGGATTATCGGATCATCATGAAGCTCCTGTTGGGTAAATTGTTTAATTAGATTGACAGACATATGTCTCTGTAACAGCAGCAGAAGAGATGCTTTACAAACAGACAGACAACATTACGAGGAAATAATATGGACAGACAGATGAGAAGAAAAACCAACCCTAGTTTTTCCTTTTCAGTATATATCATAAGATCTATCGGCAGAATTCTTCATGTAGAGAGTGTAGCAGCTGAGGTGGTCCTATGAACTAACAACCTCTCTACAACAATCTTGAGATGAGCTGTCATATATTCTGTGTAACCGTTTGGTTTTATCTGCTTTACTTTGCATTTTTTGCAAGCAAATAGTTTTTACTGAACCTTAATTCACATGTTGCATTCTCAAATTACATGTTGTTTTCCAAAATGTTTTCAATTTCTACTTACTTAATTTCTAATGCAATTTTGCCTTTAGCCTGCGACTTTTTGAATATTTCTGATAACAAAACTCAGGTAAAAACAACATATAGGAAGTCTTTCTCAATATAAAAAACAGTGAAAATCATGAAGAAATGTAGACTAACATACAGAAAAGACCACAAGAGTGAATTTAACACAGTTTTCCATCCATCATGATATATGAAAAGAATTCATAATAACATTAATAAAACGCTAATAAAATGTGTAGTAATTAAAATGCCAATTCATAAATGTGCATCTGCATGTAAGTTATAAACAAATCAAAGTTTCATTGTAAATAGTTCATAAAGATCAAATATCACAAATATCAGTATAAGTGACAATCGGTTAATTTAACATATATAGTTAATCACAACAAACCAATGTAAATTAGTACCAACAAAGTTAATCATGGAATATTTTTAAATGAGTGTGACAAGTAAATGTAAATGATTTAGGTTTTTTAAATGGCAGATGTTTTTCAAGTGCATACTGCTAACCCAGTAAGTTTGTTATTCTAAGCAAAATGCTAGCACAACTGCTAAATCTTTCCTTACAGACAAATATAACCAGTACTAATTCTGACTAATTCTCTTTTCTCCTTACCAGGTTTGTACCAATTCAGCTCATGATGATGAGCATCAAGAACAAAGAAAGTATGACCATTTGACAGGACTTTCCAGTGACAGTTCTTTAGTCACTGGTCTATGGGGAAGTGACAACCCAAATGTTAAATTAGTGATTTTCTTGGAAGTAACCTAAGCTGACCTTTGAGTCTAGTTCATGATAATCAGAACTACATTGACCTTTATCCAACATATGCCTTGAACAAACATTTTTTGAAAAATTCTTCACCCCAGTGCAAATGAGACTGGATCCAAAATTCTTCACCCCAGTGCAAATGAGACTGGATTCAAACATACTTTCTTTAAGATGAGATATAATATTATAAGACTAATATTATTAGACGGAATAATTTTCAGAAAGATGAGTACCAGTAGAAACTTTATACTATGTGGTTATTAATCACAAATTCATGTTGTGTGTTTGTTATGGCCCAAAGACATGCATAACAGCCAGATCATAATAACCCAAGCATACATGTGCATTGCAAGAACCCTGTAGCTGTAGGTTTCCCTGACACACCACTTTAAGAAATGAATAATCCAGAATGAA
The DNA here is from genome assembly GCA_037783415.1 of Leptasterias polaris. NCBI lineage: Eukaryota > Metazoa > Echinodermata > Asteroidea > Forcipulatida > Asteriidae > Leptasterias > Leptasterias polaris. Next base: position 856,134 of record JAZGTN010000164.1, read on the forward strand.
TAAGTAGTCTCATTTTTTTTCTTCACATTTCCACTGTCAATATTAAAACAAAAGATGATTACTCTTAGATCTCACAAGATATGTTCGAATCTACTTCAATCTAGTCTGGACAGCGACATCAAGCACAATGTCAATAGACCACTTGCATAAGACGTCACAAGCTAAAACAGTCCCCTCAATGAGTTCAGTGAAGAGCCACCATTGGCCGAGAGTCAAGCGCAGCACGTACAAGTTTCAAATGTTTGACATCAAAAATGGCAGCCTATGCAAGGGGTCTACAGTAACCTCTGGCAATATTGATGTGAAACGATGGTGCTGACTAAGGTCAACATGGTATAATGGCTACCCCAATCACTGCACGAAACCCAGTAAAAGGTAGAGCCAAAGATTGGTGTCTGTCAACAAAATACTGAATTGTAGGCCAAATTGTCAATAAAGATATATTTTGTTTTTACCCGAGTGATTTGCCTGTGGATTTTTTTCACAGAACTCGGGAAGTACTGAGTAAACAGTGCTTAACACACATCGTGTAGGATAAAAACAAAATTATTCAATAAAGATACAATGAAGGTCACATGTGAAATATTCAGCTGGAAAAAAAATGCCAACTTGTTCAGAAAACAGCAAAAAAATGGCCATGTATTTTCATCAAGAAAGTCGAACCCATCCACATTTAACAAGGTGACAGTGGGTACCAGTCGCATCTCTGGACGCAGCATTCACAAATGGACACCACAGAAGTTTTAATCTCAAAACTCGACTTTAGGCGAGTTTTTGAGTTAAAATTTGTTGACACACTTTTATTGATTTCTAATTAACAGGGGCATTTCAGACAAAACAATTTCGCAGGAGGCTTACTTCCATTGCCATCAAGTAATCTTTCGGATAGAAATTACACAATTTGTTCAGGGTCATTACCAAAGTATGACCCCACCTTTAAGTTGAAACACAGCACCAACATCAGGCCTAATACCCAATGGAGGTAAAAAGGGAAATTGTCTCCATTCACCTTGGCCTTTTGAAAAGTTCCAGTAGAAATCACGTCATCTTACGGAGGTAACCTTTGCATTGCCAGTAAACACAATGACCAAAGTATAAGAGCTCTATTTCACAAAGAGCCAAGATTGATCTTAACTGCGAATCAACCTTAATTGCTAAAGCAAAGTGTGATGTCACAATACAAATCACTATGGTGATACTGACAACTCATCTTAAGATGACTCTAAACACTTTGTGAAATCGAGCCCAAGCCAACCACATTTAACAATTGTATTGTCTACGTACATCTAACCATGTGTGATCAAATAATCAACATGGCGTAAAAACACAACAAATTCAAATGTACCAATTCTATTGACTGCAAAATCAAAGAGAAGTAAAACAAAGCGTCTAAGCACTCTTAGCATCAGCCATGGGTTTTTACAAGCACAAAATACTACAAGCAAGAGATGATGATGAAAAAGAGAAGCCAGAAGTAGAGCAAATCTCAGAGCGAAGGAGATGCAACCAAAAATACCTATACCAGGACTGGACTATATAATAATAATATTTGGACATCAAGGGTCACCAAGAACTACTTTACTCCCATTGAACTGAAGTTAGGTTTTGTATTGCGACAACTTTTTCTAATCCACTAGAAATTCAAGAAATGCAAAACTCAGAAGGGTACAAATTTTTTCTAAATTGTCTCACCTGTCTTAGTATACAGCAATTTTGTCAATGCCCTGCGTGAAAATTTGTCATCATTTTAACACGAAGCTATTAATTGTTCTAGATTGAAAAACAATGTTTCAGAGACAACAGTGTTTGTCTTTACTTGTAAATGATGTTGTTTACTATGGTGTAAATACATGCAATCCTGCAAGTAGGCGTTAACTACATGTGACCCTTGAACCCTATTTAATCTGACCTTGACATTTCCCCCAGCAGGGGTGTGAGTTGCGTTGTCCAAAGATCCCACTTTGCTCTGGACTTTGGAAGTGAACTCCACTTTTTCATCCAGAATCTGAAGGGATAACACGGGTAGAGTTTTACCCCAAATCACTCAGAATGGTTAACCCTGGCCCAATTTTATAGAACTGCTTAACGGCCAATTTTGTGCTTATTTTGCTAGCTCCATTTCATAGCGCTGCTAACCGTAAGCACACGAAAAGGCATGCTAACCTTCCGGAGCTTACTGTATGAAAATGAATGACGTAACAACGCAAATCCCTGTTGAACGCGCAAGCTGGCCGCCTAATTTCCTTGCTAACCTGTGAAATACGCTTATGCTTAAGCAGATTTTTCTGCTACAGTCAGCACGAATATTTGCTTACCGTTAAGCAGCACTATAAAATTGGCCCCCTGTATCAGCAGATAGTCCGTGGATCAGGAAAGAGGCACATCATCAAGTGACAAATAATCCACAATTTGATGTTAAAAACAGCAAAGTTTCCTAAGTTTATACTTTCCACTATTTGAGAGCTAAAATTTCAAACTTTAAAATTTGTTTGTTTTTGTACGACCAGTTCCCCCTTCAGGTAGCGTAATGTTTCCCCACTACAATTAAATGCAAAAATAATCATAATGCATGCTTTGTAAATAATTTTTTTAAATGACACCATAGGGAGGCAACTTGTGACGACTTTAAATGACAACAAAGTTGGGAAAAATTTCTTCTAATCTCGATTTCTTCTAATCTCGATCAATGCAAATTTTACATTATTACACAAAAAATTATGTGTCATCGAAAAGAGTACTTTTTAAAATAAAGTTATGCTTGGGATTGGGAGGAATAAGGGTATGGATGTTGAAGTCTACGAAAGAGTCTCCCCAAGGTGCAATTCTCTGTAAATATCAGAACAATCTGACCATGATGCAAATAACTTAGATTGATCTCATGATATTTTGAGTCTAATTAGAACCTTTGTTGAAATGGCCTTCTTTTTGAGCTGCAAAAGAAAAATTAGCCACAGTCATGAAAGGCATTAAGCATGTTCAACAAAACATGAATTAAATAAATCAAATTAGAAAACTGAATAAAAGAGACCGATTATATTTTGCTGTCAGATCAAAGGCCTCTGTTTTCAAGCTGCAACATAAAAATTATTATATGTTCATATTCGATGCTGCAGCAAAGTAAACAACAAAAATAAACAAACAAATATAACTGGCACAAACAAACAAAATACAACTTAGTTCTGTTGGCAGACCTGGTGAAGGAACATACCAGCATTAGGTGTACACCAATAACAAAACCCATGTTATTTGAATATACATGTACACATGTACATGACCTTTCTCCTTCCTATTGCCATACATATCATCTATGGACCAATGGTAATTCAACAATTACTGGGCAATTCTCAGGTTACAATTTATACATTGACAAAAGGTTTCAGGAATCTTCTTGATATTTGAAGTTTATTATTACCAACCAGCTGTGGTATAGAGCAATCCATACCAATTTCAACAATGGTATGTCCAGTGGATTCTGAAGGATTCAAATTATAAGAAAAAACCCCAAAATATCTGAAAATTGCACAAGATTGTTTTGAAACATTAACAAGTTATAAAGAAAATGTATAGTATGCATGCTTCTTGGATCAAAGCTCAAATTATTGCTCTCTAAGATCAAGCAAATTACTTCACGTCTAACCTTTCACCAGGCTTTGTGTGTAAATGTGTTTTAGGCATAAACTCAAAGCAATCCCACAATGCTCTGCATGACAAGGTCCCATGATGCAACAGACGCCATGTCAAACTACCTTAAAGTTGCTACCTCCTGGGCGGTAGTGAGCATTACTAAAGGAACCAATTCGACTTAAGGCTTTCTTTTTAAATGCCAACCTTTCCTCATAGATCTAGAAATGAGAGAAAAGGGTGGTTTATTTGAGAAGACATCCAGGATGACTGTATGGTAAACTGATGCAGTGGTTTATTATGTTAATTCATGTTAATGTATGCAAGCTTTTGTACAATAATCATGCATATTCAATAAAAGACTGTATAGTTTATTTTTTCTAGATATGGATGCAATTGAAAAAGCAATGAAAAGCAATGAAAAGCATTTCAAAAGTGAGATAACTATTTGTTATCAACTTACAGGGAGTCAATCATTCATTCAAAAAATGTATTGATCATTTCAACTCTTACCAAGTTATGTCTTGATTATTTGAAATCACAATTAAATCAATAAATATTACATCCTTGCATAACTTATCCTTGCAAATCAATACAGGTTAGTAAGTATTCAAATATTATATTAACAATCTTAACCATAATGGGTACCTTGCACAAATTAATTCAAGTTTATGTAAATTAACTTGCATGCTTAATTCAAATCACTTATCATTTCTCCTGAGGGTAATTATGTTAATAGTAGCTATTTATTCATAAAAACTTGTCATGCATATTCACAGCCAATGATTTCGTACTTGGAATATTCAGCATCCCATTATATATGCAAATGAGATGAATATTTGTATCTTTCCTCCTGTTTAGTATTTGGCAAGCAGTGTTTAATGATATGTAAATGAGATGAAGCTGACATGCATATTCATGAATTGGTACCTTAAGGTTACCTCCCCCTGGGGTGTGGTATGTATTATCTAATGACCCCACACGGCTTCTAACATACATGCTGATATCTAACTTCTGATCAAAAATCTGCAGGATTGAAGATTAATTTATGAAATATATGTCATCAATGTTACAATGAAGAAAGTGTGTCCCATGTTTATATTCACAGTAGCCGATGTCACATTGTTCGCATTGGGAGGCAAACTTGTATGGGATTTCTGTTGTTCGTTTAAATCCACCTAACATTAAATTTAAACAGAACAGCTGCAGAAATGTAAGATTAGTTATGGTTTGTCCACATGACTAGTGATCACTTTTTGCCTTTAATTATCTAACCTTCATGTTTCTTTAATAATCATTGAAAATGTGTTATGGAAATAGCATATCTTTATGGTTACACAACTGCTTTGAAGTGGGGAGAAGCATGACTTCGATGACAGACTCAGACAACCAATCAGGACCCTTCTTAGATGACGTCACTATTTTCTCACTTGCCATCCCATCCTGGAGTACTTACATGCGCACGTCACTGGACCTAAACAAACATGTGCTACGAAAAGTTTCACTGGATGGCACTATGTGTACATATCCTAGTGCGTAGTACTCCAGCATGACAGACCTCCTGCATTGCTATAGAAATGTGATGCAGCTCAAGTTTGTTTTCTGGTAAATTTTCTGCAACTGTTATCGTAAAAATGTGCTACTACAACTCTTCTACCAGTCGTATGGTTAAGTGTGATGGTGCAACTAGTTTACATTTCTGAAGTCCAGACATGTTGATGGCATGAGAAACTAACTACGTGTAAGTGGGAATGGAGTCAAACACCACAGCAAGACAACAAAAAACACTGAAATTGGACATGATTCACTGCTGACATGGTTCACATTATGTACCATCATTTTGCAAAAATGCAGGACACTGTGTTAAGTGCAAGATAATACCACGACACCCTGGTCACTGCAATGGGTGGGCTGATCACAAAATGGCAGTGTGTTTCTATAATTTCACCTTTAGACGGGGTCTTTTTAATATTTTGAAACCTGAACTGGCACTTTTGGCTCGCTGTCCATCAACTTCAACCAGGGGAGGGGTAGGGTACTGGTCATGTGAATCTTGTTTGACCATTGTTATGCAAATAACATAGGAGGAATTACTATCTTTAGATGCGTTCTGCTGAGAGAAATGTTATGTTGATAAAGAAATGGTGTTTATTTTTTGGTTCTTCTATGAGCAAATGAAAATTGAAGGAATAAATAGAAAGACAATATCTTTTAACACGATCAAGACAAGTGATATACCAAACAATTTTGTCCAACATTATTTTAATCAAGCATTTATGCCATTGCATTTATTTTAGTTAATGAATAACTTGTATACATTTATTTGAGTTAATGAATTACTTGAAATACAATTACAATGGTTCCTACCTTGACATTCCCTCCTCCTGGTTTGTGCTTGGTATTGTTTAAGGACCCACATTTTGACGGTATGGAGGTGAAATCTACTTTCTCCGTCTGAATCTTCACCTGTAAGCAAAATGGTTCAGTCTCTGTAAACAGCAGCGTCAACAAATTGGCAGTTCATATGGGTGAACAAACCATCACTACATTCAACCCTTCATTATGCATTGTCTTAAATCTTGTATAAATATTAGTCATTTAATTCAAAAAAATACTTTAACAATGAAATGAACAAAATAATAAATTAGTTACAAAAGTGAAAACAAAACTCTTCAGTAAACATGCGATACTTGCTTTAAAAAAAAAAAAAAAAACCTTTTCTAGAAAGCACACATTCACAGAAAAGAAAAAGTACATCCACCCTACTTAAGATTGCCAGAATTGTGTAGTATGTAGTGAAGTTTGATCAACATGGCAGCTGACCTCCTTCAAATGTGAAGAGTACATTCCTAAATCAGCTGTCACAAGCTTTGACATCCTTGGCATCAGTTATGAAACCCTTGGTTAACGCTCATTGAGTCAGGGCTGCAGTGTATTGACACTCTGAGATTACTTAGTATTATGGGATCTTTCCTGGAGACGAAAATGTTACCGTGCTTCTTTAGCCAAGGATTTACCTTTCCTCCACCCGGTGTGTGCTTCAGATTGTCCTTGGAGCCAATCTTAGACTGGACATTCTTGGTGTTTGGAAGAGGAGTGGACACCGTCTTAGCGCGAGGAGACGTAGGCTCTGTGGAAGCTGAAAACGACAAAACACAAATGGATAATCTTTTGGAAAAAGCTCATCATATTACTGTCGGATTAGCATTTTTGGAGTAGATTATTATTCAATGGAATAAAAAAAACAAAGAATTACTCTTGAATGCAATTATCACCAAGCACAAAGTTCATACACAAAATAAGCACAAAGTTCATATATTTTCATTCTATGTGTCTAATTGTCGCTGAACAATGAATCACACAACGTATTGAAAGAGGACCCCAGAACTAATATTGTAAAAATTTACTCTTATTTATTAACATTCAATGTGCATTGCTTAAGTGTATCCGCCAGTTCTTCAGACGTGTCAGATGGATAGCATTTTAACAATGTTATTTTCCAGCTTAAGTTGAACTTATCTAACCCGGTGACTTCCTTGGGCTGGATGCCTTCCCACTGCCAATGTCACTCCTTGCTTTGACATGAGAATAATCCACTTTCTTGTCAAAGATCTTAACATTGCCACCTCCTGGTTTGTGCACCGTGTGGCTGACTGTACGAGACTTGACACCAGACATGTCTGACTGTTGACAAGATCAGATGCAAATTACGGGACCATTAGTTAGAAACAGCGTAACATTTCTAGAATATTTAGGCCTAGGTTTGACAGACCAGTTTTAAGTTTACTTTGAAATTCACACTTTCAGGAATGATATTTGGCCCTTGACAAAAAAAAGGGAAAGTTTTGTTGAGTACAAAGGTGTCCGATATATGAAAGATTTTCAGGCCATCTATTAACAATTTTGCTGATTTGTCTGAGAATAAAAACAAACAAAAACAGAAAGAGAAAGTAGGATGAATATCATGCCTTGCACTGTGAAGTGATTAAGTACATCGGTGTTTTTAGGTAATTAATAATCATCCTCTAGTTTTCAATACACCGATCCAGTAGGCCACACCCCTTGACAAATTGACCAATCACAACGCGTGATTTAAGGTCCGACAAATTGCCGCCATTTTGTCCGACAAAATTCTGATTTGTTTGTATTGTTTACTACACACATTTCGTTGAATTTACTTTTGTGTCATTTGTTCAAGGCTATTCTTTTATAAACTTTACTTTTATCCTTAACCATGGTCAAGCGGTGTTCATATCCTAATTGAATTTCCTACTCCCGAAACCCTGACAAGAGAGGGAATGTATATTTTTGGCCATTTTCAAAGACAGAGAAAAGTAGTATCCGCTGGGTTATGTGCGTGCGGTGGGCCGAATACTTGTCTGGCTGTGTACAAATCCACAACGACGTGCCACACATGCGACACCTTCGGTCGTTGCTAGGCAGTTGCTATGGAGGGCGTGGCCTACTGGATCGGTGTATTAACACACCGTACAAACATCTGCAAAAATGTCATCAACATCGATGGTGAAATTTGAAGGAAAGTAACAAAAAAATAATTTCATGGTTCGTCAGAGTTTTTTGTGTATGTTTATATTCGTACTTTAGACGGATATATCTCTCAGGAGGATCAGTACTAGTAGGAACTTTAGAATCATTGGACCTTCACATTGAAACTATTCAACTAATTTTGAGAAAAACTATGATTACAAATCTTGTACTTTTCAAAATAATTTCATTTCAAAATCTCACACCTTCACAATTAAAACATAAATAGCTTACTACTAACCCGACCAACCTGTGGTGTAAATGGGAAAAAGTGGAAATGGCCTGATGTTTTGTCCACTGCAGAGTCTCTCCCAAAGGCTACACAACACTACAATGAATTTTTGTTTTAACCCTAGCCAAGTCTTTCTTAAAGGCTAAATCAAAACAAAACACCCACCACAACACACATGTTGTGTCGTCATTTAGCCTTTGAGGACTCTGCCGTTGTGTCGCCATTTACCCCCTTTGACAAGATGTGACATCATTTAGCATTTTGAAAAAGACTCCGCTGTTGTGACATCATTTACCCCTTTGACAAGATATGATGTCATTTATCCCTTTGACAAGATATGATGCCATTTAGCACTTTGACAAGATGTGACATCATTTAGCACTTTGACAAGATGTGACGTCATTTAGCACTTTGACAAGATGTGACGTCATTTAGCACTTTGACAAAGACTCTACTGCTGCATCTTCAATTAACATTTGAGAAAGACTCTGCTAGAGGGTCACAATGTAATGCCATTACCACATCTATACTGAAAAATTCTTCTTCTTTTTTTAAGGCAAATTTGCATCATTATATGCTTTGTAGAAGTGAAATATGGTAACTCCTGAAGTTTGTCCTGGCTAAAAATATTACACATTGTTTTGAGAGGACTTTTTGAGGAAACTACGCTAATCTGTTAACCTTGATGGTAGCAATTTTGACGTTTCCACCGCCTGGTGAGTAATTCTCCTGTCTACTGTTGATTCTTGGTGAAGTCGACTTCAGCACGCAAGAGTTGGGTCTTGGTGACTGCTTACTTCTTGGAGATTGTGGTCTCCTCACAACTTCCTCATAGGAACCCACTGATCTAGGCCTCTGCTTGAGAGATGGAATCTTGGTGGGTGTTCCCTTGCGTGGAGATGGGGATGGGGTCTGCCGTGGGGATGCTTCCTGCTCTGACTTTGATCTTGGGGAAGGAGGCGGTGGTATCTGTGGGGAGGAGGATCTTTTGGCTGCACCTTGGGGCTCTTTGTGGATAGAATCCGGGTTAAAAGCCTCACAGGGAGCAGCGTCTGGTTCTTCTGATAACCAAAACAAACACAACTTAAAAATAAGCATCATACTTTCATCGGGGGAGAACAAAATTAGTTATGAACCAATAGAAGTACTCGGGATGGTAAAAACACTCTGTTTTACACAACTTCAGGACCACTTCAAACTTCTGCATTTTTATAAAAACTTCAAAACAGACAGACATATTTCTCCTAAAACTTTCATAGAGCAAACTAACAAAGCACACATAAGTTGATTTCATACTTACATGCTCACTTCTTCATAATAAATCAAAAGCAAGCCAAATCTTTACGGCATTACATATTAACATTCCCTCTTCACAACAAGGGTACAACTTTTGCGAAGAACGAGATAACCACAGCAATAGTACTAAGAAAATAATCAAGTGTAAATTTTGAAAGTGCTTTTAGAACTTTGTGAAGGTATATTGCCATTTGAGTAAATAAAAACACGAGCAAGCGTGCATGAGAAAGCCCCATTAAGTTGAAAACATTTATATAAACTATAAATAGTACGTGTACCGTAACATACATGTTTATATCCAACAAACACAGATCCTTGTTATCAAATTGGTAGAACATGCATCATGGGTTGTCCATTATTTTGCATTTATTCAATGCTGCAATGCTCAAAAATTTAATATTGGACACCCGCCAATATGGATATTGGATGCTTTGCAGCATCAATCCCAAAATACAAGTTCCCTGCCTGTTGTCAGAACGAGGCAAGGTCAAGTCACATGTTTTCTCCACATTGTTTAAAAGAGTGTTGGGTGGAAGAGTTTTTAATGTCTTTTTCTTGTTTATTGTCAAGGAAAAAAAAAAAATCAATGTGTGAATTTATAAAACAAATATTGCATGCATTTCATTCTTGCATTGTTGCAGAACATAATCACGAGGTAAAATCTGGCTTTTCCTTTTGACTCGGCCCCGCTTCATAAAATGGAAGAGTCCAGATTTCACCTTATGATTAAATTCGGTGACAATGTACTCATTTTTGTATAATATTGTACAAAGCTGAAAAGGGTTGCAAACCAGCTTAATTTCTGAGCTGCTTAACAAAGTTGGGTTACCAGCCAAATTACCACAAAACAGATACTGTATTTGACTGGTAACTTGCACAATTTTGCCAAGCACATAACTTTGCTATGTGACATTTTCTACTAAGCTATTGTATGAAATGTAACCCAAGTTTGAACTCCATTATAGCTTGATAACATTGGGCTTTGGATCAATACATAATGTAGATTGTACATGGAATAAGGCGGATGGGTCCAGGGATCTTGAAGGATCAATGATGAGTCATAATAAGCTGACGTCATCTATGGGGATGCAACCAGGGTGCTAAGGAAATCCTGTATTATGACAATTTTTCCTGACAGGCGAGTCAAGTGTCTTATGGAGGGGGGGGGGGGTCATTTACTATGTGGTGTCAATGAGGGAAGGAGGATTGTTGTCAAGTTTACTACCACAAACATGATGCAACATTTGTCTCCATACAGCACCACATGATAGTCTGCACATGTACTGTGATCATTTTTGCTGTCAAACGAGTCGGGAGAGGGGAGGCGTATTCCTTACCCTGTGGGTTGGTGGGGGTGATAGTGCCCAACAGTGACTACATACTATGAAGAATGATATTAATTACCACTACATTGAGCAGGAATGATGTCTTTGTTCTAAATAACAAAACAAAGCTTATTAGTGGGTGCCCATCAAATCTTTAACTATGATATTTTACACAGATGATTGGAGTGCCATTGGGAGGGGGCCAGTGATATCATGAATGAAGGGATTCACGGTTAAAGATACAACTTCAAACAGGTGTTCCCTTTGTTATGCATGGACCCTTTACCTCAATAGGATACCTAGAGGGCAGTTTGTTTTTAGAGTTTACCGAGTGGAGTAGGTAGGTGGAGGGAAATATTTGTGCTTTACAATTTGGGGCAAACAGTTAGCACTTGTTTAAATGTGTTTATATTTATATCATGGTTTGATGATCGAGATAGATTGATATTATTTATTTTATTTTATTTAATATGGATGAGTAGCCCAAGTAGGCAAAATCCGAGAATGGTCAGGTTGTGATACCACTGAACTCAAAGCAGCAGCACTGGAAAGACGAGCTGTGGTGGGAGCGGTACCAGTGATTCCAGCACAGTACAATTTGAGGAGACCCACAGGAAAATGCCTGTCTACTACAGAGAGAGAGTAGCAGCCTATTCATCCAAATTTAAGAATACAATTTTAAGTACCTCTCCAGAGATTGAAAATACTTGTTCCCAAAATGTGTGAAATTGCATTGAAGGCAAATACATTGTGTGAAGGGCAGGGGAAAACAAATCCTGCTGAATAATTTTTTTATATAACAGCTCTATTTTGGGACAAGAAACTTTTGCAGAATTTCATTACAAATACCATTTTTCAGTTCAAAAATACAGGGCAAGCCTCGCAACAAAAATATAATATCCCTCAGGAGGAAAAACACTTGATTGGGGTGATTTTGAGAGGTAAGTGTCCCCAAGTCCAAGGTGCAATTGCTGTGATTTGACTGCCTGCATTGTAGTTAATCAATTCAACAGAAGCAGTCCACATTCAACAACATTGCGCAAAACACTTGGCTCTCTTGTGTATTGCCAACACAGCAAACAGATTCAGAGTTACCATGGAAACAGACCTCTTTTGAATACCAGCGGCATCGCTCAAGGGAATCCATTAATCAACTAGGTTTGTAGTGTGGTTTTTGCTTTTAAGTATTATTTTGTATAAATTCCGAGCCAACCTTTGATGAAATTCTGAAATTGATATGTGCAACCAATCAAAACAACCACATACCTATAATACTATTATTCAACAAAAAAAGATTTGAAGGGAAAATACATTAACTGTTTATGGAGGAATACACTAATTCTCATTTTGTAGTTTTCAATCAACACACCATCCAACCAGCCTGTGATTATTTCATCAAATAGGTGCTCACGTTTTAGTGACAATATTTAAAATGGTTAATGTTTTATCAGGGATTGTTATGCATTTTTATATCAGCATATTTTATTGTGGCAATACAAATAAGACATCAAATGCTCTTTAAACAGCCTTTGCAGTATTCCAAATGGAAATATTTCTCTTGAGGGTTGGTAATGGTATGAAATTCATAAAAAGTCATATGTTCAACCCTTAATTATCAATTACATACTTTGTCTTTAAGGCAAAAATGGTCTGATTACAGCCACTTAAATTATTTACTGTTAACTGTTGATTTTCAGAGAAGTCTTACACTAACAGCGAGTTTTTAATTAGTCATCACCGTGTTATTGTAATAAGAATAGTTTGTTCAATAACCCAGTTTAAAAATGATTTTTGATAACTATTCACTTTCCCATATTCTTAGCTTGGCAGTCTTCTTTAAGCACTTCATCTATGTTAATCAATAAATATAACCTGTCAATTTCCATTGTGCTTTTGTGGTTAACACTTGATGTTTGAAAGAAAAAGTCGCATCTCCTTTAAAGGTGATCCCCTAATACTGTCACTTCCAAGGTTGTAAACTGGGCAAGGTTGTAAACTGGGCAAGGTTGTATCATAAACTGGGCGTGTTCCCTAGCTATAAAGCAGTTAGGTTGAAAGATATCTGACTGGTGCCCCCAAACATTGACAAAAACAGGAAACTGCCAACAGAGAGCTAGATACCTCAGTTTGTAGAGCACGTAAATCCAGAGGTCCCAGGTTCAAATCCTATTTTAGGAAAATTGTCTTTGTTCACCCAAAATTGATTTTGATATAAGCAGTTAGTTTCTCCTGAGATTTATTACCTGATAAATAAAATGTAGAAAACGTCTGACACTATTCAAATTTATGCATTGTAAAAATCATATGCGATAACCCCAGGTCATTTGCCCAAACTGGAGAAGGGGGGGGGGGGGGTTGAAGATCACAATGTGGCAGGCCAAGTCTTCTGTTCTGCCCTTGACACCTGCCACGCAAATCATAACGCATTGTGGCAACCCCCCGTGCAGTTTTATTCACCCTGTCTGCGCACACGTATAATACGACTCGCTCATGCACAACAGATCAACAGATATTATCAAGTGTTAAATTGGGTACGGCTGATATTTTCAAAACAAGTCCAGCAGTTTTACATCTTGGACAAAAGGGCCGCACAGCTCTCAAAATTCAGTCATTTGTGAAGCTTGGTTGGATTAATCCATGTGGTGGAATGTGAAGGTGGTTGCACTATTAAGACAACAAATGAACAATAAATCTTGAATAATATTCTCCACATACATGTAATTGGGGAGTCAAACCATTGTTCATGTATATCTCAGTATTACAGTTCATACTAAAGTGTACATTAAATGTGATTTAACGAGCACATTTTAACCAAAAGTGCAGGGTCCAAAAAAATAAGATTCCCAAGGTTTAATTCAGTTTTGTGATGCACTCATTTACAAACAGATAGAGTATTTATGAAAGTGGGGAAATAAGACTCTAAACTAATCTGTGTAAGATGCCATTGTGAAACCCCTTCAAGTGGCATTTTTTCAAAATCCAAAAACATCCCTTGATGTCACATTTCAAATATATCGGTCTGTACATTTTTGTACAAGAAATTGTTTTAGTTTCATACCTGAATTTGGATGACATTAAGTCAAAAAACAGCATTGAATTTGACATTTGGACTATAGATGCAAACATTTCTCTTTGGAATGTACAAACCCATTTGTTAATATCCCATTACATCATGTTTCAAATTTCTCTCTGAAAGAGTATCAAATAAATGGCATCTTACACAACTTTTGTTTTTGATTTTGGTGGATTTTTTTAGCTTTTAAGAAAGACTCTGCTAAGGTCGAAACTTCAGGCCACTCAATAATCTTTGCAGGTTAGAAACTTGTAATTTATTCCCACCTTTGTAAGGACTCTATCTTCTGAAAAATGAGTGCATCACAAAACTGAATTTGAGCCCCTCTTTAATAGTTAACTGGTTTTTTTCTCTGGTAAATTGATCAGTATATAGATTATGAAAAGATGTGCTTCAAAACAAAGGGGATTTTGAATTCTGTAAAGTTACAACTTATACATGGCCAAATAGAGACACACATACAAACTAATTTTGAAACGTAATGTTTCACTTTATCAGATATCAAATAACAAACCACAAGGGAAACTGACTAGGTAAATTTTAATGATTTTGGGTCGAACAAGGAAAAATTGACTAGAGCGGGATTTGAACCAACGACCTCCGGATTGACGTGCCGGCGCTCTACCAACTGAGCTATCTAGCCCTATGTTGGCGGTCTCCCTATATTGTCAATATCCTTGTTCGGTGGGTGCCAGTCAGAAGCCATTCAACCGTAAACTGCCGTGTAGCCAAGGATCACACCCAAGTATACGATACAACCGGTTTCACTTTATCGTCTACTTTCAAACCCAACCTAACAAGCTGAATACATCAAGTCACTGACCACAACCTGAAGAAGCTAAAAGAAAAAGTCATCCACCCTTCTCAAGAATTTTATGTCTAAGTATCCTCGCTATCTTTTATGAGTCCCTTGTGAGTAATCCCATGTCAAAGATCTTAAGAGTTCAAGAGAAATATTCTCATCACGACCCCTGATGTAATTATATCGGAATCAATGCCTTGGCTCATGTTTTCTTGGCTTTGATCCTGCTCTAGGCAGAGGAACTCACGCTGGTAGCTAAACATATGTTGGCTCGGCATATCACTGAACAAGTTCAGGTTTCACACTTGATGGCATTTACATCAGAGGAAGTAATCTACTGTGTCAGCTAGAGATCTTGTTAGTGACTTGGGTATGCACTTTTTGATTGAAAAAATGTGAATACAAAATTTATGTAGGCCTAAGCTCAAGTGTCACTGTACGGGTCTTGTTTTTAATTTGGGTAGATGGTTTAAGATTTAATTCTTAAAAGAAGAAAAGGGAAAAAGACTGTTCAAATAGAAAAAGCAAAAGTGCTTAGAGACAAGATTACGTGGTGTCATGTTACAGATCCTGTTGGTGATGGGCAATGCAATTAGTAGGCCTACTTGATTAGTTTGGAGAAAATACTAGTTATGCATGATAAACAGGAACAAAACAAAACATCACAGAAAACTTGTGAAATTTCAAAAATTAATTCCCCCCCCCCCACACACTACTAATAATAGTACCCAGTTCATAAAGCTCTTTATCACACCCAAGGGTGTCTCGAAGCGCTCACTAGTTTTTCTTCAAGGTATGCAGCTGTTCAAAATATCAGACCTATATATTTACATAGCACCATGTGCACAATCTGCAGCCAACCATACCAGAAAACACCTGGGCCAACCCCATCACTTAATGATAAGTGTACTGGGTTCTTTTATGAGTGTCACACAACACAGAAAGACAAAGCAATAGTGGTTAAGTGTCTTGCTTAAGGACACAAGTGTCAAGACCGGGACTTGAATCCCCACTGTGCTGATCAGAAACACCAGAGCTCAAGTCCAGTGTGATTGACCAGTTGGCAAAGACACGCAGCGCTATGTCTTGTAACTGCATTGTCCATCTTTAGAAATCAAGCAAAATTTAAGGTTTGTTTAGCCCTGTGTTTTTAAGAATGTATTTAGGTACGGACAAATGACCCCAAGTGCATGTGTTGCAGAATATCTACCAAACAAAATGTTAAAAAGTGGGGGATAACAACTTTAACAAAACACTATACCTCCTCCATTAGATTCTATCTTATAGACCAGAATTAACACTTTAAGCAATCAATATTTTAAGTTAAGTCCCATTGCACATGCTCAAGGCTAACCTATGGTTAGTGTGGTTGATGCTGTGGTTTATGGTAAAGCCTATTAGTGCTGGAAAATTGATCTGTAAGATGACATTTCTGAAATGACATCTGGGAATTCCCTTTGAAAAACCTCAACAAAGTAGCTGTGAGGTAGGTGCAAAGACTTGTCTGCCAATGTGGAAATACTGCTATAAAAAGAAAAACAGATTGCATAGCTTAAAAACACAATTAGTTTTACTGCAATCTTAAGTCCAATGCTTGGGGAATTCATCTGCCAGTAGAAACATATTCTAATTTATTTTCTTTAAACTTTTTCTTAAAAACATAAATTAAACCACAATTGTACATCCAGAATGGTAGATCTGCCAGTGGCTGTGAAGCAAATTACACACCCTCTGGCTTCCTTGCATGTAAACATGGTCATCTGTCAATGCAGCCTGAAGGAAAAATGGTTGACTAGAAATTGCCCGCCCGCCCTGTGCATGTCCTCTCCTCATCAAACAATTATTTAAAATGTGCACAGAGGGGCTCGGTAATATGTAATGAACAGCACACTGCATAAATCATCAGCATGGTTAGTTCGCAACATGAGGTTCCTTCATCGCATCAGATCTGAGAGCAAATATATTACTGTTATTAAATATTTCTATGAGTTAGATTCAGGTCATGGCACAGGAATAAAAATTACATTGTGGTGTCACGCTTGGAAAGTGATGGATTGCAGAGAATCAGAAAGGGATTTTTGAGAATAATTGGTGAAAAGGAAAAAGGAAAAGAATGTGAATAAAATTGTTAAATTGAAATGAATTGAAAACTATAGTAAGAAAAGGGACAGATTTAAAATACTGTGCAAGTCTTCACATTTTGATTTTAGGCAAAAGGTTTAAATATAATTACAGAAACACCTTTACATTTTTATTACACAATCACCAATTAAAAATATGATTGTCAGTAATGTTTTGGGTACCGAGAAAAATATGAAATGTGCAGTGCACAAATGGATACACAGAATTAACAGACTGTGAATTGGCCTAACAGAGTCATCAGCAGTCTTTTACAAAGTTTTACAAAGATTAAACAGAGATTGAAAGAACAATTAAACTAAACAAGCAGTAATTAGCCTTTTTCTTAGCCATATTATATATGTCTTTTCAAAATGTACAGTTCATAGCATAAGTCAGATGGGAAGTCAACCACTTGTCATAATCAAAGTATGAATAACACAACTAAACACAGGTGTTGTCTGCTAAATTCAAAGTTGCACCTAATCCGACCAAACACCAACTGTCACACAACATGGTGTTTCACCCATCACAAACCAATTATTGGATAAGCAGTGGCACATTGCAGTAAGTGGTAAATTGTGCTGCAGAGAATGGTGCACATGCCATACTTCAGGTAGAACCAGTTTTTATTGATTTTGATTAATTACTCATACCTGAATTGCTCATACATGAAGTGACTGACATTAATGAACAACCGTCTGGTGTTGTTTATGCGATGCCAACATGGGAACAGGTGCAATCATATTCTGCTCTATCGATGAACAACGGGAATTCTGTTTTAATGCCATCGGGGAATTTCTTTCTCTTTTTTTCAGTTGTCACATAAAAAGGGGTCTGTAAATGTGTAGATGTAGCAATGGTGATTCTAACCAATATTTTCAAAAACAATTTTCTTGTTAAAAAGGGCTATGCATGTGGGAATGAATACGAATCATGGAACAACCAATTATAGAATGTTAAAACTTATGTTGAATTTATTGGGGTTTTGTTGTTTTGGTTTTGTTTTTTTTGTTTTTCAGTTTTAAAAAAAATTATATATATTTTTTTTCAGTGATTCCAATCAATGAACCAACCAGACTGGGAGACCAAGAACTATTTTTTTTTAAACAAATGACAAATATGAAAATTAATAATGGCAAATGAACAACTTTATGACATGGAGCAGAAAATGACACACTGGTAAAAATAAACGGTTCGACAATAAACCCTTGGAAAGTCGATTAATATTCTGATCAGTCAGTTTACTATTTTTATTTTTTTGGCAAGGAAACGGGTTATTCTTTTGTGGGCCTACATAAATAATTTGTTCAAGGTTCAAAACCCAAAGAATTTTTATTTTTAATATCACTGCTACCGTTTGGTGTTTTATGAGTCCTTGAAACCCTCATTTCTGGGGCAGTGTGAAAGCAGGTTAAGTGGTAAACATGGCAGATTTGTTCACCTGGTTTCTAGGCGGACCTTGCATGGACTTCATTACGTGACTGAAATATTCAACTGGGTTCCCAAGCAGCGATAATGTAATACTCCTCAATCTCTACGTTAATTTGAATAAACACTGGGAAGCTCAATTGTGCAAACTAATTTCTCCATGTTCATGTTAGCTTTATTTTAGATGTTTGCTTACTGACTTTGATATTGTTAGATTGAATCTCGGTCAATTGAAATGACAAATGCATTCTTTGACTTAATGCTTCTATCTGCCGTGCTTTTCATATTACACTGCCATCACCTGTGCCAATGGTTATGGATAATTTCTTCATGGTGGTTGGTGAAATTAGTCATAAATATCCAAGGAAAATGCATAATCCAGTAATCCCATTTTTAGGTGGCCGTTATTAATTCATGACCGTGTGTATTTGCACTGTACTAGCAAACAAAGGCGCCCCTGAAGTTAAGAATTTACGCTGAGATTAATCCTCACCCTCAGGCTACCAATTTGTTGGCTTAATGTATGTACTACTCGTAATGCAATTTATTTCAATTTCCCAAAATCTGTTTAGAAGTTTTAAAGTTCCTGCTATATCAGATTGTAAAATGTTTTTCTCATTCTATTTAGTGAGCATCGAAATCCTATGTTTTATTTTGAAAAGCAATCATTCATGTTTTTACTCAAAGGTATTTTGACTTTGAGATTTTTCAGAAGGTCCTTTTGAATGATGTATCCTGCAACTAGAAACCTCATATTGGGTCCACAAATTGCAACCAGGGCGTAATTCCATAAAACAGAGGTGTGAATGGAGCATTAAAAAGCTGCAACATTATCATGAGAATCATTTTGTAGGGGAATCATTTTGAAATTCGCGTACATTACCAATGTGAGATAAATTTATTATAAAATTACTTATGTCCTGTCAACTTTATTTAATGTTCAGGGTGGAATCTATATCAAAGATTTGCAACACTTCAAAAGGGCACTGACTAACATTGTACGCAACAGAAGTAAGGTACCTCTTGATTGGACTTGTTAAACTACTGAAACCAATTTCAAGGAAGTATTATTATGTTGCACTTCACTTCGACATCATGCATATTCGGAGTATTAGATACAATGCCTTTATTATTTTAATTAACAGAAAACACAAATTACATGCAGTGATGAAGTAACATGCAAAGGTACACATTTATTTTCAAAAACTATCAGTGCCTGCATGCATCACTGAATCCCTTCCCCAAAGAAAACAAAGTAATAACCATGCCATGCCAGAAGGAGAAAATAAAGGGGCTTGTTTAGTAACACATCATACCACAGCAATCGGGTAAGGCACAAAAATGGCTGTCGGAAGAATCAACTCACCCTGCGACTCAATAACCATTCTATCTAAGCTTAGACCAGAATTGACAACTCTCTTATCATCCACTGTGTATGAATGTCCATTTGAAACCATGCCCCCATTTTGTATCAATTGCTGTTCATCCCCAGCTCCATTCACATCATGGGGGTTGGGAGTTGGCATTTCAAATGACGATACATGGTTATCATTCGGTAAAAACACTGCATCAGCCATCTTGTGGGGGAATACTATCTACGTACGTGTGCTGGCAACTATATATCCTGGGTTGGAGGTTCAAGCTACAAATAAAAAAGATGCACAGGGCAAAGAAGAAAAGAGGGGAGTGTCAAACTACAGGTGGTGAAATTCTACATCAAACCATGATAAAACTAATGAGTCTACAATGCATCCAGTGGGAGTTTTCACCATGCTTTCACTGTAAAAATGAAACAAAAAACTTATCAAAATGTATGTACAAATCCATCCAAATCATCAAAGTTGGCACCTGGCATTTAGTATGCTAGCCTCCCAAATAAAATGAATTTTTATTCTGTACCAAACTTTTTATGAAATGTAAAACAATAAGGAAAAAATAAACGAAAACAAAACCAATTGCCTTTTAAATTTCATTATATTTAAAATTTTAAGTAATAAACCACAAGGGAAACTGACTGGGTAACAAAGAAAAATTTACTGGAGCAGGACTTGAACCAACGACCTCCGGATTAACGTACCGGCGCTCTACCAACTGAGCTATCCAGCCCTATGCCAGTTTGTTCAAACCTAAACTATATTTAAAATTCTCATTATTAATAGACATCTTTAATTTAACCTTATAAAACAGTTAGCAAATCAAATAAGTACAATTCGCTTGGAATTCAAACTTCAAATAAACACAGTTCAAAGACCAAAAATCAACAACAAATTAGATAACTATCAAAATCTTGGCCTAAACAGAATCCAAATAATCACTTAATTATAAATTTCCTTTAGTAAAAATCTTGAGAATGTACTCGTCTTTAAACACATATTACTGGAATTAAAAACAAATTCAGGCAGTGTCGTCACGCATCATTGACACATTTAATAACATGTGAACACATTGAGGTGCTTTCTCAGCACAGAACACCTACAGTGTCATTACAACCTGTAAGAACTAAGATGACCGACACACAAAAACAACATTCTCAAAACATCAAACATCTCTTCTCTTAAAACCATCTTCTGAAACTCCAAAGATGAAATGATTATTTCTCCTTTATGACTTACCCAGGATGAAAGAGCAATTCACGGTTCAAAAAAAGCTAATCCTTGAGAAAGGACACCTTTTCAGGAGAGGGCACCGCACTGTGAGACTTGAGTGAAGCCCACTTGCTGTGAGTGATCTATGGCAGCTGAACACAGTGCTCTGTGTGATGTGTGCTTGCCATGCCAGATCCCTACCTCAGTCTCATTAACATAACATAGTGTGGCTCAGTGCAGTGTTGTGCATTGAACGCAATATCCATTTAGCATACATGAAGACCTTCTGACCATTCTCAGATGGTTCCAGCAATTTGATTATAGAGTCGAGTATGTAAGGCAGAGCAAAAGACTGTATGTAGTATGATTATATGATATGACAAATCGCTTAAGTGGCTGGCTTGGGATCAGCAATTGGTATAATAAGACTCAATTATGATGCCAATTTAACTGCGACCCAGCCCTTTCATGACACAGTGAATCTGTTTCATCATGGTTTTATCAACCACCAACAAAACAGTTACTCACTTATTAAACAATGGCTTGTTTCTGGACAGGCTCCAAAATGTTTTATAAATAAATTTGAAGTGCTCAGTCCTTGAATGCAAAAAGTTACTGATTTAATGGTTTGATGTTTCTTTTCATCAGCTTTTAAAGTCTTTGTAAACTTAAAGATGATTAAAAGCCTTTTGAATGTAAAACGAATTTCACAAAGTTACAATGTGCATTGTGTTGTAAAACTCCCAATTTTGAAATTGCCGATGCTTCAAAATTCAATTGAACACTAGGCCTATTAAATATTTCAAATTGCAATCGCTAAAATATGGATTTACCAGTAAATATTCTTGCTGGAAGTGAACATCAGGTTTCCAAAACAAAATGGGCCAAGACTGCTTCAAGGATAGATGGTCAAAAACCAAGAGCAGGGTAAATTTGTTTGCATTAAAATGAAATGTTAAATACAACCACAACAGTCAATACTATATGTTTTTGGTCCAAAAATGCCATACTAAAAAAAAATCCTCACTTGAAATTGCAATGAAGACGCTAGCTATGTATAGTAGAGCCTAGCCTGTCCTCATTACTAGCATGGTCATGAACTTGGTCACGGATTACTTTGAACTTTACCAATGGCTACTGAGTATTGTACTACAAGCTGCTGCACAAGTTCTGAAGTACCCCCCCCCCCCCCCCCGCCCCCATTAAAAAAAAAGAATGGCTCCAACAGCCGTCGAAGTCAACATTTTAAAAAGAGGAGTACACAGCAGCTAGCCCCACAGATTCAGCTAGCCTTAGCCACAGCAGCTAGCCTAGCAGCAGCGCCCGCCCCAGCCCAGTATAGTAAATTGGTCTAACGTCTGGACTCTGACTCTGACCAGGGAGTTTTTCTATCCCCATGCTCTGACCATGGAGGGAGGAAATGGTCGGATGTCAAAGTACCTTTACCTTTTCGTACCCGGGACACTTCGTACCTTCGAGACACTTCGTACCTTGGCAAAGCTGGTCACTTCGTACCGTCGGCTGATCACTTCGTACCGTCAGTCGAGTCACTTCGTACCGTCGGCTCTCTAATGTTGGGGCCCTATACCATTGGATGTCAGTAAAAATGTCATCCTAATTAACTGTTATTAACTGTTCTTTTGACAAAATTAATTACAACTTATTTATCAATATTAATTGAATACGTTATATAAGAAAAAACTAAATATTTTCTTCTTATTCGTTTTAATATTTTAGATTTTTTTATATATTTTTTTTTTTATACAATTGTTCATTTCGACAACAATTGTTAATTATAAAAAATAATTATTTTCAATTTAAATAAATTGATGTCTGTATAGTTGTTCAGTCATTAAAAACCATAATCAATTCAAGGTACGAAAGGTACAAAGTGACTCGGCTGACGGTACGAAGTGTCCAGGGTACGAAGTGTCCAGGGTACGAAGTGTCCAGGGTACGAAGTGTCCAAAGTCACTTCGTACCTCGTAAAAGGTACGAAGTGTCCCGGGTACGAAAAGGTAAAGGTACGAAGTGTCCTGACACGGTCTGCCGACTCTCTAGACTGAGCTCTGCACAGCTAGCTAGCTAGCCTAGAAAATATGAAAAAAAACTAGACATTCAATTTTTTTCATTCCCTTCATTGAACATTAAATCATTATCAATATCAATATATTAAATGTCAAAAGTTTCCTTAAAGGGGTATTAAACAAGGCTAAACAAGGTCAGAATATTGTTTTACCATAGAGCAAGAGCAACCCAACACCAGTTCACCCCCCTCCCCCCAGCCCCTGTGGACCACGGCCGGGGAGGTGGGAGGGACAGCAGGTCAAGCCAGCCAGTGTCGTCTGCACTGCCATTCTGCGCTACCATTCTGCGCTACCCCATTTTGACCACGAATGCCATTGACGACACAAACACAGGCACGGTGGTGAAAAAGTGAAATCTTCACCTCCCGGCCCAGTTTAAGTTTAGATTGCTTTTCCAATATGTCATTCATGGTTAAAAGTGTTTCTTTATAATATAACAAAGCCTCTACCACCACTGCTTGGGGAATTGTTATTTCGAAGTACTTTGCATGTGAAATACTTACAGTAAGTTTTGTCATTTTGAAAGAAACTTTCAGGAACTCCGTTCAACAATCAACGCAATCAACATCAACATTGAATACCGCAAGGCCAAATGGTGGCGCTCTTTGTGAGTTTTGTTGTCCTTGTTTTGAGGAGATGGATGGATCATGGCAAAAATTCAAATTTTCAGATAAAAATTAAGTTCAGCGTGTATGTCTTTTTACTAACAATTACACAAACAAAGGGTTTACAAAAATGAACAAAACTAGGGAATTGAAATATTTTAACTAGCTATTTTTACAGAGTCAATAAAGTTTTGATTTATTTTTAAGCAATTGCACGGGTGGGGAAAGCTACCAATTATACGTGTAATAAAAACTAAACATGTTTTGCAGTAGCTAGTCCAGCAATATATTTATCTCTCGTCCACGCAGCCACTTTTTGTAACAATTTTGCACTACAACAATTGTATTTTATGCATTGTCCGTGGCACTTTTGCGAAATCTTTGTTCGTTTAGAAATAAAATCATTTGTCAAATTCGCTCAGAGAAAAAATGCTAAAATGTACAACGAAAATCCAAGGGCATTTTAAAGTTCCCCAGACTTCCGAGGGTGTGCTACAAAAAGTTCTTGACACTTGGTTTTTATGAACTGATCATAATAGCTAATAAAAAAAGGCGAATATCGTAATAATTTTGTTAAACCTTTTCACTCGTACCTAAACAAAATGAAGTTCTTAGCTAATATGAGTAATAACTTCAAGAAATACATCACACAATGTTTTGTCAATGTTTGACTGGAACTGCTGTGTAGAGCCTATATCCCAAAAGCGCCACCTTTTCACTCTACAGAGCTAGATCCGACCATTTACACGTGATACACTTTGTGGGTGCGGGGACTCAGGCTCTAAACTAATATTTACGAGGTATTTCTAAGTGTACCCAATCTTAAGAAAATCTAATCAATACTAATGGTTTAATTAAGCCTTTCCCCAAATCGGGTCATGTTTCATTCCCATTCCTTCCTCCATGCTTCTTCAACCTTACCTTAAAATTTAGCAGCACACAACCGGCGTTATCGCAGGAACCTTGATGCGCAAGGACACCGAAGAATTCTTTATTCGTTCAAAGGATTGTCTCTCAAGTTAATACTCGGTTCCGTTTCGCACCATTTCAACGATAGTGGCTCATCACAACAGCGTGATATTATAAATTAACTTATTACACTTCCAGTAACTTATAATGTACATTCCGGCTATGTACACATTCTTTCTGGTTGTCCTCACCGTTGCCCGATTACACTCAAATTAGGACAATAGGAGCTTTTGTGCCACCAACGAACCGGTGTGACGCTACACTCAATCTATTTATCGATCCATCATGTCTTTTTTAAAATCAATTATACCGGTCACTTGTTGTGCAAAGAGCAAGTCTGGATCTTGCTCGCGTCCTGAGGTGCAATTCAGCGCTGGCGGGTGGGGGTAGCACGGGGATCCACACCAGTTACATTTGTTTTGCTCCCCCCAACACGCGGCTTATTTTTTCCCGGTGGCCGAAATTGAATTTAACCCCAAACCATTTCACCCACAAAAGTACCCCCAGATCAAGAATGGCGCTGTTGTAAAAGTCTGCCGTTGTTACAATATTAATTCATTTTTTTTTAATCATGTAGTTCTAGAAAACATCAATGGTGTGTACTTTCTAAAATTATGGAGGATGGAAATGTCCTTTCATGACATAACCAAGTTGTGGAAATTTAATGTAGATCTCCGATGACGGTGGTTAAAAATATTGTGTATGTTTACATTAAATGCTTCTCTATTTGCTTGAAGGGAAAACTTACACTCAAACAATACAACTGATAGTCCGGGATACTTATAATTTTTTTCGGATAAATGATCACCAAAACTGCAGCTTAACTTTACATGTATGGTACATGGTTTGAGAAACGATTATTTGTTGTTCTTATAATCTTGATACTAGCAGCAGTGTCCGAGAAAAGCAACAGCTTAAAATTGTTGTCTCCATCTCAGTTTTACTGTCATTGTGTCAGTTACTTGTCGATAAACATTCAATGGTTTTGCAAGTACCTAAAAACTGCTTCAAGGCGAATTAAATTTCGCTGTATTTTTTTTTTCATTCCAGAATGTAACCATTGTATTTAAAAATGCTGGGTGTATTGACAAATTAATGATTGGAGTCATTCCTTATGTGGAATGAGAAAGTAGACTACACAACAAATACAAATGCTTACAATTTTCTACAAGACTGAAGATTTATTCTATCACAAAAAGATGCAATTTAAATGATTGTAGGAATGTGTACAATATTCAAAGATATACCTACAAAAAAAACTAGTTTCGTGATGATGTTGTCACTGACAGCATTATCATTCAGGAATTGGCTTCTTCTAGTTCAAAACATGACAGAAAGTTACAATCATGTAAACCAAATAGTTGCCATGGAAACACAAAATGGAACCTCATATAACAATGTGCCAGTTCCCTCTGACTGATGATAATCAAACTCATTCCCAGGGTGCATGTTCATGTTTTGTCTCTGCATGTCATGTGTAATGGGGAACAATACAGACTGCTGCCCTGGGGAACAAGGTGGCTCATTAAGTATTCCAAGAATTCCTTTTTGTGAACGAAAGTTACATGTACAACTAAAATAAATAATATAAGACTCATTAAAGCTAATGCTGAACTTGTTATAATTTTCCCAGAATTAGTATTCTAAATTTCTCGGAAAGGAAAGATCGCTGAAGAAAAAAGAAAAGCCTTGCACTCTCATCGAACATGGCCATTCTTGTTAAAAAAATTCATTAAAGTTTTAGAATATTTAACTACCCATAAAAATATAACTACGCATTCCTACACATACCATGGCAATGTATGCAGAATTATTATATTATACAGAATTTATTTTAAATCTATGCATATTAATTGAATGAACTAATCAAAGTAATGAAAAAAACCATCACAATGATAAATTGTTAGTCACAATTGAAAGAAAATGATTAAAATAAACAAGTATGGTAATGAGGGCGGATTAAAAAAGAATGTACTGCATTGTTAAAATTTGTTTTACATTTTCGAGCCTTCTTTATTATATCATTATTTTGAGTAATAATTGGGTTTATTTGATTAGTGTTGACCGTATGATGGTTGCAAAGCTAGTCATCTGTCAGAGAAAAAAACCCTGAAAAAACACAAACAAAATTGGAAAACAGAAGCCGATGTTGTGGGACTGACAAATTGACCTTTTCACTTATGTGACAGAACCGATTGGACAGCACACTCTGAAGTTGCTGAGCTTCATAACAACATTTAATATTATGTATCTCATTGAAATTGGGCCCAGAAAAATAAAATGAGCAGCAAGATTATGAGATCCAAATCTTTACCTTGGAGTAATCTTTTACTTCACACATTTAAACGTCACACAAACACTAAAAAACTGTACAATTAGATGCATAGATGAGATGTCACAATGAGGGTCCAACTTCATAGCGCTGGCTTAACAAACTAAAAGGAGAACCAGTCATCAAATAACATGCAACACATTGTAATTTGGTTGGTACCCCTGTTTTTTCCAAGCAAAATTTTCTGAGCTAAGCATGTGTGGTTGGCTGCGTTATGAAATTGCCCTGATATTTTTCAGTTTGGAACGATTCAGAAATTTAGTTTCTTTGAATATTGTTCAAAATTTCACACGCCGCTAACAGATTGGATTCAAATTTACAATTTAAAAGGGCATATTTATTTTTCAACTGAGCTCAAATCAAAGATACAAAAAATTCCTGTTAAGTGCTGAATTTTTACACCAAGAAAGATAATATTTCATAGCTGTTGAACGTTTTGTATTTAACAGAACATGCCAAAGTACTATAATTACTGACTAGACCTTGATCAAGCTTGCTACAAGCAGAAGTGACGTTTCAGTTCATGCCACAGAGGATGTACGTCTGGTTGGGATACTCCACAGACAGGATGACATTTCTAAGACTGTTCATTTCAGACTTTGTTGTTTTGCGACAACTTTGGTGGTCTTCTGGAAGATCTGCTACTTGGATGGTTTGAGAGGGATTTTGAGTCACTTTACTTGTCCAGAGACAATGGCTGTGTCTAGTTTGCCAGAACCATCTTCACAAAATCTGTGAGTGAAAACAAGAAGAAACTCAATGAAAATACCAGCTTAGCGCGAAGATGGTTGGAATGAATGTCAAAAACGAGTTGGCATATGAGTTAGGCAAAATCAAACTGCAATATTAGTGCTGCCAAACCCTTGGACAAAATACTGCACAAATACAAAACAAAATTACAGGATTGACCTCTGTCTCTAACTTTAACTTATTAAGTTAAAAGCTCGTACTTTTTGTGCAACAAAACCAAAAGTTAAAAGAAACATGTTTGATCCAGGACAGTAGATCTCACTTTGCATTTCTACCCCAAAAAAAACTCCATCTTTGACGTAAATAAGTAACCATATTAATCAAAAGTTAAAATGCAAAGATTGAGAAACAGGGACAACAATTTTGTGAGCAATATTTTCTGATGCAAGTGTTTTTCTCAAGAAACTTACCTTCATAATTCACTTGTCCTTGAAGGTCTTCCATTCCTTGTAAGAGATTAGTTACCTCTTCATCCGACATCTTCTCCCCTTTAAAAACATCAATAACAGTGTTTAACTGAATATATATATATATTTTTTAAAGTCAAAGCTGATGTAATTCAAAGCCAGACATATCAACAAACAAACACATGGCAAATTAAACCTATTTACTTTACACACTATTGGATCCAATATTAATACAACTTTATTAATGGAATCAATGAACAAATAAGGCAAAATGATGATCAACATCTGGAAAGAGTCATTGCTGATAAATAAACTACAACTACGATACTTTAAGGGAGCATCCTAAAACAATCGTTTCCTCCATCTGTGATCACTGGAGCCATCTCAAAAGCTGATTAAAGGTCACAAACTCTGATGAGAATGTGCAGTCATAAAGCTCAGTATTCGATTGACAACCAAAGACTATCAAAACTATTGAGCAATAATTAATAGATAGTTGAAGTCAATGACTGTGTGAGTGTGACATCATGCAATTATCATAAACTGCACGTTTATTAAATGTCCTCACGTAAACATAACATTTGTTCATTAAATTTGGCTACAAAAGCCAACAAATTTGAAAATACAATTCCACAGATAATCAGCTGCAGAGATGGGAACCAACTTCATGGCTGCAACAGTTCATACAGGTAATTCAGTAAATTTCACTTAAAATCTGGCTTCGAAAAAAGATGAAGACTGTGACAACTCATTTCTAACAGTGCAACCAAGCTTTGACAACATGGGTACATGATCATTATGCAATTAGGTCTCTGAAGTTTACCGAGCACTGTCTGTAACACTAACAGTCTATTTGAATATTTGTTGACACATTTTCCAGCTGTAAATTTCACATCAAAGTTTTGCGAGTAAGAAATTTCAACATCCTTTTAATTTACAGCAAGATCGACTCCCTTATTCAAAATTTGTGTTCAAATACTTGCAAGATTTAACAAACGAAGACACTTTAATTTCCCTACCTAGACTTGTCAGGACATGGCGAAGCTCAGCAGCACTGATGGTACCATTACCATCTTTGTCAAATACTCGGAGACCCTCAACGTAGTCATCCACACCGCCTTGCTCTTTGATCTTCTGGGTAGAGGCAAGGATTGGCAGAAACTCCTCAAAGTTGATGCGGTGATCTGCAAAAGGGTATTGATTGGGGTTTGTCTTTAAAGTGTTTTTAAGTGAAAATTTAATTTTCCTTCAGCAAAGCATTTTAACTTTAAAATCACTTAATGCGGGATGCCATGTTAACTCTTTCAGTGCCAAGTTTGTACATGTAAGATCTATTTTATGTATTCTGAAAGTGCCATTATCGTACATGTGCAATCTTTTTAATGTACTCAAAAAGTGTCGTCAATCGTACATGTACAATCCATAATATACATGATATCCAAGAGGGCAATTTCACTGAAGATACTATTAACTTTGTGATGTACCAAGTCAACACAAATCAGCAAGAAACATTTTGTTTAGTTTTAAGACTTATTGTTTTTAAATACAGAATTTGGAAAAACCCCCAAAAGCTGGGCAATTTAGGTTTAAAATGCCCCCAAAAAGCTGGCACTGAAAGAGTTAAGATGAAATTTTTAAAGGATACACAATTAGGGACCACCAAATCATCCATTCGTAACTTTGCTATGTGGGTACAGTTGATCTGGCAACCCACTCACCTTGTTCTGTGTGGGACAATTTAACATTGGATGCTGTGTTGATTCACTTAAAAGGTTTATTGTGCAGCGTCCACCAAAGTAAATTTTTCATTGGGTTTTTATACCTGAAAATGTTGCAAGAGTAATCTCACCTTTACTGAACCCTTGGGCAAATCTCTTGATGTCTGCTTGAGTAGGGTTCTGTCCTAGAGCTCTGATAACCCCTCCTAGCTGAGATGTCTCAATCTTACCATCCCCTTTCTTATCAAAAAGGGAGAAGGTATCCTTGTACTCTGCAAAGGACAAGTGACAACATGAAAACTGGAAACAAATATTCTACATAAATCTTGGCAATGAAACACAGAAGGATTTAAGGATCCTAAAAGAACTAATACGGAGATGTGCTATCACTGAAATTTCAGTAAAGGGCATATCTACCTTTCTTCTGATTTTCTACACTAAATAAACACAAGACATACATGAAATATGCACACAAAATAACTCCATTAAATTCTGTACCATACTGGACCAATTCAACTATCAGTAAATGACAAAGTTCACTCAATCATTTTTTAATAATAAAGATACTACTTTATTACATAAATGAATTGAATGAAAAAGTGGCAGTCGGCTGCGGCAATTTTACCCCATACCATATCCATGTCCAGAAAAGAAGGCAACGTTCTGAATAGCCCCACTTGTGTGGCCAAGCTGAATCCTTGACCACACGTCGGGGGCCATTTTTGTGTGAAGCTAAGCGGTTTAAACCAGCTAAATGTGTTCACCTACCTCTTACTAAGCTTAGCTTGCCCTAGGTGTTTTGGATGTATAAACAAATAACTTTTTAAAAAGATATTTCAATCAATAGGCCTAATTGTGCGACTTCCTCCGAATTACTTTCCTTATGTGTAGCGAGCTTCACGCGCAGAGTCATGCCAATAAAATCACAACGTCATCAGCCGGTCGGGCTGTGGGCGGAGCGGATTCTTTACGTATATGTAAAGCAACCATTGAAATGTTCGCACCCTCGCTCCTTCTACAGCCTGGCCGGCTGATGACGTCGTGATATGACTGCCATGATTGGGATCATTCCGAAATGGCCCTGCTCGATACACATCGAGGAAAGTAATTCGGGGGAAGTCGCACAATTATAGTTGCGATAATCGTAACCCTCTAACACCCTCTACCGACAGTCTTTAGACCGTCGGTAGAGGGTTACGATTATCGCAACTAGCACAATTAATGTTTGAAAAAAGGTCATTTGTTTAATCGTAGAGCAAGTTCCTTGCTCTATGGTTTAATAAACATCCAAAGGTAAAACACCCAGGATAAGCAGAGGTAGGTGAACACATTTAGATGGTTTAAACCGCCGACCCAACCGTAGGAATGCGCTTTTAATTTGTTATCGCTTAGCTTCACAAAAAATGGGCCCTGACGTGTGGCCAAAGATTCAGCTTAGCCGCACAAGTGGGGCTACATTCTGGACTCCCTGCCTGCTTTCTCCTTGGTCGTATGACCATAGAGGAATAGATCCTCCATGGTACGACCATGGAGGTAGTGTAGTGTTTTCTTTCACATATAAATAAATACATTTTGTTAACTTTAAACCCCTACCCCAGCAACAGTCCATTAGCTTAAAGATTTGACTTTAGAACAATCTCCCCAATTGATTGTTTACTACTCACTGTTCCAAGGCCCAATACCTTGTCCTTCCTACTACATGTCATCACCTAGGTAGAAAGCGCATTAACATTCTTCTTGTCTTTGGTTTTTGATAGCTTTTAAATTGGATAGTCTGCCCCACAATACTTATTATAGTTTCTTCACTCACTCTATTTCCAACAACCAAACGAGACACATATCTCTGTGCTTTCACTTGTGTACTGCCTACTAGAATTATTTCATTTCTTAATAAAGTTATTGTAAGATCAGTATTTGTGTTATTCCACATTATTCCATCAACTAACTCCCAACCAAATTCATGAAAGTAGGCGATATATCCTCCTGTACCCCAATTTCGCGCGTCACAAATATTCGCGCAGGTACCTTTCCCGATGCATATAATTTTTTTTACAATACGCAGTGACTCAATTTGTAATTTCATGAAAGTATAAAGCCTAATAAACAATTTCCTGCAATGATGTGGAAAATCAAAGCCTTTCCGGTAAGTATTTAGATAAACTACAAATGTAAAACTAAATACAAAACATAGCTAGATAAGATGGTCGGAAAAAAAATAAATAAACACTGAAAGTTCCGTGCGTTTGTCGTCTGCCATACTTCAATACTTCAATTACAAGACCACATGATTTTCACTAAACAAAAGAGGGCGTACAAAATACTATGGAAGGTTGAAGTGGACGTGCGCCTTATAATCCTTTTTTCAGAAATTACGAATTGTTTGCATTTAACTGGACGAGGGGCTTACCAACTTTGTGATAACAGCGCAGAGTCCATTTCCCACCTCGCCAACCCCACCACCCCTTCCCGTAAATAATTATCACTGCCGATTTCAACCAGCAGCTTCCCTGCCGCACGGACTAAAGCATTTAGAAGAAAGGCTGGACAATAGGGACTCCGTAGTGACGTTCCAGCCCAAGTGCGCGAATTTATGTGACGGAAAACGAAACTTGACAAATCGGGGTCGATTGCAGACGACGAGTTTCGTTGTGCTTTGACGATGTTCTGCGTGCTTCAAATTCTCCTCTCTGGTGGGCTTTGACATCAGACAATTTAAAATTAAAGCTAAAAGTTGTTCTTGATTCTGTTAATCAATTCAAAATTCAATTTCAATTCTTACGTGCGCGAATAATGGGGATACGAGGATACACATACAGAACACACACAGGGAATAGTGAGGGGCTGTTTTTTCGTGTTTTTTTTTTTCGTAACACAACAACTTACGACTAACGTTAAACTACGTTGGTTAATAAGTCCTCTATCTCAAGTGAGTCAAGGTAACGTACGTTAATGCCGCCTTAATGTTCATTTGTGAATGATATGATGGGTGACAACAACTCGCAGTCACATTATCATGGGCAAGGCAAGCAACCATATCGTCATCGCGGATCTGAGTTCGCGACCGGAAAATCGTTTTTCAGATTTTAATGGTTATCACTTACCGTTCTTTTGATCTTCTGAGAGAGACTGTAAGTCAAAAAGAGAAGAAAACATTTATATTAAGGAAATAGTATATAACAGTCATTAAAATGTATAAAAAGTGAAGAAAATGAACGGATAACGGCAAAGAACTCACCATTTTGACAATTCTGACCACCGACTTAACAAACTAAACCGTACTAAGTGGAAGGAGGTGTACGTTGTAAACAGTTTATCACAGTATCGATACTGGATTGGTGCATCGAGCACATGTAGTAATGTTTTGAAGGTTTCAAGCGAGCACATAAATTCGATTCTCTAAAACCGAATAATTATTCGATAGTATTCGAGATTGTGTTATTAATGCAGCGGGCACTCTTTAGTGTCCAAGGCTCGTCCAGTAACTACATTGGCATGGCCACGCCCTGAACTTCCTGTTCCGCTATGTGGTTTTGACATTTTTTAAAGGCCAACCACAACTGGATCGAAAGTTGAAAAAAATATTTGTGTCATCTTCCCCATAGCGTTGTTTGAAAACTGAGTGACGAATTGGGAGGTAGTGACACATTTCGATGAGATTAACCTACCCCCTCCCCCCAAAAAAGACTGATCACTTTTCCCAAAGCAAAAACAAACGCCCTCAGGATACAACCTATGTATGTGTGGATTGAATTTATTTTAAGTGGTGGCATGGCACGAGTTTTGACCAAAACATGTTTTGCCTTAAAAATAAATGTTAACAATAAATGAAAATACAAATTCCCCCCAAAAATATATCGAGTTTTAAAGAAATTGACATTTTGTTGTATATATCATTTGACAAAATGAAACACTTTCCACATATGATGGATGTGTCTTGCTAATTTTGAAACACTGGAACTGATATTTGATTGCCCCCGCATTCCCCAAAGCATAAAGTTTTTTCTCTTGTAGCACTAATGTGTTTTTGGCTATGATACATAATGCACTTTTGAGGTGTTTTATAGAGTACACAACTAATTAAATTGGACTATAATAAAAACAAGGACGTAAAATAAATTACTGGAACTGACAACCATATTCAGCACATCCACAAGATAAAACCATTTTATTTTTCAAGTTTCAAACCACACTACTTAATTTGTTATTATGGTAGCCATCTTGGATTAATTACAAAGGCACATCATCTGAGTTAACTAATAATGTTTAAGTGCAGAATATGTAAATATAACCTCCAAAGTACGGATTTCTAGATGACTTTGCTTTCAATGGAAAAGAATGTACCAAAATAAGTACTTAAATATAGGATTTTGCAGTCATTTTTAATTATGCAAATTAGGTACTCTTCTAAAAAATACTTCCAAGTGTCACCCAATCTAAAAATTATTTCTGATGCCCATAGAATGTACCTACTAAATTTGGTGCTTTGAGCCAGTCAATCACGATTCCAACAATAAGCTACCTGACTACCTTGCCTTGGTGCCCCTTCAAAAGTTCCCACAGACTGTAAGATATTTTAGTGGAAGTGCCCTTTTCAAAATGAAAATAGACATGCCCTCTCAAAGATGAAATTCCATATGTGTAAAAAACAAGTTTGCTTTTGCAAAAACTGTATATTTTCCGAAGTAGGAAATAGCCCTACAAGGAATCGGACTAAGACTGATAAACTCTTAAGTTCTTTCATACACAATAATATATGTTAAGGAAAATGTTTGCTTTTGCAAAAACTTTGCAAAACTACATATTTTCCAAAGTGAAATAGCCCTACAATGAATTGGACTGTTTTAGGATCTGACCTTTGTCTTTGTTTAAACAAAAGATGACCCTTAACATCACCTTATAAAACCATCCGAGTTTTAAACGCATATCAACCAATTTTATTTGAAGCAAGTGATGGTTACCAAAAATATTTTTATACACAAACAAAATAATAATAATAATAATTATAATAATAATAATAACAATAATAATTATAGTCAGTATACATTCTTAAATAGCTATGAGTGTAACCTTACACTGGTCACAAGTTATGAAACTTAAAACAATGTGCAACATTAAGTGGTACCATTAGGTTAAAATTCAGTTTAATGTTTCAATTTTGAAGTTATTGAGAAAAAGAAATTTAGAAGGTGATGTTTATGGGAAAACTATGCCACTCCTCCAATGGCTTTTGTAAGATCTTGCGCCATCAAGGTTGCTTCCTGAAACAGAGCACTGAAAAGTAAACAAATAAAAATAAGTGTCAAAATAACTGCACAACACAACTTTTGAATTTTCTTACTGTTTTCTTCTGAATATGGAAAAAAATGTGCTGCCGAATTGAATTGAATATTTACACACAAATCAATTATGGACTCAGGGACTATAGTTTCATAAAGCTGTTAAAAGTAGACAATAGATATCAGATAATATTGATGATAAAAATTGTTTTAAAAAACCTAACAAAATAAACCAAGCAGGGCACCAGGGACAGCATTCTATATTTCATACAGAAACGAATGTTTTGCATTTGTGCGACAGTGAAAATAATTTCATGAGTAGGAAGATTCCCGGCTTAATAGAACATTTCATCTTTCAATGAATGAAAGTATTCTCTTCATTGCACAAATGCAAAACTTTAATTATTTCTTTTGTATAACATCCAAAGAGATCTTTGTCATCTGAGGATAAAACTATAAGATCCAACAAACTGTACAAGATTTTATTCTGGCAATCACTCTACAAGGATGTTTACACATGGTGTAGTCTAGCATGCAATAATAAGAAAGAATGGGACAAAAATTCATGGGAGTACAATTAATGAACGCCATGCATGCTTTAATTAATGAATGTCACGTGACCAACAATCCTCCAATCAAATGACAAGGATCTACTTGGGTGTTATATAGTACATACTATTTTGACGAAGTACATGTTTGTGTTTTTCTTATCGAACTGTTGTCATACTAGGCAGTTTTTAGCACTCGGGCAAATTTAGCAATTGGGCAGTCTGAAATGAGGGATAAGATTAGACTCACATATCAGATACAGTGTCTAGCTCTGCATCCTCAGATCCTTCCTGATTAATCCTTTCCAGCTCTTCCAACCTTGTACTCACAGCTGACAAACATGTCTTGATTCCTCCCACCTTCTTAGGCCCTGGACAAATAAGAAAGATATAAAAAAAGGATGAATCCATCTGGAAGGGAAGGCGAATCTCTGATAATAATCTACAAGGAAAATTGACTGAGTTAAAAATGTGTTTCTTGAAAGTTTCAATCAATGTACTCTTCAAAAAACCAAAATTACATCAACTCTTTAGGACGGTGGTGCCAATAGTCTTTACTGACCTTTACTGATGGCATGTAGCACATGTAGAATGGCTAGAAGGCCCTCTGTTGACTTAACAGAGCCAGATGATGTAAACTGCTCCATTTCTACCACGAATGAACTGCAAACAAACACAAACAATAATCACATAGAGAATTTAAGCACAATAAACAACTCTTTAAAGGCACCTGGCAGTGGTATTTTTTCAAAATAAAGCTTTTGTCATTAATATATACATTTTTATGAGTGGAATGTGAATAAACAATTTACTAAGGTTAAAAAATTGTATTTTTCTTTTAATTACAAATTAAAAAATAGGCCCCCCTTTACATGGCGCTGTTCGTGACGTCAATCGAGGCAGGAGAAAATGTGTAGTCTGGCCCCGTACATTACGTCTGGGTACCTGATCAGTATGATGCGTTTTCGTATTCGGACGTCACCACCCAATGCAATCCTAGGACAGTGTACAGTCAACTAATACGAGACGCCAGTTTATACGAGGTTTTTCACCGGTCCCGAACTGTCCCATGCGCGTTTCTATGTCTTAAAAACGGAAGATACGAGCATGGTCATAACGAGAACACGGATAATACGAGGTATTGTTTTTCCACCAGAAACATTTCGCTGGTAACCTAAGCTTCACTGCAACTTCCCTTGCACACTACTACCAATGAAAAAATCCCCGGGCTATCCAAGTGTTCGCTGCATAGCGCTGAAAACGACGTCGGACCGGACCACTTTGCCCTCGTTAGCCTAACTTTCGATGCCCGTAACTGCCTATATTTGGGATCTGCAGGAAAAAAATGCTGGCTGACCCCATCTTTAGTCGTTTTGCTGCATCCAGCAGCAATTTTCGCTGGAAAAATGCAAGAAAAAACCCCCTTTTGGATAACCAAACGAAACGTACAATCTCACTACTTGCACGTGTATATACAACGTAAATGCAGGCACGTTCGAGTGGGGTCGATGTTCAATCGAGGCGAAGTCTTCCTCGATTGACGTCACAAAAAGGGATGGGCGGAGTCGCCCCCAAACAACTTTATCTATTTTTTTAACATATAAATACTGACAAACAATTACTCAAAAAATTGTTTTATTGTTAATATACATATACTCTTATATTTTAAAAAAAAAAAATTCTATTTCCAGGTGCCTTTAAATAGCTTATTTAGTTCAAACATCCTGTTCAAATTTTAGACTAAGAAAAGAAAGAAAAAACAAAAACATAACCCAAAACAACCCTCTTTCAAAATATACAATCTTCGAACAAATAAGACTCAAGCATAAGTTGAGACAACAGGAATACCAATAGAAGTTAGTTACCTGAGCATGGCTTGAGTTCTTGTGACCAATCCAAGAAGGAAGGAAGACAGCGTTGGTAACTCAGCAACATTCTCACATCGGTCAAGGCCTGCCCCATGTACATAACGAGTGATCTCATCAAGCACAGCGGTAGTGATAGACACCATTATCTCATGACTCTCAATTCCAATTACTGTCTGCTTCTGGTGGTAGCAATGAAGGACTTCCCGCACCGCTGGTTTGATCTCAGACAGCGTCTTAAAAGGTCAGAAACAAAGAGAGATGAAGATGCTTGCTTCCCTGGTACTGCCCTGGGTCAATTTCCTTGATCAGTTAACCATGTTAAGTCAAAATAGCTTATGATGTATATCAGATGTGATTGGTTCTCAAACTGAATTTGATTTATAGCAGACCAAGTGAATGGGCAATCTGTTCTGCTTATGGAAGTCCCTCTTGATTTCTTCAGCAAGTGTCTTGGAATATAGGCCCTTTTCGAAACCAGGGCTTCAGCTTAGCCTTCATCAGTAAGTTTCAAAATGTACGGAGCTTCAAACAGACAGAAAGAGCCTAACCCAAGCTGAAGCCAGAGTTTTGAAAAGGCCTCGAAGTTACTATGATATTGACTAAGGGAGCAAAAGAGTGGCAACTAGGTCTTAAATGGCCATTTAAAGTCGGCAGGGTCATGGCCATATGATAACGGCTCAGTCGTTTATCCAAAAACCTTTACAAGTTCAGAACAAATCTGACAGTTAGGCCTCAGCTTGCCTTGACTCTTGTGTTGAATTTCAATCCACATTGAGCACTTAGTAGTTTCTTGCACAAATTTAGGTGCCAAGTATGCAACCTACCAACTTAATTGGGCCTGTGAAATTTGTGCTGCATGCAATGATGTGATAGCGCCCTCTTTTGACTCACATCCTCAGGCCATGTTTAAACACTCCTCACTATATTTATATCGCATGTTTAAACATGGCCATGTGATCTCCTCCCAACCAATCAGAACGGATGAACTGTCCCAGGTATTTATGAATAAAGTGTCATACATTTTTAAGCATATGAACCGCATGAAAGGCACATCAGAGTCTATCCAATAATAATGTCTCCCACCTCATCAATTTCCTTCTTGTTGTCCTCTGAGACTCCCTGGTTCCTCCTTGCCAATGTCTTAATGACATTTACTAGAAGAGAAGGCATTGTATCCCCCATCATGCCATCTATGTTAGGCATCAGGCTTCTATTGAGATCCTGTTGACCCATCTGGTACAGAAGCCTTGTGGCGATTGGTAGGAACTCCATGCCATGACCTGAGCAAGCAACACAAAACTATATTAATATGAAGTTCACTATGACAAGATCTCAAAGAGGTGACCATACAAAAATATAATATACTTTACTGTATGAGTTGCAACAATGTTTCCATACAAAAATCAAAATTACAATAATAGCAACTACAATCTATAGAAATTATGACCACTCTCCTTCAACAGCAATGTGCTAAAAACCATCCACTACTAAAAAGTCAACATTGCACTTAAAAAGCCATGCTTTATTTCTAGTGTATACAGATTGGTTAAAAGGTGTCAGGGATATAAAACAGTTCCCCAACCCTGCACAGTTTATCAAATACTAATTGTTCTCTTTAAATTGTACCTGTTTTGAGGAGCAGCTGGCAGAAGTCGGCCACACCAGATTGGAATTCTCTATCAGTGATCCCTAGCATGATGGTCTCACTACTCATGCTCAGGATAACCTGTAATTATTGCAGAAAAGGCTTCAGACTAAAACTAATAAAACTATTAAAAACAGTTTTTCATTGTTTTTTTCTCTCTAAACCTATCTTTGCAAGTACTGAGTATACAGTGCTTAACTCACATCGTGTAGGGTAAAAACAAAATTATATTCATTATCCACGATGCAAAAATTAACATCTATTAAACCTATCTTTGCAAGACAAAAAAGGATCATAAATATTGATTTGAAAAAGGCTTCAGAAAAGAGAGGGGCAAGCCACATAGGAAGGTGATTATACAATAGACAGACACAGAATGGATACCAGGAGCTGAGATCAAGAGCAGAAGCAGACACAAATGAAAATGGTTAGATGAGATCAAGGAATTCACTGGGATATTACATGAAAGTGAGTACACCGAGTAGAGAGGAATGGAGATTCAATGAAGAGATTTTCCTCCTGCCGTGGGTTGACACAACTTGATAAATAAAACTTCCACAATTCATAAACTGTAATCTTCACAATCACTCTCTGATTGTATGATCCTTGTAGCAACAGTAGGCCCAATACACTTTATTAAATCAATTTTATGTGGCAAGAATCAGGATTCATGATTGCTAAAATCTATAAAAGGGACATGACAAAAATGACCCCTCCATGGTAAAGGGTAGTCTGATAGTAGCACTACAGACATTGTGTAATTCCTAACATGACAAAGACCAACCAACCAAGAAACCAGCAATCAAAATTAAAGTGAAGTCGTTCCTCACACACAGAGTAATTAGCAATGAAGGGCAAGCACACAGCCTCTCGTAACCTAGAAACACAACATAATGTGGCAACTAAAGCGTTTGTCTATTCCAGTCGATTGCTTATTAAGATACAGCTTAAAAATCAGCCATGTGATGCTCATCCATGGGAGAGAATACAACCCACCTTGAGGACGTTCTTTCCAAGGTCCAGTAATGTCTTCTCAGATTGACTTGAGGCAGTCCTCTTAGTAGCTGGACCATCAGACTCATCCTCCCCTGGGTCTGTCACCCTGTGTATCATGGGTAGTATCTCCCTATCTGCCCAAGTCATAAGCTCACTCAGGAAGTTGACTGCATCTCTGTTAAGGGTTTGATCTTGACCCTGAAATTGTGAATTCCAAACACAGTCAAGAACACAAAAACTTTCTAAAATTAAACACAAACTAATAAAAAAATCACACATAATAAATTTAAACATTTGAACTGTCATTAAATAACGAAACAAATATTTGTCAAAAACAAAATGCATGGGAGAAAGCATAAATTGAGGCAACTACCGGTATAATACGACAAAAACATGATCCATCAACTAATTACTGGGATCTGGTTGAGGTAAGAACAAGTAAGACAAATGAAAGATAGTTAACAATTAATTATTAATTTGGAAGTCTAATCATCCTTACTCGCAGCTGAGAAACAGAATTGCGAAGGACGCAGCTACATGTTTAAACTGCAGGCATGTAAAGGAGCTTTTGGCAGCCAGCCACCTTGACCCATATAAAGGAGCTTTTGGCAGCCAGCCACCTTGACCCATGTAAAGGAGCTTTTGGCAGCCAGCCACCTTGACCCATGTATGACCACAGCCATGTAAAGGAGCTTTTGGCAGCCAGCCACCTTGACCCATGTATGACCACAGCCATGTAAAGGAGCTTTTGGCAGCCAGCCACCTTGACCCATGTATGACCACAGCCATGTAAAGGAGCTTTTGGCAGCCAGCCACCTTGACCCATATATGACCACAGCCAAAAGTGTTAGATTTTCCAGGAGAAAAACCAGAGGGCCTAGAGAATAACCCTCATGGCACAAGAGAGAACCAAGCTGGGAATCGAACCAGAACCACAGTGGTGAGAGGCGAGCGCTTTACACACTAGCCATCCATGCCATCAAAAGGAAAATAAGATAAAAGAAGGGCGGATAACAATATGATCTTATGTGTAATGTGACTTTCTCTGTTTCTGTCTTACTTACCGAGGCACGTGTTGCTAGATGGATGCTAAGCCTGCAGTGCATTTCTAGTGATTTGACCATGACCTCATCAGTCAAGAGGTCATTCAAAGGGTCAGGGGTCATCAGACGCTGCTCTAGACAAACCTAAAAAGGAAACACAATTAAACACATCTCCGATTTAAGATAACATTTTTATTTTATAGTATCTTCCTCAAATGTTTGGGAAAAAAAGTTGAAATCTTACTTTTGAGACAAACCCATAAAGGCTATCCATGGAGATTAAACTTATCCAAATATTATAATCTGTGTCTCTTCAGTTTTATTTGTCAATCTTTGAGGGGAACACGGAAAAATTCAATCAAATCTTAGTTGAAAATTGCAGCCCCCAGTTTCTGATCAGACATATGGCTGACTCATGGTATCAAACAAATTTACAGACAATAACAACAAGCGTTGAAACAAAACTAAAAATAAACCCACAAAATTGATAAAGTGTATCCTTACCAGAGTGTTTTTGAGAATAGAGGTGAGATCTTGAAGTTTATCAGCGCTTTCTGTCAGCAAGGCAGATAGAGTTGGGAAATGAGATAAGAGCCAGTCTAGGTACATCAGTGCAACGATCGGCTTGGGCTGTACAGGCTCACTAAAGCTGACTTTTCTAGATTTCTGTATCAAGAATAAGTTCAAATAAACTACACATCAAGGATTCTGATTTTATTAATTCTGCACAAAACAATAACAAAGAAAACAACAAAAACAATAGCAGGTTTTAAATCCCGTTCCCAAAATTTTACAACAGAAAAGTTCATATTAATGAAACAACAAACTAAGGATACTTGAATATGTGAGAGAGGTGAGTCATATTTTCGTGTCTAAAAATGTGTTTTTAACTCAAATTTCAGCAATGATTAAAAAAATAATTTCAGATACATATTTCTGACGCATACTTTAAAAAAAGGATTGCAACTTAAAACATTTGTTAGCACCAAACAACAAATTTGATTAATGTCCTCCTTTTTATAAAGACTTACTCGTGGCATATCAAGGTGGGTGCCAACAGTTTACATCTGCAACTGACATTACATCCGGCAACAGATGAAATCACTTTAAAGTTTGAAAATGACTTCCATTGTAAACTTACCTTTTTTCCTTTTGGGCTAGTCTTAAGTGTAGCCACCAACCAATCAGAGATGAGCTCAAGTACACTTGACCCATGACCCCAGGCTACAAGACATTCCAGTAGGGGTGCATAGTCATTAGAGGTGGCACTGGAGGACATATTCTTCAATGTTGTCAGGCAGCCACGGCTATTAAAGGCACAAAAGATTGCAATCAAATTTATGCACGCTGAGTATGAACAGGTAAGGAAGTTCTATTGACTCAGATTGTATACTTCTAAAGGAACATAAGTTTTTCAGAAAATAATACTTTGTTTTGTACTTTTTCAACCAATTTATTGACATATATATTTCTGTTTGTCTTTCAAAAGGACAGTTATTCTGTCATATTTCTAAACTGTTCTCTTAGAAAACAGACATGTTTTTTTCCTTTCTGATCATCACCAAAAATGTATTAAGTCTTTAAAATTGCAAGTTAATAAACGCCGAAGGGACACTGACTGGATAAATCTTTATAAATGCTTCAGTAAATCAGACAGATAGTGTGATAGGTGAGCTTAACAGCTATTTAAACAAACAAATTTAACAACAAACTGAAACAAAACATACTAGGTGTTGAATGTTTACCTGAATGTTGGGATAGAGGACGATGGTACATAACCAGCTATGACCAAAACAGCAGACAGAGCTCTTCCCTCCTGAGAAAATCAATAACATCATACTATAAAACTCTACATTCTCAATTGGTGGGTGATTAGTGGTGGACTTATAAGCAGTTGTAAGAGTTTCTGTGCGTGTTTGGCAGTGTGGGGAGGCACTTTGGCGAATTGCATACACAAGCAAATATTTCACGGAGTACCTGCAGTGAGGGTTTGGTGGCCCCGGTAAAAAGGCACTGCAAACAATGAATGGATTAACTATTTGGATGGATTTGTGCATGTTGCTTTTGTCGAAGACCGGTTTTTTTCACATACCAGCCAAGTTTTTGTAAAGACAGATTACACTGCATTGGATGCCATCTGTCCGACTGGGCATGGGCCGATGATTGGTAGTTAAATGATGATTGGTAGTTAAATAATAACTTGTCAACGGTCTGATTATGCTTCAGAAACACGACCATAACAAAAATTGAGCAAACAAATCCGTAAATGTCAAAGAGAAAACATCCATATGAATGTCTTAACGGCTAGAAAAGTTGCCTTTTGACTGAAAATAATCCCGCACATGTAACAGTAAAAAGGTTTTCAATCCTGAAGCAACCTGGTTCAAGGAAATTATGATATCATAATACTTGCCTGGAATGCAGTCAGGAACTCTGGCAGAGCTTTGCTGAACCTGCTCACAAGTTTCTTCTTTGTGGTCTGATTTTCTGGCTGCAAAAGTGAAAACCAAAGTCACAAATTGACAGTAAATATTAAAAACACATAGACTTTTGCTGCAGACTTTAATAAAAATGAGTAACCACATCACTGATTGTTTGTAGGAGTTTGGGGTTAGGAGTACAAATAAATATTAGCATTGCAAAAAAGAACATTTCAAAAACATTTCTCAGCGTGTCGTGGCCAAGATTTCAAGCACATCAGATTCTTGTTCATGACAATTATGTCACTGAGCAAGGCACTTCACCATAATTGCTTCTCATTACCCAGGTGTATAAATGGGAACCTGAGAGAGCTGAGACAGAGATGTGTTGAAGTAACTCCGTTCCGTTAGCTCTTACTTAAGTAGCTTGGCATTGTATGCTCCCCAGTAAGTTGAGAAAGTTTGAGGAATGGTCTGAATATGCCCAATGAATAGGGATGAAAATATCATAAAGAACCTTGACCTAGCTACTAGGATATGTGCTCTTAATATCAACTAAGTAATATTGTTATTATTATAATCAGCATGAAGAGTTATTACCTTAGCTAGCTGATCAGAAATACCAGTCCAGAGGACAGCTATGATCTCCAGCATGCCCTCCATCACATCTGTGTCTTGTATTGTCAGAGTTTCTTCATCTTCTTCCCCATCTCCATGGCCGGCCTCATTCTCCTTCTCCTCTCCAGTC
This sequence comes from Leptasterias polaris, assembly GCA_037783415.1. Taxonomy (NCBI): domain Eukaryota; kingdom Metazoa; phylum Echinodermata; class Asteroidea; order Forcipulatida; family Asteriidae; genus Leptasterias; species Leptasterias polaris. The sequence continues at coordinate 900,574 of JAZGTN010000164.1, forward strand.
TCTTCGTCATCCTCAGCTTGGGCCCGGCCGTTAGTGGGTTGAGCTCGCCTGACACAGCCAAGAACACATTGACCAAGAAGCAAAAGAAACTGACCTGAAAGAGATGAAGATGTCAGTGACTTGATGAGTTGATAATACCCCAAGAAAGTCTTGCAGTGTGAGTTATTATAGAAATTTAGGAATTTAGAATTTAAGAAGAAGAATTTAGAATTTATTGTCCGCATCAAAAAAATACAGTTGTTTTGATCTGACATTGTAGGAAAAAAGACAAATCCTGGAAATTGGAAAGAAAATATTTCCTCTTGGTGAGGAAATGAAGCTCCCTGAATGTACAGATTGTTACATTTCATAGGTTTACAGACTGTCTACTTCATTTCAAACAGACATATCTGAAAGTCTGTTCATAACCCAGGCAAGTCTTGTTATCTATATTTCAAGAAAATTTGAAGGTGCAGGGAGATCAGTAAAAAATCCTGACAAAATCACTGCCTGAGTTTTTATGCAACATAGCTGTATCGTGAATATCAAACTTCATGGGTTTCATAATGAAATGATCTAGTTCTGTCCTACACTAATGTATAAACTATACCCAGTGCTCTAAAATTTCTGTGGAACAAACCCACAAGTACATGTAACTCAAGTGGAAATCAAACCCTTGACTTATCCCAAATGCAATAGTTATTTCAGTTAAATTCTAATAGATCTTAAATAGAGATAAAGACAGCACTGTATACTCAGTACTTACCCGAGTCCTGTGAAAAACGGTGTATGGGTAAAACACAAATATTTTTTCATCCTCGATGCAAATTTAACATCTATTAAAAATCGTTGCGATATTGCAGCTAAAAAAAAAGGGATTCGAACTACCACTGGCTATTGGGCAATCGCGGTGTGGTAAGACATCTGCTCTAGAATGGCAAAGGTTGTGGGTTCGAATCCCAACCAAGTGACATGCCTGTGAATTGTTTTCGCAAAACTCAGGAAAGTACTGTGTATACAGTTGTTTAACACACACAAATAATATAAGCTAAATTCATTGGTTTACCACTGGCTATACCGGGCAATCTCGGTGTGGTAAGACATCTGCTCTAGAATGGCAAAGGTTGTGGGTTCGAATCCCAACCAAGTGACATGCCTGTGAATTGTTTTCGCAAAACTCAGGAAAGTACTGTGTATACAGTTGTTTAACACACACAAATAATATAAGCTAAATTCATTGGTTTACCACTGGCTATACCGGGCAATCTCGGTGTGGTAAGACATCTGCTCTAGAATGGCAAAGGTTGTGGGTTCGAATCCCAACCAAGTGACATGCCTGTGAATTGTTTTCGCAAAACTCAGGAAAGTACTGTGTATACAGTTGTTTAACACACACAAATAATATAAGCTAAATTCATTGGTTTACCACTGGCTATACCGGGCAATCTCGGTGTGGTAAGACATCTGCTCTAGAATGGCAAAGGTTGTGGGTTCGAATCCCAACCAAGTGACATGCCTGTGAATTGTTTTCACAAAACTCAGGAAAGTACTGTGTATACAGTTGTTTAACACACACAAATAATATAAGTTAAATTCATTGGTTTATAGTTTGCTTTAAAATGTTAATGAAGGTGGAATCTCTGATACAATATCATTGTGAAGATAGATTTACCTGCAGTAGTGACTGACATGTGCCTGGGTGCATACTGATAAAAGACCCTGGCTGCAGCTGGGTTTGTCTGAATCAGAGCTATACACCGTTCAATCTGTACCTCTCCGGTCTTGGCTGATGGCTGCAGTGAATTGAAGAGTAGAGAGACCAGGCGGCGAGCTACAGGGGTGGAGTCTTGAACAAGCTGGGCAAGGAGGTTCTCCATGGGAACTATGTCCCAGTACTAAATTAATGGAAATGCCAAAGGTAAAGGAGAGGGGTGTTATAAAAGTAAATCCCCAAATTATGCATTCAGTTCTATCTAAGCTGGTATTACATTTTTCTGGTCTGGGTTAAATGTCAGCGTAAGACTTTGACAGGGATGAGATTTGACGAAAGTGAAATTCCTGAAAAATTGATTGTGGGTCTGAGTACCGGGTCTGAGTACCGGGTCTGGGTAATCCCTTATTTTAAAACCAGAACCTCTCAGGTTTACAGACTCTGTGCATCATCAGAAACACAAAACTGCAAGTTTGGACACAGTGTAGACTAATCCTTTTTCTGTTTGGTGATGCTTTAATACTTCTTTCTAGAAAATGTAAAGGCTTGAGGTGTTTTGGAGATAAACCTGAAATCAGCAAAAATCCTGAAAAATCACATGTCTGCTTTGAGCAAAACTACACTGAATCCTTTTATGTTAGGCCTATTGACATTTAAAGTTATTTATTTCCCTTTTTATGCACCTTCTGCCAGTCTTGTCGCTTTTTGTATTTTATCTTTGTTGTATTTTGACATTGTGTGAGGGCCGCAAATGATCAGCTGTGCTGGATGTGCCACCCTCGTCAAATATGGTTTTAAATAAATATAAATCAATAAAATAAACATAAAAATCATTGTCAGAAAAAACTATTTTGCCACCAAACTTGCTTTTCATCTCTGTGGGTCCAGGTTCAAATCCTACAATAGACAGGACCCTTACATGTGGATTGGTCTTTCAGCCCCTACCTGATTGCTCAGTACCTACCTGATTGCACTGTTGGATGTGTATACAATAACAAAAATAAAAGTATTACAAGTTTTCAAGAGTTACCTTAATGGATCTGAGTCCCTTCACCTTGAGTAACAGATCAACAAAGGCAACGCGTACTTTCTCAGATGAGTCGTGGATGAAATCTTTTAAGACAAGGAGTAGGCCTTTCATCAGTGGGTGACTGAGGTGGTTATCCAGCAAGAAGGTCAGGCCCTAGAGGAGTCAAATGAAGTCAAGGGTCAAATAACATCCAAGATTAATGTAAACTAACCCAATGTAGGGGATGGGAGAGCTGAAAGAAGCAGTGTAAAAAGGACAAAAATAAAGACAAGAGGGAGGGGAGGGGTTAGAAGGTGGTGTCTGCAGGTCAAGGGTCAGAACAAATCTGGTTTACCAAGAAACACTTGAGCTTTGACAGCCAGAGACTGACGGAGGACAAGATAAAAATGGAACAACCATCTTAAGGCAGTGTTGGAATAATCTGCTCTGGAATAAAGGACTCATAGTTTAAGAAAGAAGTAGCTATTTAAACAAAATCAAAGAAACCTTGAAACCTGATTTTCTCATACCTTAAAAACGGCAACTCTGACATCTGCTGTACTGACATCAAACGCCATGTCTCTAACAAGCTTAGTCATGAATCCCTCTAGAGTGGGAGAAGGTATGACCTCCCAGAAGACACTGGCAATACGGCATATTCCATGAATACCAGTCACACGAACAACAGGGCAAGGGTCCTCTAGAAGGTCCTATAGGGTCAAGGTTCATTAGAAAAGATCAGTCAAATGCGATAATAATACCGGTCAACTCCTAAATCATTCCCCAGACATTTTTATCTTCTTGGGTGGGTAGCATAAAATTCCAAGCAGCTAATGTGGGTATAAATTAGAAACAATATAATTTGGGATTCACTGGTCTCCATTTATACAGCTGGATGACGAGAAGAAAGTTGAACGGAGGTGTCTTTCTAGAGAACACAAGGACCATGACTGCCTTGAGAAAGATTCCACCACACATTCTGATGCCTTAGCTCATAACAGGTTATTTCTGTTGGTCACTCTAGGACACTTTGCCATAACACTCCCTTCTAAATCATGAATGTTCACTCTCAGTTAGGTCTAAGGACTTACTTATTAAGAATCCCCCAAATAGACTGTGCAAGTCTCGCAGGTATTCAAACTTCCGGGACCAAGTTAATCCCAACCATCTTGAATTTTACGTGAGCGCGATTCTGTTTCTTCAAATACTTTAGTTTAACAAAGTTTATGGCTATAAAAATGATATATTATCGGGAAAGTAAAATTTAGCCATGAAATATATGAAAGTACTTTACTATCAAGTCAACAAAGACAACTCAAGAATAAGACTTGACCTCCTATTCTGGTTGCCCAACTGACGATTTTGTTATCATTAAACCCCATGTAATGGTCACGCAAATTCGGGCAAGATTGGCAAATGTGGTTTCTAAAAAATAAGCATCCTCGTCCCAAGTTTTAATTTTGGTTCAATGTTAATTTTAACAAATTGTTTTTGTTATATAAAAATTTACATTTGTTTTAATAACAAATTTCTATGGGTATTTTTCTTCAAGAATTAGTGTATAAATAGAGTTTAAAAAGAAGATTTGATTTCATAAAAAAATATAGTCTTTGTTTGAGTTTTCTCATTTTGATACCCGCGAGACTTGCACAATCTAACAGAATCTAATGTTTGATGCATATAAATATTTGTGTATGTGTGCAATTCCCTTTTTAATGTTGAATGCACATGTAATTTATTGAAAGTATCTTTTTAATAATTGTTTGGTTTTAAAGTTTTTACATTGTATGTGGAATGTTCCCCTGTATCATTCAATACACCGATCCATTAAGCCACGCCCATTTCTCATTGACCAATCACAACCGCGAAATCTGATCACCATTTGAGCCGTTTGGTGATCTTTGCACTAATGGTGATCGGGTTTCGCGGCTGTGATTGGTCAACTCGTAAGGCGGCGGGGCTTAATGGATCGATCTATTCAGCCTTTGGTTGCCATGTGATTTTTAATAAACTTTTAATGAATGAATGAATGAGAGAGAACTTTACCTGGAGAATGTCAAACTGCTTCTGTGTGAGGGCATCTGAGTCTTCCTTATTTGATTCAGGATCTTGAAGAGGAAAAGCATCCATGAGGAGAGCTGCAGCATTAGCACGAACACTTGCATTAGCCACCTGGGACAAACAAACACAGTTTATTATGTATTCTTTATGTCAAACCTAAATATTTCGGATGCAGCTTTTGATGTCTAAAGATTGTTATTATAGCGAGAATACTTTGTAGGAAATAAGATCTGGATAAGACTAATAAGTTAAAAGAACAAGGATATTGACAAAATAAGTTAAAAGAAACTTAAAATATTAAGACTACAATCTTTCTCTGTAAAAACATTAAACTAAATAAAATAAATAACATAAATAAAATAAACTGGACGAGCCTTTTCAGCAAACCCAGTGTGCGGTGTGTTGTGCCATCGCTGGATCACCGCTACCCTGTGTCCAGTGAAAGCTTTTGCTCGGGTCATTTGGGTGCTTTTTAAGGTCAGCAAACATTATGGGTAGAAGATGTCTGTATGCTGTAGAGCATTAAAAGTGAAACCTGGGCATACAGTATGGAAAGGAGTGTACCCAAGTTATGGTTTACAAGTCCTTGGAATTGTTCATTTGGCTGAAATGAGAGCAGGACCAGCTTACCTTGACTGCTCTCCATATGATGGGTTCATACAGGGTCAAGAGCATCTTATCTACCCCTTGCTGTCTCTTCTGCTTGGTGAAGTAACTCAAGAGCTGTCAGACAACACAAAACCAACAACACTCATGAGATAATAATGTGTCTGCAATCAGTAATGTTTCATGACACCTTCTAGCTATCTACTCTCTAGAGCCATGACAGACCAAACTCATCAAATTCACATCAATCCAAGTGTTATGCATTTCCTGTCCTAATGAAGCTAATGAATATTAGAACACACAGAATTCTAATAAAAGAAACAAAGAAAGTACGAGTATAGAATGGCAATATGGTACTCGAGCATAAGTACATGGGTTATCAAGTACAAGAGTCTGAGTTCTTAAGTTTTCTGATATCCGAGTACTGAGTCCAACAGCCAAGTACCAAGAACTTGGATCTCTAAGTACGAGACAAGAACTTTATATAAAATACTGCAAAATGGGGTATAATAGCATTTATTAGGTGTTCGTGCAATTTGTACACGAACACCTCTTGATATTGTTCTGTTTTTTGTTTTTCTTCTCCATCTTCTTCTTTTTCTTCCACGCAACTCTTCTCTGGAACATAACTCAAGATTGAAACTGAATTGAACCTATAAATTCATCAGATAATTGAACCTCAATATGAAGACAGCACTGTTGTCATTACGTCATCAGGTGTCGAATTACAAGGTTTTTAAAGTTGAAAAATGACTATTTGCTTTTTGCTTTATCTCAACGAATACGAAAGCTATGATGTTAATAGTTTGGCATCTGATAGACCAAGATTGGGGCAACATTTGAAAAGTTAACGCCAAAATCGTACGACCTTAACTTCCGGGTCGTTACCATAGGTCGAAGTTCGCCATCGTTTTCTTCAAAAAACAACTTTGGAGCTTATCTACGGAATAACTCAAGATTGAGATTGAATTCAACATTGAAACTCATCAGATAGTTGAACCTCAGTATCAAGACAATACAAACCTAATGACGTTATGATGACGTCATCAGGTATCGAATTACAATAAATCAAAGTTTAATATTTGTAAAATTCATAACTCATGAACCATAATTCGGATTTTGACAATCTACACATCATCAGATAGGTCGTTAAGAGCTTGACAAACGGTACACAGAACCTTTACAACATTTGAACTGACTTCCGGTTCAAACCGGAAGTTGAACATTTCTTTACATCCTATCTTATTCATATCTTTAAAACTACTGATCATTTCAGCATAATGTTTGTATCAGGTTGTAGAATGTTAAAGGAAGTATGTGTGTGCGCACACGTGCAAATGTGTTTCATTTTGTTACAATCGCACAACGCACAAAATGTAGTAAAATCCATTCAAATAAATAGGAGCAGTTTGGGCCATGACAAGATTTGTTGAAGAAGCAATATTTTGTTTTTTCGAAGAACTACAAGCTGACACACGATAAACGCCGGACTCCCGAAGCATATTAAAAATGTGGGGTGCAAATAATGTAAGATGTATTTTTTCAAGACTTGCTCGCCCGTCCCCCCTACTTTTCAGTAGCGATCGACGCCCTTGTCAACAATACATCATTAGTGATCTGTGAAGCATATTCAATTTACCAGACATGCATACCACCACTTACCTGTCTCAACGTTGAGGCCAAGGACCGTGCACCAACACGTGAAGCATGTACAGCGTGGTACATCAAGTCCTGAATACAATAGATTTCCAGTTTCTGCAGTCAAAAGGTTAAAGTTGGGTAAAATAGTTATCTTGTCATACTGCATCCATCTAGGTCCGATTGTTGCCAGATTTTACTAAAAACTTAGACTTACATTTTAAATAGTTATTGTTATAGATTTAAGAAAGTTTATACAAGCTTTCATTTAAGGTACTGCACAAACAATCTGCAATTGATCACTTGTTTGTAGCAGCATCATCTGTCAAAATTTGTTCAGAGGAATAAACTAAAAAAAAAAAAATTAGAAATAAACTCTTGCGGCGAAAGTCAGGCCATGCAAGTTTAAAAGTTACCTCTAAAGTAGGACCAGTTGCAACTCTCCAAGCTTTGAAGTATACTTCACCATAGAGGTCAATCTGTGACCTGAGAATGTAAATAAAATAAGCTAATTCAAATAAGCTAAACAAAATAAGCTAATTCAATTGGCTAATGCCAGACTCAAATACCGTATGAGTGCTCTAGCAGCAGAGCTTACCAGCCGTTATATTGGTTGGCGGTCCACTTACACCAATCCTATATTGCTCTGTAGGACCTGGGCTCGATTTCACAAAGAGTTAAGATTGATCTTAAGTGCAAATCCATCGTAGCTGCTTAGCAAACAGTGATGTCACAATACAAATCACTATGGTAATACTGATGACTCATCATAAGATGAATCTTAGTGCTTTGTGTAATCGACCAATCACAAGGCAGTATCTAGGAACGGGATGTTACGATCACAAAATATAAGAGTGAGGGATACCTTGGGGAGGATGGTAGCTGAGACTTGATCGCTTTATGAAGTCTCTCTGTAAAGGCTAGACTCAAACTGAAGAGAAAACTCAAGAAACGACGACCCTGGATAGTAAAGTCAATATCGTCATCATATAAATTATCATCACAACTCTTGTTTCAGAATCTTACAGGTCAAGAATAAATACCCATTTCACAGTATATAAAAAATAATAACAAATCCAATTTTTCCTGTGAAAAAATGCAAAAGTGTCAATGGCCTCGCGATTCGACCCCAACTGTCTTTCTCAAAGCAAAAGATTCTCTTAGGGTCAAAATGTAAGGTCGGATATCACCGCTTTTTGCATTTGTTGCACTGGTCATTTTAATTGGTAAGCAGTTTGCAACATCTACTTCCTTTCTCCAGTGAAAAAATTTAGTTAATGGATAAGTTTTCTTTACAAAAAATGATTATGTTGGCTTTGTGTTATTGAATCCGCCTGGGCCCAATTTCATGGCTCTTCTTACCGTAAGCAAAGAATCGGCGCTTACAAAAGCAGGGAATTCCGCACTTACGTCAAGCGTATTTCACAAGTTAGCAGAGAATTTTTGGTTGTGCGCTTGTGTAGTCCACGTTAATAGGCATTCTACGCTCACACAGCTAGCGCAGAAATTCGGCGCTTGCTCGGTAAGCGGAGAAGGATGATCGCAAGCGCAGAATTCAGCAGTAAGCAGAGCCATGAAATTGGGCCCGGTATGACAGCTTAAAATCTGGAGGAAAACAAAATTTCATTTTACAAAGTAAATATTCGAACACACAAACAGCAACACCATTTCAACCATGCAGCTTCAACATGCCCAAGACATTCAAAGTCTGGTCAAAATGTATACATGTCAATGCTTTAAACACACCTTATCTTGTTTGAGATAGTTTGGTCTAGTAACACACTGCTCTAGCAAGTCTTTGATTGTTGTACTGCTGTCATCATCCATCTTGATTTGAAGTAGTGCTTGACGCAGACTATCCACACTCTTCACATCAGCGATGGTAGCTGAAGGCTGTAGGCTCCTTACTAGGTAGTACATCAGGGTGTTAGCAACGAGCTCCTCCCTCCCTGCGTGTTCATTGGTCCACCTTGGATCATGTGAGTAAAGTTTAGTTTAGTTGTAAGTAAACATCCTTTAACCCTTTAGAGACCATTCATTTCTGTTTAATCATCACCATACGCCCACATATGGTTTTTTACTGTTGATTTGTTGAAACAATTATCTATTGTCTAAGTGTCTGAAAAATAATATAAAACAGAAATTTGGTTTTGTTTTAGGAACATAGATACTATGTAAACATGGGAAACATTGGAACATGGCAAATCAGGACATGATCTTTCGAGAAAGACTCTGCTAGGGTCGAAACATCAGGCCATTAACTATTTTTTGCGTTTTTGACATGATCTTTACTTAGACCTTTTTGGTTGAGTGGAAGTGGGTCAGATCTTGCAGCCGTTTGCGGCAACTATAGGCGTTTTGGTACAAGCAGTTTCTGTTTGGTCTCTACAATTGATACACAATTGAGTTAAGACGTTGTTACACTACCAAGATGCCATGTTGAACCTTGAAGTTATAGTCAAACATACCACTTTTCACAAAGCTTGGCAATCCCTAGCTGCAGTTTGCTGGCACAGTCCGGAAGATCCAATAGCACTCCTACATCAAATAACAAATACAGAAATTGTATAGAAACTGAATCTTGTTATATTTTGAATGTATTTATATTACACTCAAGGCGGTTTTAAGGATCCCATGCAAGAATTCACAACTTTTGACATACTTCTGTGAAATTCCCACAATTTCATTAAAAATTGTACATTTCTATGATTTCAAAATATGATGCTGAAGCTTTAAAGGCTTGGGTGTAAAACATATATACTTGGTTGATTATTGCAACCATGGAAGACCAGAAAGTGAAAGCAAAACTCTCTTACCATGAAGAATAATTGCCGTCTCCAGCATATGGTCAGACAAAACGGGTTTCTCCATGGTTAGACATGCTGTAGCCATGGTAACAATACCTTGGAGACAAGCATGGGTCATAGAGGTTGCATCCTGGATAACAAAGGTCAAAGGTTAAGTAGGCATATGAGAGATGCTCCAACATTTCTATGATTTCAACAACTTCCTGTGAAACTTATTTCAAGGGCTTGGGTGTGTAAATAATACATCTATTATGGCATTTTGACAGGCAGTGCAGCCCCCTCCTTCCCCAGCAGTATTATCTGCATGAAATAAAATATAAAAAAATTGAAGTACTCTACCTACAGTTACAGTAAATTATTACTTTTGCAAATAAACAAAATAACTGATCAATAATGTACTTATTCTACTGACCTTGTTCCCTGCCTCCTCCTCATCATTTTCAAATGGTGAGTTAAGGAGTAATGATGTACACATCTGACTGAGACCAGTCCAGATACGATCATGCTGTTTGCGAGAAAAGCTTGGCAGTAGCTCTTCCATTGTGAAATCATCATCTTTGGCATTCTGTAGTGTTAGAGAAAAAAAATAAGTGACTTCCAGCATTCTCCCTTAACAAAGGTCTGCTGGCAAAATTCTAGTTAAAAACACCTCAGGAACAGTCACAATTCTCTCCATGTGTTCTGGCTTGGTACTACATGTATGTAGTTCTAAAAGTGTTAAAAAGTGTTGAAAAGCATCCCTACAAAATGTGTAGTATGAACTAAAGTTTGAGTAGTAGTGAATCAAGAATCCAACTGATCTTGCTGGCTAGTCACTGAAAAACAAACCATTTCAGGCATTGCCCTTCCAAACCCACGCCACCTACTGTAGTAACGGTAAAATTCCATCAAACCAACATCTAAAAATCTAGAAGAAACTTCCTGGACTCTCTTCAGCCTCTCCATGCAGACCAATTCCCCTAAAATGAAAGGTTGAGGCCAACTTCCAAGTCAGAAACATTCCCAGCATCTCTGCACTTGTCTACGAGTCTCTGCCACCTGGACCCAGCAGAAGGAATCACTGGTTAACCCTCAATTGCCTCAGAACTGGGTGTTGGGTGCTACTGAGTAACCCTTGCAAAATGGGGTTACACTACAGAACAGGCTCAACAACGTGCAACTGTGGCACTTTTTGTCATGCTGAATAGTGGACCAGTCCTGCTACCCTGGTGATTTGGAGAACTAAACCCCCACAGCGCACAAGTCAAAATGTGGGCGAAAAAATGCAACCTTCTGTCATGCTTGATAGTGGACCAAACTTGCTACCCTGGTGATCTGGAGAACTACAACCCCACAGCACAAGAACATGTCCAAATGTGCAAGGAAAAAATGTTACCATTGGACACGAAGAAGAAGACTGACAAAAGTTAAGCGCAGTGACTTCAGCTGTCAGATTCAAACATTTGCTGGTGTTTGTAAAACTATTAATCTCTCCTGTGTAGTAAGCACATGTTGTAAAACGAAGTTGGGTGTGGCACATGTTTTATAAATGAAGTTGGAATAGCAATGGGGAGTTTCCCAGTCGTGCTGTTGTGAAAAGATCTATCATTTCTTAGATACAATATGATCACAGCACAAGAGTGGAAAAATGTATTCTTGAGTGTTGCCCGCTCCATCCCCCTAAAAGCATCTTGAGAAACTTACATGTCGCTTAACAAAGCGAATAAATTCATCCCGATCATCAGACTCAACAGCTTGTAAGAACATTTCACGCATACTGCTTGGTGCCACCATTTTTCCTGCAAATGAAACAAAAAATAGACATGTATTATTCAGTCACCATGTTTACAGTGATATTGGCCAATCAATTTAATGTTGAGCATGTTTGCCCCATGACAAAAATTAAAATGCCCTGTTTTAAAAAAAAGTAGATTTGCTTTTCCTTTAAAGGTAGCATTAAAGAAAATCCTAATATGCCGGAAGACATAGTGTAAAGCCCATTTCATACTTCATGCGAAAGCAAATGCGAAGGGAATTAAACTATCAGGTACCCACTGTTTTCCAATTGTTAACCAGGGAAAATTCACTTCGCTTTTGCAACTCGCATGAAGTCTGATGAACCAGGCTTAGCTTTTGCAATTTGTGTGAAGTATGAATTGGGCTTAGCTTTTGCAATTTGTGTGAAGTATGAAGTATATGAACAGGGCTTAATTAACTTCCGCTACTACCCCAACCTCAGTGCACAATTTGAGGAGGTGTTGTCGAAATAGCGACACATCCAAATTAAGTCCTTCTCAAGGAATGAAAAGGAACATGTAGAGCGCCCGTATTTGAAAGATGGCATCCAAAAAGCACCAAGGACCAATCAATCACATCAGGTTTGCTGATAAATACACTGTGTGCATCACAAGGGGGTTTTCCAAAGAAATTCCGGTCTCAGTAAGTAAATGTAAAGCCATTTGCTGGAAAGTTTATATCATAAATCCTTCAAGTTAAAGTTTCCCACTCATTTAATTTAGCTGCATCACTGCAGAGAAAAGTGCCTTAAGGCAATACTTGACAAACCCCTTTCTGCGACAATATGGAACCCACTTCCAATTCACATTGTATGCTCTTCAGAGACTTCAAAGGTGAGTTTAAAAATCAACCACTGGTGGAATTCCCGATAAATGATGGGGCGACATGTTCACTGTTCAGTAATTAATAGTGCCAGTAATTTAAGCTGGACTTATTGGCAAGTGAGGCTACCCATGCTCATACTCTGTCATACTAAAACTACTCAGTTATTTGTTAAATATTGGTAACTTGGTAATATAGGCCTAGTAGGCCTATTATAATAAAACTATAGTCTTAAATTTAGTACAATAATTGACGAACATTAGTCAAATTGCCTAGGGCAACACATGAGTTAGGTATGATCATCAGAAAACATTAGGTTCATTCGTCACTGTTTCCCACAAAGTGACGAATCTGCACCAAAGCAAAAATTCTGTTTGGAGAAAAACAATTTTCCTTAAAAATTTACCACCAAAATAAAGCTGACTTCCTTTTATATGGAACTGTAAATACCTTTTCAATCTTGCAACTGTTTTGATGAGTTATTTAAAACACAATCGTCCCTTTAGTGAAAACATAGAAAAAAGGGATATGCACGCAGATAGTTGTGATAATCATATTCGATAAACCCTCCATCCTCCCGACGATCACATCCTCTGGGACTGTCGGGAGGATGGTGGGCTACACTGACTTATCGCAACTATAATTATATTAAAAAGTGGGGAATCTTAATTCATCATTTCATGAAAAAGCAAAATGACAAATCTAGTACAGGACAGTAGTGATTTGTCGGCCGTGCTTATTAGTTTGGTTAACAACATTGAATCTTGATTATCATCATATGATTATGTCAAAAGAATTTTGTACAAAACCGTTGCCAAATTTTGTGATTTTTTTACAAATTCTTCGGTTCGTTTGTGAAAATGGTGACAATCAATCAGGGTCCAATTTCCTAGCAGTGCTTAAGGGTAAGCAATTTTTTGTGCTATCTATATGGCAGAAAAATTTGCTTATTAAATTAAAATACGCTCCGGCTCTGTGCGTGTGATCATAGAGCGTGTGATGGGATGAACGAGAAGTCAGACAACTCGACGGTTCGACAACTCGACAGTCTGACAACTCGACGGGTCAGACAACTGGTCCGGTCGGACAACTCGACAGCTTTACAACTTGCCAGTGAGACAACTCGACGGAGTGCCAAGACAAGTCGACGGGTACAAGTCGACAGGTGAAATGGGCTGCGTTTTCGAGGTCGTAACCAATAACTGTTTCGGTTCAACTTGCCATTGGTTAATCACTGGCCATTGACAGAAACAGTTATTGGTTACGACCGCGAAAACGGAACGCACCCCAGATCTCCACTGACAAAGTGACATACTTTTCATTCATTCATTCATTCTTTATTATTTTTACATACTGACAATGTTTACACAAAATAATTATTTGCGTGAACTTTTTTACAAGTATTCCATTGGCCTTTCTAACAGGTCATTTTATAGGGTCAGATACATCTTTGATGATTGACAGGTTTTTTTCTTCACATATATCCTCCCCTGTCCGGTTTTCGATGTAGTATGCATTTTTCTTTGAATTGAAAAAAAATAAAAATATTCCATAATCAACTGATGCCCTAATTACCTTCCTTTGTTTATAAGAAATATGCAAACATATATTAAAACGTGATGGACATTGAAACTTTCACACCACGCACCGATCTTCGATGACTTCAATAGCGTCCCATTTGTTTTGAGTTTGACCTGTTTTCGATGCAAACAAGAAAGTATGGTGTCCGGGTGAAGCCATACGTGGAAGAAACATCTGCAGTGACTACAAGTGTTCTGTGAGACTTAGTGTATGACTCTATAGCCAGCAGTTTTCTTCATTTTATTCAACATATTTTTTATCTAGTTCTAAAAATAACCATGGTATTTTTCAAAAACTTAAAAAAAAAAAAAAAAAAATGTAAATAATTTTTGGCTTTGAAATCTTATTTTTATTTAGTTTTGTGTCTTTTTATGTTTCTTAACATTTAAAATAAAGCATATAAATAAACAGTGATAATCGAATCACAAAGCTGATGTTTAATTTTTAATATTAATAACAAAAATGATAGAGTGTTACACACAAAAAATTATCCAGACTATTAGAAAATGATATAAGGCAGTGGCTTCTTTAAGCCTCTGTATTTTTTTCCCCAGAATGCTCAGCAGAATGTTCAGTCACATGATTTGATCATCGTGAATTGTGAATTGAAAAAGTGTTTGATGAAACTTTTTCGGTGGGGAATTTTTTTTGTATGGCCCCGACAGTATGACATATTTTTGTACCTTCCAGAAATGCCTAATTAAATACCACAACTTTTTGCATTTACAAGTGCAACTAACCAGTGGAGCCTTACATGTTTCTAAGTTTTGGTCAAATGAGAGGAGACTCTTTGCTTGGCAAGTCAAACCACAAAAATTGTATCTAGGGACTGTTTACATCGCGCACAGAGAGGTAAAAGATTTGCCTCGATTTCAGGGACGCCCTGAATACAGGGCGTCCTACGATATATGAATGACAGGAATGTCCCGAAGATTTATTTATATTTTCTTTATTTGTATACACTTCTTCACTGGCTGGCACAACACTACAAAAAGAAAACTACTGGGTAATAAAGAGCTAAATATATTTAAATTTGAAATACACATTCTTTAAACAGACGGGCGACGTCCATATATTAAATCCGTTGAGTTGTCTGATCAAAAGTCGACTTGTCTGACAGTTTTACGAACCAGCCGTCGAGTTGTCCGACCGGACGAGTTGTCTGAAGACCGTGTGATGTTCAGGTTTTTTCCCAGTTCCTTTTTTGTGGGGAAATTTTATTTACACACGAAACACTCCGTTCCGGCAGCCGCCAAGTACCATTTATCGCCGACATTAAACATTAATTTGGATCTCAAAAAGGGCACGGCAGCCATCGGAGAAAAAGGGCAAGGCATTATTTTGGCTTTGGCTGTAAAAACGTCAGATTTCCGGATTTCCTACGTATAGGAAATTCGACTTTGATTTATTGACATGAAATGAAGTGTAATTGTGCTGAAATTCCCCAAATTAGATCATTACAAACATTCTCAACCAATGAATTGTTAATAAGAAAGGTTTTTAGTTTCTAATCTAAATAAAAATGAATTAGTCAAATATTTACCGATTAATAAAAGTTGCTTTTTAGGCAATTCCAAATTCACCGCGCTATTTTTTTCTCTCACTGGTTTCTAATTCTTCAAAGCGTTTTCGTGTACTTAAAACACCATCGGGTGGGTACCAGTTAATACTGCGGAATCGAATGAGAGACGGTAAAGTTTGATTCAAACGGTTGATTCAGCAAGTCGAGCATAACTTGACAACAAGCGTCACTCGATCATACTCGACCGTCACTCAAAAAAATAATCTAGCCATAGATAGAGAGCATGTGGAGGTACGGTAGATAGAGCAAGGATCTGCTAATCTAGCCATGCCATGCCAATGGCCATGTTGAATCACTCTTTTGTGTAATCATTGCATTGCATTACAACTCATAATTAGTTAATTAATTAATTAGCCTACACTAACGAAATAACCCCATGAATAGTCCCATGAACATTATTAGGCCTATATTCAGTGGCTATAGACCATATGTTACCTTTGTTTACAGAAATGGTGACCATGAGCTTGTAACATTCTAATGCTTTTCCTGACGGGCACATGTTTACAAAAGAGCCACAGAGCCTGGACTTCCTGCAGGCACATTTGTACACAGATCAATGGAAGAAAACAACAAATCTTATGTTTTATGGAGATTGCACTGTCTGATTTTTCTCAACTTTTGATATGAAGAAAGGGGGGACATCTCAAAAGCTGTACAGCTGTTGCTTTTGTAAATTTTGAATTTATGTGAAAATTATGACACAAAATGTAAATTTTCCCATATAGCCTGTGTAGTATCTTGCCCGGCAGGAAATGCTTTAGAATGTACAAGGTCACCACTCTGTAAACAAATGTAACATGGTCTATACTCCCAAAAGTCTTGGGAAAGTACCAAGTACAGTACTTAACATAGTGCAGGGTGAAACACATATTTATCATCTTTTGAATTTGCATGTTGTGTTTTGAACTCAACATACATACAATATTATACCCCCATCTTGAAATTCTACCTAAATAAAGCATGTACAGATTGTTGGCGGTCAACTTTCATTGTCTAATACCAGAAGGGACAGAACACTTGAAAAGGAGGGGACTGAGAAAAGTCATATTAATTATCACCTCCATGTGCCGAAAAAGCTCCTGCTTTAACTTGTATAGCACAATTTTTAAACAGCTGAATGGGGGGGGGGGGGGGGGGTGGGGGGGGGGGGGTAAAACAGCTACCTCTTCAAGGGGGGGGGGGGGAGGGGGGTCCAACTCCTCCAGAGATTCTGCCACCAAAGTCCAATACCCAATGCTGTATTTTTTTATAACAATCAACTAATTTATACATTTAACCTGAAAACTGAGATCCCAGTTTGATGAAGTACGAAAATCTTTGTCTTCAAAGGTAATTTTCTGAGAGCCCCTCAACATAAACATTTCAGGCAAACAAATTAAAAGTTAAAAATTTCCTCTTTTATTTTTCACCACTCATCTTGTATACCTCCCTCTAGTGACAGAAACTGGACAGTTGAGACGGCTGGGCCCTGTATTAATTCAATCTGAACATTCCCTCCAAAACAAAAATCCAAACAGCATGTTGAGCACGTTTAATTACTGTTTTAAAGTGGTGTTACTTCTCCATTCACATAAGGCAAACCTTCCTGATCAATCAACAACTCTGAATGAGACTTATTTGTCTACTTTATACGTATTTGGAAGTTGCTTGTGTCAACTAGGAAACTAGTGCAGACTATACTCATCAGACTGCTCACAATGACCACCCCTTTTCCGTAAGTTTCCTCTGTACTACTGTACTACTATACTATGGAAATGTTTCCATAACATTCACCAGAAAGAACCCGAGTCCTCCCTAGATGGAGGCATGGATAGTTTAATTTTGAGTCAAGTGAGTCAAGACTTCTTGGTGGAAGGAAGCATTGTGTAACAAACATGTAATGATAGATTTGATAATTGCAGACCTAAAAACACTTTCAGCGAGTTATTCAAGTTAAATCAGGCAGCAAGTTTTAAGTTATGATTTGTGTAGGTGCATTTTAATGGTTAAAATGTTGATATTTATTGTGGTATTTATTTTTCCAAAGGTTTTTTTGTTTGTTTTAATATGATTACTTCCACATAAATGGGTAAGCAGTTTTGTTTTCATATTTGCCATCTTGCTTGAGCCTCTTAAAACTCTCTTGAGACATTTTTTAAATACGCTTCTCATACTGGCCCAAGAGTAAAGATGGTAATCAATTAATTGTTGTGCAAAAGTTGATCATTTATCAATGGTTCCCTATAACCATCCACTAAAACTTTTAAAACGAGACAAGATAAAATAAACTGTGAAACAAACAAACAAACCATGTGCTCCAAAACAATGCTGGTCTTTTTAATATTTATTAGAACTGAAGAGGGGAACTCCTTTCTACATAAGTTATAATGGACACAATAAGTGTGTCTTAAAGAGAACAGCCTCAGTGGGGTAGAGCAACTGATGTGCACTCCCTTACAATAATACCCTGTGTACAAATTGCCCGGTAGTTTTAACTCCTATAAAAGGGCTGCAACTTTCACAATATGCAACTAGACAACAAACATAATCTAATGTAAAAAAAAATAATAATAATAATAAAAGAATATCACAAACAACAGGGCCAATTTTCACTGTTTAACAGTGGATTGGACTTTTTTTGTTCCTGCGGTTAAAAAAAATTGATTTCTTCAGTTATTATAAAAAATAACAAAGAGTTGTGCAAAGTGCCCAATAATTTTATCCTTTTGTTCCAAACATTTCAGCACATTGGATGCAAAGTAAAAACAAACTATTTGTTAACTGTCAATCTTCATTGTTCATTTTGCTGTTAATAATTAACTTATATTACTTCTTTTTATTAGTTTTTATTTATGTTTAATAAAATATTGTAAAAGCAGAATGGTAAAACCAAAAGAACTTGCACCAAAAGAACTTGCACAACAAAAACTGAAAAAAACAAAACTTTGGAAGTTAGCTGTCACAAGGCAAATGGAGAACGATAGAAATTATCTTTTTTTGAAGTTGAAAAATGTACAATTGTTTGTATACCAATGCTTACAAGAAACAGCATGTTAATTTCGAGGAAAAAAATTGGCAATACAATATATTTATAAATGCAGCTCTTGTGTATTTTCAGTACAATCATGTTCTTCTTTACAACTCATTTTTAGCTTTGCAATTAACATATTTATAATAACTTACAAGATAATTTATGCAAATAAAGAAGGCCAATAATTAGCATATTTCAGGGCCTTTGGTATTGACAGCTTGTCAATATACTTTGTCTTATAATTAATGTCTAACATTTTCACTCAAATTATCCATCTTTTTTTTAACACCACAGCCCAAACAATAATCAACACTAAAAAAAATCAAGATGAGAAAGTAACCATGGCAACAGTCCATATAAGTGTTTTTGTGCTCACTAGCTGGTAATTTCCAAGTTCACTGATTTACAAATGATTAGTATTGAACCAGTTAAGTTTCAACGAAATTTTTTCTCTTAACTGCCTTAAAAAAAAAAAAATAATAATAATAGTAATAAACAATAAAAATCTCAAAGTTCTGACAGAGAAATTATTGTATAATGTCTTACTTTGATAGCCAGTATAGAATAGTTCATCCAGGGCACAATAAAGAACACTTAATAAGTAAATATGATAAACTAGGCACAGGACTATTTGGAAATGTGCCTCTCTTTCAATCTCATAGACTTGTGTGTCTAAAATCAAGATGGCGGCTAAATGTTTACAGATTCTAAGCATCTTTCACTTTCATTGTGCATTTGATGCAGGATTTCTAATAAATTAGCAGACTTTTTACAAATTGGGGTATTTTTTTTCGGGAGAAATAACATTGACATAACTATAACACGATTCATTAAATACGGTGTAGTTCTATCACAAGAAAAGCAGACATAATCTTACAACACATATGACAATTAGATAACCCCTAAAGAGGACAACTTTCTAAAAAATAATAAAAAACCAGAATCACCAAGCATTCATTTCAACTTACAATTCATACAAAATAAATCTAACTGTTTGTCGATTGTGATTTATCAGCCTCACAAAATGGTCTTTATTTCAACATGTTTTAAACATGAAAAAAGGAAACAAATATTAGGTTTTCTTTAACGTTTTTTTAACCATTTGGTTTATCACTTCAAAAGGACAGGCAGGTACTCTAAATTGAAGAACAAAAAAAAAATCGAACAACGTAATCACACTTTGGCAACATCTGTTGAACCCTATTTTTGTCCATTTTAAGTCATCACTAATAATATTGTGTAATTTAATTTTCTTATTACTTTTCACTGTACAATTTTGTATTACTCTATTTATGCTCATATTAAAAACACATTATCTCCAGAATGTTTTTATATCTTGGAACGACAATTCTTTTTACCGTAACTCATACAAACAAAACTTGTGTCTGACGAGATTTGGAAGGATCAATAAAACCTCTTAACAAATTAGTCTACTAATCATCACCCTCATAGGACTTTTCCGAAAGGGTAACCAAACAATAACTTGTACTTATTAGTTCTCTTACATAACCTTTTAAAATATTTCATGAAATATAGTCCACAAGTTTTACTGATGAAAAATTCTGATTATTTCCTTGCCTTTTTAGATGTGGTTTTTGATGTTAGTTTTAGTTGGTAAATGAAGCAGATGAGATGTGATGCGTTCATTCAATGTTACAATTCAACAAAACTTGAATTCTTCTCTGACAAAAGGCCATTTGACACAAATAATTTAACAGGTGAAAAAAAAAAATGCAACAACACTTCTGTTTGACATCCCTTTGAGACTGAAGTTATAAAGAAAATACATTACCTTAAGGTATATCATTATTTAAGAATATGAGGTTTGTAATGCTGGTCTATGAGTTAGTTTAGAAAAAAAAAAAAAAAAAAAAAAAAGGAGAAAACCCAAGATATCGAAAAACAACCAACTAGCAAGGTACAGTAAAACGTTATGTGCACCTGGAATTGGCTTCTATATGCCTTTATTCGATACATAATCTTAGATTGTCCCCAATTTCAATCAATGCAACATAACTTCCAAACCTCCGCTTAGGCTCCAGCTCTGTCTCTGATGCCTAAATTTTAAAATACTTTGTAAAATTGATGATGGGGCTCAAGCCTACACTTGGAAAAGCCCCCTTAGCTGGCGCCTTTGTCACTTCATGACAATTATCTATCTGTTGTTGTCGCAAAAAGGAAACTCGATAAAAGCCTGATGAATAATTACAAAGAGGTTGAATTATTTATTTTCAAAAGAAAGCTTTCTCAGATGTGGATAAATCTTTGATTCTCTCTTTAAAGGAACGTCCATTATTCCAAGCAATCATTATTTGTTGTGCGGACTAAAATGGAATTGTAGTGATTTCAAAAACTTTTCCTCAGTCACAGAGTAAAAACTGCTGCAGCAAAGTTAGCGTAGTTGTGTCTTTCGCACATGTATAGAAATCTCATTATTGGATCTGGCTTTACTACAGAAAGATTGGCAGAGCCAAATCTTGATTGATCTTTGAGTAGGTGCTTTCCATAGTTCAGAATCCATTCAACTGTGTCAAAATTGATCAAAGAACTGAAAATGAACCTAATCTTCCAAGATGTTTTAATGCGTACACAAATGTCTCATAGAAGGCTTAAAAATTAAAGATATGTAACTTCCGTGCTTACTGCGAAATGTCAAACATTTTTCGACCACCATTCAAAGAAAAATTATGTTTCTTTAAATTGGCAATATTTAGATTTTATGTAACCTTCAACATATCGTTGAATTGATTGACTATTTTAGAACCTGCGTTGGGCACAGAGCAGCTGCCTTAATTATAAGAAATCCTGTTAGGTTTCAATGCTGGAATTGTAAAGTTCTTAATGGTTTTAAGTTAACTGTTTTAGATGAAGCAAACTACAATAGATATAATTATCTGAAGAGAAAACAGGCCCAGTCAGCATTTATGAAGCCCACACTGAAAGCCACTGGGTACAATGCAAAAATGTTATTGAACTTAAAAACGAAAAAGAAGCCATTATTACACAAGCATGAATTAAGCATACAGCTGATGTCATGACTAGCGCATACAGTATAAATCCACTTGTTATTGAAATCTTACTCAAATAATTAAATTAAGTTTTGATTACAGGTGCATAGTTAGCACAAACATGTCATACTGTATTTCACCCATGCCAATGTCGTCACCGCACTGCTGTGCCAGCTTTCTCCACGTCTTTCGCCGTTGACATGCATGGTTGGAACAACTGACACAAACCGTATATTTATATTCAATATTTTGAACTCCAATATGGTAGACAGCACAGCTGCAGAACACATCCAAAATAGGTCTCTATAAACCAGTTTGCTGTTGTAAGTCAACGCAGCCAATCAAAATAACACACAAAGTCACATTGGATGTGAAAAGTTAGATTAGAATCTTACACTTGTCAACATTATCTATCAAAAGCAATAGCATCAAACTGAATAAATTTACCAGCTTGTTTATGGAGGGATCAGGCGACCTTTTAAATGGTGAACAAAAATGTGTATTAATGTTTCATAATCAAACTTTTCTTAATGGATTTGCCTATTTTCCCAGTACACCCTGTCGTCCCCCCTCAAAAAAAAAAAACCCCAAAACAACAGCAATAAAATCATCAACATTGTTTGATCAGGGTCTCTATAAACAATTCAACAGCTCATTTAAAAAGCCTCTGAAGAACTCTAGTTTCATTCATAAAGCTCCAGAATACCAAACCTGTACTACAAAATCCAAGCCAAATCAGTCTGAAACAAAGTGGCTCCTTCAGCCTTTAAGTTGGTAGCCTGGACTGTAGACCTTAAATGTGTATCAAACCTGCATTTTGCCCAAGTACAGAGTCACCAAGGCTAAGACGTCTGGGTTCAAAACAACAAATAACTCAACTTATTCAATATAAGTCTCTCTTCAAAGTCAAAGCATAAAATCAGAAAATAAACAAAGACTTGTTTTGTTTTTTTAATTACTATGTACATTAAATCTTTAACACAAAAACTAGAATCAGCAGTGAAGGAAAAAACATTCTTTATATATAATTTGTTAAACCTTTGTACAAATTTGGGGGATAGCTTTTCTCAACGCAACATATCTAACGCATGTATCAAATACAACAGCATATGTGGCATGCGATCACAATGTTTAAAAAGTTGGCAGCTTTTTTTTTTTTTTTCAATTTATTTTTTTCACATTTGTAATATTTTGTATTTGACATACAAGCGCTCTGTGGATTGTTTGAGCAAACAAGTACAGCTATGAACTCAACGAGACTTCTGGGAAGTCATTTGCATACAATGGCAGCCTCTTCGTAATATATCCACTCTCTTTCTATTGCTGCATATGTTTGTGACTCAACATTGTAACGGCCCTTCTGGTTTTACATCACAATAGCCTTCAATTAATTTCAAATTTTGGCTCCTTTCCCCCTGGAAATCCAACTTGAAGATACCGTCGTGATGTCCAGTGTTTTATTGATCACAGCTTTTTTCTAGTTAGAGTCCTGATGGACTTTTCTCCAGTCCCATCAATTGCCTCTTTCTTTACGTCTTGTAATGTTGGTCTGCGATTTCACCACACACACACACACACACACACACAAAAGCGAGATGACAAATTTACAATGCTCTGCTCCATGATTTTGTCATTCACAAGTTGCATTTTTGCCTGTTGACCAATGAGATATGCAGGCTCAGCCCGTACAGGGCGTGCTCCATGCGCATGCCCTATACTTGCAGACAACTGACCCTTGGAAATTGATCACCATATCGCGCTTAACGACAGACTTTAAGGGCAGCAAATATACAATGTATTGATGCAGCAGCAAGCTGACTAGTGTCTGTATTTTTTGCTTATCTGTGACTGCGTCAATATCATCTAGATTACTTGTAAATGCCTTTATCACAGTTTGCCATGATTTGCTCATCTCCAGTTGGGTAATGCGCCACCACAGTTTCCATCCAAATGCGTAATGTTTGTTGCTCAAACCAATTCCACAAGTACTGGGCGACGACCAGGCGTACGCAGTGAGTCTGTCTTTGCTTTCTCACTTGGCACATTAGAGTCTAATGCCGGACACGTTGCTTGAGTAGAATGGGAGGGGGAGGGTGATGACCGAGGGAGGCCGACCGGGCCACAAACGGTCGGTTCCGATCCCTGGTTTTGTACGTCTAGTCACAATTCAACAGGCCAGTTACTCCACTGTTGTGTTGGCGTAGATACGGATGTAAGCTCTAGGTAGCTGGTGCTGATAGTGCGTAGCGTTGGCATACACATGAGCACTTGAGCCAAGAGTCCCGGTTCCTGAACATGATTCTGAGCCAGAACATAAGCAAAGCAGTTCAGAACTTTCTCCTGGGTTTCTTCCACTTGCCGCTTGTGCTTCAAGCCCTGGTGATCTGAAATATAGATTGGAAAAAAATAATAACAGAATTAAGGCCAGTTTCATTCTAGAATATCAGTTTTACTTTGACAATTTTGTGAGGTGACTCCCTCTGGTCAAAGACATGGGTCTAATGGACTGCCTCTGAATTGTATTTCAAGATTTGTATTAGAAGATTTCAGATTCCCTGCGCTACCACAGACTGAAAACTACATGTGGATTGTTTTTTGTTCTTTACTGGCTACTACATAGGGTCATACTATGGTAATGACCCTGAAAACAAATCATGTAATTTTTATCCGAAAGATGGTAATAGATCGATCCATTAAGCCCCGCCTCCTTACGAGTTGACCAATCACAGCCGCGAAACCCGATCACCATTAGTGCAAAGATCACCAAACAGCTCAAATGGTGATCAGATTTCGCGGTTGTGATTGGTCAATGAGAAATGGGCGTGGCTTAATGGATCGGTGTATTGGAGAAAGCATCCCGTGAAACTATTTCATTTGAAGTGCCCCTGTGGAATAGAAATATCACACAATTTTTTTCTTCTTCAAAACTTGAATCTCCAAAGATTACCAAAAGGCAACTTTTGGAAATTCAAATTTCCGTGGTGACTGTTTGTGAATGCTGCGGCCAGAAAGACCTTGAATAGTTTTAATGTTCTGTTTCCTGTTTTCTCAAAAAGTAAAACACTGTACTCAGCTGAAACTTCAACAGGTGACTATTATTGTATCTTTCTTGATAATTTTGCCTATAAATCTGCCTTTCCTTGACAAGAACCCCCCAAACCTATCGTTAAGGAAGAGGAAAATTCATAGAAAATTCATATCAGAAACACCATGACAAATAACACACCTGTCCAGCAGACAAATATGACAATCAAATATTTTACCCCCAGCTTGAGGGAGATGTTCTTTTGCAAGGTGGCCTCATTTAACAAGTCCATTAAACCAAGAAAACAGTATGAGCAGGTCCTTAAAAAACATATAACCAATATTTACAAATAGTTAAAAACTTCAAACTTATTTTGTCACCCTTTACTCTTTTGCACGACTTACAAATTCCAATATTGTTTGACCTATCTACATTTTTATGGGTGAATTCAATCTGTCAAGATTTGCAGATTAAAAACACCTGTTAACATAAACCTGACATGCAATTTTGTAATTGCAAAAATGAGGGAATTGCCAAGCACAAAAACTTTAAGTGTTTCTTCTGTTTTATATGGCACTAAAAGAAACAGAAGGAAAAAAAGGAACTTTGTTTATGTTTCATATTAATGTCTGATATTAGTCTTGCACTCTGAAAATTGTGATAATTTGATTTTGTAAAAAATAGTTAATGGCCTGACATTTCAACCCTAGCAGAGTCTTTCTCAAAGGCTAATTTGATTTTGCGTGAGAAAATTACTGGGCAATCAAACAAATCACAAACAAAATACCTCCCAGCAAACTGCACTGAGTAAAACTTTTCATATCTGCTTGGCTGTGAGGGATACTTCTAACAACTAAATCTCACATTCTACAACTCGCAAGGATTTCTCCTGGAAGCATTTTCATCCTGAGGGGAAGAAAACTACCGGAAAACTAGAATCTGGAGTTGAAGACTATCAAGGTATGTAATCGATAGTGCGAGACTGAGGACAAAGCTAAGACAAAACCTGAGACTTCTTTACAGGTTTCCTCTTGAGGCACAACAACACCAGAGTAGGAGGCTACTACCAGATTTGAAAACCTAATTCTTGAGTGAAAGACTATCGAGGGAATAAAATTAAGAGCAATAAGGAAAGAACAGGACAACCACAAAAACTCAGGCAAGTTTTTCTCTTGAGGCAAAAACGCCTTCAAGAAAGAGCAAGAAACCTAAGATGGAGACTATCATGGGGCTGAAATGATAGCATGAAACAAGGGACAATAAAACAGACACAAATTTGGACAATAATGGTTTGGGAGATCATGTCATACCAGAGGCAAGAAGAAGGAGAGCTGAGAAGAGCGCCAGGTCATCTTCCTTCAGATGCATGGTCCGAAGACTCTCAGCCAGCCCAAACAATAACTCAAAGAATACGGCTAGGTTGAAATCAGTAGCTGTGAAGAAAATGGGAGACAAAGAGTGTTTACAGCTCAGTGTGACATTAATCTATTGTAGTTAGTTTGCTTTTTTAACCGTAGCATTTCTAAAAAGTGCAAGATTGCTCCAATTCACACCAACAATTAAATATGAACAGTAGCGGAAGACACTAACGACTTATATGGTTCAGTAAAACAGAACAAACACCTACTTTCATAATCCAATATGTCAATGCAAAAAGCATTGGATAAAAAAAAAAAAAGAAAAAAAAAAGCCTTTACAACGTGAGGGGTTTGAAGCGGAAAACACTGCTCTATCCAAACTATCGGGGATGACACAAACCCAACTGCCCAGAATGACGGTTTTGTATTGAGCTCCTCTAGTGTGAGTAACGCATTACAACAAAATTGAGTTCCATTTTGCTTGCACTCAAGTGACAAACCTGTAAGTGTAAACGTTCTACGCAAGCATACATATACAAACACTTAAACTTTTTGTTTTAGCCTTGGACACAACTGTGGCACAGTAGTTTTTAGTTTCCCATGTCACAAATACATTCACTTTTCTATAACTTCAATCCGAATATAAGCTGCGGCGCCTATAGATTATAAATATATGATTCAGACATTGATAAGGTGCACCGATATAGAGGCCTCATTTTATTTAATTAAATTTTTGATCAATTTGACATAAAAATTGATTAAATTGGCGCCTTTGGTTTTGTTATATGCATTTTTATACTTTAAAACCCTTTTAAAATTGAAACAAACACAATTTGAGATGTGGGAATAAAATTCGACTTTAATTCAATTTAGTTCCACACCAGACTTTTGACGAGTGCGGCTATCATCAGTGTTTCTGCAAAGGAACATTATTTTTGTGGAAAACCGTAAAACCATCTTCAAATTTGTATTTAAATTATATATTAAAAATTTGCGAGAAAAAAATCCCTCCAAAACCCATCTCTTTACTGCTTGAAATCATTTGACTTGCCGTAACTTGTGAATAATCATGAAACTTTTTTCCTTCCTCTATATCAGCATTTTACGATCAACGCGCAAAGTTAACCCAAACACTTCACTGCTGTGAATTTCCATTACGTCATTATTCTGGTTAGACTCCTTCTCAGTCACACCATTAATATTTGCTGTACACACATGTCCTTGTTGGTGAGACTATTCAAAGTGTGGTGCCCAGTATGTAAGTGCGCTTGCAAACTTCAACTGAGCAGGGAACAATACTCCCGGGTAGAACATACTATCACGCATACACACTGACATGTGCAGACTAATTGCACAAACAACTACAGTCTTTTAAGGAATTCAGCCACTCTGCTTAGAACCCGTGCCCTGCCCCCACCCCCACCCCCAAAATGACATCACAGAAAAATAAACTGTTGATTAAATCCTCTTATCTCTCAATAAAGTGTTAACCTGCCCCCCCCCCCCCCCCCCACTATTTCTTTGCTGCCGCCTTCCCCCTTCCCCAAATGAAAATGTCTAGGTACGCCACTGACATTACATTACATCATTAATGACATGACACTCCCCTAACAAAGAACCTAACATAGCTTTGTGTCTTACTGAGTTTACAAGCCTGTTCTGATGACAGCCATTCATTCTCCCACATCTGTAAAAGGTGCGTCCGATGATCGTACATCTGGGCAAGCTGCAGTAAGATTACCTCCAGTCCGCCTGCAAACAATAGATATTGGTTAATGTAGCTCATGTTCAAAACAAATAGATCCCTAAAATCTAGAGTGTGTGTGGTTTTTCCAATTTTTTATTTGAGGTTGAACAAAGACAAATTTACTAGAGCAAGATTTGAACCAACGACCTCCAGATTAACATGCCAGCACTCCACCAACTGAGCTATCTATGTAAAATAAGCAAGCTGAATAATTCTATTTTATCTAATGGAAATTTTAAGACCAGAAGCATATTGGTAATTTGCGACAAGGCTTTGTTTAAATTGCAAAACATCTACCATGACCATTGGCTTGAACAACAATGGTCTAGAGAAAGTTCTTGGGAACATCAAAGAGACCTCTTGAATCCAATGAGTGTGTTAGCCTAGTCTACCCACATGTAACTTTCATCCTTAACCCAATACACCGATCCATTAAGCCACGCCCATTTCTCATTGACCAATCACAACCGCGAAATCTGATCACCATTTGAGCCGTTTGGTGATCTTTGCACTAATGTTGATTGGGTTTCGTGGCTGTGATTGGTCAACTCGTAAGGAGGCGGGGCTTAATGGATCGATCTATTGTTTCATCAATTGAGAAATTCAGACATGCTTCCTTGTACTGCAACAGCAGGTTATAACAAAAAACCACTAACAACAACAGAAAGAACCCCAAATTAACAACAGATGTTTTGTTGAATATTAGAAAATAATTAATAAAAACAAACGCTGAATGTCCCAGGACATCTAATGTAGACAAATTCAATGAGTGCCAAAATAGCCAAATGATGTATGACAAGTATATATATAGAGAAGGCAGATTACTGCAAAATCCATTCCATCAATACTACCGGACGGATTCCACAGCCATTAACCACTTCACCAGTCCTAGTAATTTTTTGTTTATGGCTCATTGCCAATATTTACAGAAATAAATTGCTGTGGATTTCTGTCTGTTCTGGCAGTGGGTAGGCGTCTCCTGAATGTAAAGTGATATAGAGTGGCCCAAATCCAGCTAGACTTTTTGAGTATGTGAGGGTTGTTGCACCGTCCCCCTCCTCCCCTAGGGTACGCAAGTTGTAGACTTACCCACTTGCAGGAGAATGTCTTGATCCTCTTTGCTGAAGCCAGTGAAACCGGGGATGCACTCAGCAAAACGGGTTATCTTGTCCCACTGGTCTGCCATGTGCTTGGCTAGGCGCTCCTTGATCTCTTCCTTGGACTGCAAGAGAGGAGGAAACGACATCAAATAATTGACGGGTGACTCAAGAAAGAATTACAAATAGGCATTATGACAGACAGATTATGAGTAGTGGAATTCTCTAGCTAAAGCTGGTCTGCTACTAAAATATATTTTCTAAAATTCAAATTTTTAGGTGTTGGCAATAAACCAGCAAAGGAAAAAAGAATACATTTTTTGTTTTGCTTTTTCAAAATCTCTTCTTCATTTCTCATCAGATCCTCATCTATTGAACACTTTAAAACCAACCTAAAATCCCACCAGTTCAAAATGGCCTTTGCTGCATTGCATACAAACAATTGTTCAGATTTTCCTTGGCTATAAAATTCCCCAAATGAAGAAGTTTAATCTTCCCATAATTATCCACCAAGAGCTCCCTGACAGAGTGACAGACATTCACTCTGTCTACGAAGAAAAAAAATCCTTAGGGAAAGACAAGGCTGAAATGGGAAGATGAAATTATAGTGTGATCATAATTGAGGTCATGACCACACAGAGTAGTAACTCGACTGGTCTATATATTACATCTCATTTATCACAGGAAGAAAACATATATAAAGGAGGCAATGTGTTAACAGACATTGTGATTTTCTAGAAAAATGCAACAGGAATTATTTTTGAGGGTGGAAAAAATCTGACGTTCATGATGAACACAGTCAACATCATAACAGCAGAAATACTGTAGAATGTACATAAAGGTGTTATTTCAATAAGAGCTGAATGAAATGACAGTTTATCTTAAAACCCCCTCCGGCTAACTTTAATAAGATGAATAAAAAGGAAGGGGGAAAAAAGACTACCGTGGCATAATTGGAAGCCCAAACATAAGAGCGGCACAGTCGGTAGTCTGCTCACTGGTCCCTGAGCATGAGTTTTTTCTCTGTTGCTCCCGTCTTATGTTGCGGCTGAATGTGGGCCTGTCTAGGCATAGAAACTAGGCCATGCCAAATAAGTCAGTCTTGCCAGCGGCAAAGTTCTGGCAGCGAGACATGCCAGCCACATTGAAGAGGCACGAGTCTGACATTATCGACAACAGGGATTGCCGACCCTATTGTCACATCGCTCGGAAAACACCCAATATTAAATATACCTGGATTAAATATTCCTCTAAATGTTGCTCAGTCCGGTTTCCTATGCGTAATATTTCCCTGAGGGCAGGTTTTTCTATCATGTCAAGCTGGGAGTCTAGTATCCCGCCTGATGACTGGTTGCACAACTAAGGGGGTACACTGACTAAAAGAAACAGGTTCTACTGCTAAATGTGCAAATAAGATCACACCAGGACATAGGGGACAAAGTCAACGACCTCACACTTCCCATAAAAAGATAGAAACTCAGAAGGGAGGAAAAAAGGACAAGAAGTCGGGCATCATCTTAGTGGGTGTGTCTACATGTTACAGATTCTGGGATTCTTACTGTTGTTGTTAACACATAATCGCCAAGGGATGTGACACATAAACTAAGTTAAAAGTGGGCCAGCGGTGACATTGAATGTTATCTGGTGCCTGGAGGCAAGACCAGGAGGGTTAACTGATGATTATTATAATCAACTGATGACAGGAAGGGGGAAGGTGGGGGGAACCGTGTATGGTGTCAATGATGACAGAGTCGGCATTGCCACTGGTGGCTGTTTACAAGGTCCATTGTAAATGTTCAGAATTGTAGCACTTGTTTTCATAAGGTTAAACGAGGTTTCTTTATTTCTGTCAGGAGTTGAACCTTAGCTAGAGGCTTCACATGGTAAATGTAATGTACAAAAGTGCTTTTAAAAACTAATGAGGTATTATATACTAACTACATTTCAAAAATGTTAAACTGGGTTTAAAAGGGTTATTTGAAACATATATCAAACTTTAAAATATTTTCTCTATTGAAAGAAAATACAGATGCTCATGTTTCATTACAAAATATGAAAAACTGTTAAGTGATTAGGCCCATTGAATATTTAAAAAAAATCACCACTTCTTCATGATAATAGAATACACGAAGTAACAGACTCAATGGATGATCAATACACAATCACAGCTTCAAAGTACTCATGATTATGGCAATTACTAACAAATTCTCTTTAAAGTAAAAAAAAAAAATGTGTACAGTACAATACACTCTTTGTTCACCCCAAGAGAAAGTTCATTTGAAATTCAGAACCAGGACGGACGACCCCCTAGCAAGAACTTTAAGAATCCCTTATTCTTTGCAAGGAAATCTGATATGGAAGGATTGACCCATTTTCCAATTTCCAGATCAGAGAGGCACATTCAGGATTGTCTCCCCGACTACCTTCAATTCTTTTGAGAGTGAAATGCTGTTTGGCAAACATGGCAAGTTGCCCAGTCAGCTTCTGTGAATCCCGGTCCCCCCCACCCCACTCAAAACACACGATTTACCAAGTTTGTTCCTGAATGTGCCCACGGCCACTTAGCATTCTGCTCCGAGTCAAGTCAGGGAGAGAATAAACGGTAAATGCTGCCCGTGTGTACCGTCTTGCAAGAGTTCACTCTGGACAAAGTACAACGTCCAATTTCCTACAGATAGAAGCACCTGTTTTTCTGATGCTTCTTATGGTTGCATGGCCAGAGGAAACACACAGTGGGGAGAAGGAGGGGGGAGGAAGAAGGGGGTGTGGTACCCAGACTCCTCCCATGTGCGAACAAGACATCAAATGTAAACGACAAGATATGCTAACCCTGCAGACATTTGTTGCGCAATCACACTCCATACAGCCATAGAATGTTTGGACTATTTATGTAAATCAAAGTGTAGACACTAAATTTAGATTCAATGAAATGATGCCTTGGGGAGGTATATATGGGTCAAGGTACTTTCAAACTGTGCCTGTGATAAATAAGTGATTTACACTGAGCTGCATGTACTTGCATTGCAAACCTGCATAAACATCCAAAGTGACATCATAAAGGCAACGTCTAAATTGGCCACACATCCTCCTGTACTCAGAAATGTCAAGGGTGGTTGTGACAAATGACTGATATATTTTAACATGGGGGAAATAATCCTATTGGAAAAGGGACTCTATCATGGAATAAACAAATGGATTACGAAAAACTCCTAAATGAATGAAAAGCAAAAACCATGAATTCGTTTCACGCACAAAATGTTGTGATGTTGCTTACCAAACAGTCATAAATCAAATCAAATCAAATGTCACTTGACAACACTTTTACCCTGACCTAAATAGTCAATGGCAATCACAATTAACATGAGTACAAAACTATATTAAGTGACAGAGCGACATCCATAGAGACATCCTTATATGGAAGTCATGACCCATATATTACCAGACTAAATGATTTTTGTATCCCTCAGGATATTCGACAATGTAATGGAAAAAAAAATGGAAAAAAATTAATATTGAATTACTCTGCCTTGCCTCAGCCAGGCATACATTATTAATTCAAAAAGACAACAATTCAGAAAAAAATAGACCACAGCACACACTGACAAATGTGGATCCCATTGTTACTTTGTGATTGCAATCGTGGATTTATTGTCCCCTTTGTTTTAAGTCTTCGGTTTGAATGTCACTACAAGTACACAGGTACACAAAAACAACGAAGAAATACTTGTCTTTTGCATCTTATTTCCTTGGCTTGGAAATGGACAAAAAAAATTGACCCCAAACCCTCTATTTCAGATAATTAAACTGAAAGTTTATTTTCTACATGGAAAGAATGCAGGATAAAACTGACTCAAGTTATAGGCAACCTAAGTTCTGTGTGAAAGAAATTCAGCCAGATAAATGCAACATCATTCTGTTTAATCTGAATTATCTTCAGAATGCAAATGGACATCTCACTTGAGTGTTTTGCATTGCCAAAGCCCCTTAAGCACTGACCTATCTTTGAAATTACTTCTTGGAAAGGAAGATAATTCTTGTAAATGTGTCATCTCTACCAGATGAATAGAGTCTTATGAACGGGTCAGTGAACTTGAAATAACATCACAAGAATAACAAGATGGATACAAAATGAAAGCTAGAACAGCACAAAAGGAAGATTGGTTTTTTTATTTTATATCTGCAATTTGCATTAGTGTGTTGTCAATTTACAAATGGATGGGGTCAAACAAGTCAGGTGAGTGAATACTTCATTCACCAACTAATGGTGCATGACATCAAAAGACCAGCACTTTTAACTTTTATCTGCCAACTGACTGATGTATGGAGCAGACAAGAGACCAGCAGGAACTGACCTACTTCATTCAGTGGTTGAAATAGGAGGGGGAGTGGCTCACTAATAACCGAAGTGGGAGTAATCTCCTTGAGGTGTGTGTGTGTGTGTGAGGAGGGGGGGGGGGGGGGGTAACTGTTGCCAGTTATTGAAATCATGCAAGCAGTTTCAATGGTAGACACGTAAATCTAAAAGAGTGTGTGGGGTTGGGGTGTAGGGTTAGGGTGGGTGGGATGTGGAGTTGGGGTTGGTATGTGATTGAGTTGGGGTGTGGGGGTTGAGATGTGGAGTTGGGGTTGGGAAGTGGGGCGAGGGTGGGTATGGGTTTGGGGTGTGGGTTGAGATGCGAGTATAGAAATTCAAGTTTCCTGGTGTGGGGGCGGGGAGGGGGTGGGGGGGGGGGGGGAGAACACAAACTATGATGTTTGAACTGCACATAATATTATAAATAGCCGATACAAATTTTTGCCTTTAGCTTATACTGAAGGTTAACATTTTGCAAATTATTCCTACATTATAGTGTTAAGACGTTCTATGGTGCACTCTTTTCATTTCCTGAGACTGCAACTTCAAACAAACCTCAAAAATTCATTATAAACTTATAAATACCCAAAGCAAATTGATTAAGACAAAGTTTGTGAACTCTTAAGCTTGAAAGAACCACATAGGGGGGGGGGGGGGGGTGGCATGGTTGGCTTGTGCGTAAAGCGCTCGCCTCTCACCAAGGTGACCCAGGTTCGATACCCGGCCAGGGCCATATGTGAGTTGAGTTGTGCGTTGGTTCTCTGCTGTGCCACAAGGGTTTTCCAGACCATCCGGTTTTCCTCCCTCGGAAAAAATCAAACACTTTCGATCTCTGGCTGTGCTCCGTGGTCATAATGGGTTGATGTGGCTGGCTGCCAAAAGGCGCCCTTGCATGCCTGCTTCTCGAACACGTTGTAGCCACGTCCTTCGCAATTCAGCTCTTAGCTGCCAGTAAGGATGATTAGCCTCCCAAATTATTATTATTATTATTATTATAATTCAACAAAAAAATCAACCAAAATTGTATTAAGACTAAGATTAATTAATAAGCATTTTGCATCATAAACTTGAAAGAATCCAAATTGACAACAACTCAAACCAGGTCACCCATGACCCTGCTGCAACCAGATCTCTACCAGTACAATTAACGAGGTTATGGGTCGGGGAGGTCTGCCTTATAATTGGTCATCACAGGATGCTGCCACAATTCCAAGGTATAATATTACCACTACCAGGAAAGGAGGCCAAAATTAACTTAGAATAAAATAGGTCATCTAATGAGTTGAACAGATGTAAGTAACAGGGGCGTTGGAAAAGCATGTCATACAATATCATTTTGATATGGTTTAATAAGGCGGAAAAAGACCAAAGAAAAACAGCCACTTAGGTAGAAGACACACGTCCCCTGAACAACCTGCATATTCTTGAGTTCATGAGTTAACAATCTTTTTATAGCTTCGGTACCAGTAAATTAGTAATTAACTTTCTAGACCCAATTTAATAGGGTGATCAAGGCCAGTGAAAGTACTTCAAACCCATGCATGAATGACAGATAAGGCACTAGGAATTAATGGTGATGGCGCCAAGCCTAGGTACCTGTGCTTTTAATACTTTTTTTTAATAGTTTGTACTTTACGTCTGGCAGTGTAAAGTCTGCCAACTTTACAGACAATGATACACTTTTTTGAATACACAATTATATATTTAATGTAAATACTACTTGCCACATGCGATAATTTATCAAGTTTCCAGCATGATTGGTTGGTGAACCACTTGGCTACGTAGAAAAAATGAGAATGCTTAAGGCAGCTCAAAGTCACACCCCAAGTTGCCTGTAAAGATGGTGTTTGTCATGACCTAGCTGTACTTTCCTGACCCAGAATTGAATTGTTAATCTCAATTTTCTTTTTATAATAAGCACAATGGGAACACCGATATAAGTTCAGCAGTGAAACAGTGGGGAATACAATCAGTTTGAGCAATCTTTACTTCAAAACTGCGGCTGCTTTCAGTGTTTCAACGAATCACCTCCATATCCCTAATAAAGATCATCATGCTATGGTCTTGTACAAAACATAAAAGAAACTAAATTGAAATACACCTGTCAAATTATCCTAGTTTATGTTAGCGGCCAGTAATTGCACTTAATAGTCAACAGTATTCTTTGACACAAAATATTGAAAAAAGAAAACTAAATATTCCTTAATTTGTTCAAACCTCAGACAAAAATGTTTTTCTAAGTTGATCAGTTGACTATCTTTATCAGTACCTATTTTTGTGCTTTGTTCATCAAACTTGATCATTTTAATCTTCTTTAAGTTTCAGATAACACATCAATAGCCCAATTGACATTTATTATTCCTTAAGTTCTCAGAAGTTTGGACTGAGGGGAGGATAAAATGACATTCCTGACACCACACAGAGACATCAACCTTGATACATTTCATCTCTTTCAACAGCCACCTCAAAAAAAAAAAATTCATGGAAAATCAAGGAGACAAATGAGGGAAGCAAACAAGAATGCTATCCTGTAATGAAGTCACCAGATCAACGGATTCAGTGTAAGACAGGCACAATTACTCTGATGGTGCACCTTCATGCATTGTTATAAAAATACCGTTCTCAGGCAAAATTCTGGATATGCTTACAATTTCCCTGCATTCGATCCACCCCCCACTCAGCCAATTATTAGTCAGTCTAAACCTTCAAGACAATTGTTTGTGAATTGCGATCCATTCTATGTATCGATATCACAGCAGTGACTGTCTTATTGTCTGGGACTTCTTAACGACTCTTACTCAAGCTATGGCGGTGTCCAGTGAGCTGGGGACGAGGGCTTGTGGCCCTACCTCAGGCTGTTCGACTTGATTGACAGTATGAGGTGGTAAAAGCCTCCGTTTCACAATTCACACCTCTCCACGCTTGGCATCGGCTTGCCGTTCCAATTGCGGGGTGAATGTCCGTCCGATACCTACATTCTCGGCAATGGCGTATACACAAGAGAATGACACACTATCTCAGCTGTGATACTGTATTACTCGAGAGGCAAATGTGAAAAAACAAAAGCGAGGGAGAGGCTGCTGTTGGCTCTGTCTCAGTCTAAGGGGTGTGGGTGATGTCGTCAAGTAACAAGAGTTCACTAAGGCATTAGCTCTATTTCTGACGCTAAGTGATCCGGCAAAAAAAAAGTGGGGGGGGGGGGGGGGGAATGCAGGACTTGTTTTTAGCCAAATGACAGATGTCGGTAAAGTAATGATTCCTAATTCAGCATTATGCACTGGATTTACAAATTGTTTTGAAGAGCTTGATATTTACTGCCTCTAAATTAAATTTTCCAAAAAGCTGCACTGTCAAAAGACGAGTATCCTAACCACCTGAAATTATAAAATAAGTTTACTTTCTACGTTGAAAAACAAAACCCCCCCAAAACAAACATAAATGAAATATATGTTAACATTCGATATGTGGCTAGTACTCGAACAGATAAAAAGTCCTAAAGAAGAAAAGAAAGAAAAAAAATTGTTTTAATGAGACAGAAATTCCACAATCCATTTTTTATTCTACATGCAGACTACAGATCAAGCTGCAGAGACGATATAATAAAACATTTTCTCCGGTACGATATGTTAAAAAGGGGAACATTCAAATAAATGCTACCTCAATTTTTTCCCTCCACATATACAATGATGAGGATCATTTTCACACACACAAAAAGGACCTAACTGCTGACTAATTGTACTTCAAACCACGTTAAATAGGCCGCAATAAGGTTAAGCTTTCTTCTACATATATGTACCATTCAGGTCTGAATGCTCACAGAATCCAAATTACTGATTTCTCTTAGTGTGGATAACAAGAAAAGCAGAGAACAATCCATGCGAGATTTCATTACAACAGTGACTTCCAATCACTGGCGCTGCAAATGTAGGTCACAACAAAGCCCTCCATATGTGCAGCCTTTGTAGCGATTAAACAAATCTCTGCACTGGCCGTGACCAAATCAAAGTGCAGCTAATACGATCACTATGTCAGAATGCTATTAAGGCCAAATGAAGGAGATACTAATGCAATATATAGACAATATGATTTATGAGTCGCCGTAACTCCCGGTTTCCACTGCGGCATTAAAATTATTGGGCCAGAAAGCAACGTGCTTGCTAGCGAGGAGGACGCTTCATGTATGTGAATGAGAATGTTGGGATTCTTAAAACATTAATGTTAGAGGAGACAGGTCTCTCTCCATCTCAACCTCCCCCCTCGGAGCTCAATACAGTAACCCTATTTCAAAAATACACACTATTTATTTATGCTGCCTGTCCTATTTTCAGGTTTCGGGTAAGAAAATAAAAGAGGGTGGGAGGGAGCCTGTCAAGACAAAATGTATAAGAAGCAGGCTTAATACGAGCGATGAGTAACACCTTGCAGCTTGTTTTGTCTGATGATAATGATGTTGATCGTTAACAAGCAAGGGCTGGCAGTTCATGGAGGGAAATCACGTAGCGGCCATTCATGACTCTTATTTAATGACACTGCCATGTGATGTGTTTCTGATGCATTTTACCACCAGTCACATATTTCATGTCAAACAGATACCCCACAGATCTTCCGGTGAGACAGACAATGAAAAACAAAATGTCCTACAATTATTATGTGATCAGATGATGAAAAAACACACCCAACCTTGTTATTTAATTCATCGAACAGTTTAAAACAAAGTAAGGGTAGTCCAGTGTTTGGTCTGCCAAGATTGAATATTGAAACAGGCTCAAAAGACATCAAAACAACAAACAAATGCTTCAAACTGTATAGACGTGTCAAATGCAATCTTAAAATTTTGCACTTGTCTTGGTATTAAATTTGTCTCAATTGTTTTGCATGGAACATATAAATGCAACAACCAATCGCAAACAATAACTACAAAACATGAAGACTTTTCTTATAATTTCTTTTGGACATTTCGCCTTCACATTTGAGAAACAGAACAATGTGTTAGAATAGAAGAAACCTGAATGTAATTGATGTCTAATACTAAGTATAATTACTCATGTTTTCAATACAACAATAAATCACAGCGGTTTGCAGCAAATGTTTTCAATGGTTGTTTAGTAAATCTTTTCCTGGATCTGAAACTGCAGTGTTACATAAACAAAAGACAGAAACCGAGGGTCATGAGTTTTAAGGGAGTCGGTCTTACTGTAATGTGCTACAGAATGTACTTGAAATAGTCCGCTAAAAGAGTTGTTTTGTAACTACAGACTTTGACTTCCTTCCCCCCATCCCCCCACAACCCGCCATCCAGGAAGTGACATTGGAGAAAAGGACTGAAACACTCTGACCTTTAGATACTTCTCAACCTTTTAATTCAACTATCATCTCTAAGAGCTGGTTTGCTTCGCTGCACCTTTCTTCAACAAAAATACAATTTTAAAAGACAAAACCCCAAATCATTAAAAATTTACCCAATCAGTTTCCTTTGTGGTTTATTATTTGGTACAGCTCTTAATCGACTCATTATAGGGAAGAACTGGACCAGAGAATTAATTATTGATGAGTAAATAAGTAGTCTCTTACAGATTTTAATGACAATCAAATATGACGCCAGCATGGATGATTGAGGTGACATGTAGCGTATGTTAACGACGTTGTACTATTCCTTACAAAGTAGACAGTAATCAGAAATGTTTAATGGCTGTGGATAGTAAAACTGACACGGTTACACAAGAGTGAGCAATCCTAATTAGTCCAAAAAACTTGCCGCTTCTGAAAACTTGCCGCTTCTGATGGTGGGGCAAAGAAAAGCCGCTCCATCTGAACTTTTACACCAATTCCTACTTTTCCATTGACAGGAAACAGACTGGAAAATTGTATGACAAATTTAACCCTGATATTTTTTCGGGCGGTGATAAATCACTAAACTCGTTTACCCCATTCTTGGCCATTAAGACCAGACCGAAATAGTCCATTCATTAATCCTCAAATGTCTCAGCTCAATCAAGACAACGTCTGACAAATCTAGACTAATGCATGTAACATGGAAACCGTCATGTCCGCCCCAAGGCGTGAATGTATATTAGGCCTCTAATTGGCGAAGGGGGGAACGTTAACGTAAGGTACTTAATACACCGGGCGCCACTTTATGGAATTATAATGAGAGACAAAAATAGGCCAGATAAAAGAAAATCATCAGATGTAACAAGAAACACTGTTTTGGAGCTTATTGCGGAACTGGGTTAAGAAAACCTGTAAACTCCCACTAATCTGAATTGGTGAAAGTGTGGCTGCCTCACACCGATGAATTTTCCTGATGGTTTATTGTATTTGTTTGGAACCATTTCCTTCCCTGATTCTGTCCATGTGCAAATGAGGGCATATGAACTAGTTATCTATTTAACTGCTGCCTGGGGGTTACCAGGAAAGATCAAATGGTAGACCGCAGAATTTGAACCTCCGTGTACTGTTTGTCCAAAGAAAAAAACCTAGGTATCCATTTAACAATGCAGTGAACACACACTTGTTGTGAAGATCAAATAAGGTTGAATTAAAAAGCAAAACCCCCCCCCAAAAAAAACCCAAACAGTGAAACAAACAATGAAACAAACAAACAAACAAACAACCCAACAAACCACAAACAAAACCTCAAAGACTCCAATCATTAAAAAACTCACAATATGATGAGTAGCATTCGTACATATACAAAGCAAACAGTCTGCAAAAGTACATGAACCTGAGTTTTAGTTCCAGGCCATGGCCAGATGCAAAACTATCATAAAATATTAGGAAGAGGAATTGGCTCCAGCCTGTCTGAAGGACCACGCATCACAACATATGGTTGTCATAAACATATGGTCTAGCACAACCAGCTGATCCCAATCTTTTTATTTTGACACAATTTTTGTAATTAAATATGAATAAAAATTAGCTCCGATCCATGGATTTTTTCCCTGAATAATATAGCTTGAAGGAAGAATCAGATTAGCCGAAATTTCAACATTGGAATTGACATTCTCTTTTCTAGGGTTAAAGTACGGGTCACAAATGGTGTTTCATAACTCAGGTTTTGATGCAACTCACAGTTCAAGGAAACAGACAGAGGTCTGTGGTGAAAATGAGCATGCCCTTCTGTGTACACTACCTCACTGGTAACCACAATAATCACAAATCCCATCATATCATTTCACCTGACAAATTACAGGGGGCCTGTGAAACCCATCCAGAGGGTTTGACTATTTGAACCAGCACAACATGAGACAGTTTTCTTTGGTAATAGATGGAAGGCCAATTGCGCTTCGTTGATAGACACTAATGCCTACCTAGCAGGGCAGGGCAGGGCAGAGCTGGGGTAATCTCTGGGATCATATGACCAATCCAGTGGTGGCGTGGGGGTCACATGGATTAAGGTGTAGGACAAAGATCTGAACAGTTATGGTCAAGACAAGGAAAGGCGGACATAATTGCATCAGGGAACCGGGGAAAAGTCAAGCTTCACCACTGGCCTTCTCAGCCAAGTTTGATGTATGACGGTTATTTGAACCTCCCCCCCCCCCCAAAAGGAAAAAGAACCCCCCAAAACAACACAAAATACTATCAACAACAATTTACAAGACAAAGAACTTGTTGTGGTCAAGCCAAGATCTCAATCTATGTTCAAGCCGAGGTGGAGGCTAATAAACGAGTTAAGTAATTTGAGTACAGTCTCTACAAATGTTTCTTTTGAGCCTAAGCGTGCTTTTTTATAAACATTATTTGTCACACTTTTCTGAATAAATTCACCAACAGTTTGAAAAGAAGTTTGCTTATCCATTTAAATGAACATTGATTGTAGAAATACACCAACCTTTCAGATGAAGCAGTTTCTGATGAATGCTCTATTACAAAAAATCAGTGGAAATTACAGACATGTCATCAGTTCACTGCACAATTCATCACAACAGTCTTTCGATAATCATCAAATTTGAAATAATCACAAGCTTGACAAAAGAAAAATCAATGAAAAACGTTTACCAGAACTGACAAAAGGGTTCTTCAGAAAAAGCAGCGGCATAAAAACCAAGTAGGCATGAAAACTGTACAGCAACTGTATAATAATACAACAATGGGGTAGAACAGAGTATACATGAAGGCAGAGAATGAAATTCTGTCCTGAATACAGGCAGACACTTATGAATTAGAAATATTTGGGTTAACGAATTGTACTCGTATTCAGCAAGATGAAAGGACAAGGAAGTTCCTCAGTGAAATCGGCACACCAAGGTAGTCAGTCTACTTTCAGAACGTTCCCTCAATGGACTGCCAAGGAAGCAGGTCGAATTTAAACCTTATTTGTTCGATCTTTTTGACTGGGTCTTAAGTTCTCTCTTTTGACAGTGCTTGGCGGTTGAGTGTTTGATCTTTTAGGCTGGGGGTAGTTAAATCCGTAAGGAAATATGCCACTCAGAGATGCCATGGAACAGTCCAACCAGAAAAACCAGGATTGAATAAATCATAACAGACAAAAACACAAACATAACCATCAGTCATAGCTGTGGCCTGCAAATTGGAGAACATTTATAGCTAGACTGGAAGACAATATGAAGTCTGGGCAAAATAACCAACTCACCTGATAAATTGTTAACCGAGTTAAATTATTCAATTACTTTATCAAAAAAGAAACAGCAAATTTGTTGAGCAGAAAATGCAGAACCAATATTTGTTGACCTACATCTTGAGCAATCAATATCTAATTGATGGCACAGGGTTTTTTTCACAGAGAAAGCATCAACTTGTAAATGAAATGCAACTTTGCTAGAAAAAACTGACTATGTGGTACCATTTTACTTTACAATTTCCAAACATTTCATTTTGGTATGCTGTAACTGAACTCCATTTAGAATAATTTTTTTATGAATCTCATTAAGTCTTGTGACCAGTATTTTTTTAAATATGAAAGTAATTACAAACCGAGAAAATACCCTAGAACAATCAAAGTAAACTAGACATTAGGTGTTTGTGTACAAACACGAAGCTGTTCCGGTTTTCTGATTCATAAACAAAATTTTACCCTTGTCTAACATTTACTGCTCAAATGGTTTATAACTGAAAAGAAATTGAATATCGGTTGTTTTGTTCTTGAGATGTGGTCTCACTTCCGGTTGACCTGGAAGTAAAGGTCATCATGGGGTCATGGTTACCCAAGGCTAATCTGCAATGCCCAATGAGTCTATAACTGAAAAAAGTTAGAAAATCGGCTGTGTAACTCTTGAGATATGGTCCCACTTCCGGTCCCACTTCCGGTCCCACTTCCGGTTGACCTATAGGTAAAGGTCAACATGGGGTCACGGTTACCCAAGGCTAGTCTTCAATGCCCACAAGTCTATAACTGAAAACAGTTTGAAAATCGGTTGTGTAAATCTTGAGATATGGTCCCACTTCCGGTTGACCCGTAGGTAAAGGTCAACATGGGGTCACGGTTACCCAAGGCTAATCTTCAATGCCCAAGGAGTCTATAACTGAAAAAAGTTTGAAAATCGGTTGTGTAATTCTTGAGATATGGTCCCACTTCCGGTTGACCCTTAGGTAAAGGTCAACATGGGGTCACGGTTACCCAAGGCTAACCTTCAATGCCCTAGGAGTCTATAACTGAAAAAAGTTTGAAAATCGGCTGTGTAATTCTTGAAATATGGTCCCACTTCCGGTTGACCCGTAGGTAAAGGTCAACATGGGGTCACGGTTACCAAAGGCTAATCTGCATTGCCCAAGGAGTCTAGAACTGAAAAAAGTTTTAAAATCGGCTGTGTAGTTCTTGCGATATGGTCCCACTTCCGGTTGACCCGGAAGTAAAGGTCAACATGGGGTCACGGTTACCCAAGGCTAATTTCCAATGCCCAAGGAGTCTATAACTGAACAACGTTTGAAAATCGGTTGTGTAGTTCTTTAGATATGGTCCCACTTCCGGTTGACCCATAGGTAAAGGTCAACATGGGGTCACGGTTACCCAAGGCTTTTCGAGATACAGTGATCTCAAGATTGGCTAATTAAATATTCACCTCACTGTAAATGGGCAAATCAATTAAGAATAAAAAAAAAGATTACATTGAGAGTTAAGTTCATGTACTATAAGCTTCAATTTGATATAGGACCTAACTCTTTCATATTTGTATGCTTTAGGATAATAGGTCACATGCAAGGTTGTGTAAACAGGTTTTTTTACTTGAAATTTTGTTTATGAAACTGCTGTTACACGGGTCACCAACTGTTTCAGAAACGGTATGTTGACCAAAAATAACCGTGAATGCTCAGGCTTATACATAAGCCTGTGACGGTTACACGGTTAAGAGACAGATCTTACGGTTAAACGTTTACATTTATTTGTACGGTTCGAATAAACGTTGAAAAAATCACGTAAAAAGTGCCGCGTAATGCTGACCATAATAATTGCCAAACACACCTATATCGTTTCCAATTTACACCTATATCGTTTCCAATTTACACCTATATCGTTTCTGTGATTACGGTTTTCACAGCACAATATCCCATAAAACACACACACAAATCATTCCAATTTACAGACTCGTAGTCTTTGTTATTTCATTACATCTGTGCATGTAGCAATATTTGTGAGAAACATTGCACGCTAGGGGGCGTTCCACAACAATTCGTGAATGCGCAGGCTTATACGTAAGCCTGTGACGGTTACACGATTAAGTGACAGATCTTACGGTTAAACGTTCACAT
Organism: Leptasterias polaris; assembly: GCA_037783415.1. NCBI lineage: Eukaryota > Metazoa > Echinodermata > Asteroidea > Forcipulatida > Asteriidae > Leptasterias > Leptasterias polaris. Next base: position 944,455 of record JAZGTN010000164.1, read on the forward strand.
TTGTACGGTTCGGATAAACGTTGAAAAATTCACTTGAAAAGTGCTGCGAAATGCTGACCATAATAATTGCCACACACACCCAATACTTCGTGTGCGGCATTAGTTGCAAGAAACATTGAACGCTAGAGGGCGTTCCACAACAATTCATAAATGCGCAGGCTTATACGTAAGCCTGTGACGGTTACACGGTTAAGTGACAGATCTTACGGTTAAACGTTCAAATTTGTACGGTTCGGATAAACGTTGAAAAATTCACTTGAAAAGTGCTGCGAAATGCTGACCATAATAATTGCCAAACACACCTATATCGTTTCCAATTTACAGGTTTAATTCTTTGTTATTTCATTACTTTGCGTGTGGCATTAGTTGAAAGAAACATTGAACGCTAGAGGGCGTTCCACAACAAATCGATTGCACAGTTACCCGGTTTACCAAACAATAAACCTGTTAAACGTTTAAATGTTTACGTTTACATTTAAATGCTGAGGCTTTGTAAGCCTGCCTGTGACGGTCACACGGCTAACCATCCAATCAACCGGTTGAACATCTACATTATTACAGTTCGGATAAATGTTGAAAAATCATCTTCAAAAAGTGTCGCGAAATTGTGACCATAATAAATGTGAACAACCGTTCACATTTATTATGGTCGTTTCAGAAATTATTACGAGTTTACTAAAAATTAACTGTAAATGCATGTAAACAAAAATGATGTTGTATTTAATTCGTAATCGTAAAAATTGTTCTACCCTGAAATGCCAATCGAGTATGTTATATTTGTTTAGGCTAAAACAGTCAATTCATATGGGATACGATTGTATTGTAATTTTGTCTCTTCCACAACCCCAAATCCAACACTGACCGTTTAGCCATGAAAAACGATTTTCTCTTTACCACTCCGTTCCCCAATCAGCTTCTTATTGCCTTATTGCAAGGGCCATCAAGTTTTGTAACTGATACATCGCGGTTTCCTGAAGTAATGCCTTTGCACAAGAAATGTTAAACATATCGTTTTCCCGGCGAACGGGACCTAAGCGCATACAAGTTTGCCACCCCAAATTATACGGCACTCGTATTCTTTACGTCCACGGTGAAATCTGAATAACTATCTGACTACACGACGATCGACGACGCTGCGCTGATAGCAAGACAAATTCTTTTCGATTCTTGTGAATGAACGTTGACTTGTGTCAGTCGGCGACAGGAATGATGACTCTATGTATATTCTACATAAACGTCTCCAACACGGGTCATAAATGGGTTTAGGGCTTGAACGAATCTAGGAAACCCTAGAAAGATTGAGGGCGCTATACGAGTTTAACGGTGCGTATTTTTTCACTTAAAATAAAACGGAAAAAATTTACTCTGTCGTTAATAAACACATATCAAATTCAAGTCAGAGTACCCATGGCGTTCAATTTGCCTGATAATTTTGGGTTTTTTTTCTACTGACAATGTTTTAATAAGTTTTGATGCTTTTAAACTGATCGTCTATAAAACCTTTCTTGTTTTAAGAAACATTTGTGAATCCAGGACGTTAAATTTGAGCTTAATTGAAAAAACTGTGTTTCTAGAAGTCGGATTTGTTTTCACTATCTCCCTGTGTTTTGTACACGGGCGAAAATGCGCAATAAATGACGTCATTGTGACGTCGTCCATACTTTTAGGCCGAAAGGCACATCTACAGTATCCCAGAAGTCTAAAACTGAAAAAAGTTTGACGATCGGGGGTATACTTTTAGATATATGGTGCTAACAAGGTTGGCTAATTAAATATTCACCTCGCTGTTAAGTAGCTAATTAATTAAGAATTTTAACTTTTATTACATTTAGAGTTAAGTTCATTTACTAAGCTTCAATTTGATATAATAATCCCACTCTTTCGTATTACGCTTTAGGATATTAGGCTTAAAGAAAAAACGTGTGCAAATGCTATGGGGATTTAGGTGGAAACAAAGAATAATAACTAGACTTGAGGTGTTTGTGTACAAACACGAAGCTGTTCCGGTTTTCTGATTCATAAACAAAATTTAACCCTTGTCTAACATTTACTGCTCAAATGGTTTATAACTGAAAAGAAATTGAATATCGGTTGTGTAGTTCTTGAGATGTGGTCTCACTTCCGGTTGACCTGGAAGTAAAGGTCAACATGGGGTCATGGTTACCCAAGGCTAATCTGCAATGCCTAAGGAGTCTATAACTGAACAAAGTTTGAAAATCGGCTGTGTAACTCTTGAGATATGGTCCCACTTCCGGTTGACCCATAGGTAAAGGTCAACATGGGGTCACGGTTACCCAAGGCTTGTCTTCAATGCCCCACGAGTCTATAACTGAAAACAGTTTGAAAATCGGTTGTGTAGTTCTTGAGATATGGTCTTACTTCCGGTTGACTTGGAAGTAAAGGTCAACATGCGGTCACGGTTATCAAGTTTGATCTACAATGCCCAAGGAGTTTATAACTGAAAAAAGTTTGAAAATCGGTTGTGTAATTCTTGAGATATGGTCCCACTTCCGGTTGACCCGGAAGTAAAGGTCAACATGGGGTCACGGTTACCAAGGCTAATATCCCATGGCCAAGGAGTCTAGAACTGAAAAATGTTTTAAAATCGGCTGTGTAGTTCTTGAAATATGGTCCCACTTCCGGTTGACCCGAAGGTAAAGGTCAACATGGGGTCACGGTTACCCAAGGCTTATCTGCAATGACCAAGGAGTCTATAACTGAAAAAAGTTTTAAAATCGGTTTTGTAGTTCTTGAGATATGGTCCCTTTTCCGGTTGACCCGGAAGTAAAGGTTTACATGAGGTCACGGTTATCCAAGGTTGATCTACAATGCCCAAGGAGTCTATAACTACAAACAGTTTGAAAAACGATTGTGTAGTTCTTGAGATATGGTCCCACTTCCGGTTGACCCGGAAGTAAAGGTCAACATGGGTTCACGGTTACCCAAGGCTTTTCGAGATACAGTGATCTCAAGATTGGCTAATTAAATATTCACCTCACTGTAAATGGGCAAATTAATTCAGAATAATAAAAAAAATTACATTGAGAGTTAAGCTCATGTACTAAGCTTCAATTTGATATAGGATCTAACTCTTTCATATTTGTACGCTTTAGGATATTAGGTCACATGCAAGGTTGTGTAAACAGGTTTTTTTTGCTTGAAATTTTGTTCATGAAACTGCTGTTACACGGGTCACCAACTGTTTCAGAAACGGTATGTTGACCAAAAATAACCGTGAATGCTCAGGCTTATACATAAGCCTGTGACGGTTACACGGTTAAGTGACAGATCTTACGGTTAAGCGTTTACATTTATTTGTACGGTTCGGATAAACGTTGAAAAAATCACTTAAAAAGTGCCGCGTAATGCTGACCATAATAACTGTGATCACGATTTTCACAGCACAATATCCCATAAAACACACACTTATCATTCCCAATTTACTCATAGTCTTTGTTATTTCATTACATCTGTGCATGTAGCAATATTTGTGAGCAACATTGCACGCTGGGGGCGTTCCACAACAATTCGTGAATGCGCAGGCTTATACGTAAGCCTGTGACGGTTACACGGTTAAGTGACAGATCTTATGGTTAAACGTTTACATTTATTTGTACGGTTCGGATAAACGTTGAAAAAATCACTTAAAAAGTGCCGCGTAATGCTGACCATAATAACTGTGATCACGATTTTCACAGCACAATATCCCATAAAACACACACATATCATTCCCAATTTACAGACTCATAGTCTTTGTTATTTCATTACATCTGTGCGTGTAGCAATATTTGTGAGAAACATTGCACGCTGGGGGCGTTCCACAACAATTCGTGAATGCGCAGGCTTATACGTAAGCCTGTGACGGTGACACGGTTAAGTGACAGATCTTATGGTTAAACGTTTACATTTATTTGTACGGTTCGGATAAACGTTGAAAAAATCACTTAAAAAGTGCCGAGTAATGCTGACCATAATAACTGTGATCACGATTTTCACAGCACAATATCCCATAAAACACACACTTATCATTCCCAATTTACAGACTCATAGTCTTTGTTATTTCATTACATCTGTGCGTGTAGCAATATTTGTGAGAAACATTGCACGCTAGGGGGCGTTCCACAACAATTCGTGAATGCGCAGGCTTATACGTAAGCCTGTGACGGTTACACGGTTAAGTGACAGATCTTACGGTTAAACGTTCACATTTGTACGGTTCGGGTAAACGTTGAAAAAATCACTTGAAAAGTGCTGCGAAATGCTGACCATAATAATTGCCAAACACACCTATATCGTTTCCAATTTACAGGCTTAATTCTTTGTTATTTCATTACTTTGCGTGCGGCATGAGTTGAAAGAAACATTGAACGCTAGAGGGCGTTCCACAACAAATCGATTGCACGGTTACCCGGTTAACCAAATGATAATCCTGTTAAACGTTTAAATGTTTACGTTTACATTTAAATGCCGAGGCTTTGTAAGCCTGCCTGTGACGGTCACACGGTTAACCATCCGATCAACCGGTTGAACATCTACATTATTACGGTTCGGATAAATGTTGAAAAATCATCCTCAAAAGTGTCGCGAAATTTTGACCATAATAAATGTGAACGGTTACACATGTAACTGATCGTTTCAGAAATGATTACGAGTTTACTCAAAAATAACTGTAAATGCATGTAAACAAAATGATGTATTTAATTCGTAATCGTAACAATTATTCTACCCTGAAATGCCAATCGAGTATGTTATATTTGTTTAGGCTAAAACAGTACAAATTCATATGGGATACGATTGTATTGTAATTTTGTCTCTTCCACAACCCCAAATCCAACACTGACCGTTTAGTCATGAAAAACGATTTTCTCTTTACCACTCCTTTCCTCAATCAGCTTTTTATTGCCTTATTGCAAGGGCCATCAAGTTTTGTAACTGATACATCGCGGTTTCCTGAAGTAATGCCTTTGCACAAGAAATGTTAAACATATCGTTTTCCCGGCGAACGGGACCTAAGTGCATACAAGTTTGCCACCCCAAACCATGGACAAGAACACGGCACTCATATTCTTTACGTCCACGGTAAAATCTGAATAACTATCTGACTACACGACGACGACGCTGCGCTGATAGCAAGACAAATTCTTTTTGATTCTTGTGAATGAACGTAGACTTGTGTCAGTCGGCGACAGGAATGATGACTCTATGTATATTCTACATAAACTTCTACAACACGGGTCATAAATGGGTTTAGGGCTTGAACGAATCTAGGAAACCCTAGAAAGATTGAGGGCGCTACACGAGTTTAACGGTGCGGGTTTTTTTACTTTAAAAAAAATGGAAAAAAATTACTTTGTCGTTAATAAACACATATCAAATTCAAGTCAGAGTACCCATGGCGTTCAATTTGCCTGATAATTTTGGGTTTTTTTTCTACTGACAATGTTTTAATAAGTTTTGATGCTTTTAAACTGATCGTCTATAAAACCTTTCTTGTTTTAAGAAACATTTGTGAATCCAGGACGTTAAAGTTGAGCTTAATTGAAAAAACTGTGTTTCTAGAAGTCGGATTTGTTTTCACTATCTCCATGTGTTTTGTACACGGGCGAAAATGCGCAATAAATGACGTCATTGTGACGTCGTTCCACATTTTAGGCCGAAAAGCACATCTACAGTACCCAAGAAGTCTAAAACTGAAAAAAGTTTGACGATCGGTCGTCTACTTTTTGAGATACAGTGCTCTAAAGTCTGGCTAATTAAATATTCACCTCGCTGTAAAGTGGCTAATTAATTAAGAATTTTTACATTTTTTACATTTAGAGTTAAGTTTATGTTCTAAGCTTCAATTTGATATATGATTTAACTCTTTCGTATTTGCGCTCTAGGATATTAGGCTTAAAGAAAAAAACGTGTGCAAATGCTATGGGATTTGAGTGGAAACAAAGAATAATAATAATAATCTCGACGAAAACAATAGCTGTTCCGACCTATGTCGGAACAGCTAATAATCAAGGAAGCTGCACTTTGAGTGACCCGCTTAGTAAAACAATCATTTCTAGCTATATAGCACGATGTCCCTCTCCTGACATGACCCTTGGCCCAATTAATGCTCAAGGAAATGAAATGAGTTTAAAATATAGTTATTTGTAATGTAGATCAGCTCCAGGACTTAGTCTAAATACCTCGTTTGCTAAAAACCCGGAAGCGAACCCGACCACTCAGGCGCTCAGAAGGAAATGTAGGATATCTGTAAAGGCTGGGTAAACATAGAGACAAGAGTGGAATCACACGCAATCAGTTTCCCTTCAACCAGTATATCAGCTCTTATCTTTGTCCTGCATTTTGCCCGATGCAATTAAATGATTTAAAGATCTGATGTAAGAGTATACATGGATACATGGGAGTCATGGAGGCAACCTGTACATGAACTCTCGTCTGCCTTGAAATGCTTCTGGAAGATTTCCCCATCCCAAACAAAAAAGTAAATAAGAAAATAAATACACATCAATCAATCAATACAAACAACAATAACAAAATCAAAATTGTGTAAATAAAACATTTGATAAAATGACTCAGAGAATTTTTTCTATAGAATTAAGAAACGATGTTTGCATTTTAATTTTTTATTTTATTTTATAAATATAACAGAATTTTTAAGGACCATCAAGATTCCATTCAAACTTGAGTTACTGACGTTTGTTTACATGAAAAAGTGAGCTTATTTACATTTATATACTAACAATACAATCAACTAAATTTCAACACCATAAGTTTCACATATAAAGCTTGCCTCATTAGAATACTTCCCCATCCAAGCACAGAAACAAAGCTCTGAATAAAACAATATAACAAAATTGATACAGTTTCGATGGCTAGTTTGGCTACAAATTATACATGCATAATAAAAAGACTATCCAGCTTTACTGGAGTTACTCAACCATTACAAACTGTATTGATAATAACATTGACCATCAACCGTGGACAGAAACAAACAACCCTCCTGACATATCAACATAAGCCAAGGCTTCACGCCTGCTGTCCGGTCTCCTCCATTTCCACTGAAAGCTAATACAACCTACTGGTGTAATTTGCCACAGTTTTGGAGGCTCTGCTATCAGTGGTGGAGACACGATGGCTGGCCGCTGGATGCAAGAGTGCATTGACGCTCATGCATAATGGCCACATTTGGATGCGCATGATGGAACGACGAGCGAGCTGGAATCAGGATTCATGTCGTCATCTTCCGCTCGGCCTACTGGATGCCGAGGAGGAGGAAGAGCGGAGGTAGGGGGAGGAGGAACAGAGGGAGATGTGAATAAGGCTAAGAAGGCATGGAGACTAATTGATAGCCATTGGCTGGCAAGGATCCAGACAGGCTATCACTCACCACCAATCAGACTCTACATAGCAATCACCATGCCAGGCCCAAAACCATACAAACACAAAAAAAGATTAGAGATTCTGTGAACCTGGTCGGTTCTGAAATCTCAAATCTGACCTAAATAAAAAAAATCAAGACTCCCTGAGAGAGAAATTGTTGAAGTTGCATAAGTGAGACATGTTCATACATAGAGCGGAGTACTTAAATTCTCACAAAAGTAAGAATGGAGTCTGAATGCCTTGGGGCTAGTTTCGTGACCACGACTAAGGCGCCCACATTCAACTGTGAGAAATAGAAAGGAAAACAAGAAAAACAAATACAAGCATGAGACCAGTTTAAGCTTGGCTGGTAAAGCCGCAGAAAGCAAGTATAGTGGCAGATTGAGGGCAGGCACAGTCGCTGATCAATCCTACCCTCCCCCCTAAACATGGTTGTCATTAACCCAAAATGTACAATATCCTCCTTGTGTGCTCACAGTTGACCTCAATTTTACCTGAATTAGACAATAAATTGTCAGACCAGGTTTTGAGAAGTGATGCACGACCCAGTTTGCTACCAATTTCCAAAGAGATCAACACAGGGTGGCGCCAAGTCCCTGTGACACAGTGACCCTGTTCTGCCACATCAGTCAGACAAACGTAGTCACGACTTGACCAATAATACTTAGGGTGAACGTGGACCATAAGCACACATTGTATTCCAGAGAGGAGAACCTTGCTGTGGCAAATATATCGAACAATTATTACCCAGCAGGCGACTGAAGAACCCTCTGCTGGGAGCCATATACATAGGTATAAAGTGATGAATAAACTAAAAAGAAATTCTCCCAACAGCTGATAGATCAATGCTATGAAACCACGTCATCTTTTTTCAACCCCATGGGATACAAACTCCAAGAAGAAGAAGGAGAGAAACCCCCCCCCCCCCCCAAAGAAAAAACAAAAAACAAACCCAACAAGAATTTGAAGAAGCAGACTTTGGGTGACACTTCAAAGCAATCCTATCTACACAATTATTCATCATGTGGTTCCATGCCCCAAGAGTACACCCCATCGTCATTGTCCACCCTGTAATAAGTCTTTCAACTATGATGTGTGCTGCTTGTAAAATTTCCCCTAGGATCTGTAAAAAAAAAAATTGAAAAAAACCAAAACAACCTAATATACACATATCTGTTAACCTAATTTGTTGGTGAAAAAGGAATACAAACGATACTGGTCCCAGTACAGATATTGACCCTATTTTTTGAAGACTAAAGGGATTAGCCTCAGTTATTATGCAGTTAATTAAAAAAAGCTGAAATCGGGTCATGCATTAGTGTAATTTTATTCATGGCCAACTATTCCATGTCATAATGAATTTGTGGGTTGTTGACAATTGACAGCAATGAATGGGTACGGGTCAGATTCCTCTTAGGGGGAGAATCTACTAAGGAATGAAGAGGGGGTCAATTTCATGAAGGGTAACAATGACCCTAGGGTGGCTTAATACAGCTGTCCCCTGCAGCTAGAAATGGACCGTGCCATATTTCCCCCTTAATGATATTACTCTACATATCAAGAACCTTTCATTATACAAGGTGGGTAATTCTATATCATCTTGAAAGAGAAGGAAAAAATTGAAATTGAAAGTAGGCCATTGATTGACCTGGGTTTGTTCCAAGAAAAGTATGTACATGTGTTCATGTTTTAAAGAGTTAAATCAGGGGCAGCAGAACAAACAGCCGCGAATAAAATTTGCTAAATTAAATTGGCCACTCTTACACCTGTTCAGTGCACGGCACTGACTATCCAATGTCAACAGTCAAAAATATAAACTGCTTTTATATTAACACTGATCAAATATCAGTGTAATTTGAGTCGAATGTTCATATTTTCAATAATTTCACAACCAATGTCATGGTAAGAATGATATCAAATTAAAATTCTGATTAATTCAGTGGGCCTATAAAATTATATTATAACCTATATATTGCCCGCGATATATAGGTTAATCGTTTAGGCAACAATCCGTTAAGTATGTTATTGCAGTCGCACCAGGCTACGCACAGTGGCGTAAATGACATGGATTTGAGCCTTGTACATTGCGTGACTAGAAACCAGGTCAGATACTAGCTGAGCTGTATGACTGAATAGCACAACATGATCTATTTAGCCGTCAAGATTCACCTAAGGCTACGAGTGTGTGTGACGAACATCGCTTATGGATACCCAGCACCACGAGCTTGCTGAGAAAAGCTCCCAGCCACAACGTAAAAGAAAACAACGTGGAAAGGGGGAGAGCTGTGCTATTTCCTTAATACAGAAAGAATGGAGCCAGACAAAAGACGCACTTTGCAGCTTTTGTGTCCAGACTTACACTCCTTAATCACAGACTGTACTTTGGACAAAAAGTCACGGCCATTCTCAAAAAAATTACGGGAAAAATGGGTCATGTATACAACGTCACACATACAGGTAATAAAATGTGGTTCCTCTTGGGGTTTGGATGGCACAGCTGGACTTGTGTCGCAGCTTCTAATTATGGATCCTGGTCATGATGGGATAATCTAGCAAATGGAGAACAGAATAGCTTACTGTATGTGCATGAGCAGAGAGTTCAAGGCGACTGCTGCTTGACTGGCTCCCTGTTTAACAGAGTTCCAGCCCCATAGCTGTCTACTGGTATTAATTAGAGCACGGTCCCTTCACCTCCAGCTACATTGGACAATTTGTAGGTCAAGCATGACGGTATAATCCATGGGCCCCCTTTGATGTAATTGTATATTAATAATTGATTGTCGTTTTCCCCTATTCTCTGATGTTCCTTAATTGCTACAATCCATTAACCATGTGAATCTGGATCATATACCCAAATTCCGACCCGATTCTGTCAGAGAATAGAACATTATAGGCAGGGATGGATGAGTCCAGTCATTCAAGGTAGACACAACTCCTACCGGAGTTGATAATTGTTACTTTATATTATGATCAATGGTGGCAAATCAGGCCAAGCATGGGCCATGTCATGCTTGGTTAAACCTCGCATTTTGAAGCCCGAGAGCTCGTCGTATTCCAAGGTGAAGTTCTCACGTCTGTAGATGGTGGGGAGACCACAGAGGCCCCATTTTAATATGTATGTCGGCTCTGTCTTTATTAGCATGGTGTCTCTACTGATTTCGTCGGTGTCATATGTTGGGGTAAAGTACGTCTACCCATCATACAGTAAAAAGAACATCTTAATTCAAGAGGCATTTTTCTGGGGTTGTTTTTCTTCCGAAGGCAATTCAGATATTCACTTTCTTGAGTTATCATTTTTGGAAGTTTAATTAGAGAATTAGTTGTGCATAGATCCAAGGGTTTTCTTTTAAGAATTCTGAAGAGGGAAAAGCTCTTAACTTGCCTCACACATTACATAAAGCCTTATTACTAATGTTTTTCAAATTGTTTTACACCATTCAATGGGGGAATTTAGGTTAAAGATATTATACGGCATTGGTGGAGCTGACAAAATGGTAGCATGCAGTCTTCATGTTCTGTGTAAATAACCATGCACAGGCCTAGAAGTTCGCAAGACTCTGCGAGAATCAAAATGGATTCTCGCTGAAGAATTTCGCGAGAATCCAGGATTCTCGCAATTTTCAGGGAATGGATTCTCGCAATTTTTTGGGGAGAATCTTTTTTTTGTTGCAAATTGTATAAGTATTATTTGCTAAATGTAATGTTGGAAATTAAAGCAAAGGTATGTTTCAATTCATCCTCTATTTGTTAAAGCTGTTTAAGCTTACGGTTTTTTGGCCATCTTGCGTCGCGTGCCAAAGAATTTGACAGCAGAATTGAACCTCAGCTCTCGATCATCAACAACAACAACCGGCGGCGTGTAATTCATGAAATCATCATCATGTCATGTTAAGTTTTAGGTCAATCTGTTTTTATTCTGTCCGCAGATTGGTTGATAGCGCGAAAGTTCCCGTTTTGGAGCCAATAGTCTTCCTTAGCTGTTAGCGTTGTTACCAAGTACAGCGATGTACGCTTGCTTGGATTTTCCACAAAATGTTTTGAGAATCATATATTTGTCATAAAAGTTCACTATTTGGTTATACATTACCATTATTCAATGTTTCCAGATTTTTATAGAATAAACTGGAGTCCAGAAAAGGAAACGAAAAGAAAAGAAATATTGTGATAATCTTGGGAAATCGACTATCTCGGTACATGGTAACCACGTGTATAAAGCAGATTGATGCCGTGAGCTTACTATCCAGGAAGACTATTGATTCAAAAACGGGATCTGTCGCGCTATCAACCAATCCGCGGACAGATTAAAACAGATTGACCAGGGGTACGTTTTCGCGGCTGGAACGAATAACTGTTTCGGTCATTGGCCAGTGTTATCGGATGGCCAAAATTCAACCGAAACAGTTATTGGACCGCGAAAATTACCCCCTTATGATGGCAACACACGGACGTAACGGAGTGCACCGGTGTTTAGGACGACGACTCGGCGGTATCGATCAACTCGATGACAGACGTGAGTGGTTGATCGTCAATGATACCTTTTAATTTTGTAAATAAAACACAAAAGAAAATGAGGGGTGAACAAACTTAACTTTGTGTCGGATTAACGGAAAATTGTTAATGTTTTTTTTATGGAAAAGTAAAAACATATTCTTGATGACCCAAATATAAAGCTGAAAAAGTGATTTTCCCCTTCTGAATGCTGGTAATTTCACGCGAATCTACTCGGATCTTGGCGCAAATCGATTCGCGGATTCGCGTCGGATTTCTAGGCCTGATGCACAATTTTCAGCATACAAACACATCATATCTTCATTTAGCGGTCGCAACCGAGATCCCGTTCACAACATCATGCAATGAGTCTTCATCACTCTAAGTCGGTATATTTCTGGACCTTTCAAAGGCTTTTGATACAGTTAACCATAAAATTTTATTTTGTAAACTGGAAAACTATGGTGTCCGTGGTATAGCCTTAAATTGGTTTAAGAGTTATTTATCGAATAGAATACAAACTGTTTCCTATAATTGTGCTAATTCTGATGAGCAACCTATTTGCTGTGGAGTTCCGCAGGGTTCTGTACTGGGCCCTTTACTATTCCTTATTTATATTAACGACATTTCATATACGTCTGATAAAGTGTCCTTTTGCTTATTTGCAGACGACACAAGTTTGGTGTATAGTCATAATAATGTGGACACAGCTATTCAGATCCTAAATATTGAACTTGAAAAAATCAGCAGCTGGCTCTTAGCAAACAAATTGTGTATTAATCTACTTAAATCAAACTATATGATATTCTGTTCCAGACAACATAAATATACCCAATCTGTTCCTCTAGTCTTGAATGGTGTTAATTTAAAATGTGTTACAATTACCAAATTTCTAGGTGTGACAATTGATGAAAATCTTACTTGGAAGAGCCATGTCAGTGAAGTTTCCAGCAAGATATCAAAAACTGTTGGTATTATGAATCGATTAAAGACCTTCATTCCAAGTGATATTTTACTTATTCTTTATAATTCCTTTGTTCTTCCGTACTTAAATTATTCAGTTCTAACCTGGGGCAGTTCCTCAGTGAATTGTGACAAACTTCTTTTCTTACAAAAGCGAGCTGTTCGAATTATTTCCAGTGCTGGTTACCGTGATCGTACTGCCGACTTATTTGTAAATCTAAAATTGTTAAGATTTAAAGACATTTACTACTTAAATCTAGGTAAATTAATGTACAAGTATACGAACAATGCATTACCTGGTTGTTTTATCTCATGTTTTGAGTTAACTTCCAACATACATTCATATAATACCCGTAGTGCTTCTAGCAAAAACATCCATGTCTGTTACAATCGAACCTCACTCTATAAAAACAGTCTTATACAGCGTGGTGTGAATTACTGGAACGGTCTTAATGAGTCCATTAAAAAGTCACCCTCGCAGTCAATATTTGTTGGTAAACTGAAAAAACAACTTCTTGATACACACGCTTAATTTCTGATTCTTCTCTTTATCATTTTTCGTATTACTATGTCTTAGCGACTGCATGATGCACACATGTCCTGTCCTGTCATGTCCCGTCCTGTTTCGCTGTCTGTCCCTAGGTTAGGGTACAAAAGCTTTTCTGCTTCACCCAAACCTTAATGTTGTCCCTTAAATAATTAAAATCAACTAAACTTAATGTATACATGTTATGGTGTAATTTAACCTCTTACAATCATTGTATATTATTTGTCTAAGGACAGCATTGAAATAAATGTACTAAAAACAAGTCGGACAGGTCCTCAATTTCAGATTCCATGTTACTGCTAATCATTGATGAAGTTGAAAGGTCTATGTCATTGTCCTTAACCTTAGTTGTAAAAACTGAAATCAGCTGTTGTGGGTTTTTTAAAACAGGTTTTCAGATACAGTTTTCTCATTTCAGAGGGAAAAATTTCCACAGAAAAAAAGAAAAGAATCTAGAATGTCAGAACATCATAATCAGTAGGCTTTCAGACTAAAAAATAACAATGATGTTCTTTATCCTTACAAATCCTGTATAATACCTTAAAATAAAACACAGCCAAGGAAAGACCCTGCATGTGAACCCACTGCAGGCGGCTGACATTTCCTATCAAACATACTTCATGCATCATTGATGACAGTGTTATCGTATAAATGTTGTTACTCCGTTCTGGTACAAAGTTTTCTGGTACAAAGTTTGCTTGTCGCACAATACATGTGTGAACAAAAAAGTTGTACTCTGTGTGATTGATTAATTGTGTCCATGATATAAAAGTTGTTCATATAAATTGTTGCAGTAAAAAAAATTGTGAGTTATGATTTTTTTAAAAGCACATAAAAATGTTGTCTGTCATAGTGTAATCTATGGCAACAGTTTTGTAAAAAAGATTTATGCCAAGAAGATATTGTTACAATTTCATCAGAATGTTTTTGTTTGAATGACTGTATCAAGTTTCCACAGTGAAAGAAATTGGCGAATGTCCTTCTTAATCATCATTTCTGAATGTGACTTTGTAATTTGTTAATCACCAAAGTTAATGAGGTACAAAGTCTTCACATCATTGTATTCTTGGCACTGTGACCTGGCTTCATGCCAACAGGGTCGAGTACCAGGACAAATCCATCAAACAGAAGCAATACCATGAGATGATTTGGCAGCTTGGTTTTAAATGAAAGGAATTTACTATAAATCCCAACTAATTGTTGCTGAAAACCATACACTACCCACTGAAATCCCACACCAGATGATAATTCAACCCCTTTGGAGTCTATCCAGTGCCCATTTTCACAGCTGCCCTAGCTAAGCAAAAAACAATTATGGTTACCAGAATCAGGTTATCAGCCAAAGCACCATATCACACAGACTATTTTTGACTGGTTTCCTGCATAAGATTTGCTTAGCACAAAGTTATTAAACCCCCCAAAACAGTGTTGGTAAGTCAATAATAGACCTTATGCATTGACGTCACCAAGCCGCCATCTTAGAGGTAAACTGATGATGAAACAATGGAAACGCGCTGGTTTGTACGCGCGGCGCACAGGACTGGCCAATGAACATCTTCCTTTTGACCTCTAGGCGAGGGCGCCCTACTCAAATGACGTCATATGCATAAGGTCTATAAGTACATCATTCACATGAGCAATAGTTCCATGATCAGGCTTTTTGTAACTACTAGCTCCCATGCCAGCATTGAGTGTTCATGTGTAAATTAACGTCAATTCCTCTCTTAAGAAACATTTCTCATCATTTTTGACATCACCCAGAGTCTTTAAAGACATGAGAGACAACCTCTGAACTTTATGGCTCCTGAGGTAAATCTTCGAAGTAAAAACAAAAACTAGATCAATGCACTTCCTATGGTTTCTGATAATAATTGCAGCCAAACTCTGTTACACTTACCAACATGATTAAGGTCCGTATGTCAGCCCCATATCAAGCATGGTTACTTAACTCTGTCGTTCTGAATTCATCAAAATCAGGCAAAACGATGAGTGAGGTACCCGTGGTATGCTTTTTTAGCAGCCTACTCTGTAAAACCTCTGTCATTAAATCTCCGACAACTAATTTTTTTTTGCATGACAAAATAAAACCTTAAACATAAGGGTTTGCCTCCCTTGGGTTGCCAGTTCTTCTTTCCTGCAGCCTGGTGTGAATTCACCAGTGGATTTTGTCAGCAGTAAGGGTATTCAAGGCAAAGCATGGATTGTAGTGCAGAGACACTGATGTATCATACACCACAGACATGTGTACAGTTGTTTTATCGGTACACGCATTGTTTGTGAAATGTATACTGCGAAACATGCACGTAGGCCTTCATGTTGACTGGCGAATCTTATCCGTCTCTAAAACAAGCAGTCCTAATAGACCAAGGCTAATTTATTTGAAATACACGGTTTGGTGTTCTCAAACTCACGGAGCTAGTGTATGCATGGAGCAAGCCCACGGCACCCGGAAATTGGCGTGGTGCCCTGTGCTTTTGCTGTGGTGCCCTTTCCAAAGTTCCAATAACAAAATACATTGTCCTCATAGAAGTGCCCCTTACTAGAGGAAAATTGCTGTGCCTCTTCAAGAGCCAAGTTCAAGGCCTATCCTCAGATACTACCCATTCTTGAGTACCAAGATTTAGAACCCGTTTTACTTGTACTTGGGTACCAAGATTTAGGACATGCTTGCCCCTGTCCAAATCAGATAACAGAATTAAGTACATATTACTTTCCTTGTCCTCAGACACCAAGCTTACGTATTAGAAACCATGTAGTTTATTATTTGATATATTTAGAATGTAGTAACATTTGAGAAGATTTCTCTAGGGACCATGGACAGTCCAATCATTGTTGTCCTTTCACAGGAAGTGCAATTTGTAAAGTTTTACAACCATGTGAAAATAAAGCAAGGGACCGCAGTTAAATTGTCCTCCCATGAAAATGGCTTTAAACAGATAGCAATATTTATTGTATACTTTCCTTTCCTCAGACGCCACTAGATGACATATTTTCACAGCCTACATAGATACCAGGAGCTAGAGTGCTCTTCTTAACACACACACTCTGCTCTGTATCTTGTCTGTCACTACCACCAACTTGTCAACTACTTTGATTACTAAATCTGGCAACCATGATTCAATTCATAAAGACTTGATGTTGAGAGACAGAATGCAAAGACCAGGGAGGTATAAACAATGAAGTCAATGCCTGCACTATACTCAAGGGTCACAAGGGGTCCATGCAAACAGTAAGACTTAAAGAAATAGAGCAGCTTTGGTGCAAACTTTATTACAAACTGTGTAAACTTCCTAGGTAAAAAGTACTGAAAATATTTCTGACATTCTGAAATCTTTTTTGGAATGCAATCTTGGTCTTCTTGCCTCTCACACAAGACAAATATTATTTACGGCAACAAACCAAAAACAATTGTTAAACAATTTACTTGTGAGCACCAATTTTAATGAGTTTTCAAGAGTTTTGTGGCATGCTTCAGATACATACATGTAGAGGGTTTGAAATAAATGCCATCTTTAACTAAACACCCTACATCCATTTACTTAAAACACTTCAAAGTTAATCACCAAACTATGATGTAAACCAACAAGCCAGATTTCTTGGCAGAAAAAGAAGACAAAAACCTGTAAACCAACTTATAAATGCATCTCTTACATTTCATTTATGGTCAGTAAATTACAAGAGCGAATTTCCAGCTGATTTAAGGCAACACTACTACCTCGGATATGAGAGAGCTATTCTGTAAACCTCTCCCAACTCTTATAACCTCATTCACTGCCTACCATCAGCAACAATTATCCTAAGCCTCTGATATCCGGCTAAATAAAAGAAAAAGACCCTGCAGCTTGGTTCTCCGCTTTTGTTGAAGTAGACGCTCAATCAGGTCATACAAAGTGTATGATGTATCGGAGGGGATTCTGTATGTGACAGTAAACCATGGCTGTTGAGCTCTGGCCGAGCCGACTGGCAATGACAGTGTAGAGATTCCTGTTCCAGTTTTTCTCTCCGCGCGTGAATGGAAAGAACGGAGAGCGGAGGTGCGGGCACGTGCCGAGTCTATACATGTATGAAGTGAGCATCATCCCTAGTGACTGGCCAGACAATATTAGATACTGGTGTAACTACAGGAATGATTACTACAATTATTTGTCATCCCACTGTGGAGTAATATAGGCTGTTTCTCATCCCCCCCCCCTCCAAACCCCAAGAAAGGAACATTTTTCAACAGATATGGACTTAAGCATTACACATTTTTTGCATAACGCATACCTTCGATGTTTCACTTTTTTAAGCTTCACAATATAAAGGTGTACTACCTCTTTGATTTTTGCCTGAGCACATTAACTCCAGTATCCTCTAGCTTTCAGAAAAAAAAAAAAACCCACAACCAATCTGCAAAAATTCCATCAAGTTAAATGATCAACAAAAATAATTTTGCAGAAAAATGTGCACGTTCGTTTTGGGAGACAATCTACACGCACATGGCAGTATTCCAGAGTGAAACAATTTTCAGAAAAACAAAAATAGAATCAAGTTCTCCCCCCCCCCCAAAAAAAGGCTATCAGATTGAAGAATGGTTCTATCATTATACAAATTAAATGTATTACTACCAATGTTTATGTATAATACCTTTTAAATTGAAGCTAGCTTGTGATGATTGGCGAATTGAGTCCAATATAGGGCCCCCCCTAAACCAAGCTCCCATTTTGTGCCCTGTCTAAAAGCCACTTCACAGGGAATTTTGTTTCTAATTTTTATTTTTTTTTTTGCAAAATGTTACCTTCATCTAACAAAAATGTCATGGTTCTTTGTCCAAGTATTCTTACACAAGTTTGTTGTTACTTTGGGCAATAAAACATGAACAAGACTTGTCATCAAATCTGATTGACTGATCTCTGAATGTACAGCACGCTTTAACGCTCAAAGTAATAAAGCAAGTTGCCAATTGAAAGATCATTCCCATTGACTGTACAGAACTGACCTACTTCCACATAATAGAACATGGTTATTCAATGCATGTTAGCATGTTATAACCACATGAGTGCAGACTGTATTCTATTATTTTTACCTTGACAAAGAAAATAGCCTTAACAACAGAGCACTCTTAAGTTGGCGCTTGAGTTGGGCTTTTTCTTCTTCTCTCCTCCTTTTGAAAACAGCGGTAAATCTGACTATATGGGTCAGACAGATTGTGTAGAACTTAAGTGGAGAACATGACAGAAACTGTAATTCTTATCATTGTGTCTTTTCCTCACATTCTCTTATGAGAGAGTGTCACACAAAAGCAGAATGGAAAGTTAAGAGCACCTCATGGGAATGGATTTCATTAGTAAAACTGCCATAAAATCAGACTGTGAACGTACTTTTAGCGAGGGTAATTTTTCCTTCTTCAAGAATAAGAGCTTTATGGTCCTTGAATAATGGACTTCCTGAGCACAATATGTTTATGGGGGAAAAATCCACTCCTGGGAACAAACGGCTCGAGTTAGGATCAGCTCCCCATGGAATGATTACATTGCTTTCTGCACAACAACATTCTGCATATTACAAAGTTTGTTTGAATCAAACTCAGAGTGGTGTTCTTTGAAGCTGATGTGGGTGGGGGGCTGGAGACAAGTTGTAATTATAA
This sequence comes from Leptasterias polaris, assembly GCA_037783415.1. Taxonomy (NCBI): domain Eukaryota; kingdom Metazoa; phylum Echinodermata; class Asteroidea; order Forcipulatida; family Asteriidae; genus Leptasterias; species Leptasterias polaris. Next base: position 963,456 of record JAZGTN010000164.1, read on the forward strand.
TATTCAGGATCCCGAGTGTCTGTTTCAGGCATCCAGCATTACACCTGACACTAATGCTATTGTTTTTCTATGCAAGTGCCTCAAAAATCCCCCAAATGCCCATCAAAAGCCACACAAACACTTTGTAGTTAATGAAATGACAAGTTTGAGACGACCCTCCCATGTTATGCACTTTATAACTCATTAGGTATCTTACTTTTCATTAGTCTCCCCCGACACTCAATCATCCACTTCTACAAAAAAAGGTGTCTCTCAAACCCTCTCAGGCACCTTTTAAATGAAGTTTCTAAAGCCCTTTTCACACGAGAATCGGAAACTTACGTCCATCGTTTTGGGCGCCAGTTGTCTGTCCCAAAGGTTGCGTGCGATATCATGACAAACATTCACACGATGACACTTCGCGTTCCCAACGTCCCTCGTTTTCGTGAGTTCGCTACGTATTGGGTCAAAGGTCATCATTGGTTATTTATTAGTTCGCTGGTTCTCTGTCGGTGTCCCGTTTAATGTTACGTAAATGCGTACCCTATACCATCGATCGTTTTCTCGGCGCAACATTTCTGCTTTTTCGTGCGAATTCTCAGTTTCCTGACGAACTCCGAAGATGAATGTAGCGGAAAGTGTTTTGTCAGAGATGGAAAGTGGAAATGCCAAATCCAAAAACAAAGGTAACTTAACATAATTTGCGACATGAACATTTCTTCCACCGACGCCATTTTAACGAAGGAAGGAATACTCGAACAAACAAACGACATTTCTCCCGCTGCGCATGCGTGATGTTGCGTGATCGTTGCATGATCGTTGTGTGATCGCATGGGACCTTGGTATCATAAACGTGCGTCGTTTCACACGACCGATCTTGGCGATTCTAAACAGGGATGCGATTTTTGGAGGAGGTCTTGATCCCGGTTGTTTATAACGCGGGTCCCAGGTAATTTCATCACACGGATTCCTTTCACACGATGCAAATTTGCGATTTCATGACACCGATGCGATTTCGTTCCCAACGACCATGGTTTAGAAAGCTCGTGTGAAACGGGCTATACACTGAACTTGTTTGTGTGCCTTTTTCAACAATGTTCTTATTCTTTTGATCACAAACTAAATTTTAATGAAACCTGTTCTGGGGAGGTCATTATGCACCGGCATAATGCATGAGTGGATGAAATTTAAAACAAAAAAATATATAACAAATATTATTTTCAAACTGAATGCTCAAGTTTACTTGATACCAGTACTAAATGAAATGAGAAAAATGTCTGTGTTCACTATTGATTCTTATCTCATCTGCGTTATTACTCTTATTTGTACACATGTATGAATGCACACAAGATCTCAGACTAAACATCAATTATTAAAAGGTATTTTTATGAAAATGGGACTGCTTAACAGAAATTAGCTCTTTCCAAAATCACAGATGTACAACAAAATGAAAACCAAAGTTTAGTTGAAATGAATGTTTCATCAGACATGATAGGAACAGAGTGTAGTTTCCTAAAGATTGCAAAAAACTAGTAATTAGTCAATCTATATAACAGGAACTCAAATAATATTACTTAGCACACAAGAAGAAGATCCACAATATTTTCCATTTTCCATTTTCGATGAGCGCGCAAGTGATAACAAATGTTTCTTCAAGAAAACTTGAAGGGTTATAGAACAGGGTTTGACATGGGACCATTTAATATAGGTGTATATCACAATCAGAATTGTGGATTGTACAGACCCATTTGTCTCAGAATGATGTCATCAAATGTTTTGGATGTTGACAAATTTGCACTGGAAGGGTATCGAATACAATGGCAATTTACACCATTTTAACGTGAGGTTAGAGACTTGTCATTTTGTCCCCACTCACATGAGGACTCTATCTATTGGAAAATGAGTACATACAAAAATGCTATTTGGCATTTCCCTTCCTCTTTAATGAATAGACCTTATGCATATGACGTCATTTGAGTAGGGCGCCCTCACCTAGAGGTCAAAAGGAAGATGTTCATTGGTCAGTCCTGTGCGCCGCGCGTACAAATCAGCGCGTTTCCATTGTTTCATCATCAGTTTACCTCTAAGATGGCGGCTTGGTGACGTCAATGCATAAGGTCTATAGGGTTTTATCTCCAAAGGACGCCACGTCCCAATATCGACATCCAGCATTGTTGTGATTTTATGTCAGACTGGACATCAATTCACCACTGAATTGTTCACCACATACCATCAGAACCATGTCCAGTCTAATCTAAATAACTCATGATAACAAATCCACAAAAGACTCCCCATCTGTCCGGACAACCACCTGCGTCATTACAGAGGTGACATACTACGTCGGCTCCTTTGAGTCTCATTCTGTTTTTGTTTTACAGGTTTTACAGGTTTGACTGTTCGCATAAACTGTTACAAGGACTCCACAATACAAATCAATATTATTGAAATCAATTTCAATTAATTAAACAAAAGGAATAAATACAGTGCATTTTTTGATTGAACAATCCTGCCTTGAAGTCTGAGTAGAAAGGTTGAAATGCTGCATGCTTCCTTGCTTGGAAAACCAGAATCAGGCCAGAGCAAAAAGTTGCATCAATCCAAACGACCCAGAAACAATTTCACTGTGAACTGCCACAACAACAGTTAGATTGGGTCCCTACTAAACTCTGCTTGATAGTTCAGGTCAACATTATTTTCTGCTAAACAGTTTTAAATGAAGCTTTTTTTATGTAGGCCTACACATGTATATACTGACTAACTTCACATGCCACGCCATCTTTAAAATTACTTGTCTAAAATATCACAAACCCAACATAGAACATTTGCCTTCCCACGTAACATGTACCCTTAGTAAAAAATATATATTGTAAATAACATCACTTCATAACCAGAATATGATTAAGTGGAACAGAACAAGAAATTCAGCTATTTGGGGTGGAGGGGGTGGAACCAGGGGAAGGCGCACACAGGATGCAAGTAACTTTCAATTAAGGAGACGGGTACATTCCCTCAAGAAAGACGGAACACACCTGCAGTGACTCAGCGCCAAGTCAGAGAAGATGACAGAAACACCTAGTTTTTCATGTGCACGCCATTAAAAATCACAAAATAGTTTGTTTTAAATATTTGATGCATCTTTCTGTGTCTTTTTGAACGAGTTGCGATACTTAAAGAAATACTTGTAATGAATAAATCTGCTTAGCTAGCTACTATTAGCAGTCAATAGCTTCAACACAACAAAATGTGTCATTTTAGTTTGTAACCTCGTTGAGCTAAATATTGTTGTGCTGCTTAAAAGTTGATGAAGTTTAGACCCGGTTGTGTTCCCAACTGATTCTGCCATTAAATTGCTTGAGATTGAAAGAGAGACAACAGAAAAGATGGAATGGATTGGGGGTTGGGGTTAAGGGTCAGACACTCACCATACTAGTATCTCTCTCTGTGCTGAGTATTCTTCCCCTATCTCTGGAAGAGCTTTGGGCTGCTGCTGCCTTTCTGCTTATTGAATGACACGTCTTACTGTGGCCTAATGTGATCGCTTGACACATTTGATCTGTAACAGACAACAAGAAAACATTGTGACAATGATGTCCCCAACTGACATTCTGCATTAACTTTTGATCAAGTTTAGTAACCTTCTCCTGAAGTCATCTTCTTTTCGGGCATCTTCCTAAAGAAAGAAATCTTTCTTAAGAAATTTCTCCTTTACTTTACAAATTGACAACAAATGTATATATGGTTTTGGCCTGTAGTTAGCATTGTCTCGTCAGTAGCCTGAACATCTGATATCACACTCTAAGGTTTGTGAAGCAAGCAGATCCCTTGGGCTCTAGTCATGCAAACTTTGACCTTTTGGCTGGCATCCGAGATGACCATTGAACATTGAGTGTAACAGCTTATGCACCAGTGATCTAAAACATGATTCAGTTTCATGTATACCAGATTGCATGGAGCATAAATTCGATCAGACTAAACCACTGAATTGCTAATACAAAAGCAGCTAGACTTGAGAAATTCAGCTAAGATTTAAAGTTGCCCACAACAAATTAATATGCAGTTTGATAGATTGGCTTCAATCTCATGGAGCACCTCACAAAAAAAGACATTTTCAATAACTACAGTAAAACTTGTTGGTAAGCTGTATACTTAGAAAATATAATACTTTCAGAAAATTTAGAACTTCCACAAGGCAAATAAAACACAAAATTGAATAAAACTGTAACACAAATTTATTATCCATTTGTAATGATCTTCGCAGTATTTCCCACAAATATATTCACAAAAGGTCTCTTCTAAATGTGTATCACAAAAATCAATCATCGGGTTCCTTATGATTATAAATTCATCATTAACTGTTAAAAAACTATTGATTAAGGACTAGATTAAAATTATTGATCAGGAGCCTGGTCTGTATATATCCGGTTCCCACGCAGACTGGTGTGTACACATGCTGTACATTAGCAGTCCAGAATGCACGCTACATTGTAAATGTAGGTCACATGAATGATGGCACCTCAATCCAATTAAATATGTGCATACTTGTCTGGAAACTAGGTCTGTAAACACTTGCTTAAGGGATCACGCTGTTGTCAAATAAGACACATTGTTTCAAATGTTTTTTACAACCCATTTTTGTCTGAAATGTTATTGAATTTTTAGTTTTGTGTTTTTTTTCTTCTCCATAATTGAATGTATAAATACTTTCCAAGGCTTCCCAGTTGTCACATCTGTCGGAATTATTGATAAAATATTGTTCAATAAAAACGTGTGTGAAGATGAAAAAAGCGAGCTACATGAATGGCATACAGTCTCAGCAAGAGGGTGTACGAAATAGGATTTCATAATTTAGATTGTATCTATAAATTTAATGCCATGTGTAAGATTAAAATAAAAAATTAATCTTGGTGATATTTTAAGAATAAATGTGTCAACACTTGCTGCCCGGATACAGTACTTTGAATACCTCATAATTGTTTTTTCTAAATGGGTAGTTAGCCAAAGTTAATTGTTCACTATATTGCATTACTCAGAACTTCTTTTAAAAGATTATTTCACACACGAAAATACAGGAATATTTTCTTGGACGAACTTTCACAAATATGTGTGGCGTCATATAGCCTACTTACTAACTTTAAGCATACAAAATGTTATTTTCTATATTAATTGATGTTGGGAATGCAATATTAATATTTAAAATATGACAAATTTCCTGTAAATCACACCTGTAATGAGCAGGTGCACGGCACATATCACAAAAAATTATATTATTTTGATGTTTCTTTTTTTTAACCTTCTGATTATTATACAACAGATTCAAATTAAAAGTGGCCTTTGGGTAGGAATTTCAAATTGGAAAGTTCCCAAGGACCTTGGGAAGTCTGCCTGGATGTTCTTTCAGCTTGGCTGAATGTTATTCTTGGCACAGAAATGACTGCAAAACCGGTGTATTTAATTTGGAATTTGAATTGAGGGAAGTGAAGGGGGGGGGGGGGGGCAGGCATGCAACTGTAACTTCACCAAAAAGAGGAAATTACAAAATTTCAATGATTTTGTATAGTATTTTTTAATTTTGAATGGTAAAACTGAGAATAAAAATGAGGAAATCAGCGGAAAAGAGGAAAAGTTGCATGCCTGAGGGGGTCATCAGTTGTTACTTTGACATCATTATCTGACCTCATTTACATTTTAAGCGTTCCCCAAACATTTAGATTATAGCCTCTATATAGAAACAAGAATTTTATTCCTTTGGGGTTTAGTTTATGAAACAAAACAGAGTCCTGAGATTGACACCTGGGTTCGCCTATTGTTTATATTTAACTACCCCCCCCCCCTTACATGTCTTAATTTTGTCTTAGTTTTTCAGAAATCTTTGACAAAATTCATCCAAAACATGCAGTACCTCAACATTATTTTCCCATTTGTCAACGGCTGTTTATGTTGGTATTAAGATCAATGATTTAGAAGTGTGTGTAATTTTAAGAATATTTTTGACAACAATCTTTTTCTTATTAGACCACTATCAGAGCATAGGGGCCCATTACATAGAGAGCCTTCACACTATTAACATTCAACATTTAATCAAGAAATTTCAAAATATCAGGAAGTTGTTCATGTCTTGAAAATGTAATTTCCTGATGTTTTGCGTCAATACTCTAATTTGAAGTAGTTCTGTCATAAACTTGTGGAATTACTAGTATCAGGGTTAACAGGACATGGAACATTACTATCATATTCCTAATATTCAGGACCTACCATTACCACAGATTACAACAATACTCAGTACATTTTCAGCATTTTCCCTTTCAAGAAAAGAACTTAAAATATCAAAAATATTAGAAAACTTAAAGTGCAGAATAACAAGAGTATTGGAAAATATAACGATCATTAAAGAACATAAAGAAAAAAAACCTATCAGGTCAAGAATATCAAGAATATTAAAGAAGAATATCAAGAATATTAAAGAAGAATATCAAGAATATTAAAGAAGAATATCAAGAATATTAAAGAAGAATATCAAGAATATTAAAGAAGAATATCAAGAATATTAAAGAAGAATATCAAGAATATTAAAGAAGAATATCAAGAATATTAAAGAAGAATATCAAGAATATTGAAGAATATCAAGAATATTCAAACATATCAAGAATATTCAACAATATATCAAAGAATATTTGACATAGGCCTATGTAACTTTAATGTAATGTTGTTTACTTGGTGCACAAACATGTAGAAATGTTTGCTGTCTTTATGACCTTTCTCTCTCATCATTTAAAATTTTTTTATTATTTTTTTTTGGATAGTGACTTGGTTGGCGTTTGGGCAACAGCTTCCACCTTTTCTGGCTTGTTTTCCGTTTCCATCATGTTTAAAACCAATACAGGAGTTAAAAACGTCAAGGAAGAGTGTAGTACCTAAAGTATAAGATTCTGGAGGCTTGCTGTGGTCATATCGAGCCCTACCTACCCATGCATATATTACAGTAGTCTTTCTGTCTACAAGCAGGAAGGCAATTAGTGTCCCAGCCAGAGTTGGACTTAGTAATCAAGAATTCTCCTGAAGGAAATCAGGGCTAATGGAAGCCCATCAGGGTCATGAGAGTGCCCTCATTTTGGGGGAATGGGGGTGACCTAATTTGGGTCATTCCCTGGCTCAAGGGAAGAAAGGGGGGCTGGCAGACATTTCCCACTTCTTGTTGTTTTCTTTTTTAAAGCTGGATCAACCTGATGCTAATTTGCAGTGATGCCATTTTTTCCCCCCAGAGTTATTACAGAACGACATTTGTCCTGCTTTTAATGTACCCTTTTGTAGAAAAAAAGTTTGTATATTTTTGTATGTCAAATGCAGACAGCAGTTCAGTTTGGTAATGCCTCTTTTGTGTAGTGAGCCACGCATTTTATGTTAATTGTTATTTGACAATGCTACTGTGATTTATTCACTGTGAAACAATTTCTATTTAACATTTTCCATTGTCATCAATCATTTAATTATACCACACGGAACATGGACAGAATGTACATAAATATCTATGTTGAAATATTTTTTACTAAGAATGTAATTTTTTTGTTTACATAATATGTTTGCTAGAGGAAATAATGTAGGGTATGATTTGGAGAAAAACCCACAAGACTGCAGGGCTTGTAGCTCAAAATATCTATCGGACCAGAATTTTGTGTACAAAACCAGAAGTGAAATGAGAAAAACAAATGCTTGTGACGCAGTTTAACAATTTAACTGTTTGAATTTGAAAAAGCACTAGGAGAGGATTTATCTCATTTTGTATTATGGGTAAGTATGCTTCAATAATCACCAGAATTATATTCGTCAGACTGAAAGTCAACAACTGAACACAAACACAAGATTGCCGGGCTTGTCTGGTCATGAGTTTACTGGCCCGGTCAAGAGTTTACTGGCCCGGTCAAGAGTTTACTGGCCCGGTCATGAGTTTACTGGCCCGGTCATGAGTTTACTGGCCCGGTCATGAGTTTACTGGCCCGGTCATGAGTTTACTGGCCCGGTCATGAGTTTACTGGCCCGGTCATGAGTTTACTGGCCCAATGCTAAAGCCACTGGCCTCGGGCCTGCGGTCCAGTGTAAAATTAGAGCCTTGTGTACATTGCATAATTGGGCTTAGAGCAGGAAACATAAATTGAAAACCACTCATAAAAATAAATTGTGAAGTTGTACAGACCCACTGAGATTGCAAACAAACTCGTCTTTGCATGACTACCAGACTGTGGAATACTCATGTAATGTAACACAGACTTTAAAAAATGTAGAAAAGGTATGTATAGTGCTCTAGCAAACATCTGTGCCTTTTGTTGCTCACATTATGTGACCTTTTTACCTCACCTCTAGTGTCTCTGATAACATTCAGAGTCTTGTTTTCGTTCTTATTATTATTGATGAAAGCACACCTTAGAAACAATTTATTCAACAAAGCTTTTTCCCCTTCATTATTTGATTTTTTTTCAGGCGAAATTTCAGCAAACTCTTTGATATGCATTGGAATAATTGCTTTTTGTGAGTTAATGATCTCGACAAAATAACATCAGGCTATGAAACTTCCTTTTAGGGACCAGAACCCCCCCCCCCCAAAAAAAATAAATTGGTCTACATCTACATTTAAAAAGGATTTGTAAACTTGGGTGTGATCCCTGGCAACACGACAGTTAACAGTTGCATGCCCTGACTAGCACCCCCAAACAAAGATATTTTACAAACTAGGGAGACCGCCAACAGGGGGGGCTAGATAGCTCAGTTGGTAGAGCGCTGGTATGTTAATCCAGAGGTCGTTGGTTCAAATCCCGCTCTTGTCAATTTGTCCTTTTTCAACCCCAAGTAAAAACTTTTTGTCTTGTGACTCAAATGACTGATTGAGCTTAAACTTTCACAGGTTTGTTATTTCTTGTAGGCCTATATGTTTGGTCACATCAAGTGTGGATACTGGTCTTTGACAATAACTTATGTTACACATGTGCTTCAAGTTTTTAATTATGTGTAACAATTTGTAAAATATCTACACAACCAGCCTAACTTGATTTAAATCCGGAGATTTGGGTGAAACATTTGAACAAAGTAAAACTAATTCATTATTGAAGATTGGAGGGATGGGGGGGGGGGGGGGATTACATTTAAGTAGACAGGTCATTACAAAGTCATTGTATGTACATCTTCAAATTCCAACTGAAATGATTGAAACATAAACAGTCCCAGGTCTTTACTGACAACCCTACTTGTCCAAACCATACCAACAAAACGCCGATGTTATAGACGATGTGACCTCTGTTTACATTCAAACCGCCCTCTGTTGACAAGTCTGTTGTCCAAGTCATGTTCCGCCGGGCAAAAAGACGCGTAGTCATGGTAATATTGCGTGTACTTTCTAGCTGGCTGTCAAGTACACAAAGGTTTTGCCCGGCGACATGCGCGCGCATCATGTTATGATTTTCAAATGACGTCAGAGGTCACATCGTCTATATTACATACAAGAAATGCCACAGAACGACCAGTCAACAAGGGAAAGTACAGTCCCAGTGCCTCTCCTGGTGGAACTGCAGGAACTTTTTTAAGAAGCCCTGATCCATAAATCAGTTTTCCTTTGGGACCCATGCCTTGGTAATCTCTTCTGCATACTCATTGGTAAAACATCTACAGATCAGATGTCATAGGGAATTTCAGGGGACTGCTTGAACTCCCAAGCATTTATTAGCCTTGTTGCTTTCAGGACGGGACTTAATTTAATTTGTTGGACTTATGAAGTACAGCAGGGAGCTTAGCCTTGATGTGTACTGATACGCCAGACACATAAATATGTATAAATCAGCATCTCTAATGTACCACAAAACACTGTCTGTGAATGTACAATATGTTTTATTGTTTACAACTAGGCCTCCATTGGGAGAATGAAATCATACACGGACATGACACAGATTGAGTGAGTGGCAGAAATATAAATGGACAACTTTTTGTTGAAAACAATACAACTTTTGTGCCATCTTCCTGGGACATATCTCTGTCTCAACTTAATGGTTTCATATTTTTTTAAATAAATAAATTTGACCTTCTTGTAATAGAAGGCCGACGAGTGGTATAAACATCCGTTAAGCCATCACCACTTTTTCGGTTTAAACATTTCAACCTCAACAATTGTTGTTTTTCAATCAACATAAATTTTAAAACATGTAGAATATGGCCGCCATCTTGGATTTATGTAAATGAAGGTTTGTTTAATTATTAACTGCTAATCTTGTATGATTCTCCTTGTTTGGAACCTCATTTAGATTGTTTTAAGTTACCAAAAAATGCAAATAGGTAGTATATATGGCAAAATACATGCTTTTCTATAGGATAACAGGCGGCCATTTTGAAAAGTGTCGGCCATCTTGAACTTGAGATGTCAGACCGGACACCCCCCTCTAATATGCTTCCCTGGGACCCTTAAAACAAGTGTGCAAAGTTTGGTGCTTTAATCCAGCGTGTCACGATTTTTTCCCTAAGCCACCCGACTATACGGCAAGAGAAATATGAACATTAGTTGGATAAAAGCGAGAAAACACAATTAACCCTTTCCTTACTGAATTGTTTGGACATAAACAACTGCTGATAACCGCATTGTTTGACCACTCAAGCGTGAAGCACACATTCTTACACAACAGAAAGCTTTCGTTCAAAGGCCATTTTTACAAACCCCATTATCTCCTTGAAGACATTGTTTTACAGCAAAATAAGTAATGAAAAAGTTCTCACTTATTGAATTTCCTTTCTTATAATCCAAAAATCATGTAGATCGGTCAATAAATGTCAAAGTTCTTTGTCTTTCTTTCCTTGGTGTGATCTGTAATCTCAAACACTTTTTTGTACACAAGTATATGGCGCTCCGTAGGTGTTTGGCATTTCGGATCTTTCAACTCCAGTTTGAAGAGATTGCAAAATAGCAACCTTATTTTAATTGACCATCATTGGAAAGATCCGATCTTCCCCTTTCCAATGATGGTAAGCTTGGGTATGGAGGGCAAACATGGACAAAACTACAGCTTTATTACAAATGGCCTTTGTGCTCAGGCTTGAGTGCTTTTTTGTGTGTAAGCTTGGCGACTAAAGTCGCCAATGGTAAGGAAGAGGGGGTTTAGTGCAGTCGACTAAAGTCGCCTATGGTAAGGAAGAGGGGGTTTAGTGCAGTCGACTAACGTCGCCAATGGTAAGGAAGAGGGGGTTTAGTGCAGTCGACTAAAGTCGCCTATGGTAAGGAAGAGGGGGTTTAGTGCAGTCGACTAAAGTCGCCTATGGTAAGGAAGAGGGGGTTTAGTGCAGTCGACTAAAGTCGCCTATGGTAAGGAAGAGGGGGTTTAGTGCAGTCGACTAAAGTCGCCTATGGTAAGGAAGAGGGGGTTTAGTGCAGTCGACTAACGTCGCCAATGGTAAGGAAGAGGGGGTTTAGTGCAGTCGACTAAAGTCGCCTATGGTAAGGAAGAGGGGGTTTAGTGCAGTCGACTAACGTCGCCAATGGTAAGGAAGAGGGGGTTTAGTGCAGTCGACTAAAGTCGCCAATGGTAAGGAAGAGGGGGTTTAGTGCAGTCGACTAAAGTCGCCTATGGTAAGGAAGAGGGGGTTTAGTGCAGTCGACTAAAGTCGCCTATGGTAAGGAAGGGGGGGTATTAGTGCAGTCGACTAAAGTCGCCTATGGTAAGGAAGAGGGGGTTTAGTGCAGTCGACTAAAGTCGCCAATGGTAAGGAAGAGGGGGTTTAGTGCAGTCGACTAAAGTCGCCAATGGTAAGGAAGAGGGGGTTTAGTGCAGTCGACTAACGTCGCCAATGGTAAGGAAGAGGGGGTTTAGTGCAGTCGACTAAAGTCGCCTATGGTAAGGAAAGGGTTAAAACACACTCAGTAAAATGTGAGCACCAATTGGGAGAACAATTTCTACAAGTTTGCATAGTTTATTACCATATAGATGGTTTGAATGAGTAGTCTCTTCCAATTGTAGGGCTGAGTGTCATTGCTGACAAAAAGTCTGAGACTATGATCCAAATTCTATGAGGTATGTCCACTTTTTAGCAACCTCTTGAGTTATCATTTTTTTGAAGAGTATCCTCAGTGCTTGAGAAGAAGATCAAAGAGCAGGATTTCTTTGTTTCCGAAGAAAATAACCGCTATTTGTCCACTATGCGGACATAAAAAACCAAGGTCTGAATTCAGATAAAAGTGCAAAAAATAAGTTAGTGGCCTGACGTTTCGACCCTGGCAGAGTCTTTCTCGAAGGCTAAATGACAACACACAACACACATACAAGCAGACAAGAGTTGCAAGAGTAGTCAAGTCAGATAAAAGTCTTAAATTTCTCATCCCTGCCAACTGTGTAATGGTTCATTGGTGTTCTTATTAAGACTGGTAAAATGGTATGGACAAACAATCTGAGCATCATTGTATTGTATTTACGGCAAAAATATCCTTTCCTTTGAGTACATAAATTTCCAATCCAACTCCAAAAACCCTATTCTAACTTCTCAAATACTTCAGTGCCCATTTCTGTGAAACGTTTAAAAAGCCATGTTTCTTGAAAAGAAGACCGTTTGCAAAAAAACAAAACCAATTTAATAGGAAAATAGCGTCAACACTGGACCAGAAGGTGAGTTCTGAATACCTCCACATTCAGTCGATCAAGCTTTCCAATTTCAACACCAATCTTTCCAAGAAATTAAGTTAGTAAAATTCCTTGAAGAAGAGAAATAAACAATTACGTTTGCCCACCAGATGATTTGCCACCTACGTTAAAAGGGCAGGGGAAGGAACTGGTGTAACCAGACAAGAACTGTCACATCATAGAGCAAGTTCAAGTACGCACCATGGTTAACTAAAGGTTGGCTATTTTCACTATTACCCAAGCTGGTCGACCATTGGTTGACTAGATATAACTCAAGCTGGTCGACCATTGGTTGACTAGATATAACTCAAGCTGGTCGACCATTGGTTGACTAGATATAACTCAAGCTGGTCGACCATTGGTTGACTAGATATAACTCAAGCTGGTCGACCATTGGTTGACTAGATATAACTCAAGCTGGTCGACCATTGGTTGACTAGATATAACTCAAGCTGGTCGACCATTGGTTGACTAGATATAACCCAAGCTGGTCGACCATTGGTTGACTAGATATAACTCAAGCTGGTCGACCATTGGTTGACTAGATATAACTCAAGCTGGTCGACCATTGGTTGACTAGATATAACTCAAGCTGGTCGACCATTGGTTGACTAGATATAACCCAAGCTGGTCGACCATTGGTTGACTAGATATAACTCAAGCTGGTCGACCATTGGTTGACTAGATATAACCCAAGCTGGTCGACCATTGGTTGACTAGATATAACTCAAGCTGGTCGACCATTGGTTGACTAGATATAACTCAAGCTGGTCGACCATTGGTTGACTAGATATAACTCAAGCTGGTCGACCATTGGTTGACTAGATATAACTCAAGCTGGTCGACCATTGGTTGACTAGATATAACCCAAGCTGGTCGACCATTGGTTGACTAGATATAACCCAAGCTGGTCGACCATTGGTTGACTAGATATAACTCAAGCTGGTCGACCATTGGTTGACTAGATATAACTCAAGCTGGTCGACCATTGGTTGACTAGATATAACTCAAGCTGGTCGACCATTGGTTGACTAGACTACTGTGGTCGACTATTTTGAATCAGCCTCAGGACCATGGTTTCTTCCAGGGTCCTGATAGCCTTGTTTCATGCTAACATGTGTAAAGTGCAGAAGGGAACCAGTGACACTATAGCGAAAAGGTGGAAGGCAATGGTAATGTTAACTACCGTACCGATGGTTGTCTAGACTTCCAAACGAGTCGTTCGAGTGAGTACAGCACTGCAAATGTACGTTGCTTCTAGTCAGTGGTCAATCACACACTCGAACTTGCTCATAGTTTGGGTTAACAACAATTTAAAAGAGGTTGGCAGAGTTCCCAAGGCATTCTGAACACTTCTCAAAGACTGAGGCAAGTTGAACCCAAGACTACAGCTGGCTTACTTACTATTGCAGTAAACAAAGATATTGATGTCAACTGAAAATAGGCTATTAATAGTTATGGTTTAGAATCAAAATGAAATATAGCATTCCAAAACACATCAAGTGCCTTTCATCCTGAATATTGAAACATGGATGATTTCTGTTTATGGAGTCGCCAAGATTTGCAATGGAGTAAAATGTCACCATACTTCATAACATACCAAATGTTGCAATCGGAGGCGAGAGGTCTCCAGAACAGAACTACAAACATATCAGGATTTGAAATGGATGAAAAAAGTCACCAGACTAGAGCTATTTTACATACCAGAATTTTGCAATGGAGGAAAGAGAGGTCACCAGACTAGAGCTATGTTACATATCAGTATTTGCAATGGAGGAAAGAGAGGTCACCAGACTAGAGCAGTGTTACATACCAGTATAGACCTTTCTATTGCAACGTCACAGCCCGAGTTTTTGCCAACCGAGGTTGGAAAACGATGGAAAGCCATTACTACAAATCAAAAACAGATAGCCATAGTTTGCAGCAAGGTTACACAAATATTTAAAAATAGTGTATCATTTGTTGGAAACAAATCAACCAATCATGGAAGGTACATGTATTTCAGTTCATGAATCTTGACCCCAAAAATTGAATTTGGTCATAACATTTTTTAACACATTGAACGTTTTGTTAACATTCGGCCGTCCATGCCAACCTGCGCACTTTGTTTATCAACAATGGAAAGGTCTATTTGCAATGGAGGATAGAGGTCACCAGACTAGAGCTATGTTACATATCAGCATTTGCAATGGAGGAAATAGATCACCAGACTAGAACTGTGTTACATACTAGTATTTGCAATGGAGGATAGAGGTCACCAGACTAGAGCTGTTGGACCTATCAGTATAGACCTTTCTTTTGTTTACAAACAAAGTGCGCCGGTTGGCATGTTAGCAAAACATTCAATGTGTTAACAAATGTTGTGACCAAGTTCAACATTTTCTGTAAAGATTCATGAACGGAAATACCTTCCATGATTGGTTGATTTGTTTCCAACAAATTCAACTCTATTTTTGAATATTTGTGTAACACTGCTACAAACTGTGGCAATCTGTTTTTGATTTGCAGTTATGGCTTTCCATACTTTTCCAACCTGGGTTGGCAAAAACTCGGGCTGTGACGTTGCAAAAGAAAGGTCTATTGGCAATGGAGGAAAGAGGTCACCAGACTAGAGCTATGTTACATACCAGTATTTGCAATGGAGGAAAGAGGTCACCAGACTAGAGCTGTTGGGGTTTTTAAATCAATGGGCTGTTCCTGATCATGTTTTATTCTGTATTTGTGTATTTGATTGTACAGCGCTTTGAAACAGTGTTAAAGCGCTTTATAAATGCAATTAAGTTAAGTTAAGTTAAGTTAAGCTATGTTACATACCAGTATTTGCAAATGGAGGAAAGAAGTCAAAGAATCAGAACAAAGACTTCACTGACAATAGTTTGCATAATCAGATTTGCAATTGAAGAATCAGGGTGACTAGACTTTAATCAATGTACCATGAATTGCAATTTCAAAAACAGTTCACTCAGATTAGTCAACCTTGCCCTTCCTAAGTTCTAGACACTCTTTTATTAGCTTCACTGCATTCAAACAGTGTGAAGAAATTTAAAGTTACCAAGGGCAATGTCAAACCTGCTGAGGACACACACCACTGTTTCTTCAGACAAGAGATATTGGACCACCAGAATCTCATTTTGTCTGTCATATCAAATACTATCTTAAAGTACTTCTTATTAAGACATATTTGTATCAGTAAAATAAGCACATCTGATGCAGAAAATGTAACTGAATATAACTGAACATCACAACAAAAGATGTAATCAGGGAAAAAATGACCAGTTGCCTGACTAAGCTTTGATTCAATTTTAAGGGCAACACATTTTTTGCCAGAAAAAAAAATCAACTGAAGTCGGAATAATTCTCTGCCTTTCTCAAGAACGTCTGCTTAGTTCTCCATTCCACCCTGTTTGAAACATCATTCTTGCATTATGTTTTAAAAGCTAGTTTTTCAATTTAAAAAATGCATTATTTGTTTTTCCAAAGTAGAAAGCAGAGGATTTTTATTTTTTTTTAAAAGAATTTTATGCATAAAATGTTTGAAGTTTATTTCCAAGCAGGTGTTAATATAACACTTGCATTTTTAGACTTGACGAATCACACTTATTTCACTTTCTACTGGTGGTTTGTTATATTCCAAAGTTGGAAAAGTATGGCAAAGTTAGAAAATGATAAATTTTGACCCATTTATGATATTGACCACCACTTATTATAATAAGCTGGAATTTTCACATGTTTGTTTGTTAACTCTTTCAGTGCCAATGTCGTACATGTAAGATCTATTTTATGTATTTCGAAAGTCCCATTAGGGAGGTTTCGCATACAAACGGATACGGTTAATGCGACGGATACGTCATCATTATGACGTCATACGCTACTCGCTATCCGCTATACGTGCAGACGACACTGATATCCCGCTTGCTACACGTAAGTAAAAAACACGTAGGAAAACTCGAACTTCTAGTAATTCTCCTGTATTTGTTTCCAAATATGTATGAATAGTATCAAAATAAATGAATCACTGAACATGTACGTGTCATTTTGTGGATTTCTAAAGACTTTGAAATACAAAAAAATGCACTGTTTCTTCGTCATTTTCCTCTAAAGCTATGAACATAAGCTCATCTATGGAGGATGCCATGTTGAACAGCGCCACCAAGTGCTGTGCTGGAACAGCGAACAGTGCCACCAAAACGCTGGGATTGCAAAACAACAGAAAGGCTGCTAACGGTTACGGATAGCTAAACGTATGCGTATGCGTATCCGTTCGCGTGCGAAACCTCCCTATTATCTTACATGTACGATCTTTTTTAAGTATCTAAAAAATGTCACCAATCGTACATGTACCACCCATAATATACATGTTATCACAAAAGGACAATATCACTCAAGAAATTCAGTTGACTTTGGGATTTACCAAGGCAACACAAATCAGCAACATACATTTCATTCGATGAGAAAGACTTTAATTATTATTATTTGTTGTACAGAATTTTGAAAAACATCAAAAAGCTGGGCATTTTATGTTCACAACGCAAAACAAAAGGGGGGCACTGTCAGAGTTAATATCTTTAAACCAGCATACCCAGAGGAAGTTGTTGCAATAACCAGCCTTAACTTTAAAATAACTATTCCCTTCAAAATGACTCACAACATAACATGCATGTTGCATGAACAGTTTCCTGCCATTTTAATATAATACTTTTTCTTCCCCTTCCCCAGTCCGGTTGTGGTCATTTTCAATCATTATTTGGGGGCTTTTTCATCTAACAAGCCAAAATCTTGCTTTTGAGTCTCGCGATGCAAGATGAGAGGGGAAAGATGTTTCCCTTTTAAGTTTAAAAACAAAATCAATCCTAAGAATTTACTCCCACAATAACTAATGATGTAGAACACCTTTAAGCCCCACAAGATCAATATCATAAAAGTAGGTCACCTAGTCTAAAGACACCACACTGCTTAAAAACACAGTTCTAATTAAGGGTCTATGGCCTGAGGTGCAACTAACTCATGATGCATCCCCCCACCCCCCTTATTGATTAAAATCATGTGACACATAAACCTCAAAATATCTACAATATGTATGGAAATACTGTGTAACAAGCTACCACAGCAAACAACCATTAGTATACAGACAAAGGAACAGTTACACTACAGCCATGAGAACTTTTACTAGGACAAGGTCAGAGGTCGAGGGAAGGTCAGAGGTCGAGGGAAGGTCAGAGGTTAAAGAAGTTGGCCTTTATGCTTCAGATACACTTGCATCTGAATGGGTAATCCCGCAGAGATTTTACTTCACTAAGTGAAAAACCATTGGCAGAAATAACATGACATGACATTAAGGCTGAATCAAATACACCTCAAGTCAAATTCAGCATTTTGTCTTTCAGAGAATGATATTCAGTCATTTTAAAACTGTCCAGCTGGTCGGTACTAATTGTGACGAAACGCCAGAATAAATCACTTCTACTTTACCCCATTTAGTTCCAACTGTTCATCAGAAGCCCTTTAGGAAATGCATTGAGCTAGATTTTCCGTGAGGAGTTGTGCAGGAAACTGAACACTTATTGAATTGATTAACATTCCACTTGATAGTTTGCATCTAAAACTTTTCTCAGTAATTGTCTTGAAAATAGTGAAACGAAGTTGTGAAGATATAACAAAGGGATTACACACAAATGTCTGCCACAGTGTCAGCTTTGAAACCAGAAGTAGCTCAAACCTTACATATATACAGCACAAGAACACTTATGTGACATAATGATTTAACAGCAGGATACCTGTCCCAATATAGATAGGTTGCAGTATGACGTAAGTCGGCCATCTTTACGGGCAATTTGGAACACACAGTCATGCGTTACGCGTGAGAACGGCGTGCAGCACGCGCACATTTCACCAAACTCATTGCATGATTGGTTAGTGAATGACGCGGCTGCGTTAATAATTTGAGCGCTTGACGCGCCTGCAAGCCAAAATGCGATTTGCCCGTAAAGATGGCGTCTACTGGGAACTATCTATACTGTTACTGAATTTGAATATTTTCATTCCATATTTTGTAGCCTCCCTAGCTGTATGGAATGTTTTGAGGAAAATGAAAGAGCCGAAATGAAAAGAAAGTATTACAGATACCTGTGGCACTAAGCACAATGGGCTCTACACAAACACTAAAGGGAACATATACCTTTGGTTTTTGGAACCATTCAATTATTGTAATCCTTTATAAATGTAGATATACATGTATTTAATGAAACTAACCTGTGAAAATTGCATTTCAAAAGGTGATAGCATTTTGGGGATTTCACAGAAAATCCGCAGCGGTTTATGTCCACGCAGGAAGAATAATCCGTAAATGAAATACACAATCTGAGAAACTTATCTGACAATCACGTTTCTCAGATTCAAATTTGGGGAATAAAAACTGATATCTTTTTCCATAACCAAAATACATTAAAGTGAAATGCTGTACTTCTGAGTAAGTTTTTATTGCCATTAATTTTAAGAGCGATTACCAAACATAAAACCTTCCTGTTAAAGGTATGTTGCTTAATACCACCCAACCCTGAACTTGAACATTTCTCATCACTACGAAACTTATCTCCCTTTTTAAAACCAACTTAAATGAACGCATACTTCCCTTTAATTGTTTACTCTACTAACCATTTGGTAGTAGAGAAGTGTCACCCTTCAGCCCTTTTCATGCCAAACTTTTGGTTTATTTTGAAAATGGGTAACGGCGGTGTGATATGGAGACCTGTTTGCAATGGTTGCCACAATAACGACTCCCATGACCAACTCGATGGAACAGAAAATCCCTGAACGCCTCTGGGCTGCCGGCTCTACCTCTACACATCTTATTTGTTGCGATTTGACAATGACCCATTGTGGTTGCCTCTCACCTCTTGTGTGCATACATAACACCGCTCTCCCCTTTAGGAAAAAAGAACCTATACATATGGGTCAGGTCGGCCCAGGCTGGCCATGAACGCAGGTGTGCTCCACCTCTATTCAATGGGGTTGTTTTGGCAAGGAATCCAGGCCCTACTTTTGACATTTTCTGTTATTCAAGTCAGAAAAGAACCTGCTTTATTTTTTTCGCTCTCTTCTGAGGCAGATCAGATGGCTGGATAAGAAACGTCTATTGAGAGTTTACCTTCCCAGTGCAGGAAGGGACAGGGGGGAAAAGGGGGGGGGGGGAGGGAGAATGAAAGGAAAAGAAACAGGACCTGGGAAGCTATGTGGTGTTTGTTCTTTTTGTATGATGTGTATTGGTGAGAGTAACAGATATATTCATATAATTTGTGAGGAAAAAAAAAAAACCAAAACCATTGAAACAAGATAGTGCGGCTAAATAAAAAAATGAAAAGTAAAATTCTACTGTTGATTACCACATTCATAAAATCTATGTAATTTAAGTTGTCTGAGAATGACAATTAGATTGTAAGCCATCAAGGAATTCAACAGTAACCCTGACTGAGTATCAATATAGCTTTCCCACAGCAGCAACTTGAAACAAATCAACATTGAATTTGTTTTATATATAATAAGCTACCATAATCCCAACAATGGAATGCAAGTATTTTTAGCCAAACCAAGGTTATCTATCATACAAATTTCTCAATCCCCTGTCCTTTCAGACAGCTCAACTCAAGATGCAGCCTGTCTCTTTTTTGTTTACATTAACCTTATTAGAGGCAAAAGTGCCCCCCTTTTTTTATACTTTTGACATTTTCCCTGGGCTGTATCTTCCCTTCAGTCCTCTGGAGGCCTGATACCTTTTACTGTGGTCTCATCATTATAAAGGAGGTGGTTATGTCGCCAGGGAGGATGGCTTAGGACCAGGGTTTTACAGCTTTGTAGCTCGTCTCCCAAGAGTTGTGTCTAACGCAGCTTGCGCCCGCACTGAACGTTCAGGTGCCGGAGCTTGTCTACAGGCCACGCTGGTACAGTTTCTTTGGCAAAATGAGGCTAGGTAATTGCTAGCTGACGCAAGTACTACAATAGGATGAACCACAATATAGGCCAACTGTACCAGTGGGGGGGGGGGGGGGGGGGGGGATATGACTAAGATTAATGTTCAATGTTCCAATTGTTGATTTGTGGTTACTGTCCTCTTTTTGTTCAGGATACTTCCATGGGAATTCAGACATTTGTCATTTGTTTGTGTTCAACAGAGTCTCTGAGTTGACTTGTATTGGATCATAGCAAAAGAGAGTAGCTCATTGAAACCTATTCAGAATCAATGATCCACACACTGTAAATGTTGTTTGTAATTTGTTTAACAGCGCAGGTTGTAGGTTTTTTACGAGCTTCCCCTCAATGTGAAGCACTAAAACCTCCATTGAAAAAAAAAGTGTCGGCATTATCAAGAACTCAATGAAATGTGAACATCGAAAAAATGCTCTGTTTTTTGTATTATTTGTGTGTTGCCATTTAGGCCAATTTTTTTTACCACCGAGCTGAGTCTGATTACAAATCTGGATCGCTAAACTGTTTAATGTAACTGTAGTTTCTCCTTTGATAACAAGTTATTTTGGGATGTTGCTTTCACTCAAAATGTGTCCCCCTCTTCATGGATAAATTCTGCAATATGATCCAATACCAACTTTACTTTTGGAACTACATGAGAAACAGCAAAGAACTAAATAACTCTCCCAACACAAACATGTTTTCCCACATCTTTTGCGCTTTGTCTAGTAATATAAATATGGCCTTGAAACTAACAATGGAAGAAATTGAATATATGAAAAAAAAATCATAATTTTTTCGCTTGACTTGAAACAAAAACCAGTCCACTTTCAATATTGCAATGAAAAAGGAACTCCCAGGAATACAACCCAATGGTTCATGTGATAACCTTGAAATGCAAAAGGGGTAGACAATGCGCCGAGTCGACAGCGAGGACGTGTTTTGAGTGCAAATTTTGGTATGGTTTATTCTGAGTGTGGCCGACTACAAACACATCCTGCGGAAATTCAGGGCATTACCGCACATGATAAAGTGGTGCCTTCGTCAAGTGTTTTCCCACAGTGGACTCTATCTACAGTCCATTTGATTGTTTGAAGCAGAGGTAAATGAACATATCCCATTGTATTCTCGTTTGTCTGCTATCTTTTCTAAATCAACAACTGAAAGAGTTTAATCATTACTATCAGGCCAGACATTTTGTCTGTTTACTCCTTTTGTGTGTTCGTACATTGATTACACATGTTTTCTGTCCCTAGTATTGACACAAACTACCAACTTGATCTGACTACTGATTTTTAATAAACTGATCATAAGTTTGTGATTTTGATGATATTAGGACATGTTGAAATGACAAAATACACATGTAGTGTGTCATGTGAAAATGAACTGTTGATTTGTTAGGCGCGCTGTCAGAAAAACATCATTGGGATGACATTAATGATGCACTGTACAGTGTTCTTGTGCTACTGTAAACATTAGAGAAAGCACTTGTCCAAAGTCCATGGCTTGACACATTTTATTAGCTCAGCAAAACAGAGCTGAGAACCATTCACAATAATTATGTACAATTTTTATGAGTAAGGTTGTTCTGTTGGTCTTGATTTGACCATGATTTGAACATGCACTCAACAACTTCTCAGCAGTTGTGAAAAGTTGAGCCCTGTACAATCACGCGACCCTGAGTTAGAGGTCAGTACTCACCTATTTCCACCCGCTTGTGTGACTTTGGCCATCGTGGCTGCCGATTCCTTTCTGCATCCAAACAGCGTTCACTACATGGTCTGGGTACCTTGCCTTCCATCCTAGAGTCTATTTGTACCATGGTATTCCCTTTCTTTGGAGAGTCAACCGGCGGGGGTCGGGGGACTGCCATTTCTACTGAGGAGGGATACAGCGAGTACTGTCTCGCTCTAACGGGGAGTTCGTCTTCGTGAAGGGGGGCAGTCTGGCTGGTCTCTCGGCCAGACTGGCTACAGCTGACTTCCAGTACACTTTTGCCCCATAACTGTGTGGCTTTATTACCCAGTGTCGTGGTTAGTCTGTTGTCCCTTTGGTATTGTTTGGGTGGGGTAAAACAACACTCCCGTGGGAGCCTGTCACTTCTCTCCCTATGGTCTTCGGTGCTTGACAGCTGCCGGGCCTTCTTCCCTGGAGAGGGCTCCTGCACTTCTGCACTTTGCCGCTTGGACATTCTATCGCCTCAGTGCCGTGGGGCCCTGGTGATGAAAAACAAGAAAAGAACCCCGTTTGTGAAATGCCCTGGCTGAAACACTATCTAGCCTTCTACTGAGATTGACGTGCATCCAAACACTTACCACGGAAACTTAATCCTTAGGGCATATGGAACCCAATTAATACACAGGTCACCCATGCAGTCTTAAGCTACGGTTTCAACTTTCTTTTTTCCACCCCACACTTAACTAGAATATGCCACACAATGACAACAACTCCACAGCAACCTCAATCTGGCTCTGAACCACACAATCCCACATGAAGCCTCGTCCCAAATACTTACCATCTCAACTGTCCTGCACAAAGTCAGGCTCACTCACTAAATCCCCACTTTTTGTTCCACTCACACCACACAGAAACATACATCTCTCATCACCCTTCATATTGATCATGGGGGCTTTGGACTAATACATGAAAAGGGAACCCTACAATTGCTCTCAGACACTACAGTCCCAGTTTCTCCTCGTGATTACCTATGGGATCAATTAGGCTTAATATCGGCTGCATACTACATTGTATGTATATCGCAGTATGAGATGCTAGCCTCGTATGTGAGAGCATTCCCACAGGCTGTTCAATCTTCAGAAACCCCACAATCGTATCCCCTCAACTCCTAGACTAACAACAACCAACATGCTTATACAGAACACTTACCCCTGCTGAAGGAACACCACAAAATGGCTAAACCTGCCTTCGATGTACACACACAAACTGCACTCCTTCTACCCAAAATAACAACAAAAACTCGATTCCACTCACAGAGAAGACTTGAAAATTTGACCCATTTCAGAGTTAGACAAACAGTGGGTTACTGTTAGCCAAGAATGGCCGGTGTGTATGAGTGTGTTTACAGCAGCTAACCCTCAGGCCCTAGTGAGTACGCTCAAACCATCTGCCTACCCTCTCTCTTAAAACTCTTCCTTCCACACGCAGCACGTGCTGAACACAAATGATGAGTGGGAAAAATCAACACAGCACACAGGGAAACTTTATATATAAAAAAAAAAAAAAAAAACCACACAAAAGGTACATTACAACCTACTTATGCAAATCGCCTCTCCCAAAAAAAAAAACCCCAACCAATCAATAAGTGTCTCACAGATGTTGAAATTAACATACCTAAAGCGTGTGTATAACTTCCAAACAGCCCAGTCCGTTTCCATGCATAGATGCGAGATTGAATCAAGATCAAGGCCTCTCACATATTTATAGTGCACAATTAAATACAAAATCGGTCAACCCTACATCTCTCTCTGAATCCAATGTATTATTTGCAGCACGCACACGCACAGTGGAGAGGAGCCTTACAGTGTAGGGTTCAGTGTCAACAAACCCCTGTGCTGAATGGAACAGTCTGATACCCTGCCATGTCACCTCGGACAATTCATTGGTAATTTTAGGGGTGGGCAATATTTCTTAATGGAGGGTCGGCTGCCAATCACGAGTCTATTTGGATGGAATGAGTTATGTCTACGGGGGAGGGACAGCTACCCTCCCTTGGTGTAATTCAATTTGCTCTGAGCTGATCACGAACAGGATATTTTTTAGTATAACATGGACCATCACACATTTACGCTGCTACACCATGGTAAAACCTTGGTTCTACTAAAAGCAGGATTGTCCTGACCTGTTACACATACTAGGCTTGATACAGTTTGAGGGGTTCATCAAATAATAATCAGCTACACTTAGATTATAAAACGCTCTGTGGTGTCAAACATTCAAGATGTATGATTAAAAACAAGTGAAGGAAACGAAGGGTGGATGGATAAACCAGGTCAGGGGCTAAATCACTATCCCATGGCCTGCTGTATCACATTTTCATGTTGGAATGTTTCACAGCCGTTAACGATCATTTACAGAAATGTTTTCAATACAAATGACTTTCCATTCTGCTGTTTCACTCATCGAGGGCATTATTGTGATCCTTGAGCAAGGGGGATGGTCTCTTGGGCAGGTCCACTCACCAAGTAGGGGGGGGTGGTCTAAGGCTGCCCTACATGTCCCTCATCATATCCAAGGAGTCATCATGTTAACACACAAACAGCCCACAGAGAGCAGGTTCCTAAATTTGATAGGGACCTCATCACCAGTATTAAGTTCTCAACCCATGGCAGACTGCCGCCATACAGTGCTGCCGGGAACTTCAGCACAGAGGTACTTCACTCACCACACGCAGCCCATTAAGTATAGAATTTCATGTTTTGGAGTGGTCATTAATTTTGCAGGGCAAAATCATGACCTGGGTGTGCTAGCGCCCTACATCACCATGTGTGCCTCCTCTCTCTAGAGAAGGACAACCAACAGAAATGATTCAATAAATCAAGGGATATGTAAAAAATGACTTCAATTTGATAAATGCATATTCTGTCTGACCCTAGTGCAGATAAAGCATGACCTTGTGGGCTTATCAATCCGAGATGTCTGAAACGGCTGGTCTCGAGATAAGGGCATATCCCAAGATACAATACCATGGAAGAACAAAGACAGTGAATACAAAAAAAAACATCTGTTGGTTGGAGGAACAGCATAGAAAGCAAAACATGGTCAGGAACCCGAATAAGATTCTGAGTTGTGAATTTCAGATTTGAGAGTGTCGTTTTGGAGTTTTGTCCCAATAGGTTTGATTAGAAATTAATCAAGGGGCCGGATTCAAGGTACATACTAAAGTTTCTTGCAAATGACAACTTGAAAGCATAGCCAATTATACTATTGTAAAACTGTTTTTCTCTGTGAATTTACAATGAAATGAAGAAGTAAAAAAAAAAAAAAAAAGGATCCAGAGGAAAAATGTTCTCAGCTAACTTCTGTCAGAATGTATGTGAAGTAGGATTATTTGTAACCGTCCACTGAAGGATATGGTTAATCATGTATTTGTGGGTGTTTTTTTTTAAAATAAAGCCAGCCAGAAATAAATAAATAAATAAATAAATAAATAAATAAATAAATAAATAAATAAACAAATAAAATATTTAATAAAAGATGACAAATTCTACTCAGCTTGTTAATAGTTTGCCAAAACAATTTTTATCATAATTACTAACTGTGTCCTGTACGGACTTTTAATACGATGCAGACATCTTGATTCCCACTGTCCAGAGCAGTGCAACCAAACCAAATCAGAATGCCCAAATAGTCAGGCACCTTTTTGTATAATGAGAATTCAATATTCCTGATTGTTGTTGCATACAGGGAACCTGATAGGAATGGCGACAGCATGATTTAAGGTTATCAACAAAACAAATGCAACCGACATACTAGAATTCACACTGACGAACGACTCATCCGATTTCTATTGATCCAACGCTCAGTGACAGTCGGGTCATTCAAATTGTTTATAAAAAACCAGCATGGTAGAATAATAGGTGCCAGTTACCTTTATTAAAAACCATTTAACCTTGCAGATGAAATAGGTCATGGCAAAATGATGGCCACTTACTGTTGATAATCAACCGCCACAATCGATGTCAGAGAAAACAAATTATTATCCTTGCCCTTACAGGAGAACAACACTATCTGAATAGGGCGCCCTCTAGTGTTTATAAAACATGCAAATTATGACTTGGCCAACAAGCCTTACTCTAAAGACTTAACTAAAGGTTGATTATTGTCGGAAAAATTGTTATTAATTTTTAATCTAAATCCTCACTTGGTATAAAGAAGAGTTTTATCAAATTATCTCGAGAAATATTTCTGTCTGAAACGCCATCCCTTTTGAGAAAATTGCATTCCTGAGATGCCAACCAAAACTATCCCAGATTTTGCACACTGATAAAACAAATAATTTTAAATGTTTGAAAAAACACAATGCATTTATTGAAATCACTAATAAGTTATCACCATTAATTTAAATGAAAATGTCCAACAATTTTAAAGTTGTGCCAAAAAACCAATACTAGCACTATAAAAACTGCTGTCAAATTATAAAATGGTCAAAGATGAAATGACATACATGTAGACTCAAGATCAAGCATTCAGGTTATTCTCATAGCGTTTTTCCTTTCAGCAAAGTTTTTACTACACCCACTGGCACAAATAATTAACTGCATGTATTATAAACTAAATTGACACCATAAATAGCTGTGCACCTGGAAGAAGGAAGGGCGTTAGGATCTCATTTTTGTCCCAGTATTTAGAAGGTCGTAATAAAATGGTACCTGACCAAAAAAAAACCAGCGCAAAAAAAAAACAAAAAAACATGGTAATACTATAACATTTTTGTTGCTAGAATTACCTCATAGGTCTACATGTTTTCCAATTTCCATGCAGAATTTAACCTTTCTACAATAACCATAGCATAAAAACCAACCGAACTCAGTGTTCTTGAAACACAATTAATTTTGTACACTCTTTCTCCTGTAAAAATATTGTTACGTCCTTCTTGCAGGCACACAACAATAGTAACAGCAATCTATCCAGCCCAACAAATAGTTGATACACTATGCTGCATACCAGACACATCATAAAAACTAATCTGACAGTAGGAGCGAGTTACTGGTTACACCTTACCCTTTGCAATCCTAAACCCAAATGCCTAGATTTAGAAGACTGGGAATAACAGCTTTCTATTCAATTAGTTTGTTTCAATTCTGAGAAAGGAAAAAGAAACAGAACTGGGCTGACTATTTTTGGCAAGCAAGTTATTAATACTTTGGAGGGATGTTGTAACTTTTTGTTTTGTCCGTGAGGCGTATTTGATGTTAATAAAAGACATTTAATAAGCGACCTTTGAAAAGGGCAGTTCAGGCATTTGAAGCCAAAGTAAGAAAACAAATCTGCAAATGCCATCGATACTTTAAAGGAATCAAAACACACTGTTTGAAAAGCTGTTTTGAACCCAAGTAACCTTTGAAAAAGTGTTTTGCTGGACATATGATATAGGAATGGTACACACCTTTATTAGAGCTCTGTCACTGTCATTTTTCCCTTTCAAACTGAGGCTGAAAGGGATTTGAGTCTGGCCATTTTTTTAATAAACAAAATCAATTACACTTTCACAAATTTGACTGCATATAGGTTGGTAATAAAAATTGCCAAAAGCTACAATTTCTCAATTGCAGTTTTTAAAGATAAATATAATAGTATAAAGCAATGATTCAAAATGGCATCTTTTTGCTAGACACATATCAATAATAATTTATTCTTTATTATATCCTGATGTACAGTTATTCAAATCAATTAAATTGTATGCTCTAGCAGTTGTAGTTAAAATCCCACCCACTGAATTTTTTCCTGCCTGGACTCAGAAAGCATATACCATGCTTCATCATTGCAGGGGAAAAAATAAAGCTATAAACATTTTACCCCAATGGAAGTTTAGAAAACAGATTTTAAACAATGTTTTTAAGAGTTTGATATGATAAATTTGTTTAAACCTTTTTTTCTCAAAGTTTGAAACTACGTTGCTAGCAATACGGTGGTGAACCACCTGAACCACCTAGAGGATCTGTAAGTGAACACACCTTCTCAACATGAAAAACTTTCATCATCTAAAACTGCCAGGAGTGGATATGTACCTTAATGTTTTTAAATCTCTCTATTCAGTGAAAACAGTTTAACTGTTAACTCTTTCAGTGCCCACTATCGCTTTGAGTTTTGAACCTAAAATGCCAAGCTTTTTTATATTTTTTTGAAATTCTGAAAAACAATAACAAGTCTTTCTCACCAAAGATAATGTATCTTGCTGATTTGTGTTACCTTGGTACATCCCCAAGTCAATTGTATTTCTTGAGTGATATTGGCCTTTCATGTATATTATGGGTCGTACATGTACGATTGACGACACTTTTTGAGTACATAAAATAGAT
Organism: Leptasterias polaris; assembly: GCA_037783415.1. Lineage (NCBI taxonomy): Eukaryota > Metazoa > Echinodermata > Asteroidea > Forcipulatida > Asteriidae > Leptasterias > Leptasterias polaris. Next base: position 992,071 of record JAZGTN010000164.1, read on the forward strand.
TGTACATGTACGATATCGGCACTTTCAAAAAACATAAAATAGATCATACATGTACAACCTTCGCACTGAAAGAGTTACAAATCTGTGTATAAATGAGCTGCTTATACAGCGTATATGTGGAGAAATAATGAATCCCTTAAAAGGTGTCGATTGATCGCAATCGAAACTAATGATACATGCTGGGAATGAAACATTTGGATATGACTGTCATAAGTCCTAACACAAATAACCCCTGGATACTGTGAGCAAACTTCAACGCTTCAAGTCAAGCTAAACCAGTGCCGCCTGAGCTCCCCCCCTCTACAGCCCCCCTCTGCATAGCCCATTAAGCCCCCCTTCCCCTCCCCTCCTGCCTTCTATTACCGCTCGCGACACACATCCTGTGAATAGAGATGGATTCAGGGCCTAGCCAGCTTGTCATTAGGGGTCTTGATGAGAGGCCGGCTTCACGGCTTGTCAGCGCCACTTTGCATCTGCCTAAAACACGCACATTCTGCAGGGAGGTGATACTCCGGATTTTGAGGGGGGGGGGGGGGGGGAATAGGTATAAGGTAGTAGGGCTATTAGCACGGCTGGCTGGTAGCTTGCGGGTGGCCTGCTTATTAGGTCGGATTGCTGAAGTATGTCTGTGAATTGCTAATTTAGACTCGCTGAAGTGTTGAGCATTTGATCTTGCACTCCTGATCATTAGAAGTGATAATGATGAAACTGATAATACCCAATGATACTTTTGTCCGATTCGTTAAAAAACTCTTGATGCTTAGCGGGAAAACAATCATTTGTATGTAAATCTTTTATACTAAGCAATTAATGTATTATTTAGTTTTCATCTTTATGTCAAGTCATAGTATTGGAAACGAAGGCCCTTGAGCCAAAGTTTTTGAGCCAAAGTTTTTAATTCAAATTTTTCATTCCTGGCCTTCTGCCATTATTTTTTGCAGTATTGTTATTTTAAATCTCTGTAGTTGCAACTTTTGTAATATTTCTATACGCCCATAAAAATAAAAAATGAGAATAATAAAAAGAACATAAACATGAACTGCCAAGGTTCTGCTTGATCACATTATGGATAAACAGAATTAAGGATGTGTGGTGAATGTGCAATTCTACATTTAGCCTCAACATTTAATCAATAACATCTGAAATAAAAAGTTGACCTCTAGATTAGTTTTGTATAGGGAGAGAAAGCTTCAATTTCTGAAACTATATTGTAGATGTCATGTACCCTAATTCATTGCGCCAATAAAGTGGATTATTATTATTATTGATGACTCATTTCCAGCTGAAACTCACCAATGCCATATTTCATTGTTTACCTGTCAAGAAAATAGCAATTTACATTGGGGTTGTGGTTGTATATACTGTGAGTTTCATCCAGATGGAATATCAGGAAGTAGTATTTGTATGAATTTGGGTCATTAAAAGCTTAATTTGACATTCTGCTTTAAACAAAAATTGCTAGATAATATGTACAATTTTATAATACACAGATTAAGGCATTAAAACATTAATATTCCTTACCCTGATGCGATTACTAAATCACTTTAATTCTTATGGAATTACCTACTTGTTAGATAAAACTTTGGAACAACACAATTTTAGGTTAATTCCTGTGTACTGGAAAAACTGTAGAGTTCTCTCAGAAGTATAGAATTAACAATGTTTAAAATTTAGGCATGATTTAACATAGACATAAAGCCCATAAAAGGCTCCCAAAAGTGGCAAATTTTAATCTTAGTGAAGTATTATCAAGTTGTTCCTCCAGCTAGAAACACATTTGTAGACACAAAACGTTTGAATTCAATAAATGAGTTGACATTGATCAATTTCATTAGTCAATAATTGTATCCCCTCAAACTCTTCCCTACAGCATTACAAATGAAACAGAATTGAACCCTGAAACTCATCAGACTTCTTCTTCTTCCAATTTGTACATCCCTCCAGTGGAGTATAGTCGTACATGGAACCTCAACATCAATTGGAACGTGAACAATGACATCATAATATGAAGTCATGAAGTGTTAATTACATTTATCCAAAGTGTTATATCTGAAAGAATCATAACTCATGAACCCCCATACAATGGATTTTGACAATCTATACATCTTTGGAAAGGTCATCAAAAACTAAATAGAAGTGGAACAAACATGATGCCAATTTGACCAAGTTAGATTTGAGTCAAAACCGAAAGTTGAAAAGTGAATAAATAATCAAAAATCCAAATTCCAGCTCTGTGGTCAACATGAAATGGACCGTGTTATGATGACCCTTGGCCTTTTCAAGTAATTTTAATGATGATGTCATAAATATGATGTCTGGTGACATTATTTCAAAGTTATCATTACTCATGTTATAATGTTCTAGAGCACGAATGTTATGTCAGCTTGAATAGAAAAAAAGGGGGAAAAAATCATTATTTAATTCACATACACCTCAAGGGCAGGTATTTAAAACTATAACATGGAGGACGTCATCATACTGAACAGGCTTACAGCGCCATCTGGTGACATCAACCATCGATTATGAATCTCAAATCTTAAATCGTGAATCATGAGATATGAACCATGAGGTCATTCAGAATAAAACCCAATTCACTGATCAGCCAACGAACAACTTGCTTTTGTGATGTCACAAAAACTTAATCTCAAGTGTCATTTATTTTCTTAAATTCTTCGTGTAGCCCCTACACATTGATTTTTATTTCACCTTGCATTGAAAAGATTTTGCCAAAGCTATATTTTGCACATGCTGTGTTAAAAAATAACTATCCTTGAATTTTTCATTTGCAACTGACTGCTGATACCAAGCACTACTCATGTTATAATGTTCTAGAGTATGAATGTATGTCAGCTTGAATAGAAAAAAGGGGAAAAAACCGAACACACATTAAAACATGGCTGACCTCTTTTCCCATGATTCAGAAACATAATCTCTGAATGTCTTTTGCAAATGTTGCCCCAATTTTGTTTAGCCCAAAAAGCATGCAATCTGTGCTGGCAATCTGCACAGGTAATTCCATACATTGTTGTGTATCTGCTGATGGACAGATTGAAGGCTAAGAGACCAATGGGAACATAATGCTAAATGGGAGTACATGATACAGTATATCACTACCAATTCCCACAGCCAAAGAATGCTCTGCCATAACCCGAGACGTACACACAGAAGAAAGACAGGAGAAGAAAGGGGGGGAAAAAAATATATCTTGAGACGACGTGAGTAAGCATAAGGGATTATGTGCCACACACCTCATTTCTGTTGCCGGGATGAGGAACGATCAGGTCTCTGTAACCCAATAGCCAGCATAATCAACCAGTGAGACTAGACTCTCAGTGCAAACACATAGGCCTCTTGGAGGTTTCGGTATCCTTCTCTTTCCTTTCCGCCAGACAGAGAAAGGGTTAGAAACAAGGCTTGTGTTTTTGTCTTGGTGAGTATAGAGTCTCGGCAAATAAGTAGATCAGCGCACATACAGACAATTAAATCCCCTCTTGGCATGAGGTAGGGGGGGGGGGCGGAGGTTGGTGGAATCCATCTTATTCAATGGATACAGTGAGCGAAATGCGGCCAGGGAAAAACACACACAGAGACCTCCAACAGTGTGTGCTTAGTTTAATTTGAGCTTAGATTGTGGAGTCACAGACAATGTAATATGCACACTACTGCTCATGCAGGGAATGCAGAATATAGGTCAAATTCTCCCCAACATTCCATTTATTTGTTGATGAAAATGATCACTATAACTAGTATAGGACCTTCCATGAATTGTCATCAACATTACACACACACAAATCCCACATGACAGAACGAAGATTCATTAACGTTATTGACTGCTCCCTCTTCAGGGAACCTCAGTGACGGTCGTCTTTGTTCGTCACTCCCACAACTCAATTAAGAAATCCGTTATTAAAGCAAGTTTGCATGTTGATTATTAAATAATCAGGTAATGGCTTGTCCCACCTTCACTTCAACATCTGTGTATGTTTGAATGAACACATGATGTGACCTACATGTATTTCAAGTAAACACTGTCCCTTTCTTTATTAAGCCAGAGGAACTTTTTAAAAAAAATCTGATAAACCAAAACTATCAGAAAGAACCCCCCAAAATACAAGAATTAGTACCTAACCTATTGTTTCTTAGTGGTAGCATTATCTAACCACTATAACCCCCAACTCCTCCAAAATCCATAGACTGGCCTGTTACATTCTGCTTGACTCACTTCATAGCCAAACTTTGTAGGCCAAGCATGGAAAGGCAATCTTTTTATTAAAAGCTTTTTTGAGTTCAGCAATTATAGAGGATTCTGATTGTATGAATGATGAAAACTAACTTCCAAGTAGATCTTAGTGATTGGGTTGAGCCTGTTATTTCTTTGCAAGCTCACTTAGATAGAAAACAAAAATAAACCAAAAGGATGTAAATTATATGAAAAATTACATCAAAAGGGACTGTGCTTATTCTGTAACAGCGTGTTGAATCATGTAAAGTGCTCAGTATTCAGCTTTATCTCTGGACATCTCGTAAACTTATGACAACGACCATCTGATCACAAATGATTTAAAGGTGTAAATAAACAGACTTTGTCATGTCCTCCTCACCAAATACTTCAGAGGTCACTCAGCATATATGGCAAGTTCAGAAAGTGAGTACAATTAGAGAGCTCCATAATAATAAGGCTATGGCCATTGCTGCTCTGTCTTCAGTTTGTTGTTAAATTGTCAGGGAGACACAGAAGACGAAGGAGATAGAGTGCTCGGGTGGGGGGAGGGGAGGCTAGAGTGGAGGGCCCAGGGATAAGATGGAACTCTTGATACAGATAGATGTAATTTGGGCTTGAGAGTACACTGGGTAGAGATCTCAGGGACATGATGGTTTAGGGGGGGGGGGGGCTACAGGGGCATGGCTCAGAGGATAGAGGGTTCCAGGGGGTGGGGGTAGAGGGATCAGAGGCTAAAGGAAACATGGGGGCCAAGCGCTCAGGGGCTAGAGGTCTTGGGTTTAGAGGGCGCAGGGCTCTGGGGGCACAGGGGATAGAGGACTCAGGAGGGCTGGCAAGTAATGTTCAATCTAATGATGATCTTTGACTGTTGATGATTTCAGATGGCCAATTAGTTACAAGCAATGAAGTCAAGAGAACCCTGTCCCAACTCCCATCCCCACCTCACTTATATCACATATCCATGGTTCTCACAACGCAATCTTTGTGGCTAAGTCCACCAGCTTTATGATTTTAGTGACGGCCTCTATTGATACTCAATTTATATTCTCCATCAAAGCTTCTAGTCCACTCAATGTTTACTCCGCAAACATTCAATGGAGCTACTATTAACAGTGATCTATTTCTCAAGCATTGCATGATCCCAAACAAACAGCAATGCTGAAAGGAAAAAGGTCATTCCTTATATATTGGCAGCTTACAAAATGAAGCTGCTCAGCTGTTTACATTTGAAAATTAATTCTGTTTATATAAGTGCCGTTTTAATACTGAAAACAGGCCAAAAAGGCTTTTGCAGACCATTGCAAAAAGTGTTTGGAACAAGAAGTTAGCTATTGGGAAACAAATCTACTATGGAAATTTCCAGACTTTCCAGTTGTGGGGATTTTCCTGCAAGAGCCTCACGCTACATGAGGAGTGACACCTGAAAGTACTGGATGGATGCACACACACAAAAACATGGAGGAAAAAATTGTCTGCAAGGCAAACCTGATCAGTCACTAACAAAAGAGACCCATACAAAACGCAGACAAAATAACATCACTAGTAGAGGGTTTTACTCAGTTCCTGAGCAATTGCTTCAACAAATATTATCACAGGTTAAATTTATGGAAGTTTCTTGGTCACTCGGAGGCCCAGATTGATGTACTCTGTAACATCCCATACAGAGACGACATGCTCATGATCCTTTGGTCTGCCCAGGAGATTAAACTTGGATGGTATTACCAGCCAACCATCTGTCTCTAATCATGAAGTCATACCTGGTTATTATTTGTGATAAGGGGTGAGTGGCAGCTGCTTATCTGATAGTTTCTGCTTTTCTCACAAAATGTGAAAACCTGTCGGAGTGAGCATTTTAAAGATAAGATTGTGTTTTTGAAATCTTGAAGCTTGACATTATCGAAGTAATCAGCATTTAAGATAACGGTGGCATCTTTCATTTCATACCTGAACAAAATAAAATTCAAGTGCCAATCACTCAAAGATTACACAATCATTCCCCCTCCCTACCCATTCAAACATTCAAACATTGGGGGAGGGGGTATATTAACACCTCACTGCAAAAATGTGCAATAACCAAAGTAACAACTTTATCCTTTGTGGTTCCTAAAAGGGACACAGATCAACACATCACTGAAAAACGTTCAGTGAAGGAAAAGTTCCTCATTTACTCCAAACTTGAATGTGCAGAGAAAAACAACCTTCATCTGCGTGGTGCTTGTTCCAACGCAGTATACACACATTCATTTGTGCTCCATGGAAAAAAAAAAAAACATTGTTCAATCAATCTGTGTTGTGCCAGCGCAGCATACAAATACATTTGTGTTTCACAAAAAAACATTTTCCAATCAACTATGTCATTTCTACCTTTCTCAAATTAGTCTGTCGCTGCAGGACCAATGACAACATTGACAATGAAAGTGACAGCGACAGTGACAGTGACACTGACTGCAAGAATGAAAAGGAATGTCAATAAAAGCTGATAAGTTTATGAGTGTCACTTTATTTGATATTCATAAATACATTAAAGAGTTTATGCATTGTGATTAGTCGAAGCGTGATCACATGGTAGTGTTTCACCAGTCTTAAATCACCAATAAAGACATAGCTGGAGCCAATTAACATCAGTTGGCTAACCCGCGAGATACTGGGTGAGCTAACAATGCATAACGAAATCAATAATGGTTCTCAATGTTGAATCTATTAGTGCGCACACGTAAGCACAACCGTTGGAAAATTTTGCCCCCATACAAAGCAGTGCCAGAGAGAATGACAGGAATTGAAGATTTACAAAACAGAAAGTTTCACAAATTTGTCAACAGTTATTACACTTTTTAATGATTTTTAAATTTTTATTAATGGGAATAATAGTAACAACTCAGTCTTAAACTGCAGTTTAAGACCTTTATCACACAGCTACAACCCTGACTGTTTAACCCTTCGAGCGCCGCCAACGTTCTGAAACGTCATACTGAATATCCATCCACAGGCTGCCAACGTTCCCTTACGTTCTACTTCTCGACCAATTAAAACGTCTACTGATGACGTAATCGAAGGGGCTTCCTGAATAAATTAGCCAGAGGCCTTCACGGGTGCCTAATCATGATGTAAGATGCATTTTGATTGGCTAATTCGTCATGATGTGTATTGTATGAGCTAATCCAATTGGCGTAAACAAACCTGCTTCTGTTGACAAAGTTTTTTTTAAATGGGTGGAAGTTTTGGACGAAATTCAATTTGATTCAGACTCCGATATAGAATACAATGATGAAAGTGATAATGATGAAGACTTTTGAGGTAAGGATTTGGAAAGTTCCGATGACGATGGCAGTAATTCTGACATGGAAATTGACGATGATCAGACTGTGCATGCTAGGCCTACTACGTACTACAAGTAGTACAACGAATTTGGGGTGGTTCAAGGGAACGTGGCCGTGGTAGGGCTGGACCAAGGCAGGTAGTGTAAATAAAAAACTGTTGGGACATATTGAACAATAGTGGAAAAACAAAAACAAAATGGCCGGCCTGTGGATACAGAATAACCAAAACGCGGCCGGCACTGTAAGGGTTAAGACCTGGGTCTTCACTTTATTACTCCCTTAAAAAAAAAAAAAGGAAGTTTGTTGGATTTCCAGATGGCATGGTTTGAATACGAAGATTCGTCAAAGAAGTGAACACAAAAATAAAACCCCAATCTGATAATTTTGCTAGCCCAATTCAACTCTGAATGATATAATAATGTCTTCCCATGAAAGGAACTAGCAACTAAGTTTTAAAAAAAAACAGAAGAGGAAAAAAGTGTATCTATTAATATCTTGCAGGAGTATTTTTAGACAGAGTACAGATATCGAGGGTAATCCCACAGGACAAATCATTTACCTATTGATGACTTGTCAAGTTGCGAGTAAGAAGAGCATGTCTGGAGAATATGATGATGTTCCAAACAAAAGATGATGCATGGGAACATTCATGAAAAGTAACACAGATGAAATGTTATATAGTTAGTCCCCCCACGGGGAGGTATTAAAATAATAAAAAAAAACAGGGGAGAAAAAAGCATGAATAAAATAGATAAGTAAGAAGTAAGATAAAAGAAGGACAGAGTTCAAAATAGACACAAGCGAGTCTTCCCTCACCTTCCTTGTCTTATTGATTACTCTCTTGCATCTTGCATTAAGTTACACAGAAGCTCAAATCAGTCAGCAATAAAGAGACTATAGACAACCCCCTCCCCTCCCCCCCCCCCCCTCCCGACTCTTGCAAGCATCATTTTAGGCTCCATAATCGCCAGTTTCAGGGAAGCTGAACCTTTACAAAAACATCACAGTAAAAATAGTCTGTCTTTTGGTGCTCCATGCAGTATCCCCATGCAGTCGTACATTACACAGGGCGGTAACCGGAGATGCGTGTCGCGACACGGTCTACACTACAGTGTGCCTTAGCTATGGATAGTCACTGAACATATAAACTAGTGAAATGTGAGCACTCAGGGTAGACTGGAGTTTTTCCAATTTGTAGGATAAACATGAACGAGTTATTATGACTCTGTTGTTGGGCAATCTTGGCTTATTCCCGGTATTGCGAGAAGCGAAATAAAAATCTAGATGCTTTTTGTTTTGATAAACAGATGGTTTGGCTGCGGGAAATCATAACACATTCCTTGATGACTAAAGAAGGGGGGAACATTTTTTTAAAACCATTAAAAATGGTAATTGCTGCCGAGTCGTGGGAAAAAAAACCCATGGATTTTAAAGATTAAAAATGACCAGTTCTGTAAAAATTAAGGTCATTAGTCCAACTACTTAAGCAACTATGTTTCTCGTGAATGTTACAGCACATTGTATGTTCATTCCAAAGCTCTTAGTCTTATATTCAAGGTAAACTTCTGTAGCTTTATTACTTATTTCTTTGAACCCATCACTTCCCTACTCAGAGTATAGTCTCACAATTTTAACAAATCTTCAAAATCAGAAAAATTTATTTATCAAACAAAATACTACAGGGGGGGGGGGGGAGCTAAGCATAAACAACTACCATCATTTATAAGAAGTGTGGGTGCAACCAAGCTACTCCGCACCCCTTATCCTAGGTGTCAAAGGAGTGCACCCCTTAAAATTTGAAGTGAATTTTAAAACATTTGGGAGAAAACTTAATTTCATTCACAGTAGGAAATGAAACACCGAAGTGGCATTTATTTGCTATGATCATTAAACAAAAAATACCAATCCTTGAATCCCTTCCTGCAATCCGGTACATACGTACGAATCATTAGAGAGGCACTTCCATTTGTACATGCTAAAATTATTAACAGCATGAACAGTCACTTTATTAAGTACACTTTTTAGACTTATGTGTGAGGAATGCAAAGCCCTCTCTTCATTAATTTAAGGAGAGCAGTTTATAGCTTTCCTTGAATTTCTAAAAAGTGAAAGAATTAATTAACAGTTCAGCATCTTTGATGGAAAAATACTCTTTGGCAACTGTTTTGTAAGGTATGGTTTGTAACCTCTCAATGTAGTCTATCAGGAAACATTACAATGTTTTAGTTCAATCTTTTATTTGTTTTGTCCTTCTAATCGGCACATCAGGTAACTTTTATAATTCTGCATATGCTTTCTCAATGATAAGAACACTTCTAATGGAATCATTTGATCTACTTCACATGATGTGAGCCTCAGAGTCTTAATTGATCTGGCACTGATGAAGTCTCCCTTCATGTTGCTGACCCATTTTGCTCTAATCTTTAAAACATTTCCAATATCCAATGCCATTAGTGCTGATACTTGTTATACAATAGAAGAGGATAGATTAGTTTCCTCTCCAAGTCTAATTTGTTTAAATTGATGGAAATAAAATATGGGTGCCATGTGACACAGATCTACTGCATAGGCTGATGCACATAAACTTGACAATCCTCGTACTATGTATCACATAGTCTTGTGCATAATGTAGAACATTTTCAATTTACAGTATAGTAAATGTGTGCAGAGTGCATTCACATGCATTCGCCCTATAATTCATTCCTGCTTGACTGCCCAATAAGCAAGGCGACAATTTATCATTGAAATTGTAAGTCCATTCCGATTATTCTTTGTATACAAGTCCACATTTTGGAAAGTAAAAAGGCAGAAATTTTCCATTGGCTGCACTATTATTAAGCTATGTCTAGGTCAATACTTCTCTATTTTTCTACATAATGTTTTCAAAAGATGGGATCGTGTAGACTTTGTAGGCTGGTGTTGTTCAACGTTTAAAGAGGACTGTTGGAGATCTTGAGTTCTGATAAATCATTCTTTGTTTCCTATTGCCATTGTTGCCTTTTTCCTGTTCAGTGAATTTATTTCAATTTATCCCATTAAGAAAATAGAAAAAACTAAATGTGAAATTGTGTTTTGGAAACAATACTTCGTTTGTTTTTATTTTCATTCACTTTTAACCAAGTTATTTTAATTTATGTTTTTATCCATTTAAAAAAAAAAAATGTTTTAAAAATGTATTTTCTTATCTATTTATTATTTTCATTTGGGTTTTAATTTATCATTGTATTACCTTGTACTTATATAAATTATCTTTTAGATCAACTACATGTTTTTTATATGTATTGCTTTGCAGATTCTCCTCAAAAATGAAAAAAAACTCAATCAGGATTTTTTGTTGTTGATCCAATAAGGTTTATCCTAAATTGCCAAATTAGTTGTCACTAAAAAACAAACATTTTATAGGATAATGTATAATTTTGATCATTGCTTTTTCTCTCCAAGTAATGAATACAAACAGAAATCCACAATAAAACACCTGGTAAATTAGCACAGAAACAAAGGCTTCATCTAACACATTATGACCAGTAATAGTATTCAACTAGATTCAACATCTCCATCTCGTTCAGGACTGTGCTGAAATACTGAAAACAAGCTCCATGTAGGTCTGGATGAACCCACATAACCCGACATCAGGCATGATGCAGTCTTTCTGTACGATTCCACCTCTACCGGGAATATATTTTTAGACGTTGCCTGCATTGTAATTTTCATATTGTAGTTCACTGACCGAGCGACCATCATCGATTTTGAAGCCAAGAAACCTAATAGGCCCCGTTTAGAGGCAAAACAGGGTTTACATGAACAATCCAATATGCAAATGCCAAATCCTGCTCCTATATGCTGGGACACACACAGTGGCCAGGTTTTAAGACTGCAACAAGGGTCCAAGTAGCGTTGTATAACACCTGAACATACCCTAAAGGGGACAAATTATATAAGATCCATTAAACTGCTGGCTCTTCATCATCAGAGGTCTAAAAATAATAACTGGAACCCCCTCTGCCATTTCAATTAATTCGTGTGCAGGCTTTTCTACATGTATCTAGATTACGAGTGAGAACTGGGACGGTTTTTGAGTTCACATCTCTCGCCATTATATGGATGCAAATCTGAATTTTGAGTGGATGAGTTCAAAGACGTGTCATGTCAAAAATGCTGCTGCTTGAGAGGTCTTCATTAAAAAACATTGCCAGCATGACAATGATGACAATAATGAAATCACTTGTAAACATGCATCAACATTTTTGTGGTCATGCATCCACCAAAAAATGAAATAAAAAATTCCCCCAAATAAGTTACAATTTGGTTACAACATTGTATCAGGTTGATATAACTTGAGTCAAAAAGAAATTCTGATGTTAAAAATTAGGTTGATTAGACAGACAACATGGCACTCAATAATTCGGGTTTTACTTTGATGTGTGTCTGTATAGCTTCGTTAAGCGTTAGATTAATAAACTAATAATTATTCGAAAATAAACCTTGTTTGGGACAAACATTAAATGTCCAAAGAAATACTTGAATCTTTGAAAAATTGATTGGATTTTAGCTTTCAAAAACAATAAGTCACAAACAAAGGAGCATTTTTCCCCTAAAAAATATTTCAATGATTAGTTTTAAATGTTTCTTGAAAACTGCGAGCTTTAAGTGAATTATTCTAAGCCAATGGTGTCACATCCCTTTAAATAATGTTTGGGTTTAGGTTCCGGTGAATTTGATCAGGACATTGTTCAACGCTGGGTAACATAATCATTCTGAAGCACAGAAGAGTTGCAGCCACTAACAACCCATCATAGTTACGTTATTCACCAGACATGCATTGATCTCCATACCCAAAACATTACCAGATAAGCCACAACTCAACAAAATGATAAACCGGCGTCATTTAGAAACAAAGAAAAAAGTAAGAAGAAAACAAAAACTAGGTTGGTTGAAATTTTTCTTTTATCCAAAATATTTCACTCGGAGCATTCTTGCATGGTGGGAAGACAGAACTAATGGAACTTGGTGGCAATCTGCCAGTCAAGATAACATCAAATCTTTTCATTTTTAGTTTTTGTTCAATTCAATGCAATTTTATTATAGAGGTATGTATTTTTTTTTCCTGTGAAAATGAGCAACTTGCATCAATATGTTTGTGGCTTATTGTTGTTGTGGTTTTTTGTTGTTGCTGTTGTTGTCCTCCTTGTTTTTAGACTTATTGATTATATTTATCTTCCACAGAGGTTGTTATTTGAGAATAGACCAATTTGCTACTAATAAATAAAACACTCTCCCCTTTAATGAATAAAGGATTTTGGAAAAAATTTTTTTTTTAGAAACATGCTCACCATACCCATCAACACAAGACTTCCCCCAGATTTCCTCAGGCTACCACCCAATCTACAGTTATTAAATTCCTTGGTTTGATTACCAATAAACGTACATACTAATAATGATAGATGACCTACATTTTCTAAAAACCAAACACATCAAAATAGCACTTCCTTCTTCATCTGACCCAGTTTAAACAATGGAGTTCTGCCAAGCTGCCTTCAATTTTAGGTCCATGGCAAGTTGATGATATGAGCTCAAGCATGAAATATCATTCCAAGATTTGGAAAGTCTTATGTTTCAGGAAGGGTTGTGAAAGGGTTGTGAAACGAGCATCAAAAATCATAGGGATAGACATAAACCTGGATGAAAATTGAAAAGGAATGGTTTTATCTAAAGCAGTTACAGGTAGCATTGACCATCCACTAAGAAACACTTTTCCTTTTTCCCCTTTTCTTGTGTGTGGGTGGGTAGGTATCCACATTCAAACCGGGACCTATAACAAAAGGGACAATAGGTCCACGGTTGTTATCACAAAGGAAAGCATTGTGGTCCACGGTTGCTATCACAAAGAGTTGAACAAAGGAGGGTCCACGATTGCCGGTATTTACACACGTGGGTGTGTGAGCGTGTCTATCCATTCAAACCGAGGACTTTAACAAAAGGGATTCGGGTGTTTGACAGAGCGAGGACGTTCTCGCTTCGTTTTCGTGTACAAACCTAATGGGGACGTCGCTAAAACAAACTATGTCCAAACAATGGGAGAACAAACAGAAGTCCTCGGTAAGCGGGATTTACAAACGTGCGTGTGTGAGTAGGTATACACATTCAAACCGGGGACCTATAACAAAAGAGGACAATAGGTCCACAATTGGGGAAAGGTCCACGGTTGGAGATCGTGTACAAAACCAATGGCGGTTTTGCAAAAAAGTTATGAGTATAAACAAAAGCGGGACAATAGGAGGTCCACGATTGCAGGTGTTTTACACACTTGTGTGTGTGTGAATCGGCCAAAATTTGTGCGTTTTGGCATGCAGTTTCTGCATTTGGCCTAAAACGCTAGCTTGTGCATGGGGAGAACCCTGCACATTATTACCTTCTGCTAAATTGTTGCTAAGTTAATTTATATTTTAGCATATTTTTGTGTGTGTAAGTATTCTGTTTCATTGCATGTATGCAAGAGAAGATAGCACTGGGGCTTGGTGAAAGGGAGAAGGGCACCACAGCATTTTCTCCTTTTGTAAAGGGCACCTCTATTAGGAATTGTCAATTTCTATTGGAACGTTTCAAGGGCCACCAAGGCAATGACCAGGGGTATTCAGGCAATTACCGCTGAGATGCCTCAGGCCTGAACACTTTACAAATTACCAAATGATTGCTTGAATAACAGTTAAGGTTGTGCACAACATTAATAATCATAAATAAACACAAATGTTCACAGATATTTCATAACTTACATGGTAAAAAGATGGTCAACTTCCCTTGAAATATTTTTGCCTGAAATCCTATAGCTTTTTGTAAACGAGTAAAACAATTAGTTTTGATCTAAAACAGTGAAAACATATAAGAGGTTTCCACTACTTATTTGTGACCTGTTGCCCCCATGCTTTTGAAACACATTCTTTACTCTGTATAGACCATGCAACCTGTGACATCACATGTTTACAAAAGAGCCACGGAGCCTGGACTTCCTGCAGGCACAATTTGTACGCAGCTCAAAGGACAAAACATAAAACCGTATTTTATGGAGATTGCACTCTCGGATGTTTATCAACTGTAAATATAAAGCTAAGGGGCACACTCAAATTTGTTCAGATGTTACTTTTATAACTCTGGAATTTACGTTTAACTATGACACAAAACTTAACGTTTCCCATATGACCAGTGCAGTATCTTGCCTGCCAGAAAAGCCCTGGAATGTACAAGCTCACTCTTTTTTGTAAAAAAAGGTACATGGTCTCATTGTTGAGTCACATAACTTGTGGACTTTGGTCTTTGACAGTTACCAACGCTGGCCGCACGTTTTAATAAGAATTTACTACGAGCACCAATAGTCTTGAAAAATATTCCATCTTGAATTGTTAGCCTCTCTAATAGAGAAAATTATGACTAATAACAACAAGTGGAGATAAAATAATTCTTGTCAGACAACATTTGTCGAATGAACAGGTAACTTTCATTGAAGTTTCTCAAAAACTTGAGTTCCAATGAATTTCTTCACAGGTTATGTTAAATGGCATAAATAGCGTGATGTTTCTAGCAGAGTCTTTCTCAAAGGCTTATTAAAGAGCATAGATTACAGAAAGTTTCTTCAAAAATTGATGATAAAAACGAATGTACTCCCTCAAACCAATGGGGGTGATACTTTCTCAAATGTTTCCAGTTTGACTGCTGGCCAATCAATTATTCTCACAATGTATCAATTGATGTACATGTGTGTCATAAAGATCTAACACACAAACCACCATCCATTCAATTATGTGATAAATAACTGGATCACAGCTAATTTGAAATGCAGCAGGGGTAGGCACCTCCAACAACATGTCAAGGTGTCCCTTATACATCTAACATTGAAAGGAAATTTATGATAAACACAAATCAAAGGATGGACTCAGATCTTTTATGTTTTTACCCTTGATCCGTTTTGCTATAAAGAAAAGAATGTGGAATCCTTTCAACCAATATGCTACAGTTTTCAGCCAAAATGCACAAAACTGTTGCTAATAATACATACCTTTTTTTTTCTTCAATGCAAAAACATTGTTTTGACTGAAGTGTGTGTGTGTTTTGTTGTTATTTTTGTTTTGGTTTCTAAAATTTGTCTTGTTTATTTCTCTCGGCAATCTTGTGAACCACTTCATTCCTTACTTTCTAAACTCAACTCAATTGAAACTTGGCAAGTGTCACGGCACCCAGGTACTTATTCCAGGTACTTATTCAAAAGACGCAAGTTGTGACAACAATGTTATCTCATGTCATATTACAAGTGTTTTTAGCAACAACAAAAATCTGACAATTAAAGAGATAACTTCCATACGGATGTTTTTTCCCAGAAGTGATGGTACTTCAACACAACTTGTATCATGTACAGGAAGACACATGACCTCTACCTCAAATAAAGTAATTGCCAAATTGAAACAAGGGCAGGACCATCTCTATGTGTTGACAGACTACTCCGAGGTTGTCCATGTGGTATTGCTATCCATTGTTGTCTTCAGTTGTTACTGTTCAAACCCTGCCACCTTGGGACCACCATAGTATCATGTTCTATAAATTAGGTTACCCATAGGGTCAATACTGATAACAAACGATCAGAGTTGACATAGGATCTTTGACTACCATCTCACCTTGACAATGACTGTCTGTCTGGAAGTGGAAGCCTTCTCATTAAAACCATAAGGCCATACAGACATGCATTAGGCAACCGACCGACCGTCCTCCAATGACCTACTTGTTAGACGTGACTTGATTTCACCAATAATTGGTCCACTAATAAAAAGAAGTGATTGATGGAATTCTGGCATTGTGGATGTTAGACAAGATATAATTTTGTCCTTCACTGGGGCACACTCGGCAGAGACGTGACATGCGCATGCGCAACTGCTTTTGGATGGATCGCAAATAGATGGTACTGCATTAGTAACCATGGATTTTCATGATGTCAAGTTACTCGTTGTAAAAACAACTTTTTAAAAAAAGTTTCAAGGACAAATATTCTGATTTCATATAAAACAGCTAAAGAATGTTTCTGAAACATTTTGAATGAGTGCATGGATTTCAGTAACATTTTCGAAAAAACATACCATTACAAAATGTCAAAAAAGATTGGTACCATTTCATCTTCTTAAGGTAGAATTTTGTCAACATACTGCTGATTTATATGCCAAAAAAAAAAAAAAAAATATACAATTAAAGTCACCAGTGAAAGTTTCAGCTGAATACAGTGTCTAGTTGCTGGAAAAAAAAGGGGGCAAAAAACTGTCACAGTGTTTTCACATGAATGTCGAAACCATCCACATTTAGTGAGGTGAGAGCGGGTACCAACCGCATCTCTGGCTGCAGCATTTGCGAACAGACACCAACCTGCAGAAATTTGAGAAACGATTCAAACATGAATCGTGTCTCAGATTCAAAAGTTTGTTTTTGATTTCTAATCAACAGTGGCATTGAAATAATTTCACATGATGCTATTACTACTATTACCATCTTTAATACCAAGTAAACCTTCGGATAGAAATGACACAATTTTTTTCCTTCAAGTCATTACTAAACGATGACACTACCTTTAAAGTAGACAACATAAGATTTTAGGTCAGTAATGTTTGAATTGAATCATGGAACCTTGCGTTTGATTCTGTGAAGATATTTGTTTGAAATGTGGGGGAACAGGTGTTATCTGCAACTGGGGGGAACTCCAATGTCCCCTCTAGTTTGGCCTAATGGTTTCAAGCTTTGCAACTAATCAGGTATTAGAGAAATAAATAAATAATACTTTACAAATTCTCTTTTGGTTTTTTGTTAAAGAGGGTGTGTCAGTAACAGTAAGATTCATAATGTACAGTATGGTTTTCATAAATAAAATGTTAAAAAGAAGAAGCCATATTCCCATTCACAAATCAAACAAGTTTCCCCTAATTGTTAAATGACTTTGTACACTATACAGAAACACAACCAATAGTCAATAAAATACACTTAATACAGTACATGTAAAACTTTTGCAGTTAAACACCTCCGATATGTTCCTTGTCTGCAACACCAATAATGCATACTAGCTCTCACTACATCAAATTCAAAAAGGAATCAGACATTTTGACTTCCAACTTCAGTTTGGTTTTGTTGATTTGATTTAGAAAAATGCCACAGGTCTACACCAGTATCTGAATATCTTGTTTATATAAAGAGTGTTTAGAGGGCGTATAAAAACACTACAATGTTAACATCCTGACAACCAAAGGGCTCAGATAGTTTAATGACTCTCATCTAGATTTACCAAGAAAGCTTGCCATAATTCATGCTTAGTGAAAGAAAAAAAAAACACAACCCCACACACCACGAAACAAGTAACATCACCAATGGCCAGCACAACACTGCTGGCAACATCGATTTTCCACTCTAGACCTAGACAAAGACTCAACGCCGTTCGTTTCTCGCCCGGGAATTCTACTTTACCCAATATCTTCGAATCACTTCAGCTTGAAAACGCAAGAAGAAAGAGCGCTTCTGGCCAATATGGCGCCCGCCCCACATAACACACGCACAATTCAAGGCGATCACTCTACAGCCAGAATGCACATGTGCCTGACACATTTATTTCTACTCTTCTTTTCTTCTTTCCCCCGAAAGTTCATGCAATAAAACCCTTTGTTAAACAGGGTGGGACTTGTAAGTGCTTGAGGCCAATCATTACTTCCAATCCTGAGGGCAAGATGAACAAAGTAAAAATACCATTCCTTGTCAGAACTTCTTACAAACATGATAAACTTAAAATAGACTTTTAAAAGAAACCCGTCACTCTCAACTGGATGCTGCTGCAATAAGAACTAGGTAATAAATCTAATTTCATACTGCTACTGACAGTTTGATAAACTCGGTTAATTTGACCAGAGAAAGCAAAGAATTTCAAGGTTGTGCTACTTCAACTTCCTATACCACAGGGACAACCAACCAACAATGTAGATTGCACAATGAATAACAAAAACACTTTAGAAATTTGTCAAGAAGTAGCTAGAGCGTAATAATGAAGTGCACATATGAAAAGCCAGGATATATATAATCTATTTACTGCGGTGTACACTGCATGCATTTCTAATATCGCTTCTCGGACTAAATACAGCCAAACTGTATAATTCCATGGCATTGGACGGTATCTGACGACATTGAGTGCAAATTGGGTTACATTCCAACTGACATTGGGATCTTGGAGGTTGGGCGTATCTAATACAATTAAGGAATCGGACAAAGAAATAACAGCTGTAGGGTGCATATTACATCTACAACACAGTAATGGAGAGAATCAACATCACACGCTATTAAAAAAAAAAAGAGAAAACTTGTTACCATCAACCTTCCTCTACTTAATTCATCTCACTTGAAGGTTTTTTCTGCCAAGTTTCCATTTACAATGGACAATGGTACACAAGAAATATTTACCTTTTAAGATTTGATAGAACTTTGGTGATTATCAGTGAAACACAACCTTAAAGTTTATTCAATAATAACAATCGTAAAGAAATAGTTTTTGCAATCTTTCAAAAGATTGTGCTTGAATTCGATTTCGGGAAAATACTTAGGAACACTGCTTTTCGTTTCAATTTTTTGAAGTGTTAATATATGACTCTAGAATCTAGAGTGTCCAATTGAATGTAGTATTGTGTGAGTTATGATATGAATCAGGTTAAATGTTGTGAATAATTAATAAGTTCTTTCTTACAATTTCATACCAAGTGGTTTGCTTGAGAAACTTCAGAATCACTTAGATGTGAAATTGAATTGTTTTACAGGAGGTACGATTGCCTCAGTGAATTATACTTTCTCCACTGACGCTACATCATGATTGATTGCTTCATGACTTGTTTATGGATGCTCTTTAGGAAAAGAAAATCTACTACTCTAGGTGGTAAAAATGTACAGCCATGGGTTCTTACATCAATTTATTTCTATTCAACCATTGTCAATTGCTTATGAAATTATATTTAACAAAACATGGGATACAGTTTGTTTTCATCATGGGCAAAATCAAGATTGATATAATCACAGATTTAACCCACATCAGGTAGGGTTGGTCCATCTGAAACCACAAACATGGACATTTTCTAGTAGCAGTCTAATTATCCCACAACCAGGATGTAACCATCCTACTTTACAATCACTGGATTGCTTGTGGAACAGAAATATGGAAAACCTGTGGTATAAAACTCTGACAGCCGTCCTGGAGTTGCCCTGGATTTGCCGTTACAATAATTCAGCACACTAAGAACTAGCCACAAACACGATCACAGGGGAGAGGGACACAAATGAGGGCCAATGGGTCAGGGCATGCTGGTATTACCAGCAATCCACTCTTGGCAGCGGCCTGCTTGCCTGCCTGTACAATACGTGTAAGTGGGGTACCCAAAACTGCTGGCTGACTGTCTAGACACTCACGCTAAGGATCCACTGTGTAGTGGTCTACAGCCACATTAGGAAGCTGGCTAAAGTAGGAATGGCAGCTCCCTGCAGTAGTCCAGGGGCAGCGGCAAGCCTTAAATGAAAGTGACAGTGCTAGAACTGACACAACAACACGCACATGACTGCAAAAAGGCTCCAGAAAATGTCACAAGTGTTCATTTTAAAGGGGACATACAACGCAGGTATTAATGGTAAAAATATTGGCGAATTGGTTATCAACTTAGACTTAATTTGAAATTAGAATGAACATAAAGTAAAGTTAAAAGAAATTAAGTAAAATAAAGAAAGTTTGCCAGTCAAAAATTTATCATTGCAGAATAAAGTGAACCAAGTCAATGACAATTGCACTCTATTACCAAACATATGTCTTCATGTAGTCTTAAAGTTTCCCTTATCTGTTCTTGTACACATCTTTTGATTTGGGAAAGCATGATTGCTTTAAAAGGCACTGAACATGTTTGGTAATTATCAAAGACCAGTATTGTCACTCGGTGTATCCCAACATATGCATAAAATAACAAACCTGTGAAAATTTGGGCTGAATCAGTCATCGAAGTTGCAAGAAAATAAAGAAAGAAAAAACACCCTTGTTGCACAATTTTGTGTGCTTTCAGATGCTAATAAAAGGCTGCATGCATGAAGTCTTTTATTATTTTAGTGAGAAGTTACCTCTTTCTCAAAAACTACGTACGTTACTTCAGAGGGAGTGGTTTCTCACAATGTTTTATACTATCAACAGCTCTCCGTTGCTGGTTACCAAGTAAGTTTTTATGCTAATATATATTTTGAGTAATTACCAAACGTGTTCAGTGCCTTTAAATGGCATTTTACTGTGGGGGATGGGGGCAGGACTTCCTCTTAGCAACATTATAATCTGTATCTCTGTAAAGTTTGAAGGTAGTCTACCTGTCAAGCAGGCTTCCTACACAGACGCACAGGCTGATTTCTCTGTCTCAAGTCATTTTGGAAAAAAAAACGTATAAGACTGGAAGGTTGTCATCCTGTTTGGCATGGCCCAACTTGCCTACAGGGGGTACACAATATGAATTCAAGCTTGAGAAAAATCACTGTGACTTAATAATAAACCAACTTGATTTAAAGGTTAAAACACAAAGGTAAAATGTTTGTGAAGGCGTCGATGCTTTATCAAAATCATAAGATGTGACCAAACACACACTGTTGGTGTTTCAGCTTATCTCATTGTACTGCTTTTGCACTTACGGCAAAGATATAGTAACATTGGTTTTGCTAATTTTACTGATACTGCACATTTGACAGACGGGAAAACTTCTCAGGGTGCTTAGAACTGTGTTCAATCCATGCAAGATTTTTGAAGACAAATTGTTAAAGAGACTTATGGGTGTGGTAACTGATACTGTGCCATCTCTCTTAACACTAAACATTTTCAAAACAGTACGGATTAAATGGTTGAATCACTCACAGTCACAGGACATCATGGATGTCAAATCAATACTGGTCTACATAAGTAAAACTCTGATTCTACATGTAATCTATCCCACTAAAGTATTTTTTCGAAGAAATAGAACGTAGGTGTTGTAGAATCCTTTCCTCATTTGATTACAACTTACAAGATGTCCAACCAAAGCTGATCATGTGTGCCCCACTATCGAATCAACACTCCAAACTTTGATTGCCATCTTCACTTATCTCTCAGTCATGACACAATGAAATGCATGTAACTTGTAAGTTTGTAATTGCAAAGGTTGATAATGTTTATATAGCTGGAAATATCTACAGATTATCCAGCAGTGAAACTGCAACTAATATCCACCTCAAATTTCAACTGGTTTCAACAAAATTCAGATTCAAACTGTCGGTGGAGTACAAATTACAATACAGTTTCTTACAGGCACCTTTTAAACTATAATTTAAGATATGTAGAAGTATAACATGAAAAAAGGGCTTTAATAAAAGTTTTTGTAGAGAGAGAAATAATTTACGGTTTGAATTTCAGAAAGGTTGACCTCTCTTAAAGACAGCACCTTCTAAGAAACATGAGTTATAACATCATTGAATCCAGTGGCTTGTACGTGGATCACTGTATTAAATTTCCATAAAAATACACGTGTTTATCTCCTTCTTCTGAATATTCAAGCTTTTGGCAAAAATTGTGAATTTCAAATGAGATTTATCACCTTTTCTTGTATTAAGTTTCAGTATTAATCACCGCATGCTTTCTCAGGTAGTCATTAAAAGTCGGTGTTCTTAGAGAATAAACTGCTTAAAAACAGTATTAAATTTCATAGAAATGGTGAGCAACTTTCCCAAAAATAAACACCGAGGTTGGTCTGGTTCGTGGGGGTTCTTACCTGCAAGAAGAGTTGATGAAAACACGCTCTCTACAGATGTGATTTCAGTGATGGAGTTTCCGTGCTCCTGGCTACGCTGCACTCCCTGATTGTTGTCGGGGTGCTGTGTCACTCCCGCCGTGCTGTACCGCTTGTTCTGCAGTAGTCGTCAACCATCAATGGTACACTAGACAGAGATCTGTGAAGTGAAGTTAGGAAAGGGGATGCTCAAGCATTATGAATGTTTGAAATACGATTGCCGACACCAACAGGCATGAGGGAGAAATGTGCTGATGGAAACCCCGACTAACATGATATGTCGTTGCAAGGGGTCCCAGAGGCACAGAGCAGAGAACAAAGCAGAGAGGGAAAAAGAGATGTGTTATCAGGCAGGCAGCGGGCCACACTACATAATAACCAGCTTGGGTTCCAAGTTTATATTCATGTATGTATGCATGGGATGCCAACACTGCCCTGTATGGCACTGGCTGCATTAATAAAAGGCTTTGAGTGCCTAGTGCTGAATGATGGCATGTACAGCCAAAATACTGTCAACATTCGTCCGCTGGGTTGGGGGGGGGGGGGGGGGGGCGGGCGAGGGGACTGGCTGATAATATTCACACATGGGGCCATGTTATGAGAATCATTACCAGTTTTTAGCTGTTCAGACCAGACAGTCTGAACACGTATTGTTTTTTGTTTGGTATTTTCCCCTTTTTTCCCCCCCACACTACTTTTTCTTGACAACTAAGCCGAGGCCTTTGGGAAGGTATAGATTGCACATCAGAGAACCATGTGAATTAAAATACCAAGATATCTACAGATTCACTGGCAAAGAATGGAGAGTCTTAACCAGCCCCATGGAGAGTGTTCTGCAGGGAGACTGTGAGGCTGTTCACGCTCATGGGAGTGTTTTAGGAGTGGAGTAAACCCCACGCTGATGATGTAAGTCTGCCATCATTGGGCAAGGACTGCCCATGTTTACAACCTAGGGACTGCCAGCTGGTGTGGTGATGATAACACATGCACTACTGATCGACAAGTAGTCGAGGAACTAACACAAAATGGGACTGTTGTTTGTACTAACAAATATTGGACTTCCGTTCTTACATACATTGTACATCTATTGTTAATTGCACCCTTTGATGATATTTCACAAATTTCGGTCAACAAATAAAAACTTAACAAGCATACAGCTTACTCCAAAAGAATGATCAAAACTGTCAATAACTTTTCAGACAGTTAAAACTTATCAAAGTTTTCTCTTTAACAGGAAGTGGAAAATAAAAAGTAGCCTTGCTTATTATTCTAGTTGTCAAGAAAGATATTTCAATCAGCACCCAAACTTTATCAGACAAAAAAAATGAATATCTGTCAATGAAACCCCTCACTTGTTGTAGTTCTGGAGATTATCAGAGAAATTAACAAATTCAAAGCTAAGGCTTAAAACTTTCAACCAATAGTTTAATTTAAATAGAGTGTTTTCACTTATATCAATATCCTTCACAAAAACTGTGTCTCAATGAAGTCATCTTCTTCTTGAATCCATATGCGTACCACCTAGGGGGTGTGTGTGGGGGGCAAATGCCCTCCCAAATTTGGTCAATACAGTGGGGAAAATTTTGGCACAGCGAGAAAATTATTAAGCACAATTTTCTTCTTCAGCAGCTCACTAAAACTGTTTCTTTTGCATTTGCAGCTCACTTTTTTTTCTTTTTTTAGCTGTTGCGACATAGTAGTTTGAACAGCTATTGTTTTTGTCAATTTTTTTTTCTTTGTTTTGTTTTGTTTGCTTCTTCAAATCCTCATCTTTTCCTTCCGTCCTTTTGGTAGACAAATTGAATCTGATCAGTGAAACAACTCAGAAAATGCTTGCCTCGAAACGCAATCACACACATCAGGCACATATACTTGTCTGGTTAATTACCAAGCATGGGCTACTCTTCTTTATCTGGCTATTTTGCATGCACTACAAAAAATGCAAGAACCATCAAACGCTAGCGGATGCTTCACGGCACCCATGAAAACGGGTGATACGCCTTTTTTCTGTGAAATTTATTAAAGCCCTACATGATTGCAATGACAAACTTCTACGAGCGTCTTGATCACCAAGACCATCTATTTGAGTTTGAAAGGAATTTCTTTCCAACCTGATGAAAGAAGATGGAGCGCCGGTTTTATATGGATATATGAAAAAGCTGGAATTCCAGCAATAGCCGGAAAAATTGCATCCCTGGGGGAAAAAAAGAAACAATCTTGTACTTGTAGCAACCCTTTAATAGCTAGAATGTTTCTCTGCTCAATCCACCAGTGCCATGTACATTGATACACCAACAATTTCTCTCCTGGCATTACTTGAAACTATGTGCTATTTTTAGCATTTTAATCCATAATATTTAACAATTGTGATAGACTAAAAAAAATATGTGCAGCACAAGGGTTCATTTGTTTTCATGGGCGAAATAAGCAGGGCAGGTCAATGGGTTCAAGGAAGAAACCATAACAATATCAGGGGATTCTTAGTCAGGCAAGTTACTTACAAGTTACAACACAATAAGCATTTTTGCTGACCTAAGTACACCCCTTTAGTATTATTTTTCTATTCTTTAAAGTAACTTACCATGAACTAGACAGTAATATTTTTTAATAAAGACATCAAAATTGTATTTGCCAAGGGATTAATTGTAGTAGAATCATCTGAAACACTCAAAAAGTTCATTTGTTCACTGTAACAAATAAAGAGTTTTTTTTAATGACTGGGGCAACACTAAGAGGATTAAGCTTTCCCTTGTGGCAGCTAAAGAAATGCCATTTGTATTGTTACCAACATAGGTTCATTATTTATACAAAATTTAACTGAATTTAACATTAGGGAAATTTCATGCAATGAGGAACTTTAAACAGTCTCTTCATTTTTTTCGGAAAGAGTTTCACTTAGTCTCAAAAAGGCAAAGGTTACAAGTCCCACTGTACAGCAAGTATGTCAAACCACATACTGTATCTAGGGCACTTGGCCTAAAAGTTCATGATCGCACACAACAACATTCAAGACGTGAAGGCGTAGATTTGGGCGTGTAACGGCAGGCATGGGCCAGTGAAAATAGAAATCCCCGGGGGAACTCTGCAAGTCTGGCGCAGCAATTTGCCCGAATCATGTCACTATTCCTGTTTCTTGATGGGAATTCCACAGAGGCAAACAATCCAACTAGTAATCCCTGCCGCTCAAGCTTCCACAATTCCGTCTTCTTCGCCGTCGTCTCTCTTTCTTGGGCCCCGAAGTAACAAAGATTGAAAGCAATGCCTGGGAAATTAATGTTACCTCTAGAGAACCTTATGTTCCAGTTTTCTTCTGATCCTTTTTATTAACCCCCCCCCCCCTCCTGAATCTGTTCTCTTACACTTTTCAGACAGTTTAAAATAGTACTCCTCCATAATTTATTCATTCCTTCATTTTGTAAATTTATTATTCAAATTTGAAGGGTGGTTTATATTGCAACTGGAAACAAAAAACAATAACACTGAACTAAAGTGTTTAAGTTTTAGACTCTAAACTAAAGCACAGTCATGATCCTGAGGATAAAGATGAGAACATTTCCAACCAGGGATGGGATTGTATGAATATGAAAAATCCTGAAAATTGATAAGTTTCTCCTTGGTGTGGAGATGACCTCCTTGTTTTACAAGATGTTACATTGTAGCGGTTTACAGACTCTCTATATCATTTCAAATAGATATCTGAAGGTTTGGTCAAAATAATGGCCCAGTCTTCTATATTTTTGATGGCAGTTTCACATTTTTCAAAAAGATCTGAAGGCCCCAAGGAGTTCAATGAAAAAACCTGAAATCAGGAAGAAGAAAAAAAACCAAACAAATCAAAAACCTCTTATGACAAGTTCGCCAATGAGCCGCCCAAAAATTGAATCCCCGGGAAAATCATTTTAAGTTCCTTCTAGTTGTAAAATAACCTAAAGGTCCAATCTGATCAATTGTAACACTCCACTAAATTGAAAAGCTCATCAAAAAATGTTTGGAAGCTGATAAGAAAAAAGGTTTACCAGTCAAAATGTCATGATACGATTATTGCTTGTCAAACTTCCCTCTATAGATAGGCCTATAGTTTCTCAAAGCGAATTTCTCTTAGCGAACAGATTTGAGAATCAAAAACAAATGATGACTCATACATCAAACCCATTAACCATTTAAAAAAAAACTTGTAACAATAATCCTTCACGTTACATTTGGACTCATCGATCAACACTTAGCAGTGGCAATTATTTCTCTACTCTCCAAAGGCGTTACCATTCACCCCTGGCCTTCTACCATTGACCCCTGACCCCTCGCATGACAAGCATGATGTCCACACAAATCCCCTTAATGAGGTTTACATGTATCTCGTCTCCACATATGGCAGCCCTAAAAGTTAAGTTCCTGAAAAGGGTCCATACAAATCATTGAGATATCGGCATATTGCAAGATAAGCACCAGACTACTCTGGCCCTAAGCCTCACTCTGGTCCTAGCAGACTAGTATACAACTCTTTCTTTTAAAGCAAAATGGCAGTAGCAGGATAATGATCTACTTGCGATGACAACAACCCAGATATGAATCTAGCACTGGGACGAAACATGAGATGCCTCAACTTGTAAGCAGTAATCCAGAATAGACCATGATTTGTACTAATGCTCCAAAACCCATCTGTTGTAGGATATAAGTTACCATACCCTACCCCCCCCCCCCTCCTTTTCTCCCATGTGATTTAGTAATCAGGACAAAGAATGGAGTACAGGTTGGTGTTTTTGTATCTCAGCGGAGCAGACAGAATCCAATCCTAGGAGATGGCCGTATATTGAGGCACCTGTCCCCATCTACGGGTCTGATGAAATGTCTCTGCGTTTTCTTCTTCATATCAGAGCCCAAGGAGGCAGAAACTATTACCTTCTGCTCCAATCCACATTTTTAAATTTCCACTTAACAAAACCTATGTGTGACTATTTAGAGTGGCTTATGACTATATGAATGGCTTGCTGATTGAATTAAACCACAGTCAGCTTCTCAAACAGTGTATTTTTTAAACGATGAGCATCGCATCATTGCTTTTTAGCAGTGGTTCAAGCTTTTTGAATTATAGACAATAATACAAGGGCAGTTCAAACAGTCATCATTAATGACCTATTAATTCTCTCCGATTTGTTTTTCTTTTAAAGTTTTTGAATTATGAGATATCTTGAGTTTTATACGCTAATTGAAATGTTCCCTTTAAAAAAAACATGAAGCTAAGTATTGTAAAAAATTTACCTTTAACAAAAGGTCACTAGGGCCTATATCTTTCCAGTGTTCCCAAGACAAATTTAGGCAAATGTGTACTTTTCAATACCCTTGAATGGAAAGTATACCACAGCTCAGAGGCAGGTCAACACTCTTTTAAAAATGTCAAATCTCTGTTTTTTTAAATGCTCTCTGTGTATACATATAATATCTTTATTATTTAATATATTTGTTTTCTGGGTTGACTTAAATTATTTTGTTTCCAAGTTGTTTATACCTTATATACTCACTATGTCCTTTTTACTGCTATTGGATGTCTTTTAAATTGTTATAGTTCCAATGTAAGTGTGTGTATTGGTAAGCCCCAAATCTTGCCGTTTTGATGGTTACTGGCTTCTGTTTAAATCTGTTTTCAAGTTATATTAACTCTTACATTTTTGCCTCAAGGGCAGGGTATACCTTTTGTTTTTGGAACCTTTTGAATGTTCTACTCGTATATGAATGTAAATATACACAATAAAACTAACCTGTGAAAATTTCATTTCAAAAGGTGGTAGCGTTATTGAGATATCGCCGAAAATCTAGAGTGGTTATGTCCATGCAGCAAGAATAATCAGTAATTGGAGTAAACAATCTGAGAAAACCCTGGTTTCTGCAGTTCTCAAAATGTTATGCATTATCAACAGCTGCAGTGCTCCTTACCAAGAAAGGTTTTATGGTCAGTCATTTTTGAAGTAATTACCAAAGGTTTATCCTCCCATTAACTGCAGTACATAAGGTGCAATCCTTTGCGCATTTATAGTTTTATTCATTTAGTTATTATATCATGTACCTTGTTTTGTAAAGTGTTTTATATTTTTGTAAAAAACGATCTAAGATTTTTGTTTTTGTTTTACTCTCAGTTTTGTTTTTTGATTCATGGCTTTTCTTAATTGCTCTGTAAATTACTATTATACATTTTACTGATTGTATACAGGGCTTTTAGGGACATCAGTTGTACTACTGATATAGGCTACCCTATCCAAAGAAAACTGGAAAATAAATGAAAACAATTATTGTTGTTCATTCAAATTCTCAGTAACATGATCAATAAATCACCCGGTGAAAGTTCACATTATTAGAGGTCAAATTTTTGACACTCAAGTAAAAGAAATGTTTTCATGAGTTTTAAAATATTCAAAAAGGTATTCTTATTATTATGATTAAACCAGAGCTGACTTCTTGACAGATAGAAAAAACTAAACTAAAGATCAAGTTTGGTATACTCTAGAGAGAGCTTTGTTTCAGGAATTTCAAAAGTGGGAAACATGAAGATTATTCCGAACCTTTAAGTCATGCGTAAGTTTTCTCTGTGTGGAACGGTTTGTTCTCGCGCAAGACTCTTCAAAGGTGTATAGCAAACCGTCAACTGCTATGCTCAAAAATCCAAACACGCATTCTGCAAGCAATTAAGTGTGGAGGACATAGAGGGGAAATAGGAATACTTTTGCATGTCTGAACTCAAACAATATTGGGTCGTTTTTAATATCAGGGGCATGGTCAAGGAGTTGTACATACATGTACCACAACATTTAATGATTTACAGGTAAGTGGCTCCACAGTTGAACTGTATAAGTTGCCAGGCTTTAAAGGTGGGCATAAGCTGTTACTTAATTCTGCTTCTCATGGTTCTCTCTTTAAATCAAGATAAATGCATTAATCCTCTCAGGTTCAGTCACTTTCTTGAACACATGAACAAAAAACAATGTCACGAAGCCTTCAGTAAATTCTGTGTAAAAACTAATTAATTTATTACTGTTATTAATTCATTCATTTATTTAATTTTATCTTTTTTAGGGGTGGGGTGGGAGGGGGGTGGAGTGGTAATAACTTACATTTGCTTACATTTGCGCTTGTATCACTGTGTTTCCTCGCCCATATCATTCAGGGAGGCCAGCCATGCAACTAACGTCATCAGACTTCACCAAATAATTTGGTGATCACCCGTGCATATTCCACTCGTGCCCAAACTGTTAAAATTAGCAGATACACAAAGCAATACATAGAATCAGTGCTAACTTGTCCAACAGACTAGCTTTTGTAACAGAAATGCATTTTTTTTTAACTTAAAAAACCCAAAACAGATCCCCAAAATGTTCATTTCGAGAGTAAAATAAGTATATATGTACATACAATGACACATTTATTGCTTCATGACTGGTAATTCTTTTGACCGACAACCCGGAGCACTTTTCTTACCAGGTGACTGCTAAAATAGTAATATTGCCAGAATTTGGGGACAAACCTGTAGTAGGAGATGACCTTATCATGGCGGAACCATCTTGCATTTCTCCGATGCAAATCAAGTTTATTAAACCGAGAGAGCGGAAGGTTATAGTCTGGTTTCGTTATGGTATGATGGGAATCAGCAGTCATGTCTGCTATTGCAAATATAGGGAACTTGACACAGATCATTGGTGGCAGCAGGTCCAGCCTCACGTCATATTCTACTTTGACAGAAGTCAGAAAACATAGCTAAGAATGCTTCCCATTGTTTATTGCCTTCACTTGTTGAACGGGTGTCAACAGGGGGGTGGGGTTGTGGATCAGAAGCCAACTTGACAGGAAAATAACAGGATTAAAGCGGAAGGTTGGTTTTCAAAACGGCCCACAAACATGTTGTTCACATTCTAATTCCAAATTTCAACACACTAAGAAGAAACCCTACTCGTTTTACATATCAGTGGGAGTGGAGAGTGCAACACTGGAATCCCCTGACCCAGCTTTGAGAAGAGAAATCAAGGGTATATCTGGGTCTGGCGTCCATTGTGCGTGGAGGATGAGTAAGTGCAAGCAGGTTCACTTGACCACGAATCCCTGCCCTCCTTTTTTTCCAATTCAATAATCCTGGGCAGCCAAAGGGAGGGGATTCAGGATTAGACGGTTTAAGTGGATTTCCGAAACCGCACATGCTCGGAACATTTTGTTTGCCTTGCGGCAGGCACCCAAAAAAAAGAGGGGCGGTATGCTGACAGAAGTGTATCACCACACATACGGGTCAAAAACGATGATGGAGGGGGGAGGGAACGAAGCAATAATGCTCCAGGGCTTCTAGGAGCAACACATGGAAACATGAAAAGTTGTTACAGGTGATTGCGTACTCTCTCTCTCATGAGGTATTAACATCAACATACTTTGCTTAATCAAAATGTTCATGTTAACATCCTCTCATATGATGAATGACCCACTTTTTTTCACAATTGCAAACAAATATGTTTGTAAGTCTGGTCTGGCCCAGAAATACCTGAAAAATGAGAAATAACTTCTCCTTGTCAAAGTCATCTTTCTTCAGTCAATATGGACATTTGGAAAACTACTTTCTATTAACTGAGCAAAAGAATTTCATATGAATGGGACGAGACTACAGCTGGTGGATTGGAGCACCAATTGAATAAGTTGGCAGTAATGCTTCCAGTTCTGGTTCTCAGTAGAAGGAACAATGGTGAAATAACCTGCTCATACGTTGCTAAATTAATGTTTTTAACTAATGTTCTATTCTTATGTGCCAATGGAAACCAAATTTCTGTATTTTTATGATGCGGACAATAAAATTCTAATTCTAATTCAATCCGGAGGTCGTTGGTTCAAATCCCGCTCTAGTCAATTTTTCCTTGTTCAACCCAAAATCATTTAAAAATTTACCCAGTCAGTTTCCCTTGTGGTTTATTATTTGATATCTGATATAAAAAGTCGCATCCCCTTATGGTGATCCCCTGGCTGCCGCTTCCCAGGTTGTATCGTATACTTGGGTGTGATCCTTGGGTACACGGCAGTTTACGGTTGAATGGCTTCTGATTGGCACCCACCGAACAAGGATATTGACAAAATAGGGAGACCGCCATCATAGGGCTAGATAGCTCAGTTGGTAGAGCGCCGGCACGTCAATCCGGAGGTCGTTGGTTCAAATCCCGCTCTAGTCAATTTTTCCTTGTTCAACCCAAAATCATTTAAAAATTTACCCAGTCAGTTTCCCTTGTGGTTTATTATTTGATATCTAATTCTAATTCATATGATATGACATGTATCTTTTGGGCTACAGTTTGATATAAATGAAAACTAAAACATAACCTTGACTTGGCTGAGCTGTTAACAATTGAACTCAGAAAGTTCCTTAAATTTCCAGACTCAAAGGAAGGAAAAGAACATTATTGCAAACTATCTTGATTTTAGGAAACATTTCCTGGATTAATAACCGAGGAAATCCAATTTAAAAAGATAATCACATTCTAAAAAAGCAGTATATTATGCTTAATTGACTGTGTTTTTGACCGCACGACAGCGCTTTTACAAACGCCCTCACACATTGAAAAAAAAACTGCAAATCGATTTGTTACATTTGATTACACATATGTTACATATCTTGCCTTGCATGGTAAGGAAAAAAACACAAAACAAAACATCAATTTCAAATTCAATATTCTTTCAGGTATACATCACACCACTGGTCTTTTGGAGAGAAACTCACTCCCATTCCAGACAAACATATATGAATCTTTATCAATCCTAGGTGCCACTCTTTTTTTCTTCTTTAAGATTTTTCAAAAATCAAACATTGTTTTTTAAATAATTTTCTTTAACCCAAAACCTTGAAAACACTGATACTTACTTTCCTTCAGTTCTCACAATTAGTGAAAATTTACTCACATTCATGTGTTTGCTAATTTTGATAAGGGCCATCAAAAAAAGCAATGGAGGTTTTTAGGGCCTTCAAATACTTTTCTTCTCGACAGTATTTTCAAACGAAAATATTTCCTTGGAGGACTAGTACCGGTCTGAACTACATAATAAGTCAGCCTTTCAGATTGAAAATAATCTTCTTCTTGTCCAATCATTACCAATCCTGTACCAGTGATTGGTGGCAATAGCAACTTAAGACATGCACCAAGGAAGCTTTTAGATTAATGTCATCAATTAACCTTTCAGAAAACAGTCAAACTATGCCATGTCTGTAAGTGAGACATCTCAGAATTGCTTCCAATTACAACAGATGATGTTGACGATGCCTGGTGGCAGCAGACCATTTTTTCTCTTCTCTTCCATCGTAATTAACATGATTCTGAACACGCACATGAATGCTTTAGTGGGTGCACTTGCATGTAGGCAGGCGTCGATACGACACAATTTATTAAAGTCAATCAAAAGTTGGATCGATGGAGTCCCCTGTGATTGCACTTCACTGTGTAGAAGGGTAGAAGGGGGGTTGTACCATGCTATGCTCTAGGGTTGTCTACGTCACATATGAAGCTCCCACGAGAATTGCTAGATACTGCATGAGAGCAGCTGGTAAAATGCACTTTGTTGGACTGTGTTCATCAGACAGCAGTAAAAACAATGACTCAAATTGACTCTAATTTACTCTAATTGACTGATCCGCCCACTTGTACTCAGGACACGCCCCTTTTAACACAAGTAAAACATTAGTTATAATTTGAGCTTCTTTTTGGGGGGTGTACACCTTGAATGATTTGGCTCGTTCAAATTTACTGGAAATGCATCAATTAATTTCATTAAGCTATGCACCATGGTGCTAGTTTTTTATAATATATTTGATACAATGTTTTAGCCAGGATTTGGTAAAAGGGTGTCCAAACGTTCAAATTGTTCACTTACAATACATTTACATGTAAATGATAGATAAAACAGGGTGTCCAATTTACAACAGGGTGTCCAAAAGACACCCAGACACCGCTCTGGTTAACACTATGATTTGATACTTACAAGTATTTGAGGTGAAGCATTAGTTTGGTGGGGAAAACATATTCCAATCTGTAGGCCTACATTTGCCTAAAACTAACCTTTAAAATTGTCCCTACCTACAAAGAGTGCTCAGATTTTTCATTAAGCATCAACCAATAACGCCAACATGTTTTCTGTACAGTAACATGCTTTCAAAACAATTGCCCTGCCAGACAAGACTCTTATTTTTTACAATTCAATCTTATTCTTCAATACTCATTCTTCAATACTCATATTCGTGAGCGCCTGATTATGTTAAGAGTGCAGTTGTTTCCAATGCAGTGCCTTATCTTTATAACTGATAAAATCTTGCTACTAACTTTCACATTCCTAGCAAGTGAAGTCTTCTTCAGATTGAAAATCTCAGACCATCCTTTCCATTTTAATTATAAAAGTGTAGCGACTTTTAAAAGTGTCCAGTATTGTTGCCAATTGAATATCACCGCCCAATGTAAATGGAAACTTGCTGACAGTAATGTCAGTATCTGGGGCTTGGAATGTTTGTTATAAGATCTGAACTGAGGCATACGAAGATCCAATGAAGCATGTTGTACTTTACCAGTACAGCAGCACTGGAACCACAAGAACAACACACAAATTGCAAGTCAAAAGTACAAGACCACGCAAAGAAAGACTGTACTTTTTAGTCGCAAAATGCTCCAGGTGATTTGTGCTCTGATTTGTAGTGCTGTGTTTAACAAACCAATAACCTAGATAACCAGTCAGTGTTAAGTCTGTTAGTTCCAGCAGGGCTTCAGCGCCCCAGAAACTGTTGTAAATTTGGTGTTTTTTCTCTCCTTTTTTTTTCTTCTTCAGAACTCCCTCAACTGCCAAAGTGCTTTTTACAAGCTTTGTAACCTTGAGAATTTAATTGTCATTTAGGTTGATTTAATCTTCAGTAGATTGCTCCCTTGTTCTTACAAATGCCTTTCTCAAAAGCCCCAGAGAGTCTTTTTGGGATCAAGAAGGCTTTTTGCATAGTCTTCAACTTTTACTCAAAGACTGGGAATGACGGCATGCTTTAAAAAAAATCTCTATGCCTCAAAGGTACTCTATTTAGTGCTTCTGATTTGTTTCCATGGCATTTCACTTGGGAGTTGTAGGAAGCTTTTATTTGAAAGTCAATTATGTTCTCCCATTCATGAGATTATACATGAAGGGGGAAAGAGTCAGACATCTCTTTTCATAATGGTTTTGTTTGAAATCAAAGGCTAGAGTCAACTGACCTTGAAAAAAGTACTCTTAAATCCAACCTGCCAAAAAGTGCACAACATTAAATGGTTCAAGGCTTTATGAAATTCATTACTTTTTCTTCCTGGATGATCCTCCGGACTACGCCATGTCTTCACACACATCTTCCAGACTATGCTGTAAACATCATCCCATTGACCTTAAGATGTCTTCCAAAATTGCTCCATAAATTACACCCTAATTGGCTAATCTGGGAGGGAGTTTCACTCTGTTTATTGATATTACAGAGCCTTGGGTACAACTCTGAAGAGGATTGGAACACTCCAGCAAAGAGTCTTCTTCTTTGGTTTGAAAGTTTGAACTTCCGCCATGGGAGCACTACAGCTCCTTTAAATTTACCCTTATGCAGTTTGAACACTTGACCCGTAAAGGTGACATTTCTGATACAATCAACAGTCAACATCTTTACTATGAAGCATCAGTGTATTAGTATGGAAGCTGTAACCCCCCAAAACCCTGCTTGCTTTTTGTGTACAAGTACAAGTAATATGTACCAAAATTATTGCAAGCACATTACAGGCAATAATTTATGACAATGATGGTGGTGTCTATGTAATATCGTAGCTAATGAAAGTCAGCACATACTCAATAAATCCATTAAGTACACTTTATTAACACAACCACAAACGCCTCAAAAAGATTTTTAAATTTTTTATTCGGTCTATTCCTAGTAGCCCTGGACGATATCGTAAATTTTGACTGGCGATATATCGTCGGGTTAATATCGCCGATATGTCGATATATCGTGAAACATTTTCAAACACGGAAAAACGATTTTACCGCAGGGAGGAGATGAGCAATAGAATAAACAAACAAGATATGACTGTATGAATAAACCGCTGAGAACAAAATCACTGAATTTAATATCCATATTCCATGAAAACAAAACGTCTTACATTTTTATGTGCTTTTTATAACTGGCTCCGACACAATTAATTCATGGTTTTACCTCAACGATTGAACATTGCGCTCTCTAAAAGCTGGTGCCTCGACGTTTATTCCGATCCCGTACATGTGCGTGTTATGTAGAAACGTTCTCCCGACGTTTCCCTACCACGCAGTGATTTCTCATCAAGGGAATTTCACTCGCCTTTTCGCTCCCACGGCTACACGCCCTTCCTTCACCCCCTTACTATAAAGTTTACTAAGTTAGGAGCAAGCACATCCGTGGGATCGAGGTGATAAATACTATTGAATGGCAGCGCTGTGAGAAGCATGACGTCATAATTATTCACGCCAATCTAGTGAATTTCGGCCAATTGGAAAGCGGCCAGTCAGAAATCAGCCAATGCCGATCACGTTCGCCGATGCCACGAAGAAAGACAACCATGGCTAGATGGGAAGACGTACACAATGGAACCGGTTTCCTTCGATATACAATTCGAAAGCCCCAATTCATTCAACTAAGTCTGATTTTGCGGCATTTACATAAAAAAAAACCTAGCGTTTACAAATATTGAGACCTGGTCGCCGTCCAAATTATTGAATGGCCTAAAAAAATTGGAACCCTTTGAACGGAAAAAGCGTGATAAAGCTTTCTTTAAAACCATATCATCTATTTTATATAATATCGCGAATATCGCGATATTTTTAAAAACCATCATCGACATTGTCGATATTGTTTCAATATCGCATCGCGACGATAATATCGTCATATCGTCATATCGTCCACCCTTAATTCCTAGACATTTTGCCTAACAAACCATATTTTCAACAAGAAAATATATATCCCCTGGAAATTCTTCAGCACAAGGTGACTGCTTCAGTAAGATAAACCTTTATCAGTATGAAGCAGGAACAACCACTGTCAACCTCGGGTTTTGCATACAGTCGTACTTTAGTAAATACTCTAAAAATTAATGACCACAAAAAACTTACTTTGTAAGAAGCACTGCAGCTGTTTGGTAAACCTTTTGAGAAACAATTTCCTTCAAAGAAATGTGGTTTTCGAGAGAGGGATTCAACAAACGTTTGTTTCATGCAGAAACGTTTCTCAGATTGTGTATTTCAATTACAGATTATTCTTCCTGCCTGGACACAACCGCTCCAGATTTTTGGCAATTATGTCACAAACCCAACCACCTTTCGAAATGAAATTTTCATAGGTTAGTTTCATTGTACATATATCTACATTTATGTAGGATTAAAACAACTTAATAGTTTTAAAAAAAATCAAAGGTATACCTTGCCTTTAAGCTGTGATAGTTTGTTTAGTTTTACAGAATTTATCATGTCTAAGCTACAATGATCAAACACATGAAAGCTCAGAGACAAATAATTTCATTGTTTCCATCTTGTTATAGAAAGATTAAAATCGGTGTGCTTTATAAGATGGGGGGAGTGTCAGAGGAAACATACCTAGTCGTTTTTTTCTTCCAGTCCTTGTGGCAAATGATTCATAGTATGCTATGTCAGACACTTCAACGGTAATATACACCCTCCCTTGATCTTGAGATATACTGACAGAAATTTGTTAATTTTAGAAAAGCCTTCCCTCACACATGGTTCTGATGAGCAGAGGCAGGGCCTAGTTCAAGTCACCAAGGAACTGTGAATTCCACAGGGTTGCCAAGCTGACATGAGAGGGGGGAAATTCGTTCCAAATGTCAGCTACAAAGCTCTTCCCGTGAGATTACCATGACAACATTGGAGACTACTGACTGGATCACAAACATTCTTTTTAAATGAATGCCTTTATCAATGAAGTCTTTAAAATTGTAATGACACAATGTATCCACTGTTAAAACACTAAAGAGTTCAGCTGGAGTATTTTACTATGAGACCCACAGTTAAAACCTGGGATGGAAATTCATCAGACATTAAAAATATTACCAACAGATTTATTTGCAAATTTTTCTTCTAAGATTATATTAAGCATGAGTAGCATAACGTTTCCTCTGAGAAATGTCGCAAAGTTGTCAAAGAGTTGTCACAAGAAAATATTGAAAAACCCCATAATGTTTCCACTATTTCAAATATCAAGACTCATTTCAGGCAACAAAATTCCAAGGGAAGTTTCCCACCAAGACCATCTTTATACCTTGTTAGTTATGACATGAGTAAATCTGTGAACATATTCTCAATATAATATATTATAACACCCCTTACAAATATTCTGCCTTTTCATTGGTTTAGAGCGCGTCACATGATATGTCTTAGTTTTACTAGAAACCCGGCGCGTCGCGCGCGGTACTATCACATGGCAAACGATGAACTATCACATGGGTACTATCACATGGCGTGCAGTACCTAGACGTCTTTTTACCCACCTCGAACCCAATCAGTTGTGCATCTGTGTTTCTGAAATGCGCGTGCGAACGTTACGTGTACAAGGATGATAAATAGTTTGTTGGGGTGTTATAAAACAAATACTGACTCGGTGATCCCCAGAGCGTTATATTTTCCCGAGGCGCAGCCTCGGGAAAATATCGTTATATTTTCCCGAGGCGCCTCGGGAAAATAGAACACTCCGGGGATCACCTCGGGAGTCATAGTTTTAACCATAGCACTCGAAGCAGTCAATATTTGTATACTATGTTTTCAAGCTTACCAATGCAATTTTTTGATATATTTTAGCTATAATAATGCTAACAGTCTTACATAAAATTTGAACACACCAATGCTGCCAAAAGTTTAGTTGACTAGTGAAATACATGTTTGCTTTAAAAATGATTATTTCTGTCTGCTACATATGTACGCTAGATGAGTTTTGAAGGACAGGCATAGTAGTTAGTACTCTTGTTAAGGCCTCCATTGAAGTACTACCAAACTTATTGATTCATCGATTATAAATGCAATGTCTTTGGAAGTGATAGCTATCAGAGTTTAACACACAAATAAAGAAGCCATATTGCAATCAAATGTTTACCTTGAATCTTTATCACAAGATCACAGTGAAAGTGAACTTTGTATTACTTTAAAACAATCAAACACTCACAACATCTCTTTATCCATATATCTTTTTAGAGCCACAAATAAACACAACCTTAAGGTGAGTTATAAAAAAAACTTAGTTCATATATTTGGAAAAATTACTTTTTCTTGACATCTTCAGGGCTAATAAAACATGATTTTTTTCATGTTCAGGTCCAATAAACATTATGCAAGTGACTGACGGAAACTAAAATGAAGACATAGGAAGACGCATTCTTCCCTAAAGGATCGCAAGTTGGCTGT
Source organism: Leptasterias polaris (assembly GCA_037783415.1). Classification (NCBI taxonomy): domain Eukaryota; kingdom Metazoa; phylum Echinodermata; class Asteroidea; order Forcipulatida; family Asteriidae; genus Leptasterias; species Leptasterias polaris. Next base: position 1,030,866 of record JAZGTN010000164.1, read on the forward strand.
AGTGTCAAAATCTAACATTTCCGACAACAGCTCTAACCTCTGACCTCTAAAGTCATCTGCTGGTACAGTACGTGCAGGGTCTTATTACTAACCCCATTCTCCAATTGATCCTTTCTCACAATTATCTCTTGACAACAAAGTAGCTGGGATGGTTTTCACCCCTATTTTTAGCGTAAAATCACTACTATTAAACATCTGCAACTGAATCCATCAACTAAACCCATAGTCTCTAAGACTCCTAAAGGAAGTATTCATGAACAGAAACCTAGGGGATTATTTTTAGAGCTACTGACAGAAGATGCCACTTAAGTCACAAAACATTCCAAGCAGGTACATAGAGTACAAAAAGAGACAGAGGAAACAAAAGATGCATAAAGTACATATAATGTGCATGTATATAACTGTGTAAAATTGGAAATCGCCTTTCTGCACAAACTAAAAGGTGACGATCCCCTGCTCCCACCATTTACACCCCAGCCAAACACACACAAATACACAGTTGCGGTGCAGGTAATAGAAGGTTCTTGTTGCCCTGCATATTTTCCAAAATGGCCAAACACCCTCTAGAATGACGCCCAGCCCATTGTTCACTACACACCACAACTCTGTTTACAGATCAGACTGTACAAGAGTTCAGTGATACCCACTGGGTAGTTTGGTGCTGCCCATTTTTGTCACCCTAACTACCCTAGAACCTGTCCATAACCAAGGTATCAATGCCCGACTTTTCGCATGGAGAGACACAAATGGATTACCAAATAATGGCCTTTGTGGTTGAGCTTGAATGTGCATGTCAAGGCAGGAGTTCCTGGTCTCTTATCAATGCCCGCAGTTCAGCTGAACGATAGCTTTGAATACAATGAGCATGTACAAATCCTAACTTTCAAGTAAAACATCTTCCCCGTTGAATACATTGTGAGAATTAAGCTAGTACTTTGTATTGTGTGAATTTCACAGTTTTATTACAAAACATCCAATTATAAAAAAATGTTTATTTGTATTGATCACAGGCCTGGAATTTCATCTTAGAAGATCATTTTTGTATTTTTTTTGCAAAGGGCACTTTCATTGGAAAATCTTACAGTTTACAGAAATAAATAATTCCCATCCCTCAATCAACACACCATACAACCAAACTGTAAAAATGTTATCAAATTCAGTTGTTGTGTTTGAGTGAAAACAAGGACAAACTAAAAACAATTAATTTGATTGTGCCAATTGAAGTATGGGGTAGTGCTTTGAAGGTCTTCACATGCTATTCCTATACGGAAAAACGTATTTGAGATGTCAATATTTCTCTGAATAAAAGATAATGGTGTGATCTTTCTAAATTAGAGTGCTTTCAGAAAGAAACAAATACAAACATTTCTGACAATTACCAATACTGCACTATATATTCCACATACAATAAGAACCTGCAATGCTACAGCAAAAATATGAAAAAAATAATGTAACCAAAACTTTAACTGATGCAGGCTACAAAAATTACAAAAACACATCTTAACTGAAAACGTTTTTTGTGGGTAATTCAAACAAAAGGTTGCACTTGCTATGAAAAAGTACTTGGTCAAGTTTAAGATAATGTCATGGATGAGTTTGATTGGTCCCAATAGAGTCATTTATTTTTGGTCGATAACCCATTTGTGTTTAATAACCTGGTCAATAACTTATTCATGTGTACTTGATAAATCAAAGAAAATAACCCTAGTTTTAATGTCCCCAAGGGTACTCCAGACTTTGAAGACAACAATACTTAAAAGTTAAATTATTTCTTTTGAAATATAATTGAGCAAGTAACTTTGTTCCCCCCCCCCCCTTCTGTTGGTGACCCCGGTGACTTAGGTTCATCCGTAATTAGAACCAAAGGTATGGGTGGACTACATCTGTTAATATTAATATCAGTGATGATGTATGACAATCAACAAATCGTACACCTTAGTAACTCATTGCTGGTGTCGACTACAGATGGAGGGGAAACAAAATACTCTGCTTCTTAGTACTGAAGGTTGTGGGTTGACCTACATTTGACCTGCCTTTCGCAATACATAGGGTGCTGTATTTGTTGCTGTTATTCATGTTCCAGACTGTTCTATAAATAGGGCAAGACATTCAGGGAACACAAGAGGGCGGTAGACATACAAACAATTTGACTTCAATGTTTTTCTTAGAATACATACATGTACTTCTTGATAACATTAGTTTAATAATAAGTGGAACGGGGAATCCTACATCGAACATAGTTAATTCAAATAAAATGTGGAGATTAAAATCAAAATAAACATGGTATGATTAATAACATCAACTTAAAAATTCTTTTAGTTTCAGATAAGCTGAACTAAATGCAACTTAGCTGGGTGTACATGTACATTAAAAGATGTACTTGAGTTTCATACTGCAGTTATAGGTTGAATGGCTTCTGACTGGCACCCCCGAACGAAGATATTCAGAAAATAGGGAGACCGCCAACATAGGGCTTGATAGCTCAGTTGGTAGTAGAGTTAATCCATAAGTCACAGGTTCAAATCCCACTCTAGTAACTTTTTCTTTGTTCAAGCCAAAATTATGAGTTTATCTACAAGAGCTATGAATATGCCTCGCTTGGTTATAACTTGGCATTTTTATGTCGGTTTTTCAAAGAAAACAGTTGGAATTTAAAAATATTAATAAAAAATACTTGTAAATGTAGACAAAATGATTATCTCCTTCTCAACAGAATTTTAACATAGCATTGTGCACACACAAAATGATGGATCAATTATTCCATCCCCCAAACAACTCAGGATTGGGTGGTATTTTTTGTTTTTAAATCCTGAGGTTTAGGATTCCATAACAAATCTTGAATGGGATTAAATATCTTTCCACTGGCAATTCAATGTATTTCATTCAGACAAGTCCCTGTGCCAAACTCGGCTTCAGCATTTGGCCTTGATGCCCCTTCAAAATCGTTTCCATGAACTTTTAACATTTTCTAATGGAAGTGGCCTTTGCAAAATGAAAATTGTCTTGCCCTTTGCAAAACTGACATTCCATACTTTGTGGTCATGAGTGCAATCTGCCATTGGAGGATCTTAACGAATGTGCCGCTAACGGCAATGAGTAGAAGACGGCAATCTCGTCTGTAGGATTGTACATCACCCATGAAAGTGCCTTTTATCGTGGATGAAAGTAGCAGATCCCGAAACAAATAACTATTAAGGCTAATTCTTAATGAATCTGTCAGTCAAAGTAAGGTAACCTTTAATTTGCTCCTCTCTAACAAGTCTTTCATTGGAGAAATTAAACTATGAACATAAAGTGGCTAGCCTTTTGTTTTTGTTTTTTTGAGCCTTTTGTTTTGTTTTCAAACAATATGTACTTTGTGTTTGTTTTCTTGAGGTTCTCCATATTTATTTTAGATACAGTACCTTGAGAATCAAATTTGAAGCACACCGACACGTCCATGTCAATATTATTCTAACCCCCACCCAAAGAAAACCACAATTATTGATTTGTGCTTCCAATTAAATAATCATTCATCATGTATAAATTATTTGTTTGTTTGAGCGGACAATTTTTGGCTACAAGCTTACCATGTTTTACTTCAAAATTTGAAGGTAAAAAATTTGCTGTACATAAAAGTAAAAATATCAGGAAAATTGCCTGTCAATCACCGTGTACATTGTACATATTGAGTGTGTGAACATTCACCGTTGTGACATTAAATTTTACATATTAAGCAATACATATTTCATCAAGATTTGGCGACACTAATTGATCCTGATGCTTAGATGAAGCAATAAATGGAGAATAATAATGATACTTGCATTGTGCGGGTCACTTAATGCATAGAGTAAGGACTTTGCTCTATGCTTAATGCAAAACGTTGAAGGCCAAGTTTATTCTGCTACTAAGGCCAAGTAAAAAAAAATACCAGTTGATCGTCCCCGCCCGCATCCTTTTTTGAGGCCGCATCCTTTTTTATTTTTTTTTATTTTTTTTTTATTTTTTTGATATTTCCTTAAAAAAAAAAAAAAATTATAATTTTTTTTTTTGTATTTTTAATCCACCCTTGACATATATATTTTAATTTTGATGTAAACCTCATGCAACAAATAGATATAAAGAAAGTTAGCGGTGATTTCAAACTGAAGAATTGGTGGCCTGTTTGAATTGAAATACTTGGCGGCCATCTTGGAAAAAAAATAATAAATAAAAAATAAAAAGGCCCTCATCCTCCTCTTTTTGGAAAAATCAGGACGATCAACTGGTATTTTTTTTAATTTGGCCTAAACTACATGGGGAAGGTATCACAACTTTGCCATAAAAAACAATCAAACAAAATATGGTGATCTTTTGAAATACTTTCAGAGCACAATCCCTCCTTTTAGTAAATAACAACATGTAGTCTTATATAGCGCGTGCGTATTTACCAGTAAGGTACTCAAGGCATTTGAACAAGAACAAAAACATTTTAAGACAGGTTTTTGAATTTTTAGAAATTTGAGACCGATTTATGTACCACCTTAAAGGGAAGGTACGTTTGGTAATCGCTCTTAAAATAAGTGTCAATAAAAACTTAGTTGGTTAGAAGTACAGCAGCTTTCGATAGTATAATGCTATTTTGATAATCATTTCACTTTGAAGTAATGTGGTTATAGAAAAAGATATCATTTTTTTCCCCCAAAAAATTTGAATTTGTGAGAAACGTTACTGTCAGATTCATTTCTCAGATTGTGTATTCCAATTACATAGAAAAAAAAATCCAGGATTTTTAGCAATACACCGATCCATTAAGCCACGCCCATTTCTCATTGACCAATCACAACCGCGAAATCTGATCACCATTTGAGTCGTTTGGTGATCTTTGCACTAATGGTGATCGGGTTTTGCGGCAGTGATTGGTCAACTCGTAAGGAGGCGGGGCTTAATGGATCGATCTATTACAGATTATTCTTCATGCATGGACACAACCACTCCGGATTTTCGGGGATATCTCAAAAACGCTACCACCTTTAGAAATGAATCGTTCACAGGTTAGTTTTATTGTGTAATATCTCTACTTATAAAGAATTATTTGAAACAATCTAAAGGTTTCAAAAATTAAAGGTATACATTTCCTCTAAGCAGTTTCTACTCAGCAAAAATGAGCTGGATACCAGTAACAGATTGTGCATGTGACATAGAATTTTGGCTGGTGACCAAATTTTAGTAGGCATGATTGTTTTGTTCTGAGCTATTTGTGTGCAAAAGCAACTCTACAACCTTATATACATACATGTTCATAAATCTTCACCTCAGTCAATTTCCAGGTCAAAATTTCTTGTTGTTGGCTCATTTCAATTCTTGGCATCAATGCAACAGAGGGCGGCAAACACATCCTACTAGAAACTTAAAGATTCCAATGATGTTTTCCATACGGATAAAGTATCTGTGTGCATAAATCAATGTACACTAGTGGCAAAAATAAAAATAACAAAAAGTTGAAACCCGAAATAAGACTTGAATTTTTACACAGTTGAAAACAAAATGTCTAGACTTTTTTAACGTGAAAACATCTTGGTTTTGTTTAGTTAAATTCGGCTTCAACTGATACTGAGACTCGAAGGAAAATTGGTCAGTTCCCTTTTTATGACGACGAGACGTGAATATTGTAAGTATCACAGTGGTTGTGAATACAGGGAATCTAACGATGATGTCAGTTGTGTGGTAATTGTCTATAGCCACCTGAATAACACCTCCCATGAGCTACACACTGTTGGCTCTGAAAACACTAGTGGTGTAACAACGCTTGTTTTCAGAACCAACACAATTTATAACTCATACATGGCTGTGACTGTGCAATCCGAGCCAATTTCAGAGAGGCCTCAGTGAAGCATTTTTACCAAAACTGAATCAACACTTTCCAGAATAAGTACTCAGTAAAAGTGTAAATATTTCCCCCTACATTTACTTCATCAATGGCCGCAGAGAATTTCTACCAAACATCTTCCAAAAGAACAGACACTGTCAGACGTTCATATGTGTGTCTGGAGTTGGTGATGCAAATGCAGAAAGGTCCTTGCTGGTTACCATGTCACACTTACACGATGCCCCAAGGTTTTATTGTTTTACTAAACTTAAGAGCGATACAGATTGAAAAAACTCCAAAATGGTTTTCCAATCGCCTTTTAGCCAAAAACTTACATGGTTGATGACCCCAACCCACTTCCCTTGATAAACATCAATTCCCATATTCTTCCTTCAATTGCCCCCCCCCCCCCCCCACCCCTTTTAGAGAGAGCAAGACTTTATTGTACGTTTTCTATCCATGCTGTTGTGCATATATGTAAGCACACTGTAATGATATAGACTTCCTCCAGGCTGTAATCTCAATCATTGGTATTGTCTTCCAGAATGAAAAAACAATAATTACAGGAAAATGAGGACCTTGGATGAAGATGCGTTGCCACGGTGACAAATTAGGGCCTAATTGAGCATGATACCGATATTGATGTAGTAAATCTGAAGGCTATAACAGCATCCTAGCTCAATACTATGTGTAATGTAGGTGGTTTTAAAGGATTCTGTGGTCTCTGCCTGTAGATTCATGGGCTTGACAGAAAACAGAGGGCAAAGGAGAGGCAGCGGCAAGGGTGATAGACAGAAAGTTTCATTACCTAATGACTTGTCTCTGCTAATGAGCCATAATTGCAATGCCGTGAACTTGTCATAACTGACCCTAACAGAGCATCAAAAAAGTAGGTCACTTCATGAACTCGAGCCTACAATAGCCAATACGAAGAATAATAAAAAATATGTAAAAACGAAAGCAAAATCATGCATTTCAGTCAAAATATTTAAAGTTATGAAGGCAAGATAAAGCGTGTATTTGTGAGGGGTTAATTTGCAGTTTTTATGTTTTTATTTTTTCAAGAAATAAACCACGACGGAAAATGACTCGGTAAATTTCAATTCAATTTTGGGCTGAACAAAGAAAAACTTACTAGAACGGGATTTGAACCTGCGACCTTCGGAGCTTTGAACGTGCTGGTGCCCTACTAACTGAGCTATCTAGCCCTAATGTTGGCAGTCTCCCTATTTTGTCACCATCTTTGTTCGGGGAGGCCAGTCAGAAACCATTCAACCGTTAACTGCTGTAAAGCCAGGGATTACACCCAAGTTTATGGTACTTTTTCCTATGTAAGGTGGTAGAAAGAATGCTTTTTAAAGAGAAGATGTACGTTTGGCAATCACTCATAAAATAAATGACAATAAAATCATACTGGTGAGAAGTACAGCAGCTTTCGATAATATAAAGCACTCCGAGATTTTCGAGTTATCTAAAAAATGAGACCACCTTCTAAAGTGAAATTTTCACAGGTTAATTTTATTGTTTATATCTACATTTATATAGGATTCAAACGATCAAAAGGTTCCACAAACCAAAGGTAAACTGTTCCTTTAATTGTTTTCATTATCACTAAAATATGTGCAGAAGACTTTGCTTTCATCCTTTGTAATCTGCTTGCAACTGACAAAAGCATGGCTCTGTCAAACTAAAATGTTTCAATATATCATATGGATAATGAAAAGAACTTATCATAAACACTAGATCTTTAACCAGAAAAATTAAGGGTTTCTGGGTGATTAAAAAAAAATCTTATTCTTTCCTACAGTAGAAACTGGCGCTAGAATCTATACCCCTAAAATAATGTGTTTGACAATCTTTCAACTACCAGAATACAAGAGAAATAATCACTTCTCTGGTTTGGGAAAACCTGAGCACCTGAGTTTTTATTAAGTAAGTTCATTGATAGGCCGCTGAAACTAGTTAGGAGATTGAAATGAATGTCCTCTACCCAAACCAAATGATGCATTATCCATTAATCTCAACCTAATCAAGCGGGGGGGGGTGGGGGGGGGCTGGGGGGGGGGTGTCCCTTCCCCCTCAGTCCCTTGTCTTGAAAAAAAAAGGGAAAAGGTGCACAGTGGTAGTGAAAGGAAAAGCAGCCCCAGCAGTTGCTATTGAAGCTGAGTGGGGAGGGGGAGTTCAGTCAGCGGCCATTCTTTGCCTCGGGTCTTCCTGACGATGCAGAGCACACTGAATGACATACTACCCTCCATCAACAATGTCGTTTTGTAATCATGTTTAATATACTAAGCCTCTGAGGCAAGGCTGCTATGCCTACCTACCTCTATATGCTGTCCTCTTTGTGAACTTGGGTGTAATTCTGAGAAAATAATTGTCCGCAAACACCCCCAACCCCCCAATTCTTTGCCTCAGTAATAATAAGGTCATGTCGGTAATTAATGTGGCTTGGGAGGTTTTCTTGTGTGGCTAATCTCAGAGCTTTTTAGTGATCCATTTCACATGAATTTTGACAGCTCATTTACAATGAGCTGAGCGTTGCTAAATAAAGTAATTTTACTTGTGTGGATTCAGACTTCTCTCTGGGGAAGATCATGAAATTTGATTCCAGAGGGAACCGGTTAATGGAATACCGCTGTTAATTATTCAGGGGAATATGAGAGTCCATTGGGAGGGTCTGAACTGACTGAGGAGAATGGGTTTTAGAATCTTTGATTTGAACATTTGTAAAAAATTGTGATTTTGACACTTCCTATTTCCTCCATGTTTCAACCAAAGGTTGTAGCATAAAGCAGGGACCTTGCTGTATGATTATTTTGTCCTTTTCCTACATTGTGTTCATCTAATGTAATGTAAATACAAAAATAACTGATGTCTTATTATGGTAACCTGATGACATGATCAACATCCTTGGCTGCAGTGAACAATGAAACGTTATTAACTAATTGAAAATTAGTGTATAACATTGGGTAAGAGTACAAATATAAATGTTCCTAGATTTGCACACAAAGTACATGGCATAAAGCTGGTCATGGTGGGAACTCCCTTTGAAATACGTTTGCTTGAAATGCAATAGTTTTTGAGAAATGAGTAAACCAACTGGTTTTAATCTTGCAAGTACAAAACTCAAATGTTTGAAAACAGTGGCTCCTATGACGGATTGGGCTTAAACTTTCACATGTTTCTTTTTTCATGTTTATGTTGGGTCACATCAAGTGTGGGTATTGGTCTTAGAAAATTATCAATGTGACATACCATGTATGTGCTTTAATTGCTTACAGCTTTTTGTTTCTTGGGAAAAAAGTACACTGTGAATCTGGAAGAAGGGAATAGAGCCCCACACCCTTCTGCTGGGCACACAACAAAATTATTTTAGAAGGTTCTAAACTTCAAACCAAACTTCACTTTTATTTTAGTGTCCATTCCATAATTGTATGCTTTTGAGTATTTTCAGCCCTAATAAAAAAAATTGCAAATCAAACAAATACCAAGTAGTAATAACAAATTTTGTTTTCCTGCCAACAACTTCCTTTTGTCTTCAACACTCGACATTTTAATTTGAAACACAAGGCGCTGGTACAGCTAGTGCAAATCAGATCTGTTACCATAACTGAGAGAGAAGGCCTGGTGACCTAGAATGACCTCCTAACAGTTCATTGACCAGTAATTGGCAGAAATGAGAGCCCATCCTGTGTACAGGGTACAGGTCAGCAACCAGCCCCTGCTGCGACCCCTTGGGACTGGACAACTTAAATGATTTCCAAGTTGCTTTTTTTTGTAAACCTTCAGCTATGGAAGGATAGCCAAAGGGGAACACACACCCATGTGCTTACTGTTACTAGTAACTACATGCTTCAAGTTCACCTGGAATAAAGGTCAAAGAATAACCTTCAGAGCTTGGCTGACCTTCCCAAGGGTCAAATGGAATCTATTCATTACTATGGATTCCATGTGGTAATAAATTACGACCCTAATTTTTGCAATACAAAAGGTTCTGGTATAGCTGGTGGTGGCTTGAAAGGTAAGGTAGCTACTAGTGGTGAAGGATTGCGAAGCTTGGCAGCACATCTTTATTGAAACTGAAGCGCCAACAGCCTCTTGGTTTGTTGTGGTCAATTTTGATAAATAAAAGTATTTTGAACACATGCTCATTTTGAGTTGAAGTACTACTAAAGCAATTGTCGACACTCCACTGCAATCTCACCACTGAAAGGAGTGCATGTACAGCAATCCTTCACCGATCTTGAACTCTTGGTGGCAGCAGACATGCCTCCATTACTGCGGTGGTGCCTGGGTGCTGGGTGCTACTGCGCTGCATAACGACGGGTTTAAGGGTTGGGCAACACGGCGATCATCTGATCAGTCACGGGTTATTGGACTTTTACTTTGCAAATCGCTTAAACCCGTCGCTAGGCAGCGCAGTACCACCCAGGTACCGCCGCAATAATGGAGCATATCTGCTGCCACCAAGAGTTTAAGATCGGTGAAGGATTGCTGTATAGTCCAACAAATAAATAAATAACAGTAAACATACATGATGCAGGCCTCGAATTAACCCACAGAACACACAGCAGTTGCTGTGCTGCCCTGTGCTTTTGCTGTGGTGCCCTTTGCAAAGTTCCAATACAAGTTTACCTTTTTCTCATGTATAGAAGTGCCCCCTTCAAGAACGACATTCAAGGCATGATGATGATTTGTTTAATAGATGAAGAAATTAAAGGTACTCTAAAATGGAGAAACAATGAAATCAGGCCACAGCAAAACAAGAACTAGGAGTGAGATGTATGTCGTTTCTGTTTTGGTTTTATTGTTCCTTTTAATGCCTTGTATTGTTTTTTTTCTTTTTCTTGTATTGTTGAGGTCGAATAAATAATAAGAATAATGATTACAGTCCAGATCACCATGTGCAACAATGTAATAATGAATCGCAAAATCTAATCACTTTTTGATTTCTTTCGAAACACTAATGATGATTACCTTTGTGTTTACGATCAATGTATCTAACTACACACTATGTCTTAGCCAACAAGTAAGAGCATGTGTAGCACTATCTCAACTTTTGGGTCATTTTTCTACTTTCCTACACTTGGCCCTTGAATGCTAGCCTATTGATATAGGACAAGTTTGACATGGGTCAAAATAACCAATGGGACATAACTGGTTTCCTGTGAGACAGGATACCAGTTTTGGCAGCTACAACTGACCATCTGTTAACATTCATTTCCACCTGCAGGTTATGACACAAGCCACTCTGCCTATAAGAGTCGGTCTAGGTGGTGAGTAAAGGATGCTCATGATGTTGGAGGCCAATATTAAAGTAAAAAACAATACAAACTAGGGTCTGTACAAGCCATATTCATCTTGATCAATATTATTGACTCCATTGATGAGTTGACTTGGAGGCCATTACTTGCGCTGTCTTTGAAAGAGAATGGTATAGCCTTGATTTGAGGCACTGAAGCTTGATATGAATCTACAGCTTCATATGGCTATGGCTAGCAAGAGCCAGAGACCTTCATTTTGACCACCTTATACCCCCAAAATTTATCACCATAAAAACTTACTTGGTAAAGAGCACTGGAGAGCTGTTAAAATTAAAAAACATTGTTAGAATTGACATCCGTTAAGAGTATTGTGAGTTTTAGACAAAGAAGCAATTTTCATCCCAAAATTTGAGTCGAAAGCACATAGGGGTGTTTTTTCTGTCATTATTTTCTTGCAACTTCGATGACCAATTGAGCCCAAATTTTCACAGGTTTATTTTATGCACATGTTTGGAAACACTAAGTACTGGTCTTTGACAATTACCAAAAGCATACCCTGACTTTAAATTGATGTTACACAGATGAGGGTCATATACTGTACTGTACACTGAATACAAAGCAAGCACAGTATCTTTAATGTGAAGGTACAACATTGGAATAGTTCATCTCTAAGATCTCAACAATCAATACCACTCAGTCAAATAAGGAGAACAAACATGCAGTTAGATGTATGTGCATGTGACTACTTTCTTCGGGTGATTGTAAGAAAACATTTGAATTTTTAATTTATTTAACACTTTGACTGCTGAGCCCGAGTATTCTCGGGATAGACTTACCCCCCTTCTCGGGGATAGACTTACCCCCCCGCTGGTGCTGAGCCCGAGAATACTCGGGCTGGTTGTATAACGTTGTACTGCCCTCTGTAGATCAAGGATTGAAATGCTTTTCATGTATAAAATGTATTGACATACGTTAGGGAAACCAATGGAGTTGTTTTCGATGGTTTTACTCATCGGGCCCGGGCACCAGCGGTGGTAACGTAACCCGGAAGTTTATACTTTCAGAGTTAAAAAATGGCGGCGCCCAGGAAACGCGTGAAATGGTTAGTGAGTGTAGCAGAGCTGTTGTTGAAATATTCGCAGATGCTGACTCTGAAGTAAGCGAGTTTGATGAAAATGATAATTCTGATAATATAGAGTCTGAAAGTAATGCCAGTGACGTTGAAAGTGAATTTGATCGACAGGAATCGTCCGATGATGACGGTGATTTGCAGACGGTAAACTTCTGCTAACATTTTTTAGCAACAGTGTAAAATTCCATTTCACCAGACCCCTTGCTACGATGTATACCACTCCAAAAAAGATATGGGGTGTAATAGAAAATAAATGCAACAGTGTCATTTATTGGAATGTTTTTATTTATAAATCTTTGATGTAGTTCTCCAAATAAAACCTGCAAATCGTGGGGAGGGACAGTGTAAAACTAAAATATGAAGTTTTTTTGTAGTTTTGTAAAATATCTGCAGCACCATGCGGAGGGACCGTGTAAACATTTGCAGCAGTCAAAGTGTTAAACACTTACTTTGTATTAATGTTGTATTGATACCAATCATAATTAATGTTATTCACAGCAGGAAATGAACTACCAATGTGGCTTGCTGTGATCATCAAAAACAACCATCTTTGGGTGAACAAAGTAAAATTTACAAGAACGGGATATGAGCCTGCGACCTCCGGATTAACGTGCTGGCGCTCTACCAACTGAGCTATCTAGCCCTAATGTAGGCAGTCTCCCTATTTTGTCTATGGGTACTGCCGCTTCCCAGGTTGTATCATAAGCTGGGTGATACCTGGTTAAGCTTGAACAGCTTCTGACTGGCATCCGAAACCCAAACACAAATACTGAAATAATAAGGAGACCGCCAGATAAGCTCAGTTGGTAGAGCACTGGCACGTTAATCCGCAGGTCGCAGGTTCAAATCCTGTCCTAGTTAATTTTTCTTTGTTCACCCTAAAATTGAATTAAAATTTACCCTGTCAGTTTCCCTTGTGGTTTATTACCCCCAAAAAACCCAATCTGACAATCCAATCCTGGAAATACGGCTCACAATGTATCAGAGAAACTAACATGCTTAGGTCAATTTTTATAAAAGCATGTTTTAGTTTAAATTTTCAGACTGTGAAGTCTGCTTCTGAAGAATGCAAAGAGCTCCCAATAATGTAAGGACAGTCGTTTACAGCTCTCCTCGCATTTCCTAAAATGAAGGACTGAAACAGATGTTGGTAATAAGGTTCTGAACCAGTTTCCTTTATAATAAAAACTGACAAAAAATGAACTCATAATATCAATATATAGATGTAGAGAGATGTACAACATTTTTAGAAATAATAATTTATGTAAAACACAGATCTTCTTTTCAAATAAGCAACATGTTTGGAAAAATATTGTTGGTTTCTTATGTCTTGAAATTGCATGGCCTGATTTTCATGTAAATAAAAAAATGGGGGGCAAGGACGAAAAAAACACACACAAAAACTTTCCGCATATGCCAAGGACAATGCACAGAATTAATATATACCATGCAAAATTGTTTATACAAGGCTGATGGACCTAAATTAATGTCTAGATCCTGACAATAATTCATTTTAGGTTTTTAATTTAACAATCACTCATCATCGGGCAGGTATTTTCATGCAATGCCTTAAAATAAAAGCTTATAACTTTATTCAACGTCTAAAAACAGCTATTTAAAATTTAAATGAGTTTTCAGGACATATCGGCCAAATATCTGACCTAGCATCTTTAATGGTCTAGACAAGACCTTGCAGATATTGGATTGAAATGAAATAATACTTCAGTTATGAAAAGTTTCAGACAAATTGTCAACACACTTATAAGATGGTTATGAATACCCTACTCTGTCTCTGGTAAGATTATCATTTTCCGGTTTGTTTCCACAGTAAGTAACTGAAATAATATTGAGCGTGCACCTGTGCTTGTAGGTTTAGTACATGTACATGGTGAACCTTTAAAAGGTGTATTGTCTGCAACTTGTTCGAGGATTTAATCTTTTTTTAAATGATGGTTCAATTTACTCTAGATTACTAAAAATAATATTTGAACCAACTTGCGGAAATACTGAACAGGCAAACGGGGGAAGGAAAAAAAAAAAGCAATGCTCAGAAAATGGCTTGAACTGGTTTGAATGGGATTTTCATCCATTACATAGAGGCAAGGGGAGAAACGGCGTAGACAGAGTGGCGCTTCATTACTGCAAAAGAGTAACCCAATCCCTTGCATGCACAAAAGGGCCACCGCTACATGTAGAAGTAGTAACAGGAGCACTAGACAGTGGCACACTTCTTCATTATCATCTTATCTCTAGCCGGCCATCTGAACTTTATTAAGGAGGCAGTGGTTCACCAAGGTAAATGACTGAAAATAACCCTAATCTGAAAATTCATGGATGTCGATCGAAAGACCCCAAGCTTGCCGTGGTGAAGACGGACAGTCCAGGGCAGCAGAGCTCGCTCGGCAATATTTGCTTGGTCGTTTTCAGTTCAATGGCCTGAGCTTTGTGGATGTGTGTGTGCCAAATAAGCGGGTGAATACTAATAGAGACTAGCTTTCCCTGAAAACCTTTCTCATACGGTTATATCGCCATTCTTAAGGGGGTATAAGAAGAGGGGCTTGATTGTACATAGGCAGGCCTGTCAGGAGGGTGGCCGGAGAAAACAATCAGGATGAATAAACATCAATAGTCCAAACCGCCGTCGATGGTGGAAAAACAGGAAGAGAGTGAAGACCATGTCTTAGAATAGGAACTCTCAATGACATGAAAAGGACTTAATGTAGAATACCTTTATCACGCTGCGTCTCTCTTGGCTTAGTCTTCTCTAATACACAAGGCCCCACTTCATTGATCAGACCATGGCTGGGAATGGTGGCTTGTAATTACCACGTTTCAAGACTCCCTTGTTCTCTCCATACAAATCCAATTCAAGGCTGGCACCAGCAAAATAAGCTGATTTCTGGTTTGCACCAAAAATTGCCATTCGCTTGACAAGGATTTATCATGTATACGATTAAAGGTTGTTTTCATTGTTAGTAGAACCAGGGAGGAAATTTGTCAGAAATTAGGAGAGGTAGAGAATTCAACCAATTTGATATTTGCATGTTTTTTTCTGATCACACAAACAGAAAGTTCATTACTCACTCCAATGTAGAAATGGCAATTTACACAAAATAAACGTGACATTTACTTCAGACTCTAAATTTCCCCCCTTTTTTTCCTGAGAAATTACAAGAGCTGCACATGTGTCACCATAAATATCTACATCTCAATAAAGAGGTTGTTTTACAAACAATATTATTGGCAATAACCAGGAGTGTTCACTATTGATTAAACTGAATGATAAATGTAGCAATCAAACTGCAGCAGAACACTCGGTGTTCTCCACACACGTATTTTGGGAGGGCGGGCCGCCCTCCCAAAGTTTAAGGCCGCCCTGCCAAAGAATTGGCCGCCCTGCTAAAATAATTGGCCACCCTGCCAAAAAAATGACAAACAGACTATTTTTAGCCTGCACTTAATACTATCAAACGAGTGGCCGACGAGCCAAGCCCGACTTCTAAACTGCAGCATTGGAATTGCGATCGTTCATTTTAGTATACAAACGTTAAAACACGATGCACACACAATCACATGGTTCTGACTGCCGAGTATCCACCGCTGCACGTGCACGTGCATATCATCGGTAGTCCATGCATAGCGCATGTAACAACACACACGGTCCAAAGTCCAAGCTAACCAACATTCCGCACGCTGTGATTGGCCGTTGATTACCATATTCATAAGAGAGCTTTCTAGACTCCAACGCAGTACACGTTCACGAGCCGATAAAGAATTGCAACACAGTGTGCCGCACGCCTGCAGATTGGTACAATGTACAGCCTTGAAGGATATTCAAACATTGACAACTTTTGCCGATAGAGGGCGTTGCGGGGCAAAGTTCATTGAATTTGTTCTCAATGTGCGTACCGTGCGTTGTTTACCGATCGTTGAATCTCGACGATTTTATTGAAAACGAAGTTCTAAACAACGGAACCTCTAATCACAAATCCATGAAAATGGTTGTTGATGAAAAAGGTATTATTGAAGGCAGAAATTAGGGAATAAGATCGCCCAAAAAATTTTTTTATTTTTTATTTTTTTCCATTTCGAAAATTGCACGTGTGGGCTATCCGATCACCACCAACGCATATAATTCCAGCTTTTTAAAATCCAACACTGAGCGGCATATCCCTCTGATGTTTTTGGCGCAGCGCACAAAGCAAAATGTATAACAAATTGTAGATTTTGAATTAGTTTTACAACAAGGTTGTTTCGACAGAATGAAATGGATGTCAATCATTCTCCTTATTATAGTGTCGGGGCCCGGGGGTTAATAAGATTATTTTTAAGAAAAGGATTATCGCAGGTGTTTTTTTCCTTTCACGTGCGATGACGTCATAAACCAACGGGCGCCATTTTGATGACGTCATATCGACGGGCGCCATTTTGATTACGTCATGCCGCCCTCCCAAAGAAAAAGTCTGTGGAGAACACTGACACTGTCCTGATTTTGACCAGCAATTTCCTTTCATAATTTACTGCCATGTTGAGAAATCAAATCTCTTCAAATGATGACCCAAAACATCCCTCCCCTCTGACAAAAAAAAAGAAGCAATCTCTTGAAATTTCATATATTGGGGAAGGAAAAACTACCTGCATGCTGGAGCAGCACTCAAGCAGTAAGCATGTTATTTCAGTAAATATTGTTAAGTGGAGCCATCATTTTAGAGCAAGTACAGGAAAGGGCTGCAGTGCTCGGGTCAGTGCAAGTGTTTCCATTACCACTGTAGCAAAATAAACACTCTGCCTGCTCTTGAGACAACCTCAGAGTTCCCGTCCAACACAAAAAATTATCGTCAAGGATGACAACATCCAAAATGAAGTGGTCGGCAGGTGATAAGCACAACTCTCATTTCGCTCCCTTGCCACCCTGATTTTAAAGAGTCCCAGTGTTCAAGAAGAAAAATCTAAAAAGCAAAAACTGAGACACAGGTTCCCTTAATGGACTCCCAAGGCACAAAATAAAAAAACTACATGTACACAGCTGGTCCTTGCCCGATAGTCAGAGTATGGGTGATTGAAATGGAACAACGGGTTGATATGACTGGAATGAATGACCAGAGCAGTGACCGAAAGGAATCTGCACAGCACACTGACCGAAATAAATTGGAGGGTCACGCAGTATATTGAGTATATACTTCCGAGTTTCCAATGAGAAAAACACATCACATCTCAAATGAGACACAGCAGTCTTCAATCGTTTACTTCTTCAGGAAGTGAGACTTGAGGTGACGGCAGTAGGATGAGGGAGATAGTGGGAGAGGAATATTTCCTCTCTGCTTTATATATGAAGTAATCCTTTAGTAAATGTATGCCATTGAATGCATGATTTTAAACAGTCAAGCTCACTGAAGGTCAGTCAAACTGCGGCGAACAAGTGTGTCCTTAAAATAATCTGTGCAAAGAAAATTGTTTGTAAGAGATGTAAGAATGTAGTGTTCAAATAGAGTTGTATTTATCAATGTTGAAAACAGAACTGGCTATTTCTAGATTCTAATGTTTGACCACGGTGCTTTTGTGGTGTTTTGCTTTAAAGGTAGGGTACACCTTTGGTAAATACCCCAACAATTAAATGACCATTAAAACTTACTTGGTAAGAAGTACTGCTGCTGTTGATAGTGTTTAACATTTTGAGAAATAATTTCCTGCAAAGAAATGGGTTTGAGAGAGAGGGATTCAAAACGTTTCAATCTCAGAAACATTTCATGCACGGAATGCTTCTCGGATTGTGCATTCCAATTTTGGAATATTCTTCCTGCATGGACATAAATTCTCCAGAATTTCGGCGATTTATCTCAAAAATGCTACCAAATTTTGAATTGAAACTTTCACAGGTTGGTTTTATTGTATAGATCTCCATATATATAGGATTATAACATTGAATGATTCCAAAAACCAAAAGGGAACATAAATCATTGTTTTAGAGGAGAAGAAAATCGATGTTCTACTTTTCAATAAACACACCAAACAACCAACCTGCTAAAAAAATTCACCCAATTCAATGGTGATATTTTAGCGCACATTATCATCACTCTTATTTTGTTTTGCAGCAATGGAAATGAGCAGCAGTGATTTATTGGACCTTTCGATTTTATTTCCTTTACCTTGACACTATTCTAGATGGATATATTTTGCAGGGGGACAGGTTCCGGCCCCGGTATGAACTTTATAATCAAAGAAATTTTAGATTTGAAACAAATCATTTTTATTTCTCTGTGGCATATTTTTTTTATATTTTTATATTTTGACCAATCCAGCAGTTCAAGGTGATTATGAGTATCCTTCAGCAAGTTAACATTCAGCTTATAAATTTTCAAGAACATTTAGTCGATCCAAAATTTGTTCAATAACCTCTTTACACAAAATAAATAATAATAATGTTCTATACTTAGACAAGATCACTTCCCAAAAATATTCAGACAAAGAATCTTACACTCATAACATTATAGACCTTATGCATATGACGTCATTTGAGTAGGGCGCCCTCACCTAGAGGTCAAAAGGAAGATGCTCATTGGCCAGTCTTGTGCGCCACGCGTACAAATCAGCGCGTTTCCATTGTTTCATCATCAGTTTACCTCTAAGATGGCGGCTTGGTGACGTCAATGCATAAGGTCTATTCCAAGCACCAGTAATCAATTCAGTTTAGTCATGTATAAAATTTTCATCACACTCAAAACAAACAAATGGGAAAACTTCTCGGAGAACATCACTGATATTCAAGTAAATTCCTAATGAACTAATGACTGAAATGAAACAAATAATGAGGCTTCTATCTGGCCGTCCATCGTGGACAAAGATAGTGACTCATATTGCTGTCAGGTTAATAAAACAATAATTATTTCAGTCCAACAACTACAGTACAGAGAAGAAAACAAATTCTTAATTAGTGTGAACAAAAGGCGGCCTGAGAAATAAATTATATTAAAGATGACTGTAATGAAGTTACATGTATTAGTCCAACTGTATTAGAAATCGACATGAAATATGAATAAATAAAGCTGTTCAGCGATATAACACAAAGCATGTTGGAAATATATGAACCAGTTCCGTTGGCATTCCTCAGAATTATAATTTAATCAATGATGAGAGTGGACAAGGGGCCAAGGAGCTCGGACGTACAGCATGAAATACCAGCACGCTGGCACTCTCTCTCTCTTTTTTCAACTCACAAACGAGCAACGTGACGGAAATTACTGTGGTGCGTGTATTCATAATAACATACATGGAAACTGCTCGGTTGGTGAGGGTATATCATCTTGATTAGATTAAACAAATAAAAGGAAAGTGAGCTAGGCTGGACAGTGGGAGCTTAGATAAATAAAAAATAAGCTTCCATGTAGGGTATGATTAACTCGGCTTGGCCATTTATTTCAGGGTATTTCTGTTATCGCTGGGTTTGCATTTATCTCAAGGCAATGTTGTTCTTATGAATTACATTACATCATTGTTTGCAAAAGAATATATTATCCATATCGTCGCGTCAGTGCAAAAACATTGCATTTCCATTTTGCAAAAAAAACGTTGTATCTTGCACGAAAATGCTCTGTGCAAAAACGTATCTCGGCGCGTACTTGGTTTGTGTGTACATCCAAGATACAATGTTTTGACAATTTTAAACTAAACCCTGTGTTAGCGGATTCCCTACTTTGTCAATATCTTTGCTGGGGGAAGGGGGAACAGTCAGAAGTCATACAACCATATACTGCTGTACAGCCAGGGAAAAACCCAAAGTTTACGATACAACCAGGGAACTGGAGCAATTCTTGTCTAAAAAATGTTTGCAGGTGTTTTCATGAAGCAGCTCTTGGAACCAAGAGTAGACCACGCTGTGAGCACGAGTCTCGCGTACAAATTATGCCTTGCATTAATTTAAAAGGTATTTTATAGTTTAGTCAAACAAACCTCTGGTTCTAATGATTTTACTTGATCAAAGAAGACTGACACAATTTATGGAAACTGCCCTAGTTGGAAATATTTATGTATTGTAAATCTGGGTGCTTTTTATGTACCACTTAATGAGATTCAAAGAAATGATTACCTTAACTTTAAAATAATACTCAATTTCAGATTTCCATTTATTATTGCATTCTTGCTTTGGTTTTTTTATTGCAAAAGGGAGATGTTAAGGAAGGAGTGGAGGTGTAGAAGTCCAAAACAGCCACAAGTTGTTTTTAGTTTGTGTACCAGCCAGACATTTAAACAAAAATTGTAATTGTAAAATGAATTCAGTACCTCTAGATTTCAGACTAAATCAACTCTTTTTGCTCCACTTACCTGTTGATGAAAATGATGCAATAGGTTGCTCTAAATAAGCATTGTAGCACTGGTCATCACTGCAAAGATAACAAAAAAGCGGGAAAATGCTTTCAAATTGATGACAAGCTGAAGTTAAACAAAATTAAACTATAACAACATTGTTGTTCACATCTGTTTAATGTCAATGGGGAGGGGAGGTTAGTTCATGGAAGCAGAAATGTTTGATGTACCACTGCATTACAGATGAATATGGGAGAAAAAACCCAGTAAAACACATTGGGATGGTTTTAAAAAAAATCAATCAATTCACAAATATATTCCACTAATTTCATAGCCCAACCTTAAATAAGTGACTTAAAGGTATTATACAGGATTGGCAGAGCTGACAAAATAATCACAGCCAGTGGTCATGTTTTGTGTAATCAACCACATACATGAAATAACAAACCTGTGAAAATTTGAGCTCAATTGGTCATCGAGGTCACGAGAAAATAGTGTTTTCTGTTTTTCAAACATCGAGTTTATTATCGCGCGCGATAAAAACTATTGTTTTACTCATTTCTCAGAAACAATAGCATTTTAGGCAGAAATATTTTAAGGAACCCTTTCTACCATTACTTACTTTTTAAATCATGTAAGTTATGTGTGAATCTGTGAACATTTGTAATTTTCGATCTTACCAATAGTGTACAGGCCTTTAAGTGATCCTGTGTTTAACTACCTTCATAACAGAACATCACTTAACTTTTCGGCAAACATATTTTTCTTTTCACGCACTGATGAAGTTGCTGTAAACAAACACAGGGCCACAGATTTCATGGGAAAAAGACTTGAAATCCTGGAAAATAGATTGCAGGTTTTGAGTTCAGGATTCACAGTTTTTCTGCATGCTGTGAAACAAAAAGCCAGAATTGCGTATTGGGTCATCCTCCCTTGGTCAAGAGGATGAAGTTTCCTGAACCTTCTAGATGTTAAATTAGAGGATTTACAGACTCTCTCCATCTCCATAAATCAAGAACTGCGGCAGTGGATAACGGTTTCCTCAATAACCTCCCTGGGGTAATAACTGGGAGGATTTCTTACAAACTGCATCCTCACAACTACAGGACTAGTGGGACTTGATTCCCTGTAGTCTGGAGGATGAGGCCCACTCAACATCTTGGACGTTGCAATTCAAAGCAAAGACAGACATTGGTTCCCTTTACACGATGATTTTGTGCACATCCTTGGTCAAATATTTTGTTCGACAAAATTTAGCAATGTCTGAGCAGATTTTACTAGGGACCTAGGACAATCCAAACATTGTCCTTTCACACAATGTGCAATTAGCAAAATTTCCCAACCATGCTAAAAATTATGCAAGGGACACCTGCTAAATTTCCATGGTGTGAAAAGGGCAATAGAGACAAACAGATCTGACAACATGAGAAGGAAAGTCTTTTCACAAGACTGGACAAGCATCTAATGATGTATCTTCACCACAGCTCTCACAGTATCTTGTGACAAACAACCAAGGTGACAAGGACAAATTGCCCAATGATGTTCACCTCAGTCTGCTGTTGGTCCTCTCTGACTGAATGCTACCCCAAGGACACGGTCAAGGTGATGCCATCTACTACTGACTGAGAGCTTGATAGGACCATGAGATACTAACAAGTGCTGTACTTGTATATACAAGGATTGGGTTCATTTGGAAGTCACAAGTATAGACCTTATGCATTGACGTCACCAAACCGCCATCTTAGAGGTAAACTGATGATGAAACAATGGAAACGCGCCGATTTGTACGCGCGGCGCACAGGATTGGCCAATGAACATCTTCCTTTTGACCTCTAGGTGAGGGCGCCCTACTCAAATGATGTCATATGCATAAGGTCTATAGATCTCTACAATTGACTAGAGAAGAATATCACTGATCCTCAGAAGGCTACATGATGAAATGTATACAAGTAATAAGTATAGACCATGTTACCTTTGTTTACAGAGTGGTGACCTTGTACATTGTAATGCATTTCCTGACGGGCAAGATACTACACAGGCTATATGGGAAAATTTACATTTTGTGTCATAATTTTCACATAAATTCAAAATTTACAAAAGCAACAGCTGTACAGCTTTCGAGATGTCCCCCCATTCTTCATATCAAAAGTTGAGTAAAATCAGACAATGCAATCTCCATAAAACATAAGATTTGTTGTATTCTTCCATTGAGCTGTGTACAAACTGTGCCTGCAGGAAGTCCAGGCTCTGTGGCTCTTTTGTAAACATGTGATGTCACAGGTCACATGGTCTATACATAAACCTGGAAAGTTACTTATGGCCAAGGAGCTCATGCATGGATGACACTATTTTTTGCAATATTAGCAAAAATTCATCTTGACTTTGTACAGTTTTAAGGATTTATGGTCTTAAAGGTATTATACAGGATTGATAAGAAAAATATCATTGTTTAATTTCAGTCTGAAAGCTTACTGTTCATACCAGAACCATTTTCTTATGTGAAATATTTCCCTCTGAAATGAAGGCATATTTGAGAAAACTGAATCTGAAAACATTTCGGTTGTTACAATCCAAATTACTGACAATACAATGTGTTTAAATGCTGAAAACTTCAGCATGGTTTTTCACTATTTTCTCCTGACCCACACAATGGATTTAGCCCAAATTTTCACAGGTTTGTTATTTCATTACACAAAACATGAACACTTTCTGTGACTATCTTGTCAGCTCTACCAATCCTGTATAAATACCTTTTTTAGTAAAGCCTCTTGGTTTGGGGGTTTTTGGTGGGTTTTTTTCCTATTCACACAAATGTGTATAATTATGTTAAATATGAGGGGAAGACAGTCTGGCCCCTTTTTTTATGGTGATAGGTAGCATTCATTACTGCATATAGCATATAGGGAGCTTGACAAAGATGGATTCAGCAAAATTACATTCCATTACACTGCATTTGCATTATGTGGTCACCTTTTCAGTTACCTGTTCGTAATGGGTTTATTATGAATGGACACTGAATAGACGAAACCTTGTTACTTTCCATCAGTCTGAATAGTTTCACCAATTGACATCAAATTAACCCAGATTTGAAAGGAATAATTCAGTCACCACCAGCACTCATTCCAATCAGACTACATGTTAATTGTACATTGAATCAAATACTACAGAAGCTGGTGGCCTGCAGCGTGTATAAGAGGACGAACCTGAGGCATAACTTAGAATTATAATTTTTGTCTCTTCTGTAAAATATCCAGAATACAACCACAATTTCAAAGAGATTCACACATAACAAAAACTGGAAACCACTTTCCTTCCTCAGGTCCTGAAAGCAGTTTAATAGTTTAATTAAATTTGTTATTAAGGGAAGCACATACCTTTGGTTTTTTGAATCGTTTGATTGTTTTAATCCTATATAAATGTAGATATGTACAAGAAAACTAACCTGTAAAAATTTCATTTCGAAAGCTATTAACCTTTTCGAGATATTGCTGAAAATCCGGAGCGGTTATTTCCGCGCAGGAAGAATTATCCACAATTGGAATACACAATCTGAGAAACGTGTCTGACAGTAACATTTCTCAGACACAAATTTGGGGGGATAAAAACTGATATCTTTTCTCATAACCACATTACTTTTCGAAGTCAAATGATTCTCAAAATGCTTTATGCTATCAAAATCTGCTGAAACTCTAACTAAGTAAGTTTTTGTTGCCATTAGTTCTAAGACTGAGTGATTACCAAACAAATACCTCCCCTATAAAAATCTATATCTACTGAATGATAATCACCTACTTTGATTGTATAACAGTAAAATGATATCATTCAAAACAATTATCTAACCGCCCCCCCCCCCCCCCAGGGAATGAACATAAAATGAAAATTGTTTACACTTAATCTTGGTGGGTGTATCTTTCCTTTGTTTGTTTGTTGGGCGCTTGTTTGTTTCTTGGGGCGTTGAGGTGTCTATTTGTTTGGTTTTATTTTCAAAGACACATCTTATACTACTTCCCACCTTGCATTCTTTGCATGACCTACAATATTGTGACCTTTTGGGGCTCAAATGAGACTGGGTCAAACCATGGAGGTCCTACCTCCATGGTCAAACGAGGCAGGTATTTGTGATCAGTGTGAACTAATAAATTGGGCCTTGTTATATGTATAATAGTACGGTCCATTGTTAAAACACGTACGTCAGGTCAAGGCATAAATCCAAACACATATTTTCACTTTCCACAGTGTGCCCCACTTTTTTTTTTTCCAGGCACTTACCACTCTGCTTGTATTAATCATACTTTCAAATATGACATCATTTCCCCGGTTTCCCGCCTTTTTCTGCCCTTCTAATTTAAATGCTCACATCCGAACCAGCCCTTTAAACAGCACTGATTCTGTTTGGTTAAAACTCAGCTAAATTGCAATTATCAAGAAATTGCAGTTTGGGCCCCTCTACTCTTACTAGCCCTTTCACACTAAAGAGCCCAATCTCAGGAAATAGAACCCTAGAAAATTCCTGGGGAACTTTAACCCCACCGCCACCCAATGTTTGTTTCACCATCTATGCAATTTTCCTGAGACAAATGAGCACTCAGTATGCTAAACCTGGGTTTATCTGGGCTAATCCTAATCCCAAGCAGGGGTAGCTATTTCCGAGGAGCTCACCAGGGGTTAGCAATTCAAATGTGAAAACGTCAACCAAATTTCCTAGGAATATCCCAAGAAATTTGTCTTATGTGAAAGGGACTGTAGTGTCCAAGATTGGAGTGGCTCTACTGATCATCCAAATATTTGTATTTTGTGATACAAAGACTGGTCTGATTTTGGTAGAGTAGACGACTACAACGCACATGGTCCAGGGTTTGTTCTTCCTGTAGTCAGCATAATGAGTGCCTGGAGCTGACCGGTACTGACAGGTGCATCCTCAGGGAGATTTCCTAAGGAAATTGATTGTAAGCTGCACAATTTGTAGGCTTTTTGTGTCAATTGATTGGTGATACAGGAAACTCATGATATGCCCAATAGGGCAAATCCATGTCTTTATCAATGTTAGCATGGCTGGTTGAGGTCGTGTACAACACAAGTTAGACAAATGACGGCTTATTATGAGCTGCTTACACCGTAAAGGTATCGTCACCTCCAGCATTAATTTGCACATTTTTGCTAACAATTTCTGCAACTCTTAAACCAATTTACTTTAATTCTACTCAATCTCTAATTCCCATTTACTGTTTCTTATGTACAGTTCCAGGGATGAGATTGTATGAAATAAAAAACCTGAACATTTGAAGAAAGTTCCCTCTTTGTGTGGAGATAAAGCCAATAGAATTGCAAGATGTTAGCCAAAATGTTGGAGGTGTACAATTAGATATCTGAAGGTATGGTCACAAGGGCCATGTTTTTCATTTCTGTGATTGCATTTTTGCCTCTTTCAAGAAAATCTGGAAGGTGCCAGGGAGACATTGACAGATCCTGAAATCAGAAAAAAATCCTGATAAATCACACGCCTGCAGTGCATAACACAGAAGCCGTTCTTACTTTTAATATTTAAAGCCATGTGAGCTGTGCTGACATCGCCAGACTAACATTAAAAAGTACATCAATCCTGGCAACATGACATGAAATACATAGTCTGGGAACTGAAACTCTCATTGAAACAGTGGCTTTAAAAGCATCTATAAGGCTAAGTACAAGAACCTGTGAGACAATACAGTTGATTTACTGATTTGTATAGCATTTGGTTAATTCTTATAATGGGGGCCACACTAGATTCACTTCAAAACTGCGTTTGGTTCGATAGGTTTTTGTGGGAAAAAGAACAATATCTTTATTTGCCATGACCATTATATCCTGCTGCCTTCTTTAAATTCCCTACAAACAAACACACAGGGAAACTACAGGTTAGATTGAAATGCTACCAGCAATCAAAAACTATCTAATCTCCATCGTCTGCTCCTTTTTTTAAATATCAATTCGGAAAAGAAGAATCTCTCGTATCAGTTCTCTTTTCCCAACCCATCCATGAAGACCAACTCTTTGACTAGTCAACCGGCCATCTGTTCTACATCCACAATCCTCCCTACGCATTCTCTCCCAAGAGTTTGCATCATGACTGACTCCCTGGTTCAATGACCAGCACCTTACAGCCAGTATTTACATCCTGAAGAAAGGAGGGAAGGGAAAGGAAAAAAAGCTACAGACCAAATAGACATCCCTGCCTTGGCTGTCAAAGCAAGAAAGTGATTAATGTCCTGCCATATACCCCTGTCAGAAATAACTGCAGGACAGAAGCAAGGTTCTGTTTACAAACTACACAGAGACAGTAAAGGAAACACTTGAACTTAACCGGGTAAATCTTCCTACCTTTACTTCCTAGAAATCAGGTATAATGCACTCTCTCTGAGTTCAAACAGAAATTACACCATTTTGTTTGTGAAGACTTTTCTCTGCTCAAGAAGTTCGTACCCTGTCTATATTTGAACTCAGCATATAAATTATAATGTACTCACTTTTGTTAAAATCGGTACAACACCATTTCAAAGACCATATTCAGGAGCAATGAATGATTTGTCTGAGAAATTTTAAGGGTCAAAGGTTCCCTACGTTGTTGTCGGCTGCGGAAAGAGATCTTTATTAAAATTGAAAACATGCTCCCCGACTGCGATGTCATGGTCATGCTCTAATCTTTTGAAAAAACCTATATGAAAATAAGCTTAATCCTTTTTGCCTGTAGCGATTTATGGGTACACAAAATATTCTAAAGCGAAAAGCCCATACAACTGAACAGAAATAATGTCTGTAAGTTGTGAAAATACATCTTTACACAATTTTCCCCAATTTGCATGCATTAATTCATATAAGGGAAGATTGAGTTTTATGGGTTTTGAGGTATTGCATGGTGAGGTATCAGTTTGTATTCAATGTGTAATCTGCTCAGGGGCAGTAGAATAAATAGCAAGACAAGTTCTCAAGAGCAAATCACAGCAAAGTAGATACATACATATGGTGTAAACTGAAATTTCAGTTTTACCTTTTTTAAATATTCATTTTAATGTACATGCACATCACACACACAAAATATCTATTTTGTTCTCCTTCACTTTATTCTTATTGGGCTCAATTGATTGCGATGCTTGACAGTTTATCAAGAATACAAATACATAGCTTCAAACAAACAAACAAACAACCCAACAAACAAACAAACAACCCAACAAACAAACCTTGAATGTGGACAAAGTGCTCACATACTTTGTTTTAGATGCACTTAAATAAGAGTGCAACAGTACCAATAGAAGCTGAATTGGAACTATTTGCTTCAAGACTATTATTAATTGTACCACCCGGGCACGTTTTTAGACCCCCAAAATTGTGTAATTAATTTTCTTAACAGACTGTCATCAATGTTCAAAGCTGGGTCTCCAATTTTGGAATTGAGGGGTCCAATCAGGACTGTGAAATACAGCTTGAGGTGTGGGACGAAAAGTAAATTCGATCAAAGCTAAATTTCCTGACTGGCCTCTTCTAGATGACATCACAAACTTTTTTCCTTACATTTTTTTATTTTGAAAATATTAAAGAAAAAACAAAAGAGAAGCAGTCCCCGCTCCCTAGATCCAAAAATGAGGCTTTGAGATTGTTATTTCATTTGTTTAAATGAATCATGAACTCCGTGGCTAGAAAATACAATGTATATTGCATCATGTAATATGAACTACAAGCAAACATGCTTTTAATCATTTGGTAGGCTCACACTACACAGTAAAGATAGTTAAGTAGACTTACATATTTTCTTGGCACAGGAGAAGCGCTGGCTAGCGAGAGAAGACCTCTAATAAGGAACATAGAAACCAGGGTGACCTGACCTTTGATATCACACACTACACAGCAGCTGTAATCAATAATTGACTGGAACTGTCTCTCTAAGATGGAGCATACTACATTTAGCAGAAAACTCAGCACAGCACAGCTTAAGATCCTGGCTTTTACCATGTTTACAAAACTGCCAAGCGATTCTCAACCTACATTATCTGCATGCTAAATGTCCCAGTCTAACACGCCAATGGCATGGTCAGGCATTCCTACAGTTTCATACCCTATACCCGTGCACTTGTATTTGTTCGATGTAATTGAGGTTTGGGGTCAAATGTGTAATCGGCCGGCATCCCTGCCATGGATTATTCCATGTGCTACCCAAGGGGATGTTCAAATCTCAGACGCCAGCTTAAATGAACACCAGATATGCTCCATCAAAATAACCTTAAGTCTTTCATACACTACTTCATCTTTTTTTATTGAACCAATCAATGTACAAGTAGGAAATTGGGCCAGATTACATCACAAAGAAACAACCTTGCAAGATGCAGGCTTAAAAAATCCAGACACTCTTTGTGACTGCTGGTCTCCATCACAAAACGTAATTAATTTTGATTAAAGTTGAATTTGTTTCTTAATGTAGTTGAGATTTTACCTAGCATGTTTCTGTATATGTGTATTTGAAGAAACTGCTGTGTGTTTGAAATTTTTTATTGGAGAATGAAATAAAAATTTGACAAATCTGCTAAAACTGACAACAAATAAATAAAATGACATTACAAGATAAAGACAGACCTCAAAAATTTCAAAACCTATTCAAGTTTTACCCGATTTCATCACTAGTACAGCAACAAAATGAAAACAATTTAACAAAATGATCTTTTTAACAAAATGATTGAGAAGTGAGAAGTGATCCAGATTAGACTTTGAACTTGCAGAATAAAAGATCGATGTTAATTAAAGATTTCTGAAGGTGTCATTTCTGCGTGCATATTTCCAAAATCTCAATTTTTGTTGTTATTATTATATTTTGTTAATTCTGCAGAAATTGCTACCACTCATACACTGAAATCGATTGTTGTATCTCACTGACTGAGCCTGTGAATTAAAATGTGGTTCGAACTTCAATTTACATTTTGTGTATTAGGTAGTACATGTTTGCTCATACCAATGCTCCAAGCATACCATGATAAGCGAGACTTTAAATACATATGTGTAGCAATAAGTACAAGTACAGTCTCTGAAGAGATAACAGTGTCTTCTCGTTACTTTCATTCCTGAAGTGCATTGGACTTGGTTTCCTTTAAAATGTAACTGTAGACATTTCTAATGTAAGTACCCTTCAATATAGAGTCCCTCACCATGGGGGAAAAAACGAAATATGTCTCAAGAAGGATGAGATGAATTCCTGGCATGCAGGACACTATACTGAAATAGAAGACTGGCTTTCTCGGACACAATCCACCTTGAACCCTGTCAACAATTCCATTCCAATCAAACAAATTACGAATTGTCTAGAAATGGATAGCAGACACAGGCATCCATGATTACAGCAACTCTATCATCTAAAGGAATTCCTTGGCCTTGTATTATTACGCTGTGTATAATAAAAAGATGTAACATTTGGGAAGTGGAAGTTCTTTAGGCTCTCTCCAGGGAAGGATCTTATTGTTCATCCTTAGTGTTCATTATGAGAAGGTTGTGCTTTAAAGGGTCTCCAAGGTAATTATCAGGTTTGCGGTAATGAGAGTGACTGATGACAAAGTACACTAATATTCAAGGCAAAGTATATTGTACACCATTGGGTTTGTTAGTTTTTTGACCAGTAGATACATTCCCACCCTTCAGTGACCAATAAACTCACTGACTTACCACGTTTCATCAAATTTCATTCAAAAAATTGAGGGCGGTCCAAAGTTGTTCCGGGCGAAAAATCCCCCACAAAAACCCATGTGCCACAACCCAGTTTATAACAATTTTCCCTCGAAAAACTGAACACTAAAGAAAAATCACCAAATGTTTACACAATGATTGGATAACCCGATCTATCAAAAACGGCTTTGCACATTACAGATGAAAATAATAAGCCACTACACAATTAAAGGTGCAGTGTCACTGCAGTTTTCTTGAACAAATATCAGACCTAATGCTTTACAGAGGCAAAGGAGGCAATTGCCTCCATGCCCTTGGTCATTGCCTCTGTGCTCCTTTAATGTTCCAGTAGAAACTGACATTTTCCTTAGAGAGGTACCCTTAATAAGGACAAACATCCTTCCCCTTGCAGGAATGAAGTACTGGGACTGAAATACAAGTACATGTAGGTGCAGCTAATTCTTGTAACCTTGACAAGCTTTTTGGCTAAAAACTATTGGCGCAAAATCAACAGGGCAGTAGAGGATGTAGATCTCCAATCAGGTTCTGAGGATCCCTTGAAGCATTAATTCTAGAACTGGTCATAGGCAAGAATTTCATGCCTAGATGTTCAGGCAAAGCGGATTGTGATAGTGACTGTAACATTTCAATTTAATTACTTCTTCTTTTTTTAAGTCGAAAGTAAAAACAATTCAGAAAAAGAAATTGTAGACATGTTTATCATAATAATTGCATTCTTAATTGAGTTTTAGTTTTTGGAACTAATCCAAACTATTTGGTTTTTCAAAAAATAGTAAATAAAGAATCAGTCATTGATTGGCATGCGTATTTGGTTTCAACTCAGCTTGAGAAACAGAAAGATAAAGATTTAACCTCTTTAACTTTGACCCAAACCCATAACATGCATGAAGGCGCTAATCTTACAGAGACCAAACTGAAATCATCCAGGATTATTTTCTTCAAAGAGCTGCCAGACTCTAAAACATTTGTAATCCAATATTCCAGTTCCCATTTTAATTTAAATATTCAGATCAAAGCACTTTGGGTAGATGATTGTTTAGGGTTAACGGTTCAAAACATTTACATTGAAAGTGTGGAATTCTAAATCTATTTTAAACTTTTACAATACATACAAAATACACCGATCCATTAAGCCACACCCATTTCTCATTGACCAATCACAACCGCGAAATCTGATCACCATTTGAGCCGTTTGGTGATCTTTGCACTAATGGTGATCGGGTTTCGCGGTTGTGATTGGTCAACTCGTAAGGAGGCGGGGCTTAATGGATCGGTCTATTGGGTTCAAATCCCGCTCGAGTCAAGTTTACTTTGTTCAACACTTTACATAAAAAAACAAAAAATGTTGCATACTTGGCAAACAAAATCTCTTTTTAAGACTGCTCCCTGACATTTTTGCTTTAAAAAGGGTGTAATTATACATTCAAAAACAAAACAAAAACTTAATACAGATAAATACCTTGGAGAGTTAACACCCAATTGGTAGAAATCAGAACACAAAGAGGTACATAAAATTCCAAAGAAAGAATAGCTTCCAATAAAACTAGCCTCTTTTGATGACTCGCCCCTGAACCACCACAGAAAGTATATTGCCCAACGTGCAGACAGTATTAATTTCAGATAACTGAAATGAGCATTTTAAAAAAACAATGCACAGTGATGCAAATTATAAAGCCGGTCACTATCCAAAGTGTTTCTATGCATTGCTTGAATCGTTAGTTGTCAAAACTCATTTGCTTTCAAAGCTGATTTGCTTCAAATAATAAATCATATACATGTGTAAACGTAACAGATTATAGGTACCTCCTGCAGCATAAGCAAAACTAAAAAATATGGTACTGGAAATGCATAATTAAAAAGTCTGAATATAGCACAGATACAAAGTTACAATTTTCTGTGTTTACGTCAGGCCACTAACTTTTGTTTTGCAAAAAGGGTGTATTCACTTCAACCGTATGTTACCAACTGTCTCAATTTGTGTAACTTGATGTTGTGAAGTTCTCTAAACTTTGCAACATCAAAATAACTTGAGTAAAAGTTTGCAAATGCAATCATTGCATCTGGTCTAAGAAAATGTTTTTGGTTTTACTTTTACACCAATATGTGATAATCACTGCACTCTAAGTGCCGTCCTGATAAGAAGAAAAAAATCCACAGGCAACTTTGATCGGTGTGCAATCCTTGTCACACATTGGTGTGAAGCTACAACCAAAACAACATTCAGCAAAATATTGTTTGAAAGTCCTGTCAGATGATAGATGATGGCTCAATTTTACAGTTTGGTAATTAACAACTCTGTACACGTACTGCTCATTTCATAATATCCGGTCATATGCAGAAGGGAGAAGATGACTAACTGCTCAAAGGATGTCCGCTAATTTGCTGGATATTCACAAAATATCATTTCCAAACTCGAGCAGACACTAATATTTTTGGATCGAAGGTTGCCAAAATATTATGTCAATCTTCCCTGGCCAATTGTTTATACTCACTTTTTTATTCTAATTTGTCTTTTCTTGAGTAGACTTGTCTCTTGTTTTTGTTTTATTAAATGGAAAAGAGAAAGGGCAGCTGTATAGGTTTGTATTAGTCGATTAAATTTGCAGATTATTCTGTCTGACTTTACATTAAGAGCATAACCGGGTCAACTTCTTTACGTTTTCTTTACTTTCTAACTCTATTTGAAGCCCCTTAAACCATACTTGTACACAAGTGTATATTGAAAGCTTTTAACATAACTATTAATAATATTTTTTTAAATCAAGAGATTGCAATAAAATAACCTCCCACTAAAAAGCCCAGGGTTTGTAAAATGTTTTCTTTGGACTGACAGTGACAGTGCTTTTTTAAAAACTGTCTGGGAGTTTAGTATTTGATAAAGTATAAAATTATCTGTATAGAGGTTTACAGACATCAAGATTATTACAACTACAATTTGTTATCCTCCTAAAAGAAACAAGCGTATATTTTGATTAATGATAATTTATAAAAACAAGACGATGCACCACTTTGCCTACTTGCTTTACAAACAAAACTACACCAAAATACACAATTCCAGGCACTCATGTTAACATGAATGTGTTCACCCTACTATGTTCCACTCCAACATTACCAGCCTGCCCATCATAATGAATAACTCTTCAAGTTTTTATTACACAGCACTCACTGCATAATTAGACTGTGTGTCTGTGGCAAATTGCCAGGAAGGACTCACTGGAAAGTAAATATATATCACCCTCACCGACTAGTCTGCTGCAGACACACAAGTCGGTCGAGTAAATAACCCTGGATAATCATACCGTATGTGTTGATGCTCTTGCGGGTCAAGAGTTTCCACAGACAGATTACAAAAAAATTCTATATCTTGTTTATGAGGTGAATATGATAAACAGATAATTTATCAAAAGGGAAGACTTTAAGCTGTGGGGATGTTGTGGTTACCATTCAATCAATTCATTTGTTGAGTGAACAGTGGCCTGTTTATTTGGGGTCAATTGGATCTTAATAAAAAGTTAAGGACATTACTGTTTGAGGGCATTTTAAAGGAAAGTACAACAATACTAGTGACAATCTGTTTGTGACACACATTGGATAATAGCCAAATAACCTTTGAAGAGTACAATAATTACACCCATATAATTTTCACTAGCATTAGTGGTTTGTGTTTTTATAATTTGTGGGTTTCACCAATGCTGTTTCCTCAACTTTGACAGTATATTAGGACAGAACTATATTTCCCTGGAGGATAAGTGCTGGTAAGAACTTGATAATCAGTGAGCTTTCAGACTGAAACAAATCTATGTATTTTTAGTCCGACACTCAACAGTACATTTGGTTCTATTCTCTTAAATAGAGATAACAAAATCCTGCAAACACTTTTCTTGATAACAGGAGCATTTCAGAGATAATTGGTACCAGTACATATGCTACACATGTATTAATTGAGATTTTGTATTAAAGTTGGCAACATTTATTTTACTGATAGTCACCAAAAGTCGACTTCGTCTGTAGCGATTCTAGAAGAAGAAGAAAAAATTGACTGAGGGTGGAAAAAATTGACTGAGGGTGTAACAAACACTATAACAAAGCCCATGTACATTTGTAATCTTTTTGGTTACTCTTTCTGTTTTTTGTTTTTGTTTGGTTTTTATGCGCCTCGGAATAAGTTTAGTCTTAGATAGATGGCGCTTTACAAGTTTTAATTATTATTATTATTATTATTATTACACATTGTAAGCCCATGTGTTAGGACAGTAAGGACATATCAGAAATGGTTAGCTCAGTTTTGCAATGAAACCTATATGAATTCCATCATAAAAACCATACAAACATTGACATTTCAGTACGACAGCCTTTCAAAGGTTTGTGATTTTTGTTCATTACTATATGCATGAGTTCATTCAGCAGTGAAATCATTATCATTATATTTTAGATAACTTGTCGCACAAAACCAATTTAATGAAGTTGAATTATTCTTTTGTATTTTGAGTGTGCGTGTGTGTATGTGTGCAAATCCAGCAGGCAAATCAACCAACAGAAATGTAGGTCACCTGTAGACATTTATGTTAGAGCTGATTTGATTAATTACTCTGCCAGGGTCGAAACGTCAGGCCACTAACTTATTTTTTGCATTTATACCACAGGTCCTTTTGGTTGGTAAGCAGTTTGCAACAGCTAATTCTATTTTCTTAATTAAAGGGCAGTACATTATTAGTACATAAGAGATTGATGTCTGTATAAAACAATTCAATGTTCGCAGTGGAGTTTTGCTATACCTTTCTTGAGTAAATATTAAAGGACTGTAAGGACATGAGTTGATTTACTTTTCAATAAACTAAAATCTAATTATTATTTTGAAATGTGACATCCCTTAAAAGTAAGCAGCATGTATGGCAGGATTAATTTATTATGAAGACGCTTCATTTAGAAACAACCCTCTTGCTCTTTGACTCCTCTTCTCAGAATTATTATATACTGCAATCAAGTAACAGGGGCCTATAAATAACATGCAAGATTTCATCTTGTAAATCTTTCAACTGGATGTGTATGGTGGGGCAGATGCTGGAATTCTGAACTGTTGATCTGATACAGGTGTACAGAGTGTCTTATAAGTTATAGAGGAAGCTTGTTGAGAAAGTGGACATTATTGATGAGCAGTAGTGTTATAAAATAATGGAAATAACTCATGATAAATCTGTCAGACCATGGTACAAGGAGCAAGTACTGCTCACAGGTACAGAGGTTTTTTTTTCAAAGTTGTACTTGGGATGTGATGGGCCAGTAATTGATTGCTTTGTTACCGACTTATTGCCATTATTTTTGTTTCCTGAATTGAACAGTAAACATGAAAATATGTTTCATTACATAGGTTTCCTTGTAGTTTTTTGCAGAAAAACCAAGTCTTTTTCATTTTCACTTTCTTCAATTGAAACTGTCATTCAATTTTTCTTTGAGGTACATGAACTTCCTATTGCATCCTATTTAATTAAACTAAGGCGTTCTTTTCAGTTAAAAATGCAAAATTTGCATTCAGTTTGGCAGAGTAGATGCAACTAGAGATTTCTGCCAAAAGCTGCTGCGAATTTGAATGCTGATCGAGTGGATTGCTCTGTTTTACCTGAATGATGCAATAGAACAACTGCTTACACACTGCATATTATGTGAAATTTAATTACTGTTCTGATGAGCTTTCATTTTTATGCGTAATGGAATAACGCATCGTATAAATTGTCTGCTAGGTTGCAGAGATGCCAACATTTCAAATTCAAAAAGAGTAATTTGCCCTCAGGCAATATAGCATTTAACAGAGCTATCAGGTTTTCTCAAACGCCCCAATATCAACGTCAGTATACCTGGGGCGATTTGGTTAGCAACTGACCATGGCTGGTTGCCAGTCTTCTAACACATTGTCTACGTGTAAATCGAGTACACCAGCCTAATACTTATTACGCCCAATTAGGTTCTTCTACCGTGGGCGCGTTGTTTTCACTGACACATTACTACGTATGCGCTGTTTCATGCGCTACAATTCGCACAGTCAGATACCGAATACATTTTAGTGATACACGGTATGAAAATAAATAGGATTCAAGACATAATACGTACATTAAATTTTTTATTACTAGATATTTATAAAATCGTAAAGAACGAGGCGAGGATCGTATTGTCGTAATTTGATAAATAAATCGTACAAATTACGCCTAAATCGTAAATGTTGGCATCTCTGAGGTTGTCAAAAAAGTGGACAGCCTTCCAGTAATTTGAATTTATTTTAATTTTTTGTTTTTTTTCGTGTGGGGGGGGGGGGGGGATACGACAGCTGTCCTTTCTGAAAAAGTTCAAACTGAAACTAACAGCATTTCTCTGCATCATCAAACCATAACAAAACACATAGTAACCTACTTTTTTCCCGAAGTTTAATACAATTTATTTACACTCCTCTCAAACTGATAGTGCCAAATCCCTTTGAAGGAAAGTTACCACATTGGTATTCAAAAAGAAATTACAAAAGAAACTTGATATCTTCCTCAGTTTTGACTTTCTAATGCTTGTTTACGATTCATTTTCTGGAAAGCTAGTTGATATGTGTGAATATACCATCCCTTCAAAGGAAATACTTCAGGAGGCACAGCTATAGAACTACTGACCTAATGGAACATGGCATTCCTTTTTTATAGGTGATGAGGACAATTTCACTGGTGTGAATCCATTAGCGCAAGTACTCAAACATGTTTACTGGTCCGAACACAACTGCATGGTCCAAATCACAGGAAGATGCCACTAATCTATCAACAGGGCTTCTTGTACATTCAAGCCTTCACATCTATTAACCATCATGGAGTGGAAATCAGTTTTAGACATTCCACACACTAAATAAAGCTGTAAATAATTTTCACACATCCAAGAAGTTTTTCAGATAAGACCTGGTAAGAATCTTGACATACATACACTTAGTTCTATGGTGCAGTTTTAAAAATACATATCTGAATCATAAATGTGCTCTAATATTAAAGGTTTTTGCATTGTGATGGGTGCACCAAGTGTACAAGAGATAAATACAATAGCTGTACAATTTACGTGTAACAATCACTAAAGCCTGCTCCTTATGTGCCTAAAGACACACAAATGAAGTTAACCTACAGGGAAGCAAACAATGACAGCATTACCACGGGCTCATGCAACTACAAAACCATCAGCAAATCTTCTTGAGTTCCATGCACCAATTAGCAAAAAGTTGACCTAACAACAGTAACTAACGACAACAGGGAACACAATACAACAGAGGCAATGCACCATTTGTAACGCTAATACCACTCCCCTAAACAGATTAGGAACGATTCCAACCAAGAAAGCTACAAAAGCCCACTACAACATGAACTTTCCTGATTTAATTTTAAAGCAATTTCAGGTACACAAAATGGTCATAATATCATGCAAATTTTTTAACCGGATCAGATACTTTGGGAGACAATAATGAATAACGGTGGCTAAATTGCATCACACAAAACAAAGTACACGCTGCGTGCACTTTCTTTGTCACTGATTCAAGGACATGACAATAATTCCATAAACTCCTCATTGTG
Source organism: Leptasterias polaris (assembly GCA_037783415.1). Taxonomy (NCBI): domain Eukaryota; kingdom Metazoa; phylum Echinodermata; class Asteroidea; order Forcipulatida; family Asteriidae; genus Leptasterias; species Leptasterias polaris. The sequence goes on from JAZGTN010000164.1 coordinate 1,068,672, forward strand.
ATTGCTAACCAGAGTACACTTACTACTAGATACAAATCCAGGTGAACTCATTCAGTCAACCCCAATTTCTCAATTAACCTTCACCTTCTTTAGCTGGTTAATTTGCTAAACTTTACAAAGTCCTACCCATACGGCAGACGAATCACTACAAACCACTCTTGATGCGCTTGTGTACAGATAGCCTGGACATATAAATGATAATTCCCATGATTAAGACAGATTGAACCAGCACAGTTTGGTTAATGATCATCTGAGCATTGGGGGGATACAACAGTAAAGGCATGTTGTACTAATTGTACAATCCTGTATAGCAGTCCATCAATTCACATCAATATTTGGGTATTGTACTATATCTCTCAAGGTTAGCCTATCATTATCAATCATCCCAGAACAAAGAGTCAAGAAAAAGAATATATGACAGGCATCAACTAAAATACATCTATAAAATCAATCAACCGCATTTGTACAACATGTAAATTAATACAATTTTACAGGACAGAGGTAACAAAGCTTTCAAGTCACGCACGATCCATTTGCATGGATTTGGATTGAACCATAAAAGAAGACATAAACCTATTGTATATTACTCAAGCATGATATATACGTGATTCCCTCAAACAAACTTTTGCCGTACACTGACTATGTGCCAACCACTGACTATGTGCCAACGAACATTTTGACTGAAAAAGTCAACCATTAAATCATTTGCCAAGGCCATCTTAAACAAATAATAACATAACAAAACAACAATGGATCTTGTTTTAAAAACATTGTTACAAATCAGACACACCCTCAAGGCCATTCAGCCCATTCAGAATGTAAGTTGGTCACAGGGGGGGGGGGGGGGGGGGGGGGGGAGACACATTAGTAATTTTCAGTGATAATATATATATTGTACATTAATTAGTGAAATTTGCATCAAAGACAGACCTCTAGTACACCATGTCAGCACCTACATGTCCGTCCAGTCCTTCTCCCCGCCCCAAGAGAAACAAAATTGGTATCCTATTATACTTGCTTCACCTACAAATGGCTGCAGACAGGCAAAGATGTCTACGTCCATATAAGAGTTGTGTAACAACCTGACAATCTATTGTACGTCACAGCAATATTGTAGGTCACAAAGCGACACATGTAGCCATTGTGCTCAGATGAGGCCACACGTTCACACAAAAATAAACCAGGACAAGGACTTGACCGAACTGTTTGCTAAAACATTACTTTCTGTCAGCTACGATTGTTTTTTTGTTGAAACAGATTATTTTTCAATCAAGGGCGGCCTTTTGCCTTCTATTTTTCTTGTCAGAGATAACTCCAAGAATGCTAGACAAGATCGAGTGGTGTAAAAAGGAAGAGACAGGTAAGCGGGTAAACTCAAACAAACTGATCAGAATTTGAAAGATGTCACACCTTCAATCACAGGAAGATGTTACCGGTGTTTATAAACAAGGGATTATCCCATTTTTTCCATCTGTTTGAGTCCCTTTTAAGACCATTTAAATTTAAGGTCAATTGCATTTGGGGCAAATCGGGCACTCTCCAAGCACCAAAGACCTTTAGGATTTGCATGGGTAAATTTTACATGTAGCTGACCTACATGAAAAGGCTTGTAAACAGTACCACTACCAACTTTTAGATGCAAACTTTGGTGGATAGTCACAGTACCAATTTGCATCTTTCACCCCAAGCAGAGATTGAATGCGAGACCAATCCATCATTTCATATCCACACACAAAGGGTTTTCAATGATATTGTAAAAGTTGTAACTCAGGATACAATAGACATCCAACCATACATGTAACTGTCACAGAGAATATGACTAGGCCTGGATCCGGATGATTATTGACTACCCACTCCATATACATCACACTCCAGAAATATTAATGATTTCCTACACAAGTGCTGCTAGTATACACAAAGTCTGTATAGCCTGTGGTGCCAGCATAATGCCGCTATTGGGATTCATGTACGTCAAACCAACTCAGGGAGAAAACAATCGATGGACAAGGCGGCTAGGTGCTATATCTTTTAAAACGCATGAATATAGGTCACATACCATTTAGGTCAGGCTTGTATCATACAGGGATTTGCTGCACGCACGGTTGGTCCAGATGCACTTTGAAACTATTTCACATGTTCCTTTGCTGCATACAGCAGACAAGGTCAAGTCAAAAACACATTGTACATGTACATGTACATGTACAGAAAACAAGTCATGTATTACATAATTGTATGGGTGACAGTTTCCAATGTAGCCAGGATTTGAAATATCCACTGGACCACTAAACTAAAACTATGAATGGCCTTGTCTCTTGTTCAGAGAGAAGTCAACATTACTGTGTACAAGCTTGTGGTCAAATATACATTTTTTCCTCAAAAATTTGAGCCATTATAGCAGTAATACTGTGGAAATGGAGCAGGCCTAATCGATGTAAACCCTGTAGGTGGGCAGGCTTCACAGGCACTGGCCTGTTAAATGGCCTATTAAATGACCTGTTACATAATTGCAGAAACACACCACTGGCCTATTAAATGGCTTGTTACATAATTGCAGACACACTGACAAACAAAAACAATTGATGCAGGACTTGAAAATTACACAAAGTTTAAGCATCTCAATGCAGCTAAACTACATTAGCTAACCCAGCTGAACCATTTTCTTATCTTCCAAGATTAATTTGTTCTCCCGTAGTCATTTAATTGAGACTAGCGGGATGCCGCGCTTCGCGCGGCACCCGCTAGGTGGGCGCGATTCTTGCACATAAAATGCGACCACGGTGCATGGGGTAGGTGGGGGGATAATAGACCCTTCCCATGAAATATTTAAATTGCACTTCACGCGTGCGCACTTACACTGCTGGTTGGCAAAATGATGGAACATTGCCCCTTTTTGTGTGGGGCTGATGGTGGCGTGACGCAGACGCGCTTGTGCGTCTACTTAGTGCACAACTCTATGGCCTTTGCCAACCAGCAGGGTCTGTACGCATACGTGAATGTAATTAGCATATTTCATGGGAAGGGTCTATTGGAGAGGATATCAGAGTTTATAACTTTCAGAATTGGTTTGGTAAAGATATTTAAAATCTGTACGCAATGTAGTTATGTCCTAATGATAAAATGTTGAGCATGCAAAAGGTGTTGAGTGCGGTCGAAGGCGAAGCGTCGCCATCCCTCACCCTTTTCGCCCCCTTTTCTCGACTACGAAGCATAAGTTGGGGGTGTGTTTTAATATTTGGGAATGATATAAAAAGGCAATGATGCATGCTTGGCATGATATGTAGGTTTTTGATATATCAAGACTTTTTGAATATCCAACAAAGGCCTGAGTAATCCATGAAATATATGCTTCTGTGCTCCTAAAATTTGTCAAATGTTTGAATTCATGTATAATACTTGATTTCCTTTTTTCTTTATTTCTGGATTTCTTTGTGTCTCTATCTCTTTATTTCTTAAATGTGTCTTTGTTTCTATATTTTCTCTTTCTGAATATCCGTGTTTGCCCGTGGTGAACTTTGTATTTTCTCAGTATTCTATTTCATTGTTTCTGTAATTAGGCCTATTATGTGTTTTTCTGACTCAGTGGTCTGTTTGTCTTTTTATTTGTTTATTTTGTTTATGTCTTAGTTTCGTTATTTCCTTAGTTGCAGGGGGCCTATTATTTATCTCTGATATGTTTCTTGATATCTATTGACGTTTATTTTGTAATGTTTTTATGTCACTATGTTATGTTACAGTTGATTTCGATGTTTCTATGTCACTATTTCTGTGTTTTTAAAATTATTTCGGCATGCGTTTGTTTCCGTATTTCGTTCTTCTAGATTTTGTAAATGGTTGATAATACAATAATAATGTTAAGTATTACAGGGGTGTGATTTTGTACATTTTGTTGATGACAGTTTTGTAAACTTGTTTTTGTCTTGACAGACCCTGTTGTTCAAATTTTATTCATCGTGCGTCTAAAGATTTAAATAGGAAACGAAAATAAAATAAAAATTATTTGTGTGTTTTCGTTTTCCTTTATTTGTTCCTTTCTGTCTCTCTTTGATTTCTTGATTTATATGCTTGTTTGGAGGAGGCTTTATTTTTGTCCATTTTCCCTTTCATTGTGTCGTTATTTCTTGCTTTCTTTATGCCTTGTTTCTTTATTTCTTTATTGCTCGGAAATTATTGGTTGTATTTAGGCCTACATACCACTAAATGCAGGTAACGACTAATATTCGACAATGCTTGTCTTTGTGAATATTATGTTGTTATTCAGTCAATGAGTAGGCCTAACGTAAGCAGTCAATTTATGAAAGAAATAATAGGGCCTATCAGGAAAATTTATAAAGGGGACATAGGAGGTCACATCTGCCCAATAAAATGAAATGAGCTGGAAGAAGACAAAGCATCATTAACAGAAAATATGCAGTATCTGTAGAAATTAGGATTACCCCCTCCCCACCCACCACCCACTCACCCACCCTTTGAGCTGCATTTTAAATCAGTCATCTCGCTATATTAGTATAATAAATAGGCGCGGGGAGACATTGGAACACCAGTGCCAACCCAGTAAGCGGTGTCCGGCAAGCGAAACTTCCCAGAATGCACAAATGCAATAGCGAACGCAAATTTTAAGACTGGCAAAACCCCCCAATTTATGTTTTGAATATGCCAAATTTTTCCAAAAATCAACACCCACAAACCCTCACGCAAGCACCGCTACAGACTAACCCCGGCGCAAAAAAACCCGAAAAAACAAAAAAAACATGCCTGACGGGTATGAAACACGCAAGGGCCGACCAACGCGGGTATCCAGCTGCCGTTGCACACAATCGCAGGTAGAAACATAGCGTTGTTCGATCGAAAATAAGGGCACCAGTTATCCCAACATGCAAATTGTTTATTGCGTGCATCCTTGAGAAATTACCTTAGTCATGCAGCGCTACTTCTGATTGTTCACTGAAAAGACTCATGGGTCGTTAAAACCGTGGACTTTCGATGACACAAAATGCAGTAGATATTAATTGATAAATTATTTAATACCATTTAACTCACAAAACTTGCAACAAATATCTTCTGAAGACAAACAACATTAAAACAATCTTGTCGAGAGAGCTGGGAAATTACGGCGAACACCCAAGACCGAGGAAATAACGGACCAATCACTCGTGAGAAGTCATCACACGTGAGAAAAAAAAGATGGCGACCCAATAAAAAAGATGGCAGCCCAGCGCAACCTCGTCCTCGAGGGGGCGAGGTCACCGTGCGCAAGCGGACGGTCGGATCTCGCAGCGCCGCGGGGTGGAACTTGGCACCGATTTTAATTATATAGATGACATACTTGGGGGAGGGCCAACTCACAACAATAAATCTTGGTTGCGCCATATTGGAAGGCAGTTTTACCTATGTGTTACTGTGCAGTGAATGAATCACAGCGTCTACATGCTCACCATATCCACACATACAATTTGACTCCCAAAATGGTAGACCATGGGCAGACAGTGCAAAGGGTCAATAGGATCATGGGAACAAACTAAAACTTGCACAATCTATTTTACCTGCTTGCATTATGAACTTAATTTGTTCAATTTCACAAGGACTTTGAGGAGTCTGCTTGTGAAATGCATGTATAATCCAATTTGCATGGCAGTCAGGAAAATGTGTGAGGCAGGAATGTACAGGTAGGCATATGTTTTTCCTGCAGATAAAACTGGGCAATAAAATAGTAAATGGACCAAATAGTAACAAATAATAAACCACAAGGGAAACTGACTGGGTAAATTTAAATGATTTTGGTTTGAACAAAGAAAAATTGACTAGATCGGGATTTGAACCAACGACCTCGGGATTAACGTGCCGAGGCTTTACCAACTGAGCTATCAAGCCCTATGTTAGTAATGATACACAAACTGTACAAATAAGAAGTTTAATTCAATGGAAACATTAAATTTTTGAGTACTTGAGACACAAAAGACAAGAAAAACCTTTTTCGGTAACTTTCCCCAACGGAAATAAATGAGGCAGTGCACTTGGGTGGGTAAGACAAACAATGACACACTTATTTCTGGCATAGATTTGTGTGTATTTCACACAAAATCCCTGGTTTAAAATATTTACTAAAGACAGAAGATAAATTGTTAATGAGAATTCAAGTGGTAATAACACTTGTTTGTTTGTTTGTTTGGATGATCTACCCAACACTGAAACTCAGCAAAGCTCCCACATGGGGATATAAACGCCAAGCTGGAAACAGCCAATCTCTCTCATGCTCTCACACAAACATTGGTTTAATGGCAATGATCATGAATTGTACAAATCAAAAAATTGTGCTTCAGTAAGTTGGCGACAATACTTGTTCCAGTATTGTGGAATCAGCGGTTAGCTTGGTCGGATTCAAACCCACAACCTCGTGATTGCAAGCCCTGCAGTCTGACCACTTGACCGCAGTGTTTGGTACATGTATGACAAAGTTAACTCAGTTTAAATTTCTGTTTTACCAAATGTTTCATTGCACCTCCCCTGCATCTGCCTCAACCTTTTTAAAGTAACCCTCAACTCTCCGGTTACTGGAAATTTGCCAAGATATTCTAGCACCAGCGCTGGCGCCCGAGAGGAAAAAATTAACAAAGGCAGTACAACAAGTACAGATTCACAGAGTTCTGCAGACACGCACGTCATTAATTAATGAATTCATCTTGTACGGAAATTATTTGTGAGTGAAGGCCAAAGATATACATTACAAGCAATAATGTTTGTAACAAAATAACAATTGAACAAATTATAGGAAGCTACATTGCTATGGTACTATTCCTTTATCTTTTCATCCATTAACAAAAATAAACTCAAGAAATTATTTGTTGTGATGATTGTTTTTATTTGTCAGTTTAATTGATGCAAAACTTTTCACTGAGAAATGTTTTGAATTCATTTAGACTTTTCCTCGTCACTAAACTTATGTAAATGTCGAGTATTAGCGTGTTAACCTTTTGCCAACAGCCTTGTGCAGTTCCAATTCAAGAAATTCAAGAACCATTTTGTTGTAATACACTTTAGTTGTCCTTCCCCTGTGCTTCTTACTTACGTCAGAGTCACTATCTATAAGAAACAGGATGAACAAACTGGCAGACATCCAAAATTAGAAATGTCCAAAAAAGGAAAATAGGAAATGTTACAACGGGTCATTTATCCTGATGTAAAGTTTAAAAATAAAGAAAAATAAACTAGGAAAATTGAGGAGACACCTTATCCACTGAACAGAAATATACAAATCTAAAATTACTGCGCCTTATCATTATGCCAACATGCAGCATGATTTTTTTTTTTTCTTTTTAAACAGCTGGCACTGCATGAATTTGTCTCCCCTCAAATTTCTCTCCTAAAAAAATGATGAAAATTAATACTCATTTTCAGACATGGAATTAAGTCAAGCAGACATGGTCGCCGGAATCCACACATGTAAACTGATCTGGTTATTTTTACCTTTCATTTGTTTATGTATAGTAGAAGCAGATGAACATTCTTCATAACACACATGCAGGAAGGTGGATCTACATTGTACCTTACATAAATAGACCTCAAGGGCCAAATGTAAATCAACAGTCGCAGGATCCTTGCTGCAATCAGGACAGGGAAAGATGTTTGGGTAGGCTAAGATTGAACCTTGACCTTTCTCAACAGAACAGCTGAGAAAATGTCTCCATTTGACAGGACTGTCCCACTGTCAATGATGACACTTGGAACATGTAAAGCCATAAGTGAGCTTTTTGGTTTTAGTTTTGTTATTATACAGTTTGTGTATTATAGCCAATGACATTTATTTTTCTTTAAAAAAATTATAATTATGTGAGAAATCCCCCAAAGAAGCGAACTTTTGTTTACAGAATTTAATGACATCTCACCTGCAGATTGTACACGCCTAGTAACGTCCATATTCTACACGGAAAAAAGGTGTTGGCTCATGGACTGTCAACCTGGCAGACTTAATGTTCATAATCATGGGATAATGGCGGCATACTGCATGGTGTAAGCAGACATGCAACTTTGTTTTTGCAAACAAAAGAAGAAACTACCTGGCACACAAAACTGTGTAAATATGTACATAACAAAGCGTCCAATATGCTTATCCTGTGTTCCCGTTTTTTCTTGTTGGCTGAATTGACACCATGCGTCACAAATTTTCCTACTGGATGTCAAATGGAGTGTGATAACAAATTTTTGTCTAGGCTGAATTCCTACACAAAACCAGGCTGCAGTTTGCATACTATCAATAAACTGTTAAAAGGTAAATTCTGATATCGATTTAGGAAGAACTAAAATGTTGATGTTCTTATTTGGAAAAATATTTTGTCCATCAAAAGTGAAATGGGAGAAGTGTGTAATCTTGACTGGGAGACTTTACTCTTCAGACCAGTGCGCGTATGACCATCGTATGACCATCCAAGCCCGCACCCAAGTTTTAAAAACTGCATGTTAGGTGGATCAAGCCCACAATATCAAGTGCTAACTGTCTTCAGCCTTTATCACATACTTGGAAAATCATCAATATATCGGCTACCCAATATTGGATTTCCGTTAAAAAATTTACAATCGAAAGTCCTTATGCAATCCCACATAGCCATGTTTCGACCAATCAGAATGCATAAAATATTAAAGGTATTTATAAATCAATTTAAAGAAAATTTGGCAAAATATCTAAATTTCGGCTGCACTACCTTTTACTCTATTATTTTATACAAAATTAATCAGGAGTCAGATTCAAAGCCAAACCAACCTCAACAATTTTGGAAGATTTTAGCTCAAAACAAATCTAGGGAGAAAAAGAACCCTGCATACAAGTAACTGAAAGACACAAAAAACTTGTACACATCTGAACAGGTTTTTTGCAGTTTGTAAGAAATAAAAGTAAAAAATTATTTGCAAAACTTCAGGTATTTTATTAAACAGTTACAGAGACATGAGAGTCAAACCTTAAGCATTTCACAAAATTTGTTTTGTCATGTTGGCAGATTGTGGCGAATTGGGCACACCCAGGCAACTGTTTCACTGAGTCTTTGTGGCCATGGTTTGGTGGTCATGGTCAATGGATTTGTGCCTAATGCCTTAGTCAAAGACCTGCTTATTTCACATACCAGCCAAGATTTTGCAAAGACTGGTTAAACTGCACTAGGCATAGGACGATGATTGGTCGTTGCATAACATGTTTCAAATAATCTGATTGTGCTTCAGAAACACGATACGACTGTAAACAAATATATAACCCTTTAAAATCTGTAAATGTCAAACAGAAAACGTCTTTATATGGGTGTAGAACTGGAGTTTCATTGACAAAACAAATTATTAATGGCTGAGACGAAAAACTAAAGTTTCCTTTTTGACTAAAAATAATCACCACGGGTACCGAAAAGTATTTTTAATCCAAAGCGAACTGGTTAAAATTTATTTTCTGCTTAATAGGGTTTTTTAAGTTGATGTTGTCTTCTTGAAGTTATGATGGAAATTTCAAAATAGTAATTCCTCCAAATATCTGTGCAACTCATTTACCCCTATCGCTATAAAGCATAATTAATCCCTAAGAAACGCAGAGAGTAATAATGGGTTGTGTGTGCCTAAAGTTAGGACTGACAAAGGCAAATGATGCATTTTTTACGAAGGTTCCTTTTTGTGGAACGGTTTGCCTGAGAGATTGCGCAATGAGCCCACCTTGACTTCTTTCACTTCAATGTACTGGCGTTTACCGAGTCATTCATTAATTTTTTTGTTTCTCTCTTGCTCATTTTTTGCTGAGTCTTCTCTGCCTTTGTTCCCACTGGTTTAGACTACTGTTGTTGCTTTTGTTGTTTTTTTCATTCATGTTTTGTTATATATTTGTTTATTACAGGGCCATCAGGAAGAACAGTGTTTTCACACCAATGGGGCTACCCTGTATAAATATACTTAATAATAATAATAATAAATAATAACATGAAAATGGGCATCGACAGTCAACATTTTTTGCTTTAACTGAAGTTAAAGCAATATGTCTTCTCCATGTCAAATTTCAAAGAGCTCAGCCATGTGTAAAACATACATCTGATCAATACTCCTGCCAATGAATGTAATCAAACGGACAATGCCAGCAGATGTGGGTCATTTCAGGAAGGGTTAATGACCTACTATAAGACAAGGTAAGGGTCATACAGGGGGCTCAAGCAAGGACAATTAGGCCCTCTTATTAGATACAAATTCCCACACAATATGGACACAGGGTATTTACAGCCAAGTGTGTCTTTTATTCAAAAGAAGAATTAGACATATAAAAAAAAACATTTCTTATGAACCCTCTCCAAAAAGTACATATTGGAAACCATGCAAGACCAGCAATGCTTCTCACAGGATACAGGAATACCAATCCCCAATGATCAGTATTTAAAGCTTGTATTAATGATCTACAACCCAGTACTGATATTAAGGAAAGATCATTGTACCGTAATTTTCGGATTATAAACCGCCCGGCGTATAAACCACAATGCTCCAAAATTTGGAAAAAATATTTAGGTGTCAGCTTATAAACCGCGCGGGCGTATAAACCGCGGCCAAAATGTTTTAAAAACTAACCTCAAAACACGGAAGTGAAGTTCGCAAAACTGCGTATGGTAAGCTTTGGCGATATTGCTTTTTTCCATTCACGATACATCGTAAAAAATATATCGCGATATTCGATGATATCGCGGTTAATTTGTGACGTGAGTTGATGAGGGAACCCACTTCAGATTAAAAAATAGTGTTAAAACTGAAGTGCCGCGAATTGGTTATTGATGTAAGGAAATTTGATAAAGGCTGTAAGGCTCTCCATTCTAGCCATGGTTTTATTCTTCATGTTACCCGAAGCACCACGAGCGCAATTGGCACAGGCTGATTGGCTGATTCCTGACCGGCCGCTTTCCGATTGGCCGATCGCGTGAATAATTATGACGTATTGCTTCTCACAGCTTTCCGATTGGCCGATCGCGTGAATAATTATGACGTATGCTTCTCACAGCTTTCCGATTGGCCGATCGCGTGAATAATTATGACGTAGTGCTTCTCGCAGCACTGCCATAGTATTCATCACCTCGATCCCGCAGATGTGCTTGCATGCTCCTAACGTGGTAAACTTTATAGTTAGGGGGTGAAGGAATGGCGGCGTGTAGCTGTGGGAACGAAAAGGCAAGGGAAATTCCCTTTGTGAGAAATCATGCACCTCGTGGTCGGAGGAACGTTTTTATACATGTACCGCACAGTTTTCGTTTGTTTGATGTTGGTCTGTATGAGACCGTCTGTTCGGAGATATATCAGCATATGGAGATCGCTGGGATAAATAGACAGGGGACCAGTCTAGTCTAACTCGAGTTTCGCTGATTGTTCATCTCTGAGGGGTGACTGAACTCTAACAATAGGGCGGTTGATAAACGTTTTATAAAGGCAACACGGAATACAAATGAGGCGGGATTTTCAACAGGCATTTTCAACAGGATTTTGTCACCACACAGGCATGTTTTGCAGGATTTTTTATCGTTTAAGAACATTGTTTTTATTTAGAACATTTTACAAACGATCTTTCTTTATAAAAATGCTGTTTTTTCTCTTCCATATTTATACGTCGGCGTATAAGCCGCCCGGAGAATAAACCGCAGGAGTTCAAAAAAAAGTCAAAATCAACGTATAAACCGCGGTTTATAATCCGAAAATTACGGTAATGCCCAGTGAATTAGGATTATTGTAAACTCTGAATAACAGAGGTTTCGCAAGAGTACGGATACGGATACGGATACGATATCCGTATCCGTTCACGTTAGATGCGCGTCAGATTTTGTTTTGCAATCATAGAGTTATGTGTCAGGCCTAGGCCAAAGTATAGACACACATTGTCATAGGTTTTGCCAGCAAAACAAATCCAAAAACATTTTGTGTATGTTCTTGTTACATTGGAGAATTTGATTGAATAGTATTTTTGTTTAACTGATCGTTTTCGGACCGCCACGTTAAACGCGTGTAAAGAAAGTTTCCGGCAAGCATATCAAAATAGAGAGGACTGTTTAAACTGCATTTTCCCCATATTTTGCTTACAAATGATGAACACATTTCTATCTATGTCATGAATGACACCTTTTAAAGCAATACCGGGGAAAATGTTTTTAATCAAGGGCAAAAAATACAACTAAAATCAGCAAAACGGTATCCGTTTTTAACGTACGTGTATGAGCTCCCGTATCCGTTGTCAACGCGCACGCAAAACACGGAAGCCACGGTTACGCGTTACGTGAACACACAAAGTGTCGACGTATCCGTATCTGTATCCGTAGCCTTGCGAAACCTCTCTATTATACAATAAGGCCGTGTCCGCATTGGCAGCTACCCAGTTACGGCTACGGCTAGATTTCCGCATCATCATGCAATGAAGAATAGGACGTCCTTAGCAACACCCTCAGCAACAGTCATAGCCGTAACTTTAGCCACCAATACGGATACGGCCAAATTCTCACAACACAACAAATTCGACCTGTTAATGTGTACCACTCAGTATCACGCAGTCAGTTCCCAGACCTGCCTGAGCCAATCAACCACAAGAAGATGTCCTTTTTTAAAGAGGGTCTCCAAAGTCAAATCCAGTTTTGTGATTCACTCATTTTTCAATACATAAAGTTCTCATGAAAACAGGGGGAAATTTACAATCTCTAACCTCACATTAAGATGGTGTATAAAGCCACTGTGTTTGATACCATTCAAGGACAAATTTTTGTCAAAACCCCAAATTGTTTGATGGCGTCACATTTCAAATGGTCTGTACATTTTTCTGCAAAGAATTTTTAGTTCATTCAGATGACATTCAATCAAATAGCATTGAATTTGTCCTTTTGACTTGCGCAAATTGCAAAAATTCCTCTTTGGAATGTACAGACCCATTTGTTTTGCTGTCCGATGACGTCATGTTTTCAAATTTCGCTCTGAAAAAGTATCAAATAAGTGACATTTTACACCATTTTAACGTGAGGTAGAGACTTATAACATTACCCCATCTTTATGAGGACTCTATCTACTGGGAAATGGGTGCAACACAAAATTTAATGTGACCTTGGAGACCCTCTTTAAACCAAAACAAACAAAAGTACTACAACAACAACTATCCCTAATTTCTACAAGTCGAAGCACTTAAGACAAGATTTATATTTTCTAAAGATAACTTCAAGTTGAAGCAGTGTTGTTGACTCGAGTCGGTGACTTGGACTCGAGTCAGACTCGAGTCGCCAATTTCATTGACTTGCGACTTGACTTGACTTGAGCAAAAATGACTCGTGACTTGACTTGACTTGAGCAAATATGACTTGCGACTTGACTTGACTTGAGAAAAAATGACTTGGTTACAACACAGGAATATTAAATGTGAAGTTATACGTTTACATTTTTAGGGTTCGGATAAATTAATGTCGAAACAATTCACTCGGAAGTTCCGCAAAACACGGACCACATTGCGATCACAGTTTACACAACGCACGCGGTCACGTCTTTTCCAATTTAGAGGCTCCTAGTCTTTGTCATGGTTGTATTTAGTCTGTCACAACATCATCATGGGAGTGGGCTTATCGGGACATTATGTGACTTGTGACTTGACTTGACTTGCGAAAATTTGACTTGTGACTTGACTTGACTTGTGAAAATTTGACTTGCGACTTGACTTGACTTGAACAAAAATGACTTGTGACTTGACTTGACTTGACCAAAGATGACTTGCGACTTGACTTGACTTGACAAAAAATGACTTGGTTACAACACTGAGTTGAAGCATTTATTTTACAAATGTATTGCATTATTGCTTGTTCTTCTCCCAATACAAGACTTCTTGCAGCATCATTCACGCAAACACGTTTTTCTCCCATTTCTGTGTTAATTTCATTAAACTACATAATACAATTTTTAACAACCTAGATACATGCTAAATTTATAAGCATGCTTTTAAGAGAGTAGTTTAGGTCATAAAACATTTACTCAGCCTGCACCAGTCATTGGTTTTTTAGATCACTACATGTATGTAATATGTTTTAATCTATTTCCTTCCTCCATGGTTTTAACAACTGCTCTAGGTTATTCATCTAACGTCATCAATTCAACTGATGTCATCACATGGAAAAACTTGCTAGCGCAATTCTGGGAGTCGCATTCCCCATGTGTTACTGTGCAGTACGCATTTTAGGAGACATGTACGCAGTGAGACCCGCACCATCTCTTCACATGTATTTTGACTGTCTAAATAACAGACCATGGGCAAACCATAGCCGCCTGTGGCGTCAGTGCAAGGGGTCAATAAGCAACAATTTTCCAATGGATCGAGCTCATGTTCTTTATCAGAATACTGAAAGAGTCGATGTACTTCCCCAAAATACACATTAATACACATAAAATGGAGCCATTCAGAAAGCTGTAAGTAGAAGGGGCAGGAGCGATCTACAAGCATGTTTATTTTTCAGGTACAGTGCTGGTATTTGCTTAGCAATAATTAAATGTTTGAATAATAGTAAAAGATACACTTCAGTGCTTTGTGTTCTCAAAGCTCCACTTCAACGAATGCTAAAATTGGTTATGGGCCAAGTTCGAACAAGGACCATTTGTCAACTTTTGACTCTACTGGAGGTCGATATTGTGAGGTACCCATTGTATGTTTGTGAACTTGACCTTCGCTGCTCTGTCAATCTAGATTGGAACGTGAAGTGTGATGTCACAGTATTGATCACAATTACACCAATGGCAAAAGTGCACACCCATCTTTGCATGAGAGTCTTAATGAGCAGAGCGTATTCTGACCTTGGCGTTGGGAATAGCAAGGTTGATAATAATGGATCTCTTCATACCTGTTACATGTAGTCCTCATTCGCACTTAGAATGGCCATGCCTCTAATAGGTTAGTAATGGTCAATAAAGACCATTATACAGAGTTCAGTTCCACACAGCTGCATGAGCTACATTTAAGAAAACACATTTTGCTGAAAATTGTTGTGCAGAAAAAATTACCAGCACACACATTTACACAGTTTTCTTTGCAGAAAAAAACACAGTATACCGGGCAAAAACGAAAATAATACAGTATTTCCCACTAAGCACCTCTATGATTTGATGCCCTGGGCCTAATTCCATAGGGCTGATTAATCATACAAAGTAGCTGAGCACAAAACAATTTTGCTAACCAGAATAAGGTTACCAGTCAAAGTACCATTCCACACTGTATGTGACTGGTTTCCTGCAAATTGCTTGGCACAAAATAATTAAGCGCAATTTTCTGCTGAATACTCAAGTTTTATTCATGTACTTGAGCATATCAGCAAGATAATTGTTTTATTTGCCCACAAAACAGCAAAGCTACTGTGGTGATTCAAAAGAGATGGATTTTTTCAAGAATAGCTGTCACAGCATAAAACAAAAGCTACAGGGTCCCAAACTTTGCAGAATGTTCCTACTGACTGAATGATGCGCCTGTTGGCCATCTCGACCACAAAAGAAGAGGGTAAAGGCAAATACTTTCACTAGACATCTTTTCTTTTTTTCAAACAATAATAATTGTCTTGAAGGCTATAGTGGAGGCTGTGGTACTCGAACCTTGTCATGCATTGAATGTGCATTACGAGGGACCCAACAAGTCATGCCGTGGTGTGTTTCGTTCTGAGAGGTCATTGCGGACAAAAAGGTCTGAAACAAGGATCTCAATTTTAGGAGGTAGATTGAATTGAAGGCAGTTCAGCCTTTTGGTAAGCTTTTTGGGAACAGTAAACTGTCCGACTAAAAGTCAGACATTTTATATTTATTATCAGTCTAAATTTTTACCTCAAACCATTGCGCAACCAGCGCAATTTCCCATTTTAAAACAAGTGTGCTGTTATGATGATAATCTTAAGACAGAAAAAATAGAAGTTTTAAAAAAAATAAAATGATTATCTGGACACACCTCTGTATTACATATTGTCTCCTCCAATGAGGCGCGATACGAACAACAAAACTAATTTGCAGTTAAGAGGATAAACCACGGGTGCATCGGGAGGGGGGGGGGGGGCAGAAGCACCATATTTGCTCAAATACAACTGCCATGTCTAGTTACTTAATAATTGGCATTATTCAATTGTATTTAAAGGCACTGAACACGTTTGGTAATTACTCAAAATATACTATTAGCATAAAAACTTACTTGGTAACCAGCAACAGAGAGCTGTTGATAGTATAAAACACTGTGAGAAACCACTCCCTCTGAAGTAACGTAGTTTTTGAGAAAGAGGTAACTTCTCACTAAAATAATAAAAGACTTCATGCATGAAGCCTTTTATTAGCATCTGAAAGCATACAAAATTGTGCAACAAGGGTGTTTTTTCTTTATTTTCTTGCAACTTCGATGACCGATTCAGCCCAAATTTTCACAGGTTTGTTATTTTATGCATATGTTGGGATACACCGAGTGACAATACTGGTCTTTGATAATTACCAAACATGTTCAGTGCCTTTAAAGAATGTGAGACAAACTTGGTACAAATTAAATGCTTGTGTCCATAAGAATGATTGATTATTTTATTTTATTCATCAAAATCCCCCAAAATTATTTGAGATCTTTTCAGTGGTTTTCCACCAGGTTTGATGAATTCAGTAAAATACAGTTGATCCAACTCTGCTGAAGACCAGTGTACGAGTGTTGATTTAAATGCAACTAATGCTGAATGATTGCAATGAGCATGTAAAGATTTTCAGCCAATGTGACTAAGTATTCAGCCAATATCACTATCCACAGTAAATCAGGAATCATCAAAAACTAAAATACAAATCAGAAGTGGGCTATATAAAATTAAAAAAATGGGCATTCTACCAAATTTGTCTGTTTATTCATGTTTTGGGGAAAGAGCCAGTGAGTGTTTACACAAACTCTCCAGTGTAAAGCACTTAGAGCCATCACATAGCGATCTTAAGAGGTTATCCATGTTACTCACCAAATGATAAATATGTTACATCTTAGCCTTCATGCCAAGATTTTACAAAAAACCAAATAGTTTGAGGACTATACCACTCCACAAACCACTCCACAGTCTACTCTCAAATCTCTGAACAATTCATTGTGAAATCGATCAAAATCTGTCGTCAAAATCGAGAACGAAGAGTCAACTGACCCCTGTTGAACAAAAATTTGAACTTGGCAATTAATTTTATGAAATGATAAACAAGTCTGGCATTTGTATAGCAAAGTAATGAATGATTCTTTCTTTTCTTACCATTGTATATTTACCCAGACATGTACATCAAGATTAAAGTTTTGACACCTTGGTAACACTCAAATATAATATTACTTGTTGAAAACTTATTTTGTGTCCAGTTGTGCAATTATGTGCTGTACTTTTAAATATGAAGAAATATCATCATCTGGAATACTTTTATGATAAAACTTACACAAATTTCCTTAAAAATTACTGGAAAATATGCATGGACATAGCATCACTATATTGTGCTATATCAGATGAACTTAAAATACATTTGACAATGACACCCAGATCTTCCACCCCCCGACCAAAACAAAACAATAAAATGCCGATGGACGTGAGAGTCATCTTAGGGGTACAGATCAGCTGTTTTCTCTGCACATTGTACAATGTAACAGTAGTATCCCCAACATTCAGTAGTGGACAGCGGTTCAATGGGAGGTCAGATGCTCTCACATTTTACAGGACCTTTACGCAACACTGATTCACTAGAAACCATGGCCTTCTCCACGGTCAGTTCCTTCTGCTTCGTTAGCCAGCTAGGATGAGAGAATGCCCATGGCAACCTAGAGGGATACTACACGGCACCTGTCTGCAGTCAGGAGACAGCAGGTGCGTTATGCAGGACTGCATCACTAGGGTCACTTCTCATCTTCTTGACTAGTCATGCACATCTCAGACAATTAGGAAATGAGAACCACAGATATGCCCCTCTCTTTCATTGAAATTATACTCATTCCTTGCATCAATATAAAATGGTAATAAATGCTTATGAATAAAAGATGAGAGAGAGAATTTAATAGTTCTTAAATTTCACCGCCCTCTGTTTTAAGGGGTTTCTGTGTGGTGTTTTTTTTTTCTGTCCTTTGTGCTACTTTTTCTTTTCTTGTAAATTTTAAGGGAGTTTGTTTATGTATTTGTTTTAACAATTTTGGTTTAAAATTGAAAAGAAAACTTAACTTCATAATAAATAAACAACTTCTTTTGGGTCAATGATGAAATAGTAGAGTATGAACTACTACATGTATTTGTCGTTTGTTTTTATCAAATTTATTTCAAAATTAGAAAAAAAAAATTATTTTCTTGATAGTAAAAAATGTAACTATGCAAAATTTTCACTATGTTGATTGAATACAAAATTAACAAATCGTACCCATCTGTGTAGATTTAATTGTGCTTTTAACAATCAACATTCATTAAGTTCATTTGACGTAAATATTTTCCTAAAAGACTGAAAGATTCAAATTTGCAAAAAGCAGCTTACTACATGTACATGTATAAAATTTCGCACACAGAAAAACTAATCTGTTTACCTGCATGAAATCTGTGATTATTATCAGTTGTGAGTATATATTTTCTAATTTTCATCAGGTTTACTTTCATAACTTATTGTACCCAAAGTAAGGTCCAAAGATTTTAATTCAACAATTCAGGGGTTTCCCTTAACTTTTTTTTCCACTCGCCGGCCGGGGACGAAACAACCAAAATTTTGGATCGCCCGCAGGTTTTTTCACTAGCCCGCATGTATTGACGTGACGCACACAATTTTCAAAACGTCAAAAAAACAAAAAAACAAAAACAAACGCACGGAAGTGAAGTTCGCAAAATTGCGTTTTGGGATGATTTTATCCCCTAATTTTTGTCCTAAATCATACCTTTTCCATCATCACCCATTTTCATGGATTCTTGATTTGAAGATCGGTTGTTTTGAACTTCATTTGCAATAAAATCTTCGCGAATCAACGATCGTTCGACAACGCACATTGAGAAATAATTCAATGAACTTTGCCCTGCATCGCCCTGCATCGCCCTCTATCGGCAAAAGTTGTCGATGTTTAATTAGACTTCATCCAAGGTTGTGTATTGTACACAATCTGCATGCGTGCGGCACACTGTGCGGCACACTGTGCGGCACACTGTGCGGCAATTCTTTACTCCGTTCGTGAACGTGTACTGCGTTGAAGTCTAGCCAAGCTCTTATGAATATGGTAATTATCAACGGCCATTAATCACCAATCACAACGTGTGGAATGTTGGTTAGCTTGGACTTTGGACCGACTGTGTTGTACATGTACTGTGTGTTGTGTATGCGCTATGCATGTACCGGTGGGCGACCGAACGTTATGTGTGGGGCCGATGCACGTGTTGTGTGGATACTCGGCAGTATGTGCATGGTGTTTTAACGTTTGTATACCAAAATGAACGATCGCAATTCCGTTCGCGATCGCGATCGCGGCCACATTAAATCAAGCAAATATCCAGACTTATCAAACTAAAAGCTTTAATAAAAACTTTCTTTGGGATTTTACAACCGTACCCTCATTTATTGTGAAAAAGAACAATTATTTAACTCGCCCGGCGGGCTAGTAAAGGAAGGGTTTCGACTCGCCCGCCGCTGTTTTCACTCACATTTGGCGACTGGGCGACCGCTAATTTCGAACCCTGCAATTTACCAACACTCATTTACTTATGAAACTTATCAACATTATATAAGAGCATCATGCATACAAAAAAAATTACTATATTTTGGGGGGGATTGAAACAATTTTGTGATCACTATTCAACTGGTAAAAGGGAGATTTTTGAGACGATAGCAGACGTCCCATTCACTGGTCCTTTTTTGTTGTTCTTAGTGACGAGAACAATAAAAAAGGACCAGTAAGTGGGATGATAAATACTGTCTCAAAAGTCTCCCATTGCATTAACAAGGCTAAAATTCACGAACAATTATTACCCCAAAAATATATCAAGATTTCTCAATGCCTTTGTTATCAACCTACTTAGGCAAAGGGGTGCATCAATCTCATGTGACTTCTAAATTCTATTAAACTCAATGTAACTAAAATGAGACTGAGAGGGGGCAAATAGTCAGGAGCCTTTTATAATTTCAAGTAATAAACCTTTATAATCTATAACACCGCTAAAAAAAGCGTCAAGTAATAAACCTTTATAATCTATAACACCGCTAAAAAAAGCGTCAGGAACATGACAAAGGCGAAGATAACATAATAATGTATAAAGTTCCTTTACATCAGTAAAGTCAGCAGCAATAAAAAGGGATTAATTTCGCTTGAATTCAACTAAATGGGATATATCACCACTTTTAGGTATCTTCAAAGAACTCCAATTAAGTGTGTAATTCATTTCAGAGGTGGTTGTTTTTTTCCAACAAAGTTAAGTAGCCACTTGGTTATCATCATTTATTTCTCTTTGATAAAATGAAAGACTGTTACATTTACAACATTAGCTGCCTTCTGAACACCAAGGTCGCATATCTCCATCAGCAGAAACCTCTTAAAATGAGGGAGGAAGTTTAAAAGTGTGATCATTCATTAACATCCTATGGGCTGCACTTTCTTACTAAATAGAAATGCCTGATAGTTACGGTACGTTTTAATTGCCTACCTCTCATGGCAGATGGTTGTTAGAGAAATGAATTACATTAGAACCTCTGCCTGTTACAAACTCATTCAGCCATTAGGCGTTAAGCGTCTATAAAACACAGAAAACTTGCCAACTTCTCTCCAGTGACTACTTCTCTCTCTCCCTCTCTCCCACTAATAACTCATCTAATCAGCCATAGACATTACTTCATGATGTTAATTCTGAACGGCTGCAACTGCATGCATATTGACTCGTAAACGGCGAGATATTTCCTCTGCTTTGTAGGCACTGATTGAATGGAGAGGTAAAGTGTTCCCCAGTCATGCAGAACCAAAACACACAATTGAGCCAACAGTCCATGATATAATAGGGTTATTACTCAATTATTCTACTTAATATGAATGGTGAGGCATGAACCAACAACAGCGTCCCAACTAAACTCACATTAAAATAACTATTAAAACAAGCAGTGCAAAAGCCTGCTGGCAAATGTGTGTGTTAGACCCATTGCACTAATGCTGCCAATGTTCTGAAAGTAAAAATTTGGTGTAAAGATATGATATGGGTCTAACCACGCACATGATGCCTACAATTAAAACTGCACAAGAAACACTGTGGAAATCTGACTCCCAAAATGGCATAACCAACATCTATCGTTGCATCAGGTGAATTGGGTCAATAGGGTAAAAGTTGTACAACTTTAGGGAAAGAGTAAGTTTCCTGGTAAAGCAAACGGAACACACAACAATGACTTTTCAAGACATAACTGAAATTGCAGGACTATTATTTATATAACATTCAAGAGAAATGATAAGTGGAAACCAACCTATCTCAGAACTTACTGCACCTCTCTTCAAGAAAACAGCTTAAAACTACCCTTTAAACCCAAGGTACATGTATTATACAATTTTTCACCAGAGAAACAACTTCCAAGAATGTTTTGTTCTATCTTTTATACGCCTGTGCCAGTTACACAGTTAACCAACTGATTTTCATTTCGGTTCATTTCATTTTGGTTACATGTTTACATTGTTACAGTTGGGATAACCCTCGAAAAATCACAGACTTCACAGACCACATTGCGATCACGATGTACACATTACAAAAACTGTGTGACACACAAGCAGTCACATTTTTTCCAATTCACAGGATTGTAGTCTTTGTTATCTCATTACTTTGAATGCTACAATAAAGCTAACAAACATTAGATGCTAGAGGGCGTTTTGGAACAATGCAATAGCATGAGAGTAAACAACCTTCATTGATGAAATGTACCAGCGCATTACGCAATATAGCATACAAAATCTGTTACAAATGCCTTGACCGAAGATTTGATGTGTCTGCGCATGCTCTGGAAAAAAAATTTCCCCTGAAATTGCAAAAATCATCATCGCTGGTGCGCTCTCTAAACTGTTTACAGCACTGCCGTTGCTGTTCCGCACACAAATTTTGTCGACAGCATAACAATTTAAGCTTGTTTCTGAAAAACCACACAATGTGTAGGCTTTCTTTTACAAAAAGTACACAATCTTGGGTACCCTTGATTAACAGAAAGATTATTTTACTGTATAATGTAAGATTTGTTTCTTCTTTATTTTGTTTTTATTTGTTGTTTTTTTTTTGGGGGGGGGTTGCGGGGTGGTTGCACAAAGTCAAAATGAAGTCATGCACAGTTGAGTAAATGATTTTTCAACCCTTTCTGAAATGGTCGGTTACTTCACGTAACCAACCATTTCAGAAACAGTTTACAAAAATAACCCTGAACACACAGGCTTTATCTTTTATTCCTGAAAACAGTTTGGTACCGAGTAGGCCCTATAAATCATTAATATAAAGTGCATTATTATTACCCTTTCATTTTGACAAATGTTTTCGGTCAATGCAGCTCAGTGGAGCAAAAACCACAAAACAAGTCCAACATCTTTAGTCCTCCAAGGTCAAACAGTAACAATGGACAGTGGATTATAACAAAAGGAATTTTACAACAGGAACATTTAATGTAGCCATGTGAATGCTTTTCTTTAAGGTATGGTATGGTATTGGTTAATTACATTGTACATAATACAATAACAAATGATATCTCTGAAATTTCAGTTGGAATAAAGTCGGAATTAAGTAAAATTCCCCCCTGAAAAAGTTTTGCAGAAAGTTTTTTTTTTTAAAGAACTGGCTTCTGTACACCACCAGGATTCACTTTCATATAAGCAGACCTGATCCTCCACAGAGGCTATTGACTCCGTTGCCCATGGTCATTGACTAGTTGCCCCATGAGTGTTCCCAATAAAAATGTACAATTTCCTCATAGAGGTGCTCTTTACAAAGAAGGAAAATACCTTGGTGCTCTTTCAAAAACGCTGCATAAGATCTGAAAAGCATAGAGTACACAGCAAAACTACATTGAAATGTTATTTGACTGCATATGTAAACTCTTTTTCTTCAGAAAAAAGAATTGTTCCAGCACTAGGCACAACTAGAAAACTCAGGGCATTTTGGCCAGCAACATGATTCAGCTTATCTAGATTTTTCCATTCACAATAAAAGACAGAAACACAGAAGGAGATCTGCTGTACCACCACAGATATACCTTGAAGTGTGTCAGCTCTGAACGGTGTTACAAGTCCGAACCCACTGTGCAAAGTTTCTGAAAAGGAAGAGGTGTTTACTTCAATGATAACTGCTTGAAAAGAAGAATTTAAACACCTACCTGGTGTCCAAAAGATGATGTTGTAAATAAAGTCACAATTATTGAGAATCCACTGAACATCAGTGTAGGCCTACAATTGCAAATGCAACCTCAGAATGACACAACAGCGTTCCCTCAAACGACGATACATGTACAGCCAGATATGGTGCCTCACTGCAAAGTAAAAAAGACAAATACTGGACACATTTAAAGCCTATTTAAAGAAGGCTTCTTACTCAACTTATAATGGCTACCCAATATCAAGTGTCTCCATACCTGTCATTTAATCTTTTCAGACAAGTTGCTCTACTACATGTACCTGTGCACATTTGACCTTTTATTTCTGAGATTCGATGTGCATCAATTTCCTTTTAAAAACACCACTTCAATACCTGTACATGTCCTACATAGAGCACTGTGATATATGATTCATTTTGCCCATCCTGTGATGTGCATCTAGGGATATATCCATGTACATATATATAATAGACTCTTGTATCATATTAGTTGAGTAATGTTTCATCCTTCATACCAGTCCCCAGGGTTTACCCAACAAGGAACTCACCCTACAAAAGTGGTTATTCTAAACTGCACTACCCCCAGCTGTAGACTGTTTGCATCATTTGGCCATGACCCTATGACCTCCACATGATGACCTGGTGACCTAGACTCTTGGACCCCATACCAAAGCCATACATGGGGTACCCATGGGCTTCCAACACAGCAATGCCATACTTTATTTGAAGAAAGAAACCAAAGTGGCAGCTCTTTTACGAATACTAATGCCACAAGTCAGTCCCACTTTATTTCTTTGAAGGAGGGTTGATTTTAACAGACAGGAACTGTCCAGTGTCCAGGGAAGATAAGAGCTACAATACTCCTAGCCTGGTTTTCTTTATCAGCATAGTGATTTGTAATAGTCAAGTGACAAATAAGATTGATCCAGGCTAACTGAATTATAAGAAGTGTTCTGTGCGCAGGTGAAGATCTCAATAAAACAGCCATACATTACAAGTAAGGCAACCTGTAGCATAAAACAACTAACAAAGCTAATTTTGAAACTTTGTGATTGTTACAGAAATTAACAACTTTGGTCCTGACAATTCCTTATCTACTTAATTTTCCTACATCTAACCCTTGAGACTGTAGCTGACAAGCAACCTGATTCAAAATGCCCATAGGAGTCAAAAATGACCACATGATTAAACGGACATCAACCACAAAAGTCCCCCCCCTATCTTCATGTAAATTCCCAAAACAAAACCAAATTTTTGTATCTTTTACCAGAAATTTTTACTGAAAAGTTGTGTCAAAAAGAGATACCCATTACCTTATATTTCTACAAACAATTTATCTTCTTCCTTCCATTCAAAATTTCCCCCAAACTACACGCAATAAGACTCCATGTCCAGCCAATCAGCAAAAACAACTGAAAAACTATTATTAATTCAAAACCACAAACATTGTTTCCCAACAGAAAAAGTTAACAGTACACTGTAAAGTTAAACTATCAAAGAATACTCCTACAAAACATTTCTATCTCGCGAATGCTGTAGTGCCAACTGCAGATTTTGCGAAGCTTAAACTATCCCCCAAACGCTTCCTACAGTCCTTCGCTAAAAGAGGAGCAAACAAAAATTCCCTGACATCTAGGCAGCCACAACTGGGTTATGAGGACAGTTTCTACTTACTGCTGGAGGGAGCATTGAGAGTAGAGAAAGTGCCTGTAATGAATTCAGCTCTCTGTACAAGACCTGATACAGGCCAATGCACACACATACAATGTACTGTACATGTACCAGTTAGACTTCAACCTTGTTCCCATTTTCATTCAGTGCAATGGCACAGAACAACATATGCGACTGGAATTTAGTGTATTAAGCACAGCAAAATGTACCAACCTAACAGAAACATTAGCAGAAATTAAGAAGAAACAAAGCCAAGTGGAATGAAAATTGAAACCATAATTTAAGGTAGGGTCATACTTTGGTAATGACCCTGACAACAAATTGTGTAACTTCTATCCAAAAGCCTACTCGTTATAAAGATGGTAATGGTGGTAAGCATCTTGCGAAATTAATCATGTATGAATGGCCTCCTTTGATTAAAAATAAATAAAAACATTTGATTCTGAGAAATGATTTAATAGTTCCTCAGATTGATGAGGGTTTGTGTCTATTTGGTAATGATGCGGCAAGAGGTGTTGGTGTTGGTGTTCTGCATTGGTACTCAGCCGAAACTTTCACAGGTGACTTTTATTGTATGTTTCTTTAGTTTCCCCTATAAAATCAGCATTACGTTGACAAAAACTAAGCAATGACCCTTCCTCTAAGTCAAGCTTTATTGATGGAAAAATTGCATCGGATAAAGAATATGATTTTGGTTTCACCCTTACAGTTACACCGATGTGTGATAAGCACAGTATAGTCAGTGCTTTCAAGGTCCTGCAGAAAAATCCATAGGCTACTTGGGTGGGATTCAAACCCGCATTTGAGCTGATGTGTTAACCACAAGAGACCACTGAGCATGCTCAGTGATGAGAGGACATTTCAAATCATGTAAACAGCGCCCCAATACCACAAACATATTAATTAAATAATAATGGCATCAAGAATTATTATTTCAAAATAATATTTCGGTTTTATATTTACACCAATGAGTGATAACCACTGTGGTGATATGCACTGTGTAACATAATCACAGATATGCAAAATATTAAATTTGGGGGGCATTCAACACTCATACAACTATTTTCAATCAATTTTGGAACATGTAAATTGTGCATCAAAAGTGAAATTACGCACTCTAAATTGTAGATGGCATTTTCAAAAATGGGAAAAAATTGAAAATATAAAATAAATCCGTGTCACGCTCAATTAACCATGGACCAGCAAATTGCGGTCATCAACTAGGGAGGAAAAATAAGCTCTAGCTGTAGCCCATTCTACTGGCATGGACTGGTGTAGGGTTACAGCCCCACAGCCAGCTAGGCAGATGGCCTTTCATCAAGAATGCAGGATCAATACAACAGATTCTGTGGTTGGGACTGGTTGCCGCCATCTTGTCTCATGACCTCATTCACTGCCATGGACGGAGGCTTAAAGATTTTTCCTTTTTCCGCCCATTGAGCAACCTTATACCAATGCAGAGTTTGGCCGTAGCTGTTTGTCCTCCCTGGGGATCTAATCCTCAATGGGCCGATTGTGGATGAAATTATAACTGTTTTCAAGATAAGGCAGTGACCAAGATATTAAAATGCGTCCACACTGATAAGGTATTATTAAATTGCCAGTCAGTGGATGCTTGAACAGTACCAATAATTGGTAAATACATGCAAAGGGTTGTCAAACATGCCATGAATTAGTCAATGGCTTACCCCAGTTAAGGGGAATAGGAATAAATAATACAGGATCCATGGGATTTTTTGCTGTATGTATTTGGCACTGATTTATAAATCGAGTCTTCAAAGAATAAATTTGGATTGCTAAAAGGGCATTTCAAATAAAGATTGATTTTGTTAATGTGAACTCATCAATGTGTAAAAGTACATGCAGTGTGGTGAAATTTAACCCATATCAGAATTTGGAAATCAGCAAATTGATGATGTAGGGAGGTGATAGAGGAGAGGTCTTTATTCACTCTTTCAACCCCAAGCAAGGCTGAATACATGACTCTAAATGACTTCAATCATGTTTTAATGCACCACTAAATATTACTCTTGAAACATCTGTGCACCAATGTGAAAAGCTTCAATAGGCTTGATAAATTAACCAAGTTCATTAACTAGAAACATTCCAACCTGCATTGTCACTATCAGTTGGTGTCAATTAGGTGTACTTGATGTCAAATTATTAAAATGTTAAAGGGATCATGTTTCATGTCATCAGGTTCTGGAAGAGAACATTTAAACTGTCTAGTTTTTAATTTAAGAATAAATTATAAACTATAAATTATAAACTATAGTTTGACCTACTTTTCTTCAAAACTAGACAATATAATCATGTTCACAGAAAACAATTTACTATAACTTCTGGGCATTTAACAGTCATCCAACCACTCTGTGAGGATTAGAGCGAAATAAATGCACATTTCTCCAACCTGCAAGGCAGTAAAAATAAGATCCAATTAAAATAAAAATTTCTCTTCGCGGACGGCATTCTTTGGGCAAAACGTCCAATAGTGACTATAAGTAAGAACGTGTAAGATTTCACACAAATGTTATTAAATATTGATTAACTATCAACAATCAAAAAGTGACCATTGTTCTTTAAACGTTGTTATCACCTATTTTTATACCTCAATGAAAGTTAACTTGATTATAGTTCAAGGACTATGGATCTGTAATTTAGAGTTCAATTTTGGTAGGATGTGGGGCCAGATAAGGAGAATTGATGCTTGTACCAACTGCATCCTTCTGTGATGGACAAGTTATTTTTAACACATAATTTCTTTTACAATAATTTGGAAGACTCAATATATTCATTTCTTTATCTTCTTTTATTTGTAAATGACAACAAATCTATTTTTAAAGTCAGCAAGGAGATAAGATTAAAGGATTAAAATTAAACTTATCTTTTTATTTTTGGGGAAGGTATAATATCATCATAAACTCACTGCCTCTACTGGGAATATTGTACAATCATGGTTTTCAGAAATATTGATTGATTTCTACCCTCTAGTTCTTGATGAAAATCATTTAAAGTAAAACCATGGAAGTCAACAAGGGCTCATAATAAGCATAAATGTTTTTTACCTGAAATTCTTGAAAAAAATCTTCACAATAAATTGCAAAGTTGAACATTTTCTGTAATGTTCTTAATGTTTTAACACACTTGATTATTTATCAACAAATTTTTCCCAGGTATTGTTCTAAGTTTAAAGACCTGCTTGGATAGAATTTCTTCAAATTAAAAAATTTTCTGGTCAAACAGTTGCAACTTTCAAAACACCAATGGCCAATCTTTTAAAACTTGGAATCTAGTAAATACCGTCACATGATTTCAACAACTCACCTTCCCCACCTTCTTCCTATGGCAGACGAAAAAAGGTAATCTAACTGAATAAAAAATGGAAAGCGCTGTTGATCTGGTGGACACTGAATTACCAATTCTACCCCCCCCCCCCTTGTCTGGCATAGATTCTAGACACCCAAGGGACACTTCCGTCTCTTGGGGTATGCACGCTCTGCCCTCTATTCACTGCATCAGCTTCTTGGATGGGATACTTGAATATGTTCAATAAGACACAAGGCCTGGGCTAGTCAATACGACAGAGCACTTTGCATAACATCCCAACATCCGCCAGTCAGCTTCCTGCGGCTTCTAGACCATTTATTCAAGAGTGCGTTCAGCATACAAATGAGGGTTCAGCTTTGGGCTGACAAAAAGCATCAACTGTACTTTTATGTTCCCCTAAAAATACCAAAGCCAAGATGATCACAAGAAAATTTTAAAAAGGTAAATTTCAACAAAACTAAGGGCTGAGATGCAGTTGTTTGCACTTTGCCCTTTCAAGACAATATTTGGAAATGGTAGATTTTGGACGAAATACTTTTTTTTTTTTTCAAGTATGCACTTTTTTGTCCTCTCATCTTGTTGACAGCTTAAGGCACTAAGAATTATTTTGAAAAAGTACAAGTAACTATTTTGCACAGTGTAAATAACTTCACTGAAGAGCCAGAGGTTTACAGGGCACAAGTTACTTTAAAAAAAAAAAAACACAAGTTACTTTGAAAAAAAAAGACGCTTTCGGTGGCCAAACAACACTCACTTGGTTAAGTAATACGAAGGAGTTGTTCAGATGTTCTTCAGCGAGGTGTTAATGGACCACAGATAACCTAGTTTAGAAGCTCAGCTGAAAGACTGAACAAATACTTGAACTGCATGATAAATTGATTTACAGGGTTCACAACACATTCATCGACACGAACGCAGCTCCCAAAAATTTCCGGTCTCTCCACGCCAGCACCAAGGCAAACACTCCTGCTCACTTTGCAGGAAGAACCACAGTCAGACTCTGAAAATGGGCCTATTTTGACACTCTTACGTATCGCCATGCATCGCTTCATTCCCTCATTTGGGATGCAGGAGAACTGGCGCAGCTAATGCAGCGGTGCATGAGAAGAAAGCACTGATCATACAAGGGCCTCCGTTTTCCTAATAGCAAGCATCTGACAAACACAAGATCAGACAGTTTCCATTAGAAGACAAAAAAATGCCGACATGTGTCACATAGCCACCATTTTATGTTTGTGGTCTGGTAACGCTGTACTATATTAGTGCTTTGACTCTAATGTCCTACATTCATGATGTGCAAAAGGTAATATAATACAGCCATCCAGTCTGTCTACAACTGGACAAGGATGGGTTCATATCAACTGCAAAGCCATCAGCCTTCTGGGTGAATACAGATTTTACGAACAATTTCTTTTCAATGTATTTGGTTCATTTATTGCTGTGAGCTCTCAAAGCAGTCAAAGAAAAAATTACAGTCAAAGAAAAAATTACAGTCTAAGAAAAGAACTACAGTTACAGCAGCCCAAGAAAAAAAGAAGAGATTTACAAGCTTTTTATCATTGGAACAAACTGCAACACTCGCGGGCTGTATCCAATCAATTATAATGCAATACAAATAAAAGAGACAAAATTATGCATAAAATGTCTCCATTGTGATTGTAGCATGTGCAAGTTTGCTTGATGCATTATTGAAGTACATATCTGTACATTTCAATGCATAATTTATACAGTTCAAATGGTTCACTTTGCTTGTATATTTCCAAAATAAGACAATACTTTCTAAAGAGTATGTGTACACGTCCAAGTGTTAATGCATGTTCAATTTAAATATGTACAGATACAGTGTAGCAAGAGCTTCATTTATACCTGATGTAACAGAGATAAGAACCTAAAGTAACCAATCTCCATGGGCAAGTATTAGTAGGCTATTGACCCCACTTTCTCTGATGACAAACGAGCACTTCACCAAGCTGATGTTCAATTCTTATTAAAGAGCTTTTTAATAACAACTTCTGATTCTCTTCTTGGACTATGACCTTGATATCATATGAATGTGCACTACTGTATTGTCTGGAGCGACAGTAATATTAACCCTTCTACTGTCTGACCATTCAATATCATCCACTGTGGTTTTGAATGGTAGATAAACTATGCCAGCCTGCAATGTAATATCATGTGGTAAATGCATCTACACAGTACACACATGTTATGTGCCCAGTTGTGCCATCATCCAGTGCAGTTGAATGGTTTCAAATGGTTGGTCAACTCACTGGAAAATGTTACCAAGAGTAGGAGGGTTAAGGAAGGATGTATTGAGAGGATTTTGTTACAAGAATAAAGTCTTGAAGAAAATCCGGTATTATGCAACTACATTTAAAAAAATACCCAGTCATGTCTTTTACGGGAGGGGTTTCAACATTTTCATTTAGAGCATAAACTTGAGCAAGAAAACTACAAGTCAGCATGTGATATTTGAATAACCCTGGAGGCATAACACTATCAAATAAATAGTGACAGCGATGTCCTGGGATATTCAGCATCATTTTCAGGGCAAAAAATATTGTTCCATCTATTCAATAATTTAACTCTTAGTCTTACCCAACTGTTAAACCAATTGATTTCATCTCATTAACATTCAATGGACGAATACATTTTGGGGCTCTGGGGTCTGAATATAAAAAGTTCCTTTCAAGTTACTCTTCTTTGCCACTATGCGATTGTTCGCACAACGGGAAATGAAGAAAATTGAAACAAATTTGTATAGGAGCTTAATATGCACAACTGCAACACACTGAGATTTGCCACTACACCATTGTACAGACAAATAGTTTTAAAAGGAAAAGGACAAACTATTTAGCTTTTTTCTTTTAATGTTGCATGCTAGATAATTTCTTGAAAATTACAATCACAGTTGTGCCACGTATTTACGAGCCTGAAATTACGTGTGGACCAAGGAGGCCATGGTCTTTCACTGCCCCTGGTCTTGGCCTTGGTGCCCCTTCAAACTTTCCCATAGACTTTGATATTTTTCCAATGGAAGTGCCCTTTGCAAAATGAAAATGGCCATACCCTCTCAAGGATGAAATTCCACGCCTTGATTTAGCGATACATTTTTGTGTGCATACAGCTGTGCATGTTATCAGCATCATGTGAACATGCATACCAAGACTTGAGTTGAGTGAGGAATGGTGTATGCTGAATTATTTGAATGTTATCTGGATAAATTAACAAAATAGAACAGAAATATTGGACATTCAAACCCCGGCACCTAAACATGTATATTGACAAGGAAGTGTGTGAAGTGAAATAGGTAACTTCTTACAAAAGATTTTCATTACATGGCTAAGAAGATTTTCCATCCTGTGCAAGACCCTTCCTGTCTAAGACTCTGTATGTACAGCACAGAGGAAGAATCTTACAAGGGCCACAGATCATTTTAAAGCCTAGTTTCAATTCAATAACATAAACAAATAACAAATAACAAAATAATAATTGTACTTTCATGGAAGCAGGAAGTGTACTACTTTGTTTTTATATTCTGTTTATTTTTTTATTTTTTTAAATAAAAATTAGGGGGGCATTTTCACACAGTTTACTGCAATGATAAGTTTCTACAATATGTCCAATTACACACTCTCATTTTCACATTGTAGTCGATTTGTCAAAATAAAACACTTGAGGGTCTTTAGGCCTATGTGTTCACTTATGTACTATATCCATTACTTCAACCTTTTAAAGATTGAATTAACTGGCTTTAAAAAGGCATGTTTCCCGTGCATTATTTTGTTTCTAACCCAAGGGAACATTGACAAAACATTTTTCTTGAAGCCCACTAAGAATTTCCGAAAGGTTTTAATGAAGAGTGTTTATTGAGAGTACAAAGGATGTCTTAGACATGCGTAGTCAAGACTAAAAATAACTAAATAGATTGCTGCTGGCCCATGACCATTTGTCCAGTAATTCTATCATTCAACAAGTCCAGTGGAACTAACAATACAAAAGTAATTCATTTATTGTTGAGATTTTCAAGTATAAATTGCCGAAATTTAACTTCAGCAAAAGACATAATGAAAACAAAGAAATTGGGTCTTTAAAAGATGTAATAATTGTGTCACGGATAAAGAATATTATTGTCATCATTGGCATTAGTTATTTTTATTTATTAACTTTTTAATTGTTTTATTTATTTTTTCATTTTGTATACTAGGGCCTAGTTGTTTATTTATTAGTATTATTGTTTGTATAATAATTAAAACTGCTTACATTCAAATTTCTTTATTCATTTATTTAATTCACTTGTTAAAAAAAATAATAATAATATTATGATTCATTATTCTTTATTATTATTATTCACTATCATTTTTCTCCTTATGAATCTTTTTATTTTTGTATTTTGTTATTTATTATTAAAAAATTTTTTTTTAGGGGGGTTAGCATATATCCTTTACCAATCAATGTGTGATCTTTTCCTGAGTAAACAATCTACAGGTATACTACTCAGGCAGGATTTGAATTTTGAAACAAGGACCCCAGCCACACCAGGACAAAATATCTCACCATTGGACCACTAGCATGCCCAGAGACAAGAAGCCAATTCAATTCCTATAATAAACAGTGGATACCAGAACAAAAAAGACATGGGAGTGGTTTACACTAATGGAATTTGTTTTAAACTTTAACCCTAGCTGATGAATTGAGGTTTTCTAAGGGTTCATGAAAAACAGGAATGCCAAGCTTATTCTGACCTGAAACAGTTTAGATTCAAAAGAATCCCTAGATTGTTTGGTGCCGGAGGGGAGTATACACTAAAACGTTTTACAGGCCTGGATACAATGAGGCCATGGCCTCTGTTGCCCCTGGTCTTGGCCTTGGTGTTTTCCAATAGATGTGCCCTTTGCAATTAATAAAGATAGCCATGCCCTCTCAAAGATAAAGTTTCGAGCCTGGTTTTGCTCTAGGTAAGGTGGTCAAATTGTTGGGGGGAAAAAAAAAATGTTTGCTCTAACAGAAAATGGTTATCACTCAAAATGCCTTTTGATTAATAATTTATTTGTCTGGTGGTTCGCCACTATTACGGTAATGGGAAATGAATATTGCAAGACAGCTCATGGAAACATCTTAGAAGAAATGCATCCAGTTGACGCAACCATGCCTGAAATGCAGGCTGAATTAGTTTTTCTTTATAGGAAAATAAAGCATGACTAAAACACACGCATTTACACCACATAACTGGTTATCAAATTTTCAAAAAGAATCATTAAGTTTTCAGTATTTACTTACTAATAGAGTGTGTAAGTTAACGTCTTACATTTTTTATAAACAATTTAAAGGACCTGTGAAATTTAAACAACCTAACTTTGCTGATTTTTAAGATGAGTTAATTGCTGAAATCGCTATTAAATTGAATTGTTTGTTATCCCTTGATTCAATTTCAGAAAATATATTGAGGGATTTTCTTTTTCTATTTAAATGTAAACTACTGGTTTAACCATTGTTACACAACAATGTTTTGAGTTGTTTTTGTACACAATTAAATGGTTTGATACATTAAATAGCCACCCAAATTATGTCTTTACTCTTGCTTAAAGGTATTATACAGGATTGGCAGAGCTGACAAAATAATCACAGTGTTCATGTTTTGTGTAATCAACCACATACATGAAATAACACACCTGTGAAAATTTGAGCTCAATTGGTCATCGAGGTCACGAGAAAATAGTGAAAAGAGACCTTATGTGTTTTCTGTTTTTCAAACATGGAGTTTATTATCGCGCGCGATAAAAACTATTGTTTTACTCATTTCTCAGAAACGATAGCATTTCAGGCAGAAATATTTTAAGGAACCCTTTCTACCATTACTTACTTTAAATCATGTAAGTTATGTGTGAATCTGTGAACATTTGTGTTTTTCGATCTTACCAATCGTGTACAGGGCCTTTAACTGCCCCCGTATGAAATACCACTGTCATGCACTCTAGCAGTGAAACAAACACTTTCCATAAGCCTTGAACATTTGTCTTGAACATCGATCATGAACATTTATATCATATGCATAAGCATCGATCAATTGATTCTTCCTCCATACTTTTTAAACAAACAGATACATTTGCAGAGAAGTTGCTTTTACCAGACCTCAACTATTTAACTCAATAAAAAAGGTTGCTTGAGCAAAATACCTCGGGCACGGATGAATGTTCGGTTTTATTTCCCTTTGAAAAAATGCTCTTAAGTTTCCAATGTAAGACTATTGACTGTGAACATTAATAATTGAGAACAGATATAATGCCAATTTGCTAATATTTGCAGACAACGTGTGTAAAAAAAACACATGGTTTACCCCAGCCATGGTTGCCCTTCCTTGCTCCGTTTTTGACACAGTCACACAACGTCATTCTCATTTTTTGCTCTTCCCATCCCCATAAATGAATAGTGCAACTACAACAAATACTTTAAGAAATTTAAAAGAGTTTAAAACGAATAAAAGACAGCGTGTATACGTTTCCATTTTAAATACAAACTTTGACACATTTTTCCGAAACCATTTCCTCAATGGCCCCATTTTACAATACAAAATTAGTGATTTGACCCCGCGAACTAGATATGCAACTAGAATCTCGAATTTTAAGCAGACGTTTTGATGGAACGACGGCCGGACGGACGGCCAAAGCACGTTGTTTGTCGCTCATGTCAAAAACACGCCGTTTACTCGGTCAGTGCCAAGGTAAAACACAATTTAAAACATGCAAGTTGTCGGTCGTTCGGTCTTGTGAAGAAAAAAGGCTAAACTGATCATCAATACAGAAGAATTACTTACGGAATAACAGTTACTGGTTAAGAGGAGCTCTCGAAAAACTCATCCAGACAGAAGAACTCTAGAATTGTGGATTATTAGTTGAATTCTCGAGGCAGCCGGATTGGTAGGAAATACGCGGTGTGTGTTGAATTGTGTGTGTGTGTAGCTTGTTGTTTGGGCAATACCATTATAACACAAGGGGCGTTTTGTCTATTTGACAGCAGAGAAGTGGAATTACAGTTCAAGTTTATTCTCGTTTTACGTTGTATCTGATACTGTCCAGCCTCAAACCATGTTATATTTTGATACTATCAAGCAAATATAGAACTATTTCAAATTGGGTATGGGTTTAAATTATGACTGATATGGTGTTTGGGGTTTTCTCGTGCAAAAAGCTTCTTCTTTTGGGGGGAGGGTGGGGTGGATACCCTTTTTTCACTTCAAAGTTAAACAAAAAGTCAGCTGGAAATCACGGTTTTAAGTTTTTATAGTAATTGTATTTATTTGTTCATTTTCTCTATCCGTCCTAGACTTTTTAGATGTATCTGTTGTTATCGCCATCCCTCAACTCCTTTATCGGCCCAGCATGCAGTAGACTCCTGGATTTGTATTTTCCTTCCTCCATGGTATCGAACACAACCATGGAGCAATAATTTATTAACAGTTTATTGCTCCATGCTTGAACATTGTCTTACAGATTCGTGATTATGTTGTTTTTGTTTTTTTGCTGTTTTTGTATTTTTCTATATAGGGCCTAATACAAAATGGAATATTTGCAAATAGCGAAATTGGCAGCTTTCTCATGCATTCAACGGCCGGCCGGCCCCGTCCAGACTAATGCCTACATTACACAATTTACATGCTGACACATATGATATGCTAGGCTAGGCCTACTGCTGCATCACGTTCTGCAATCCAATTTAACACATTGTATTTGGCGACGACTCAACGCTTTAAAATTTAGTACTTTATAACTTACATACAAAACATTTTATTTATTTATTGGCATTTATTGTCAATGGGATCATCGTGGCGCGTACGTAGCCGCCGTATTATCTAGGCCAGGTCAAGCAAGAGAGCGA
Organism: Leptasterias polaris; assembly: GCA_037783415.1. Taxonomy (NCBI): domain Eukaryota; kingdom Metazoa; phylum Echinodermata; class Asteroidea; order Forcipulatida; family Asteriidae; genus Leptasterias; species Leptasterias polaris. The sequence goes on from JAZGTN010000164.1 coordinate 1,104,848, forward strand.
TGAGGGCGCTCTCTAACCTGCGCAAGTACTTCTTTTCAGTCCCCGAATTTTAGACTGGATCTTGGAACCAAAACTTTGTCAAGCTTATCGTATCAATTTGTTTGCACAAGTTTAATTCTAATGTTATATTGCGCGCTCAAAAAGAACTGGACGTGTTAAACTGATAAAAAGTGCCACGAGTCAAAAGCCCAAGTCCGGTTGGTGGATCTGTGCAAGCGTGAGGAGACGAAAAAATCATCTCAGCTAGCCGTGATGACGCAAGACCAACCCTTTCCCGCCAAACCCCATTCTGAACTTTTATAAAATATATCATTCTTAAGTGAAATGAACACTCTCTCTGTTATTTCTAGATCTACTTTGATACATTTCAAGCACAATGGTGTAGCAGATCATCCAACAGGCCTACCCTTTCCAACCCTCTAGAGCGTTTTTGAGTCTATCAAGATTGGCGCAAAACAGAATAACGTCTCTGAGCGGGTCTGATGAAGCTCGGGTCGTCTGGAGGGAACAAACGGCAGGGCTGTCCCACTTTCCATGGTGCTTCAAAACCAGTCGCCGGACATTAACCTCTACCCTTTTCGGTCGCCAGGACGAGTGGGTGTAGATACTGCCGTTCATACGAAGAGGTGAAACATGATCCAGTGGTCAACAGCATTTAGCGTCCCTTCAAGCCCCACTTCAATGGGGAAAATGAAGGCTACAAGTGCTATGTGTACTACTCTAGGATTTCACACGACGCCACCGCCTATTAGTATGTCCACGCTGACTTGAAATCTTATCTTGGTTAGAGTGCGATCTGCTGAAACTCCAGTCGTGCTTATTGTTCACTGGAGCGCCGTTACTTCTCTGAATAACTGTTTGCCCTTTTTATTCAATCTATATTTAGTTCGAGGAAAAATACTAAATAAACGTCGCCGACATACTAACTTTAAAAAAGTAGGTCGAAAGAAAAAAAAATCCATTTGTCTAGAAATGGTTTAGAAAAAGCAGGTATGCGGCAGCTGGGTGTATAGTCGAGTCAGGCGCATCGGGTCGCTAAAATGTAGAGAATTCGATTTCGTCTGCTAGAATGTACACTCCGGCTTCGCCCGATCGAAAAAGTGTTTATACACACGACACCACTGTTCATCCTTAAAGACGAGTAAAGTGTCGGATACTTTTTGGGCGGGAAGCCGGACACTCGGTGTGCGTGGCCGCGTCGTTAAGTGGTTCCAAAACAACATATCCGATCACCCACGTTATCTTTTCACGGCGTGGACAAGTTTGGGGACTCTGACGGAAACATATTTACGATTTTGAGTCTCAAAGCTTACTGGATTTACAGTAGGCTTACTACATACGGGAAGTTGTTCGTTTGATGTCACCTTTGATACAGAGTATAGCTGTGGATAATAAACACTATTTTTCACAAAGTGAACATCCATTCCAATTCCTAAAGTTAATTGTCTGGCGTGTATCTTCGACAAAATAACTTGATATCAATAATGTGCACTACCTAAAACCAACATTGTGCCATTCCTATCCAAAACAGAAAGCAAAACAAAACTTGAACGGAATTGTTAATGCAATTTCTTGATTCATGTTAGGACGATTAAACTATCAAGGTTGACAAACGATATTTTACTTAAAAAAACTTTTTCAAAATATAAGAATTAGGCCTATCATAATTTAGAAAATCACTTCAAAGATTAAAAGATTTGAAAATCTAGTTCATTGACTAACATTTGCTGAACTGAAATAAGCATGTATAAAAGGAATATGAACATCAGCAGAATCCCCAGCAGAACACAAACCCTCCGACTTCTTTTTACTTCTTTTCAATTTGTTTTCCCCTCGAAAACCATAATCACCAAATTTGATTAAATGTTACACAGGTTTGTCATACAATGTTTTAATAGACCCCTTGCATAACGCGGAACGCTATATGGACCCTGAGGTCACGCACACTATTTTACGCACAAAGAACACCTATCGTCCAATCATCTGCCTCCTTTGACCTCAGTGAGGGCGCTTTTTGGCCTCAGTGAGGGCGCTTTTTTAGCGTGTGATGTCATATGCAAGGGGTCTATTGCAAACAGGGGGATACTACAGAATATTAGCTGTAATATAGGCTACAAGTCTAGCGTGTATCGAAAACGAGAAAACAACTCGAACAAAGACTATCTTTTGTTGATATCAAATTTTCTTTTAACATTATATTTATACAAAGTTCTGGGAAAAAAACTACCCCTAGCAATTTGTTATAAATACAGTTTCACTTTTCACATAAAAAAATTATTTGTTAAAGTTAGCATTAAACCAAAATTAAAACCTGGGACGAGAATGCTTAAAGTTCGAGAAACCCTACTTGCCCAACACGTCAACATTTGTGGAACCATTACATAGGTTTCATAATAACACAAACATCAGTATGGCAAAATTCTTATTGTTTACATTAGTAACCAGAAACAGAGGTCAAGTCTTATTCACAGGTTTTCTTCGTTGACTTGTTAAATTTGATTTACTTTCATATATTTCATGGCGACATTTTACTTCCCAACAACATGATATAATTTGTATAGCCATAAACTACATTAATCTAAAGTATTACAAGAAAAAGAATAACGCACAAATAAAACTCAATATGATTGGATCCAACTTTGTCCCGGAAGTTGAAATACGCACGAGACTTGCACAGTCTATAGTTGAATTAACCAAAATAACAAAGTGGGTGTTTTTTTTATATATAAAAAGGCATGGATTAGCATTACTAGGGGATTTCACACATATATACTACAAACCCCTCTTTAAAGGCAGGATACACTTTTGGTATTTGTCAAAGCCCAGTATCCTCACTTGGTGTATCTCAACATTTGCATAAAATAAAAAACCTGTGAAAATTTGGGCTCAAATGTTTACCGAAGTCGAAAATATTGAAAGAAAAAAACACCCTTGTTGCATATAGAATGTGTGCTTTGAGGTGCCTGAGAAAGACTTCATGCCTCAAGCCTTTCTCAGATTCAATTTTTGTGTTTGAAAAATTACCTCTTTCTCTAAAACTGCATTACATCAAAGGGTGTCGTTCCGAACAATGTGTTAAATCACCAGCTCTCCAGTGCTCTTTACCAAGTAAGTTTTTATAGTCATTGGAGTAATACCTCCCTTTAAGACAGTTTCCTACAGTCTTGAAACATTAGACGCATCTCCTTGCCAGAGCAGACAGTGTTTCACAGGAGCAACTCAAGAAATACAGGAGTAGTGGATTGACTGCAACTTCACATGTTTGCATCTTATTAATGATTCATATGGTAGACTGTATGGTTAATGCATAGTGACTGATGATAGGACTAGGAAGCATGTGTCTCATTATCACTTGATTGATCCCAGTGAGGCTTCAACCAACACTCCCCACTTCTACTCTCTTCAGTCTTTTTCTTATTTGAAATTGAGAAGTGTTGGGTATAAAAAGGTCAAGATCATTACAATTGCTTTTTTATCCCCCTTACAAGGTTGTGATTTATAAATAATTCATTGAGTTCATGCACTATGTTGGTGGGCAAACTTAGTGTTGATTTGCATGAGTGACATTAATCAAAATTGTATTTATCAAGAGAGAAGTCGGGGGGGGGGGGGGGGGGGACTATTCTATGGTTTGCATAGTGAAGGGAAACTGCTGGATTCTTGGTTCAGTTTACTATTTTCCTTGGGTGGATTGAGTTGGTGTTTGTTTGTGTGAGCGTGTCTATCCATTCAAACCGAGGACTTTAACAAAAGGGATCCAGGTGTTTGACGGAGCGAGGACGTCCTCGCTTCGTTTTCGTGTACAAACCCAATGGGGACGTCGCTAAAAGAAACTATGTCCAAACAATGGGAGAACAAACAGAAGTCCTCGATTAACGGGATTTACAAACGTGTGGGTGTGTTTGAGTAGGTATACCCATTCAAACCGGGGCCTATAACAAAAGAGGACAATAGGTCCACGGTTCGGGAAAGGTCCACGGTTGGAAAACGTGTACAAAACCAATGGGAGCTGTTGCAAAAAAGTTAGTAAGAGGGACAATAGGAGGTCCATGATTGCAGGCGTATACACACTTGACTGTGTGTGTGGGGTGGGGGTGGAGTGTTTGGGGGGGGGAACAATCACAACGTAGCAAACTGGCGGCCAATTCTAATCATGATGAAATCAATTCAAGGTCACCTTTTAGAAGCACATACATACTCAACTCTATGACATTTGGCCAAAAATTGAATTATCTGACCTGCCCAGAAAATAATACTGCTTAAAGCTATCTGATAAGCAAAAACACCCAATGAACTGATTGAAAAAAATGTACAATAACATGATAATTTGCCTCAATGACATTTTGTGCTTAGAAACATTTGATGCTAAGCAGTTTTAAGAATTGTTGCTCTCATTGCATAATCTAATTGTGACTCATGACTGTGGTGAACTCTTAGTCTACAGTCACAGTGGCATCTACAGCTGGGAAATTCTCATAGAATCCCTGAAACGAAAATAAACAAGACAAAATAGTGTTAGAAGGACAGCAAACAATTATATACAACAACCAAAAGACCAGCTGGTTATTTTTTTCTTTATCATCATCAAAAACCTTAAAAGGGAGAAAAGAATGAGTATTCATTAATCATGCGCAAAGGCGGTTTCTGATGCCAGACAACTGTGAACCTTTAAAAAAGCTGTTTTTAAGAATTCGCCTTTTTCTTAGAGAGTTTGTGTGACTTTAAAGGGAATAGATCGATCCATTAAGCCCCGCCTCCTTACGAGTTGACCAATCACAGCCACGAAACCCGATCAACATTAGTGCAAAGATCACCAAACGGCTCAAATGGTGATCAGATTTCGCGGTTGTGATTGGTCAATGAGAAATGGGTGTGGCTTAATGGATCGGTGTATTATTGAGGGATCATCCCAACATGCAGGAGATTATTGCACCTCCTTATATGCTAATAGATGCAGCCCATTCTTATGGATCAGCTAAGCTGAAAACATTGCTTGTTCAACACATATCAGCAGGGAACCAGCTGTCAGCCAAACACATCTTGTATCATTTGCATGGCAACCTTTTTTCTGTTAAGCAGAACTTATCTGTGCTTAGCACAAAACACAGCTCTATTGGCTAGGATCTTGAAGACTTAAACAAAAGTGGCACCTGTGTGGTTGAAGGGGATGAGATTTGTGCCTTTGAAGCACATACTCTTGTATAATGACTTGTACATGTAGAAGAGGCAAAGGAGCAGAAAGTGTTCTGTGTACATGACATAAAGATTGTTAATTGACTCCTGAAATCCTAAAATGCTCCAGTGTTTGACATCATTTCCTGTCAAGGCCTGCCTTTGACTTCCTCCAGAGATGGCTCACGCCTTCTACAAGGGGCAGGAGAAATGTGCCATACACACTAATGCACCCTACAGCATCAACTTTGACTTCCTTAGATACAAGTTGGGGTTATTAATGAGGGTACAAGTAGTCAGGAAACCAGGGTAAGCTGTTGCCCAGTCAAAGATGCTATCAGCACAGATGGTACCCATCACTGCAAACTGTTTGCTTCCCAAATGTGGAAAGTATTGTAGGTATATCCACCGTTCTGTATACATATGAACTGAGTTTGGGTGAGTGAATGAGAAGGCAGGCACATCATTGTGGAGACTGGAGAGATTCCAAATCACCATAGACCGTCCTTTTCATTTTCTCCCTCTCCCTTGTTTAACAATGGATCTTATTATTTGATGTCATCATGCCGCCATATTATTAGAGGTAAAACGATGATGACACAATGGAAAACACACAGCTACGTTCAGGCAGCGCACATGATCAGACAATGAGCTACCTTCTTTTGACCTCTAGCCGAGGGCGGCCTACTCAAATGATGTCATGTGCATAAGGTCTATTGTTTAATGAACCAACAGAAATGTGCCAAGCACTGACAGAAATGTGCTAAGCACTGACAGAAATGTGCTAAGCACTGACAGAATTGTGCTAAGCACTGACAGAAATGTGCTAAGCACTGACAGAAATGTGCTAAGCACTGACAGAAATGTGCTATGCACTTACAGAAATGTGCTATGCACTGACAGAAATGTGCCAAGCACTGACAGAAATGTGCTAAGCACTGACAGAAATGTGCTAAGCACTGACAGAAATGTGCTAAGCACTGACAGAAATGTGCTAAGCACTGACAGAAATGTGCTATGCACTGACAGAAATGTGCTAAGCACTGACAAATCTTTCTTAGCACAAACAGGTTGCCATACATTTCTTTGAGATATTCACTGTATGCAACGCCAATCATGAATAAGTATCCTAAGCTAAGGGGCCAGACTATTTTCCCTTCCAGCCTCGGTTTGGCTACATTGATCTAGATGACAAAGACCAAAATGATATCCTATGGTAAAGATTGACATTGATTTAGATGACAAAAACCCCAAATGGCTTCCTACGGTAAAGATTGATGTTTTCAGTCTATCAAGGAGGAGAGCCAATCAATGATTTTACCAAAGCAGTGCCCTGTGTTAAATTAATATGTGTAATGTCATACATCTGAAGCTGTAAATTACTACTTTTTAAAGAAAATGCAAATAACAATTCTGTAATGACTGCAGTCAGGGCATAAACAAGTTCAAAGCTGACTTCCCCAACTTTATTTTGGTCACAACTTGAACTTTCACAAAGGTCATTTTAAGGCCACGCTGTGTGCTGTAACCAATACAAATGCATTCTAAATAGGGCTGTTTTTAATCTGTCCTACCACTACACAATTCCAAAATTGCAAGAGTTAGTCACAAAGGTATACTAGGTACCAAACCAACATGGCCTGAAGATCTACATGTTTGTAAAGCTCCCTGGAGATATTTAACAAACAAACCTGGTAGAGTAGACAGCTTTGTTTGACGCCAGAAGTACAAGACATTTCCCTGATGGAATGCATACTGAGCTGGGGAGACCCTATGTCCAAAGTCCTCAATCCTAACTTAGCTGACAGCATCGGGCCAATGGTGGACCCGCAGGCACTGTCGTTCCTCACCACAACATCCTAAAACGAGATGGAGATAGTCAGCAGGAATTATTCATGAGATTTCTCTCAAGGAGTTGTTGAGAAGTTGTGTCCTTGATTCGTGTCAAGCTTGTCAGTTAAGGGGAGGACCCTTGCAGCTAACAAAAGGGAGCTTACAATATTTTCAATGGCACAATATCTCACCAACTGATACTGTTTTTTGTATGAATGTTACTATGCAGATATGAAAAATCTGACAAACTTAACATTGAACAAAAAAACTGTTTTACAAAATATATGTTACCACAAACCTTTAAAAAGCAAGTGTTGAAAACTGATGGAAAAAATTATTTCAAAATACCCTCACAGCATTCAGAAATCTATAGCTATTTATGGCAATCTATTTGTACACAGACTAGGGGAAAATTTATTTATTAATTTTATTTTATTTGAGAATCATCTTTGTTTATAAACCAAACATTAATACCTGTAAATCCACACAGACTTTCTTGGCTATGAGCTTGACAATTGAAGCAGTTATGGAATTTGTAGCATAGCGTTGGTTACTGTTGTACTTCACTACCGGTCCCTATAGAAACAAATTAACAAAAATAATTTTGTTTATTACTTACAAAAAAGTAAATAATTCAATCTCAAATTCTTTTAATCAATCCTTTGACAAATCAAGCTCTTGCAAAGCATTACAAACATGGGTACCACATGACAATCTCACACAAATGCAAACGTTTATAAAATTTGGTGGAAATTAGACACTTCTTTCTTTAAAGATGCATTGCCCAATTTTAGGTCGATTTGACAGTTAAAAAATTTACTCAAATGTTAAAATGCTTAACTGAGAAGGACATAATAGCTTTCATTTTGATACCTAGACTGAAAATATTCATCGAGGATTAGTGACAATAAATTAACAAATGAAAGTTAATAAAAAGCTGGGCCAGCACTTTAATCCTCATACCATGACATTCAAGATTTGCAGCGGTCCAACTATGAATATTCATTAGATATATACACGCTGCACACAGTGTGCATATATAACTAAACAATTGGGACACAAACACACATCGTGTGTGTGTGTACCAGGGGCTGTGACCTGTTCACAGCTAAAAAGTAGTCGCACAAGTCATAAATATTCAATAACTTGCTTATTCTTCAGATTGGCTGCCAGTAACGAACCCCTTTTAAAACAAAAGCAGTTGTATCTATAGTTCCCAATGACAGAAATTTGAACTTTTCATATTATTGGTTACACAAATATGTTACCTTTCTCAATTCAAGCACTTGTGACAATCACTTGTGACAACTAATTCATTTAATCTTTTCATCAAAGTACAAGAAGTGCATCTTTAGTATAACATTTCTTGAAAAGTTTAAAATTGAAAAAAAAATAGACTATAAATCTAAGCCTGTGCAATGCTGTACACTTCTTTTCCATGAATATATTGACATTAGCTATACTAACACAGTTCATTCCAAACAATTCTAAAGCCTAAAGTTTATTTGGTGTTTAAGATTTCCTTGAGAATGTCCCACTGATCTAAATTGGGAGGGAAAGCAATCTCGTAAGAAAGTCAATTTTGTTCCTCTGTCAATGTTTCACGGCACTACGACATGCTAGAGTGACCACAGACTAAACATCAGCACTGTGGATCAGTCTTGTATTATTGGAAATGCAAATGAGAGTTTGATTAAATCCATGTGTGTCACACCCCACCAGACCGCCGTCTTTTGATTAAAGACAACGTGGCCGAGCATGGCCTCACAAAACAGCGTTTGCTGATGCAGATTTATTTCTATAATTATATTAAAGGAGGCAGTAATTTTGTTTGGTTTATGAAAAAGTGAGAAGCAGCAAAACTCTCAGAAAAAAAACTCAACTTTTGAAGAAAAACAAACATATTGAAATAATAATAATATTAATAATAGTATTAGTACTAGTATTGATAAAAACTAATTACTTTTTTTATTTATACGATTTCATGAAACAAAATGATTTCCACCCCCATCCTACACAAAATGTGACAATAACACAAAATCAAAAACTTGGGAGGAAAAAATAGCAAAAGTAATTAGCAAGTATGAATAAGGTTTCATATAATTCAACTATAAGTTTACCTTATGCAGAGCAACCTTGTGGTTATCCTCGTGTTTTTCTCTGTCAAGAAAGAACAAAATGTAAAGCCTTATTCATTTGAATACTCCAACACTTACAGAATTGTTCTGCAACTTGCTTTTCCGGCCCCCCTTTAATAGCAAACGTGTTGAATCAACTGAAGTTTCTTTGGATATAACTGTAATTTATCGTCTTTATGCTCAACATATAGAGTAATGTGACTGAGAGTAAGCATTTTCCACCTTAACTGTTTCAGTGGCAAGGGCGTACTTGTACGATCTATTTTATGTATTCCGAAAGTGCCATTATCGTACATTACGATCTATATTTTGTACTCAACAAGTGTCATCAATCGAACATGTACGACCAATAATGTTATCACAAAAGGGCATTATTACTCAATAAATACTATTGACTTTGGAATGTACTAAGGCAACACAAATCAGCAAGATATATTTTGTTCAGTGATAAATACTTTTTTTCTAACAAAGAATTTTGAAAAAGCTCAAAAAGCTGTGCATTTTAGGTCCAAAAGGTGAAAAAAGCGGCACTGCCATCAAAAAAAGGTCATGGTATGGTGCATTTCCTGAAATGGCAGTATTCTATTTTCACAAACTGTTTACAATGTATTATAAATCATTAGCAGTTTTTAATTTTCCCACTTAAGATTTTTACTGAAGATAGTTTCAGCAAATTCAGCAATGTCATGGATTAGTACGAAGTATCGTCTCTGAATGGTCAAGCGTCTTTACTAACACATATTTAATAATTTAAAAATAAGAGTTTCGCCCGTTTTGTATAATTTATTTTAAAATGCGAGAGTAATTTTGAAGAAAAAAATGCCAAAAGTTAGCTTTATGAAACATTTACACAGACTGGGAAGGAAAGTCCTCAAAGACAAAGATTCAAAACTATAACCTTTTCAAATATGCAATATCATGTAAATTTTGCTATGGTTAATTGATCAAATTTGATATGACCGATGTAAATATCCAGAAAAATTCACATCCTGGACTGATTTCCATCAAAATGATATCTAGTGTCTCATACACTTCCTGTAAAAATTTGGAAAAACATCATTTTTGCAGATGTCCTTCATTTATGACAGGAATAACTTTGGCTTCAAGACAAATTTTGATCATAAATAGAAAAGGAATTCATTATTTTTTTCCTCTCAGATTCAGAAACAGTTAACAGACTGAAATTTCTGCCAGAGTCTAACTTTCCATGTGGTATTAATAATACTAATGTAGTTTTTATATAGCACCTGATAGGTGTCTCAAAGCACTCCATGCAAAGCTGACTAAAATAATAATACTGAGTTCTTAAATTGCGCTTTATCACACCCGCTGGGCGTATCAAAGCACCAGTGTTGTAGTCGAGTCACCTGTGTCGAGTCCGAGTCCGAGTCTCAAGTCACTTGGGTCGAGTCCGAGTCCGAGTCCCGAGTCACTTGGTCCGAGTCCCGAGTCACTTGGTCCGAGTCCGAGTCTGAGTCACGAGTCACTTGGTCCGAGTCCGAGTCACGAGTCACTTGTTTAAATATTGATTGCAAACCAAATGTCGTAAAATAAGAATTGGAAATGACAAAATAAAACACATTTATTTTAAACAAAGTCCTGTTAAAGTTTGTTGTTAAAGTTGGTATAACCAAAATAAAACAATACGGGGCGGAACGGCAGATTAGGCCATACGGGGTAAACTGTATCTAAGTAAACGCAAACTCAGCAATTAATTAGCAACGACAAACTAACACCATTTTATTGAAGTTCTATGGTTACACTCGTCCGGTCCAACGCCCCCGATGCCAACTGAGTCGAACCAACTGGGCGTGACCACTTATAAAGATGTAGGCGATACCAACATTTACTAAGAGGGGTGTTACAACATTTACATATCAATGAACTCCACAACATACGCCACCCCAAAATAAAATTGGCTCCTGGCAATTTAATTACAATTTAACAAAACTTGCAGTTGATTCCTCTTGTTAAATTCGCTGTCTACCATCGTCAATCTTGTCCACACGAAGAAGAGATGGTGATCCTTGTGGAAGATCTTGCTGTCCGCGGGCTGGCCAGGCCACGAGATCCCAATCCCTCATCGTCCGAACTCCGATGGTTATTGCCGGCAATATGACAACATTTGAGGAAATACCCATTAATTACATTATCCCCAAATTATATACAAACAAGATTACACTATTTTTAAATGGCATCTACAGCATACAATCAGAATAGGTATACATAAATACACAATAAACTTTCAAAAATACATCACCTTTTACAAATTATAATTTTCCTGTGATTCTTACTGAATTGTTTTTCAAATACTCTAAAGCCGCCTCGTTTAGGTTTGTTTCTGGTTCCCATGTATCTTCGTTATCAGAAAATCCTTTCCATTTAATCAAGTATTCAAGACGTTTATTCTTGTATCTACCCCGCAGTATACACGCTATTTCATATTCCTTAGTTTGTTCTACTGGAATGGTAGGTATTCCAGGTACAATAGAAGCTGGGGAAGCTTGCTGACTCAACTCCTGTTTGGACTTAAGTGGAACAAAAATATCTTCTGGACAGTCTTCGTCAGACAATATTGGCAAAGAAATATTCTGTTCTAGGTCACTTGGTGTGATATCATTACCTGGACGTACAAATCTATTGTAAGCAAATTTCATACGATTAACGTGAACCGGTGTCGAAAGTAGCTTATTATTTTCCAGATTTCTAACTCGAAAATTTACAGGGCCCGTCTGCTCTACTAAGAGATAAGGTCCAGCCCAAAACTTTGCCAATTTGCGAGAAAGTCCCTTTTGTACCACCGGGATATAAATCCAAACAGTATCACCAACTTGATACTCTACGTCTTGAGTTGCTTTGTCAAAATAGGTCTTCATTTTGATTTGATTCATTTCAGCACATTTTTTAGATACACCACGAAAAATCTCTAGTTGTGAAATTAGCTGATGAAGGTGATCTCTGACAGATTTGTCAGGGTGATTATACTGGGATAGTGTTACCTCCAAAGGCAACCTAGCCTCTCTCCCGTACAACAGAAAAAACGGGCTATATCCCACTGAGTTTTCAGCAGGAGTAGTTCTATAAGCAAATTGAACTACTCCAAGATACTCATCCCAATTATTGTGAAACTCATTCACATAATGGGAGATAGTGTCTAAAATGACCAAATTGAATCTCTCCTGAATAGCGTTACATGCAGGGTGATAGGCACTAGTGTTCAGTTTTTGAGTTTGCATTATACGACAAACTTCCATAACAATTTTGCTAAGAAAGTTCGTTCCTCTGTCACTGAGCAGAGTTTTCGGACAACCATGTTCACATATTACCTTATCGAAAAACATACGGGCAACAGTCGATGCCTCCATATTAGAAAGTGCAGTAAGAATGGGCCACCTAGTGCAATGGTCTGAAAAACACAAAACATAGCGATTACCTTTAGTCGTTATAGGTAATGGACCTAAGATATCAACACTTACACGTTCGAATGGTTCTGGAATTTTCATGATCATTAACGGTGCCAGTACCTTATGTCTGTTCGTCTTTCTCTGGGCACAAGAGATGCAACTTCGAACCCAATTGTCGATATCTCGGTACATTCCCTTCCAGAAGAAACGCTGACGTACCCTTGCGTAAGTTCTGTGAAAGCCAAAATGAGCTGCAAGAACATTGTCATGACAATTACCCAATACAATGTCTACAAATGACAGAGGAACATACAATTGGTACACGGGTCTTTCGGGGGCACCACGACTAGATGGAATAATCCAAATATGATACAATGACCCATTTCTGACAAAATACTGGTCAGCCTCTAAGATTACTTTCCTTGCAGCTTTATCGTTAACAGGTAAACAATCCGTTTCTAAAAATGTAATCATATTACCAGCAAATGTATCTGAAAGTAGAGCCTTTTTGAACCTATCCATACTAATTTCAGCTGGGAACAAAGGAATATTCTCGACATTTCGTTCATCTTTTATCCGTTTTCCATACTGAAACCGTACGTTTTTTATAACATTAATTTCAGTTCCCGACTGTTCAAGTAAGGCTCGTGAAATATCTGGTTCATGGGTTTTTGTTTCTACCCAAGTCGTGGTTATTGGATGTTGAACTGTATTGTTTGTTTCAAGACACTTACTACATGCAGTAACTCTACAGTTTTTAACAGAGTAATTGCTGGAGATTACGATTCCGAAAGTTCTCCACAAAAACGCCAGTCAAATTTGAGAAATTATCGACCAAACATTGCACTAGATAATCGACAGCGATCGAACACTGTTTACGGTTGTGATACGTCGGCTCGTTACATTTTATTTGAAATACCTGCGCACAGACACCATGTGATCTAAATTCGCCAATCACATCCTAGGTCACACGTCATGTGACACCCCCAAACAAACATGGCGGCGCCCATGCCTCGCTCGGGTGAGAAAGACTCCGTGATAAATCCGAAGTGTTTTGTTCACCTAAAATCTGTCAAAACTGAGAAAGCACAATATATTTTCAGGGAAGATTAAAATTATGCATGAGGCCGTGTTCAAGCGCGTCGTCATGAGATGAGATCATGTGTGTGAGATCACGAAAAACACAGCATCTTTTGATAGTAGGCCCCGTACTCGATATAGGCCTATACAGCATACAGTGCATATAGGCCTAGCGCCTAAGGACCTCATGCGCTAATTTTTATTAGAGAACAAGGACATGCACAGAAAATAGGACCGAAACGCAGTTAAAATGTTCAATGTAAATAAATGTTAAATAAATAATAAATGTTTGTAAATTATTAAAAATGTAGCTTCTCCCCGTGTCGAGAGTGAGAATCATGTATTAAGGCAAGCTTGAAGAAATGAGGCGTCATCATAGGGCCTATAGTTTTTGTTTGGGTTTTTTGAGGGCACCATTTTTTTACATTTTGTGTGGACTTTTTCTTCCTTTTTTGATCTTGGTGGGTTTTTTAATTATTTATTTATGCCTTTTTATTGATGCTTTTTTATTTATTTATTAATTTTTTTATCAAATGATAAACCATAAGGGAAACTGACTGGGTAAATTTTAAACGAGTTTGGGTTGAACAAAACAAATGTACTAGCTAGAGTGGAATTTGAACCAACGACCTCCGGATTAACGTACCGGCGCTCTACCAACTAAGCTATCTAGACCTATGTTGGCGGTCTCCCTATTTTTGTCAATAATTATCCTTGTTGGGGGGATTACCAGTCAGAAGCTATTCAAAAAGTGTAGCCAGGGATCACATCCAAGTACGATACAACCTGGGAAGCCGCAGCCAGATATTGAATTCACCACAAGGGAATTTGACTGGGTAAATTTTAAATGATTTTGGGATGAACAAAGAAAATTATACTATGAGCGGGCTCACGCCCTATAGTTACGGGCCTGGTAAGGGAAAATCCACAAGAAAGGGGTGTGTGTGGGAGGGGGGCGGAAAGGAGGGAGGATCATGAGAAAAGAAGGAGACGGTGTGCCTATAGGCACTTTCCTGCCCATTAATCTTTTAACGAATTAGCGAGTGTTCCGGCGAGAGACATCGACAGAAAAATGATCAGAAAAGCGTTGAAAACCATCCTATGGATGTTGTTTTCAGTGGGAGACAATGGTCTCCCTCGAAAAGTCAAAAGGCGATAGTTAAACATACTTTTTCTTTGATGTTTGCATGCACCCTCACAGAAAAGGGGGTTATAAGTGGTAAAGGGGAATGTTTTAACTTAATAAAACAAACATTTTCCCCTTTTTAATTTTTTTTGTTATTTAAATTTTTTATAGTTTACCTTAGGCCTTATGATATTTTTTTTGCAATAACAGTGATAGGTGTTTTAGGGGAAAAGTATCCTATTAATTAGAAATCAAAGGACAAAAGAATAAGACAAAAAATTGTCAGTTCCTTAATTTTGTTGACAATAATTGGAGCGACTCATCATTCCCTCCTTGTTGTTCAATGACTAGCCTAGGGCCTATACATTTTTTTAAACTAAGCTCTTTATTCTTGGCACAAAACTTTGATGGCTAACCATTCAGTGATTTTGAAAAGACACGATAGTCTAGTTTTTGAGAAATAGGCCTACAGTTTTAAACATGGTCTAAACCACACAATTGATGGTTGGACGCGACGCAATTTTTTTATTTTTTTATTTTTTTAAAATAAAGGATATAGGCCTATAATGTTTTATGGCCCACACACCAACGGGGGGAATCGATACGGCGCGCTGCCCATGGTCAATACCGTGTCTCAGCCGCGCAATTTGATTTGTGTGTGTCGGAAGAGTTCAGTTCGCACATTGCGCGCGCGCATTTTCACAGATTGCGCCCAACAACGTTTTTAGCAAACTTTGTATGTTTTTGCAAATTTGACTGGATATTTTTTGAAGAACTTTTAGTATAGTGTTTAGTATGTCTACAACTCACAAAATATACCTTCAAAAAGTAGACCCACGGGGGTCGGAACGGAAATCATTTTTCAGGCATCTTTTCGTTTACACCGTACGGTCTAGATGCCATGATTAAAAAAATGTTGTACTACTTTTTACTAGTGACGTGACCAAACTTGACGTCGTGTTTGTGTGTCGACCATGTGTAGAAACTGGTGCAAACAACACACAGCCATCACAGTGCAATATGCAGGCTGTGTTTTACAGGTACCAGACATGCCATTTCCCCGGCATCAAGCACAAGCAGTGGCTATGGTGTTAACGTTGACAGAATACCAGCATAATACTGCTGGTGTCGTGCATCCCAGTGTTAATATGCGTACTGAACATACGAATCGAACATACACGCGCTGTACTTAGATGGCCATCCACACAATAATCACGAACACTATTACTTGCAACACCATACGACAGTACATATTTATTGTGCTAGACGTTAACTCTATGACATGTGCACTCCGGGAATGATGATTGGATCGTCGGAATTGTTTTTAATATTTAAAAAAGGTATTGTTTGTAAAAAATACGTGACTCGAGTCACGAGTCCTCGGGGACAAGTCCGAGTCATGATAGTCGAGTCCGAGTCCGAGTCCGAGTCTTTTGCAGACGTGACTCGAGTCAAGTCCGAGTCACCAAAATTGTGACTCGAGTCCGAGTCCTGGACTCGAGTCATACAACACTGCAAAGTACTCAGTATATTTGTTTCCTGCAAGGTATGCTGAGCTAAGTTTTGAAGTATAAGACCTATTCCTTTACATAGCACCATGTAATGGTTTACAAGGTGCTGTGGCGCAATATGCTGCTGATCAAACCAGGAACACCAGGGCGAACCCCTTCGCTTCATGATAAGTGTACTGGGTCCTTTCATGTGCATTACACAACACACAGGACCTACTGCCTAACATCCCATCCAAATAACAAAACAATTATACTTGATTGTCTTGCTCAAGGACACAAGGTGTCATGACCGAGAACCGAATCCACACTCTGATGCCAGATCTTGAGTTTGGCGCAAAACGGCCACAAAACTCCATGTAATTTCATTAACAAAAAGAAAAATCCATAGCAACTGCCTAGCAAGGACACCAACATTGGTAACGCTTCAGACAGAAGAGTCTCTGCCGTGCAAAGCAGTGCATAGCACCTCTGGGATAGTTTTGATCAACACGATGAGGAAATAACCTTCTTACGAGTAGTTAGGGTGGACAGCATGTGCTTGGTCTGCACTGATCATGAAGGATTTAGGGATTGCTTCTTCAAAGGCCGTTGAACTTCCACCAGCAGCGAGTCTTCTCATGATCCATTCAGTCAATGAAGAGTTGGCTCCGTGAGCACTTGATGATCCCACCTACAAAACCACAATGTAGTACATGTAAGCCTTTTGTTAAGTAATTATGAACGTTCAAATATTTCAACACTATGGATTTGCACAATGTATTCACATGAAAAATTAACTTCTTTGCAGATGATCATGTCCTGTAAACAACCACAAAGTTGTTCTTTTATCTGTGTTTCTTGGCAATGTGGAGTGTTGTGACCAAGCATTCTAATGCACCAGGCTCATGTTCTGGTGTTGTGGTGTTGTCGGGAAAACTGGGTTCGTGTCCCGGTCATGGCAGTCCTTGAACAAGACACTTAACCATAACTGCTTCGCCCTTTGAATGGGATGTAGGTCCCATGTGTGTTTTTGTAGTGCATGGAAAAGAACCGAGTACACTTATCGTAAAGAGAAGAGGCTTGCCACAGTGTTTCTGGAATGGTATGGCAGCAATATGCGCCAACTCAACTTGTATCCCTTTCAATGTGTTATACACTGGATGCTTCGTCCCATAAAATCATTCTTAACCCTATAGAGACCATAGCAGCCGGAAACAGCTTGTACCCAAATGCCCATAGCGGCTGCAAACGGCTGGAAAATCTGACCTACTTCCAATCAACCAAAAAGGTCAAAGTAAAGGCATGTCTTGAATTGACATTTTGGAATGCTAGACATGTTTACATGGTATCTATGTATCTAAAACAAAATCAGATTTATGTTTTATATTAATTTTTGAAACAAAATTTAAAACAACAACTTGGGACAATGATGCTTTTTTCTTCAGAAACCCCTTCTTTTGCAAATCACGCCCGAATTTGTGCAACCATACAGATAATATAAAGAACATCAGTTGGGCAAAATTCTTAATTAATTACAAGTAACCGGAAATGGAGGGCAAGTCTTATTATCTGGTTGTCTTTGTTGAACTATCAAAGTTTTGTTTCCTTTCACATATTTCATCACTAAATTTTACTTTCCCGACAATATAATATAAGTTTTATAGCCACAGACTATGTCAAACGAAAGTATTTGAAAAACAGAATTGGCACGCGTAAAACTCAATAGAGTTGGAACCAACTTGGTTGGAAGTTTGAATACGCCCATGACTTGCACAGTCTATGAAAGTCACATGCTATATAAAGCAACATTGACTCCTCCCATTGTTTTTGCTTAGCATCCTGTTATGCAGCATTTTCTGCTTAGCAGATTAATACAATTAGATCGAGGTAAATAGAGTGGCCTCACCTCCTCATGGTCATAGAGCAACATCATACGGATATTGGGATCATTCTCCAGACTCTCATCAGACTCACAGGAACCAATCAAGCCCTTAACATCAATGAGAAGGATAAGGTAAGCAAATCAAAATCGCTAAGTACAAACACTGGAGTCCAAGTTGAACAATGAACAAATTTGTGGGATCCATTGTTCCACTGAGTTTAAAGACCCCCATTTAAGACCCCTCCCATAAGCCCACACTACTGTGTTTGTATGAACACGCACACACACCAAATGCACGCACACCACTTATAGATATGATCAGCGTCATCGCTCTGGAAGTTGTGCATCCTTGCTTGATAATTATGTCTATTCAATAAAACCATTAGGTTTGTAAGACCAGTGCCTGTCTTAATCCTAAGAAGATAAAGACAGGGGGCCAGTCTACCTTCTTTTGAGGACGCCTTACTCCAGTGATGTCATGTGCATCAAGGTCTTCCTACATATTTGTTACATGATGCAGCTCGGGAAGAATTCAAACACATAACCTTCCACATTCTGGAGCCAGTCTGGAGCAAGTTCAAATTATATCATTCTTCATTTTGAATTGTTTGTGGTATCCACTACTAATTATAGGATTGGAAATGGCTTTTTGTCCTGGGGCAAGCTCGGTAAGAGGTCAGGGGCTGACTTTATAAAGAGCTGAGATTGATCTTAACTGTGTATGAATCTTAATTGCTAAGCAAAGTGTAATGTCACAATACAAATCACTATGGTAATATTGACAGTTCATTTTAAGATGGTAATAATAACAACTAAGTCTTGTAAAGCGCACATATCCACCAAAGGTTGTCAAGGCACTAAGATGAATCTTAGTCTTTGTGAAATCGAGCCCAGGTCTAGAAAGGTTGTGGGTTCAACTTCCATCAAAAGCCCAGGTCTAGAAAGGTTGTGGGTTCAACTTCCATCAAAAGCCCAGGTCTAGAAAGGTTGTGGGTTCAACTTCCATCAAAAGCCCAGGTCTAGAAAGGTTGTGGGTTCAACTTCCATCAAAAGCCCAGGTCTAGAAAGGTTGTGGGTTCAACTTCCATCAAAAGCCCAGGTCTAGAAAGGTTGTGGGTTCAACTTCCATCAAAAGCCCAGGTCTAGAAAGGTTGTGGGTTCAACTTCCATCAAAAGCCCAGGTCTAGAAAGGTTGTGGGTTCAACTTCCATCAAAAGCCCAGGTCTAGAAAGGTTGTGGGTTCAACTTCCATCAAAAGCCCAGGTCTAGAAAGGTTGTGGGTTCAACTTCCATCAAAAGCCCAGGTCTAGAAAGGTTGTGGGTTCAACTTCCATCAAAGGCCCAGGTCTAGAAAGGTTGTGGGTTCAACTTCCATCAAAAGCCCAGGTCTAGAAAAGTTGTGGGTTCAACTTCCATCAAAAGCCCAGGTCTAGAAAGGTTGTGGGTTCAACTTCCATCAAAAGCCCAGGTCTAGAAAGGTTGTGGGTTCAACTTCCATCAAAGGTGTCTGTGTTTTTTTTTTGTAGGCCTCAGAAAGCATCCATATTGCTCAAAAGGTAAACAAAAAATTATTTGTGCTGTAAAAATGCCTCTAAAGAGAGAAAGCTCAATGGTAGATAACAACAACTTTTCAAGTAAAATGCACTTATCAAATACCTTGAGAGATGCAAAACAGTTCATTTGGTTGTCCAATCGAGGAGCAAAGATAAACTCATTCAGGGCACCTCCAATCGTCTGCAAGTTAATTAAAGAAATAACGAAAAATTCAATTATGTTGGTTAGTTGGTTGGTCATTAAGCACAGATCGGCTGCACGAGACACAATTTTTGTTACTGCCGGTGTGGCAGGAGATTCTTTCTACCTGGAAATTTTGTCCCCCAAACGGCAAATTTGAAATAGAAATTTTGTCAGATAGCACCCTCTTTTGACTCAACTCCCTTCAGCCCATGCAATTGAGGACACAAACACCGGGCAGACAAAAATCCCGTACGACACCAGCTCCAAAGCTGATTATTCTCATGTGTAAATTGACCATAAATCACTCATTTCATCATTCAAAGAAAATTGTTATTAACAAAACTGAAATAATTCTGACAGGATATTGAGTACTTGAAGGGCATATCTGAGAGAAAGATCAAAAAATTATTTTTTCCATAAATCCCTCAAGAAAAACTAGCACAAAGCATTCTTATGGGCATCTGGTAATCACTGATGCCAGTTTGTTGTGGAACCAGTTTGTGTGAAGTGGGCGTGGCTTACAGTGGAATTCTATCTCACTAACCAATAGGACAGACCCTTATGATGATCTCACAATCTTTGCTTAGATATCGGGAGTCGTGATCTAAATAGACTGTGCAAGTCTCGTGTGTATTTAAACTTCTGGGACTAAGCTGGTCCCAACTGTAAAACAGTTGTACGTGTGTGTGATTCTGTTTCTTCGAATATTTTAGTTTATGGCTTCAAAAATTATATCATATTATTAGAAAAGTAAAATGTTGTCATAAATATAGGAAAATATAATAAACTCAACAAAGAAACCCTGAAAGTAAGACTTGACCTCGGTTTCCGGTTATTTGACATATTAAGAATGTTGCCCAACTGTTATCATTAAACCTAATGGCCACACACATTTAGGTGTGATTGGCAACATTCCAAGTTTTAATTTTTGTTTCAATGTTAATTTTAACAAACCATTTGTATTATATAAAAATGTTGATTATATTTATCACAAATTGCCATGAGTGTTTTTATTTTCAAGAATTTTGTATCATGGAAAAATACAGTCTTCATCGGAGTTGTTTTCTTGTTTTTGATACAAGCGAGACTTGCACAGTCCACACACAAAAAGGGAACTATATCTGTTTTCCTACCAGCCTCAGTTTGAGTTATACTTACAGCAGGCTGGGTATCCGCTAAACACAGCTCAAAGTCCAGTATCTGGGCTGGTTGAATGTCAAGCTCTTGACACAGTATGTTGATTAGAATAGGATGATGCTTAGCATTGGCCTGTAAGACAAATTTAACAATAAATAAATAACTTGAAGAAAGTTGAAAAGGTTTTGCCTTCCATTTTTTTTCAACATTTATACAAAAGTACAGAGAGTACACTTTATGACCCATCTTCTGTTCCCCAAATGATCACATAACCATGTTCATCCCCCCATAACAATAATAATATCTTTATCACACTCAAGAGCATCTCAAAGCGCTAATAATTGTTTCTAGAAGGTATACAGAGCCATATTTGAAATATAAGTCCCATTTATTTACACAGCACCATGTAACAAAGGGGCTGTAGCTTAATCTGCAGCCAACCATACCAGAAAACTCTGGGGCGAACCCCTTCTCTTTACGATAAGTGCACTGGGTTCTTTTACATGCATTACACAACACACGGGACCAACGGCTTTACGTCCCATCTGAAGGACGAAGTAATAATGTTCAAGTGTCTCGCTTAAGGACAAAAGTGTCAATCAAGACCTACTGCTATTTAAACCACTCAATGAAGATGACTTGCATACACATTCCATTACAGCCATATATTACAGACCAGTGTCCTTTTATGTTCCGCAGTTGGAGCAATAAAATGCCCCCAACATTCTGTGTGATTCTTGACTTGATAACACAACCATAATGACTTATAAAAACATTCTGTTTTTCAAGGGTACAAGAGTTCAATTACCACCATATGTGACCCACTCCGGAAAAAGGTGACATAAGTCGCCAATAATATATTTTGAGTTTTATATACGGTTGGAAAGCCCACAATATAAGCTTTAATTTGGTGTATAGTGGAGCTCCGTAGCCCCTTCCATTCTGGAGATATGTCAAATTTGCATATTAATTATTTCCTTGGAGCTTGATTTCAATAACTGAGAAAACTTGCTTTATAATACCTGGCTCTGTGTGGGAAATAGGCTTTAATGTCTTGCTTTCAAAAACCCTAGCAACAAACATGTTCCTTATAATGTTTCTGTAAATAAAATCTGAAACTTTAGATATTAAAGATGTCATAGTGACAATAAAAAAATTATAATAATTTGTTAGATTTTTTCACCCTCTCTACGTGGAGCGGCTTTTTACACGTTAAAGCATAGCGCGACTTATGTCACCTTTTTCCGGAGTGGGTCACATATATTACAGTGTCCTTTTATGTTACGAGTGATAAAACCCCCCGAACAATCTGTGTGGTATGAGTGAAACAGAAGTTGACTTGATAACACAAAGACAATTTGTTATGTAGCGTGCTTGATGCATGCACTCACTCTCTGACAGGTCCCCGACAAATTTTGCTAAGCATCTAATTGGTTGAACAACGATTTCTGCTCAGCAGTTGATTAAATTTAGTTGTAGACTGGAAGATTACCAATACACACAAATCAATCCATAGCTACTACTATTTTGTATTCACTAAGTTGTCACAGTTTAGGAAAGGCCATGGCATATTTTTAAGCTTGGTACATCTCGGAGTTGTCTTTAATATTTCTGTTATTTACAGACCTCACAATCTCCTTGTTCGTTGGTTACTGGTGCCTCAATCTGTTGCTGGATGGAAGTTGCCAAAACTGGAACTCTGCAAAATAAAAATTGAGGAAAAAAACTTTGTTTAAACTTGTTCACATATGCATTTATGGCCATTACATAAATGTGTATCCACTGAATCTGAGACAGATGTGTCTGAAAGTTTTGTTTTTTTTCTTCTCAGAAAAAAAGATGCACGATTGATCGTTAATTAATATTTAAAAACTTGATGTTGGAGTCTGTGTAAACATGCACAGATTTCCCGTACAACCTATGTTAATGAATTAGCCATTATAGATGATTCTCTGAGCTTCTGCCTGTCATTTATCTTTATTAGATAGAGTGCAGAAGCATATTGTGAAGGGTTGGGATCAATGTCATAATCTCTTTCCCACCAGGTTTGTAGGTTTGTAGCCAGCCTCTGTCTTTTCTACAGATATTTTCATGGTAAATGTGCCACCAGTGTTTTCCACCTGGTTCCTCCTATCAGGATGTTTGAGCGTGAAAACAGGCTTTCTGCTTCTTCTCACCTATACACTCTTAATTTGCCGAGATGTAGAACAAAGAGGCATTCCAACAGCTTTATTCCACGTACTGCATCTCCTTGGAGAACTTGCCTGGTGTATTTTTCCTCCATCCTACAATCTAGACTGTTTTAAGAGGAATTCATTTCCTACCTTCAGCTTTCAGCTCCCATGAGTTATTTTGATCTTAAATGTTTTCTTCTTGTAGCCCCTCACTTAGAGTGGCTTTCAGCCTTGTTTGGGGAGAATCTTTACGGCCATCTTTACAGGACACTTGGGTTTTGTCATTGAGCTGTGTCAAGCGTTATAACACCTGGTACAGACAGGCGCTCTAGAATCACACTGAACCAAATTATTGAATTAAGGACATGAAAGTTCGACGACTGAAACAGTTAGGAGCGACTGGATGCGCTGGAAGTCGAAAGATCTACTGCTGCAGTCAATCACTGTGGAGCGTCTTGGTTTCAGACGGCAATCTTGTCATGAGCTGAACCTAATGTAAATGTTATGTTAAGTCTGAAACCAAAATTTATTTCGGTTGACCTAGAGTCGCTCCTAATCTATTTGGTTCGGCGGGACTCTGGAGCGCCTGTCCGAACCGGGTGTTATTTTTCTAAGCAGCCAAGTGGATCACCGAACTATCTTATGGACAATCCCCCCGGGATTGATGCCTTCGTATCAATAATAGTGGCTACCAATAAACGTTTGAAAGAAGTGGGTTACTTAAGACTCACATTTCAGTTTCTTTGTTGGGTCCAAAGCTGTCATTCATTGATCGGTTGAGATGGATACAGAGATGTGGAACTCTTAAGATTGGTCTCTGTACGAAGACAAGACGATGGTTGACTCTGGAATCCTCCTAACAAAAGCAATTAAAACAATCAAGGAAAAAATATCTAAATGTTCTTGTATTTTACTCTGGACTCCTCCTAGAAAAAGCACTATCAAAACAATCAAGGGAAATTAATGCAGTTATTCTTGTATTTTACAAAACAATCTAATTGCCAACAAAAGGGCTCTTATCTCCCACTATCTCACATAGTTTACTTCTTAAATTGTTTTTCAGCAATCCTTTTTTCCAGTACATTTAATTCTAGTTATCTCAAAAAGTTTCTGTGTTTTGGTTCTGTCTTGGTTCAACTCTGTCTGTCCATGTGTTATTGTTCTTGTTCCTGTTCTGTGTTCGTCTTTCCATCAGGCATCTCACCACAAGCCTCGGCTAAGGCCTCCACACCTAATGCTCTAAGAATGTTTTCAAGTTTTGTTCCGTCTTAATCCGAACTGTCTGTCTATGTGTTCTTGTTCTTGTTCCTGTTCTGTGTTCGTCTTTCCATCAGGCATCTCACCACAAGCCTCGGCTGAGGCCTCCACACCTAATGCTCTAAGAATGTTTTCAAGTTTTGTTCCGTCTTAATCCGAACTGTCTGTCTATGTGTTCTTGTTCTTGTTCCTGTTCTGTGTTCGTCTTTCCATCAGGCATCTCACCACAAGCCTCGGCTGAGGCCTCCACACCTAATGCTCTAAGAATGTTTTAAAGTTTTCGGTCCGTCTTAATCCGAACTATCTGTCTATGTGTTCTTTTTCTCGTTCCTGTTCGTCCTACCATCGGGCATCTCACCACAAGCCTCGGCTTCAAGAAGAGGCCTCCACACCTATTTTTGCATCTAATATACAAATAATGAATGTTTATAACTGCAATGCTTTGAGATTGTTTTCAAGTTTTGTTTCTGTCTTGATCCAAACTGTGTGTCTATGTGTTCTTGTTCTCGTTCCTGTTCTGTGTTCGTCTTTCCATCAGGCATCTCACCACAAGCCTCGGCTTCAAGAAGAGGCCTCCACACATATTTCACATTGTACTCTTTTGGATGATTTCCTTGTTTTTTAATGAATATTATCTTTTCTTGCAATATTTATTGTTCTTCATTTAATAAGGAAATAAATGTGAATACCTACCTGAACCACTACGCGACCAGCCACTGTCAAGTCCCGATCAAACCATGTGTTCCAGATGCCTCCCCCATAGCATTCCACGCCCACACTTAGGTAACCACACTTTCCCTTCTTGGAGCTTGGTTTGACCTTTGAAGGTAATGTACAAAACATATTTGTCATGGAGTTCGACAAAAAAATGACAAAATTTCAGTGTCTCCCTTGTTACAAAGGAACACAGAAAAACAGTAACAAAACAAGGTAAGTTCAAAACTTTCTAAAAGAGTTGCTTTCTGGTGTGGCAGGAGTTTCTGTCCACCCTCCCCCATTGTGTAGAAACTTCTTTTGAATCAACTTCCATCCTGGGGAGTACACAGCACCAAGCTTTTTCAAACACTACATCAACTACTACCCTTGCAGGTACCCATTTATACTCAAGGGTGAAGAGAAGCAGTTATTGCAAAGCATCTTGCTCTAGGACACAAGCGTCATGACCAGGATTCAAACCCACGCCCCGATGACTTAACCACCAGAACTTGAGCTGCACGACACTGCTTGGCCATGACACACAACAAATATATCAATTTTTAAATTAGAGTCAAAGTCGAAAGGAATACTGTTCAAGAAATGTACAATGTTACTCACTCGTAAGCATGGACTGTCAGTATGTGCACCTATCATACTGAAGCCATTACCAGGCTTATATTGGCCACCAACAGCAAAGGCGATGATTGTTGACTGATTCCGCGTCACAAAACACTAACAAATAAAAATTGTAAATCATTAGGAATGGCTCTAATATTAAACGAGGCGGACAACATTACAAATTGTCAAAGACCAGTATCCGCACTTTATGTGACCCAACATATGAATAAAAATAATAACACAACCGTGAAAGTTTAAGCTCTGTCTTCGGAGTCACAAGAAAATAGAGAAAATTTATTTTGACGATTTAACTGTCTTCAAACATTGGGTATTAGACTAGAGATCAAAACTAATTGTTAGAATAATCCTAATCACCCAAGACCCATCAAACTCTACCAGCATGTTTTATTTGATTCTGTTGGACTGAGGACTGCACTAGTGAACTAATTATGCTTTACAATAGATTAAGCATTCAACTATATACAGTTCGGGCGGTGAGTTACTGTATGTGGGTGTTGGGGTTTGTCAGATGAAGAATCCTAGTAAATAACCCCATGGGTTAAGGGTTAATGGTGAATGTTTCACAGCAGTGGTCCGCCATTTTCTAAAGGAAGATAGCCATTGTTTGTCTTCAAGGTCTACATACGCAGTGTCGACCTCATAACAAAAGAGGTCCACATAATAAAGGGACTTGAAACACTATGTGGACTTACACACGTCCACACAGTGTCTCTACAGTGTTGAGGAATAGGATTTTTCCTTAAGTGTACAGAACAAAGGAATGCCCACAGAGTGACTGCAACACAGAGCTGTGTGAGCCAACTAGTATTAGGTAGTGTGTCTGTTAGTCAAGATACCCTTTGATACTCCCAGAGATTGCAAAAAAAAGATATACAGTAAAAAATATGGAGGCAACATAAGAAAACAACACAACGTTGAGTAAAGTATGGTTACCTTTTGCAGTGGTTTGACATTCCATGGCTCTCTCTCCTTGAGTTCACTGAAACCAGCCGCAAGAAGTCTCTTACGAGTCTCATCAACAACTGAAACCAGGAAGATGGAAGGAACAAGAAGATGTACAAGTTAGAAAATAACAGCAGTGCTGCTGAAGCCCCTGAGGCCTTATACATTCTATCTAGCTATAAAACCAAACATATCATCAAACCATGTTCCTATACCTGAGCAATATGACATTAACATTTGATCTGTTGAATTGAACTCACCACCATGTTCTACACCTTTGACCTTTTCAACCCCCCAAACAAACCTAACTTTCCATTTCCCAAGGCCAACCACCCACCAAAGTTACAAGTCCAAATGCCACAAGCTGTGGTCCGGGCGGAATAGACACAATCGGCGACTGCAGCACGTGACTCATAGTGGGTATACAAAGTAAACAAACCAAGCAAGTAATGCACAGTGAGTATGGAAAAGCATGTCTGCTTGCCGCTTTACGACAGTAGCACTCGGAAGCAGCCATGCCTTTCCCATTCACACTGCGCGTTGCTTGCTTGGTTTGTTTACATTGTATACCCACTATGGGTCACGTGCTGCAGTCGCCGATTGTGTCTATTGAAAGTACCTAGCCAGATGAACAGATGGGTATTCCCCATCAGCCTAGTGGGCTACATAATATGTTTTGTAACAAATAGTAGCTCAGAAAGCCTCAACTTAAGAATACTCCAATTGACCATATATCGTCACCGTTTTCACGAAGAGCCACTTATGTCCAAACACTTGATTGAGATTTACATTTTACGCTATGCTTGGCTTGAAACTGCAAAATCTGCAATACTGAAGCCACGGTTGCAGTTAAAGACCTCTCATAATGATTCTGTATAAGTTTAACCTCGCCATTGACTAACTAATTTCTCTAGAAATACTTGCTAATTGCCATAGTAATTAGTAAAAGATATGTGTTTCTTCGTGAAACCTAAAAAGTGAGATGACCTACTTAAACGCCCAACTGGATAACATATTTTTACATAGGAAAGGGGCGCACATGTCAGGTGATCACGCGCACACCGACATAAGTGGCTCTTCGTGAAACCTGAAAAAGGATTTTACCTACAATTTACGCTCTTCTGTTGCACTGTATTACAATGCATTTTCGGGGCCTGTGGCTCTTCGTGAAAACGCAAAATGCATTTATTGAGATAGAGGCCCCTTCCTGAAATAGTCAACAATTTGTCATTTTATGATATGTGGCTCTTCGTGAAAATGGTGACAATATGACCATATGAGGGCGCTTTCAACAGCAAATTTTCTTGCATCACAATTATAGACCATGTTATTTTGACTGCCTGCATGTTGACTTCTGGTTTAATCGGAGAAATACATTTATTTTTCATGCATCTGTGAATTTGGTTCATTTACGCCCTCACGCCGTCAAAAATACATTGAATTTGTATTATATAATGTACCAAGTAAGGCCATGTCCGAATCGATGGCTACGACTGTGACTTTGAAGCATAGGATACCCATAGCAATCACCCATAGCAACAGCCATAGCCGCAGCTGTAACCACCAATTCGGACACAACCTCAGGCTACACATAATAATAATAATACTCGGTTCTTATATAGCGCTTTATCACACCCCTAGGGGCGTATCAAAGTGCTCAGTTTGTTGTCCTGCAAGGGATGTGGAGCTACGGTTTTGAAGTATGAGACCTTTTTCCTTTATATCACCATGTAATGGTTTACAAGGTGCTGTGGCGCAATATGCTGCCGATCAAACCAGGAAAACCAGGAAAACCCCTTCTCTTTACGATAAGTGCACTGGGTTCTTTTACGTGCATTACACAACACACGGGACCAACAGCTTTACGTCCCATCCGAAGGACGCAGCAATAATGGTTAAGCGTCTTGCTTCAGGACACAAGTGTCACGACCGGGAGTCGAACCCACACTCTGCTGATCTGAAACACCAGAGCTTGTGTCTGGTGTTCTTATCGGCTCGGCCATGACACGCCAACTACACAATAATCATTGTTTTTTATGAAATAAATCTAGTTACCGTGAAATGGTGACGGTGCTCTATTGATGAAGGTAATCAACTCCTCTGCCAAGGTTTTGACAGGAAGGGATGCAATGCTTGCAACCTGAAGGGAAACAAGAAGATTGGTTTAATGTTAGGAAATCATTCAATTCAGAAAAACCCATACCAAAATACCACGTATCAGCCAAATATTACGTAGTCAGCAAATCAGCAAAACATTATGTAGTCAGCCGAATATTACGTGATGGCCAAATATTGCGTAAAAGCAAAATGTTACATAGTCAGCCAAATATTACGCAGGCAGCCAAAAATTCTTAAAAACTACAGCGAATATGTTTAGTTCACTGTTTTGAAAATGCTTTAAAAAGTCCGCAGAGTCTTTTGGTACAACCTTCTTCAATAAAACAATGTAAACGATGAATGAAGACAATACTCCATTGTTTATCTTGATTGACAAGTCCACATGTACCTACAATGTACATGTACTCAAGTAGTACATGTACAAACAATTACAAACACATGCAGCCAAATTAGCCATTAACCCTCTTGCTGTCTGACCATTCAATACCATTCACTGTGGTTTTGAATGATAGATAAGCTATGCCAGCCTTGCAATATGATACCATGAGGGAATGCATGTACACAGTACACAGTTAGTTCTGTGCACAGTTGTGCCACCATACACAACTTTGGCAGTTTCAAATGGTTGTTGGTCAACTCACTTGAAAATGTTACGAACAGTAGGAGGGTTAAAACATTTAAAAGGGTGTGTACAACATTGGTAATTGCCAAAGACCTGAATCCACACCTGATGTGACCTAGCATACAGTACATGAAACAACAAACCTGTGAAAGTTTGAGCTCAATCGGTCTTCGGAGTCATGAGAAAACAGTGAAAAACCCCATTATATGTTTTAACTTTTATCAAACATTGGATTTTATCCTGCATGATAAAGACTATTGTTTTACTCATTTCCTAAAAAAAATGAGCATTTCAAGTCAAACTATTTCAAGGGAAGTTTTCCACCATGACCATCTTTATACCATGTAAGTTATCTGCAAATCTGTTAATGGACCAAGCGAAGGGCGAGGTCCATGTACAGCGGCTAGCCAACAAAAGGTCATAACCACTCAGTGAAGACTGGCTCCTCACACTATTATTGCCATTAAATACCTTTAATAACATAAATCATCAGAATTTGTGATTTTCCTTTCGCCGACATTTTTAGAAATGTTCTACTAATGTTCAATTTTTTGCATGGGACCTAATTTCTTACACATATTTCACTGTATGCATGTTTTCAAGAACCAGACTATAAGCTTTGAAACAGCACCATCTTTGGTTGGTGTTTGACTTCATGCTTTGCATTATGTTGGTTTCATGAGCGTACCAGCTACCTTAAATTGATACAATGTCTGCGTACGTGTAGTATGTGCTTGCATGCTTCACCATCTATTCTTGCCAAACACACAAAAACAATACGCAAAGAAAAAAACAATGCGCAAAGAAAACAGTTGATTTGTAAGCTCTCGCACAAGCACCTTGTATACAGAACTTTTACACAACAATAGGCTTATCTAGTTAACACAACCCCGCTAGACAAGTCTTCAACAACCAATCAGAATGCATAAACTCTCTCAGATGTTTATTAATTAACTATAATCTTCAGCTGCTAGGAAAAAGCCACAGTAATTGGGCAAACTGAATAATGAAGACACAACATCTGGATGCATGTGGTTGCCTCAAGTTGGCAAATGGACTTGCTCTTGTCTCAGACATCCATACAAGTGTGCCACAGTCTTACTGATTGGAAGAAAGAGAGGACAGCAAAATCTGGATAGTTGCACAAACTTTTATCACATTGTTGGTTATGAGGAGTCATACAATGCAAAAAAGCAAAACACAAGAGGAAAAAATAGCTTCTTACACTCATAGAAGGCAAGATATTCATATTTGAAGGCAACGCATGTCGTAAATTAATCTGCGGAGCATGGTCATGATGGTGTTGAAATTGTACATTTGAGTTGAGACTTGCAGTAAATGGAGGCTGCATAAAAGTAGTAACATTACTTCCTGATGGTTGATTTGTAAGAGCTTCTTGACGCTGAAGTTGTTCTGGTCGATACTCAATGTGTTTATCAGCCACAGGTGGCTCCAGGCCAACATTCATGACCAACCGTCGACAGTAATTATGCTTCTTGCTGTTGTTATGAGTCACAACTGCCTCTTTCTTGAAACGTGAAATCCCTTGTATAAAGCCTGTCTTCCCCGCCTTAGCAACCCCTGCTTGCCGACAATAGTCACAGTACATAACTTGTTTGTCATTGTCAAAACGAAGCCACTTGAACTGAATTGTCCACCGTTTCTTGAAATACCTCCTGGCTTCTTTCCTCTTGACAAGTCTTATCGGGACTGGATACTCTCTGAGCTGGGATGACATCAACCCTGGTCTCAGAAGCCGTCTTTGGTGTTCTTCTTGTTCAAGGACAGCCCTGGGTTCTTGAAGTATATCTGATGACATCCTGTAACCATACTCAAGGTCTTGATGATAAACGGGCACCGTCGACGCTGCTTGAGCTGCTTCCGACTCTTCATACTCCAAAGGAAACTCCTCCAGCTTGACCACATCATTCTGGAGAGGTTGGGAAAACAGAAACAGTTTTTTTGAGTTCTCTGAAACTGGTGGTTGGTAGATGCAGTTAGCTGTGGGAGAGGGTCTGGATTCCAATGTGACAAGCATTATTTGCACCATCTCAGCGAATCACATGCAAGCCTTCAAAATCAAAAGTCACATGCTTCGTTCAAAAAAATTAAGTGACTCCAGAAAGTACACAGAAGAAGGGAAGATTTTCCATAAAAGCACAAAGGTGTTATTCAAACCATACACTGAACTGTTGTACCATCAAGTCTATTATTACCACAAACAAGAAAAGAAAATGTAAATTCACAAAAAAATGCTTTGTAGAGAGCTATCTTTAGCCCGTTTGTCTTTACATAAGAATCTACGTTTAGAACCCTGTGCCTGGCTAACCCAAACATTTGCAAACTTCACGACACTACATTGTTGTTGAAATACCCATAGTTTTGTATTAACTCTGCTCGAAATGTTTTTAAAAAAATAATAGTAGAAAGTTGATGGATCTTATTACCCTGAGCAGAGGTTATTCAAAAAGGTTTGTTGTAGTCGATGGGGAATTAGTTGTATTGTGTTGCATTCAGCAGGGTGCCAGTGAAAAACTGTATAGACTAAGGCATCGTTAATCTTTACAAGCAAGGCTACAAATATCCACTGGTGCACTGGCCTGATGAGTCGAGTGACATTAACATTGAGCCAGTGCCCTCTCACCTAAACATGTCCAACGCTTTTAACCAGTAGACTCCGGATAACGTGTTACTCGCCAATTTTTCCCAAATGCATGCCGGGTGCATGTTTTTTGGTATTTTTCTGTACCACTGGAGTGAAGGTCGACCTTACTTACCACTACAGACTGTGCATAGAGCATGCACTCACTATGAAATGCTTCATTTAACCAACACGAAGAGATCAAAGGCGGTCAAAAATAATGCTAAATTCTCCTTTTTTTGCAGAGGTTATTTTGTGTAATCCCTGAAAACAGGCTTTCATCCTTTTGTTGTCAGAAGAGGATTATGTGGCATCGAGAGGATTCCACCATTATATTGTATTTCTGCTCAATGGAGGGAAGTCCGAGCGAACTGAGATTCAAGCCTTGGTTCCGACCATACATGTAGGCCCAATTGGCAAACGTATCCCAAGGTGATTCACTGTGCAGGAATATGACATTTTCTTGAAAAAGAAAAAACAAAATCTTTGTTCTCTTGGCTTTGTACAGTCTGGGTTTCTTTGTGCCAACGACACTCTCAGTTCTGAGAAAATAAACCCATCTTGGTAAAAGTTTTCAAAAATGGAAGATCCCCGGCGCTAACTGGCTAATAGTAGTGGTTTTTCTCCTATTGGTTAGATTTTCAAGTCTACATCTCCACTCAAAAGTTCAGCAAACCTTGTACCACTGTTCTAGTTCAGATTTTCTACAAAGTTGAGCTCTGAAGTGATCAGATGGTCACATCATCATTCATTCATTCATCTTGTGACAGTTGTTTTGGTCGTTGGGGTGGCATGATAGATGCATCCACTGTCATGGATCGCCACAGCTCTCTGTCCTCTGTCAGAGGTGTGAGGGCAGCAATATTTCAGCCAGTCCAATCTTGAATGTTGTCAGACCAGGACTTCCTGGGCCGGCTTCTCTGTCGCTTGCCCTCGACTGTTCTTTAGAGGATGGTTTTGGACAGGGAGTTATGACGGGACACGTGACTGTATCAGGACACATGACGGGTACCAGGCAAGCTTGCAGCATTTTACTATTGCAAGAAGTGGTTCCTGAATGCCTGCATAGGTGTTGAGTTGACTTGCTGCCTGATAGTCATTTGTCTTGTGCTCTCTGTTTGAGGTGTAAAGGATCTTTCTGTAGCACTTATGCTCGAACATCTGAATTCATTGTTCCGTGTCGTTTGCTCTCACAGCCATACAGGAGAATGGAAACCACTAGGGATTTGTACAATTTAACCTTCGTAGGAAGGCTGGTGAAGCTGCTTTTCCATGTGACATTCAGCTTTGTCCTGGCAGATGATACAATGACCAAAAATCCCACACCCCAAGATCCAGAAGAGTCTTGTACATTATAATATAAGTTTGATATACTGTACTACTGACCTGGCAACAAAAGAAAAACAAGGTAGGCACAGTTTAGTTCACTCTACATGGCTTTTCCAGGGGTGAGGTAGCTGAGAAAGAACATACATGTACTCTAGTTAAAAAGTACATGCACTGTACATTTACTGTCATGTTCAGTGAATGTACAGTACTGTATACAACTGTACATGTTACAGTAATGTGTACAAATGCTGCGCAGCTGTGGAGAAAATGAATTTAAGTATCAAATCAACTCAAAATTCAAATGAAAATATAATGGACTATCTCCATTAAACACCTTCTATTGGCTGCCACCATTGATGTCAAATAATGCAAACGCTCTCACACAATTCTCGGCAAATGAGGTCTCCCTTTGACCTCAATGAAGGCCCTGTTTGTGCTACTGAGGTCATGGGGGGGCGGGTATAAAATTTAGAAGGTAAAGGTGGGGATTCAGAGTTGACTCACACATTGTGACATCCTCCTGTGTATGAATTGTTTCCTTTTCGGGTGTAGACATTTTTGCTTTTTGCTCATGATGGCTGGTGACATTTGAACCTCTGTATCCTGACCATCACCAAGAACTAATCTCCTCGCGAGCAAATGTTTCTTACTCAAACCATGAAGACTGATGGTCTCTTTCTTAAATCTTGTTGTCCCTTCACCAAACTGACTCCTTGTGAACAGTGACCCTCCAGACAGTTGACAGAAGACACAGTACATGACATGCCTGCTCGAGTCAAATCGTAGCCACTTGAATTCCTGCAGCCAGTGCACTTGGAAGTTACGAGTCTCTTTGTTTATCTTGTGGTGAGTACTGCTGACTTTGACAAGTCCTGTCGGGACAGGTATGTTCCCCTCACCTGAAACGGTGGTAAATGAGAAGCCTTCATTTGTAGATGCATCCTCCCATTGTTGTTGTAAGAAATGAGGAGAATCATCTTGGCTGGCGCAGGATTCATTTGAGGCAAGACTCTGTTGCATTTCCATCTTAACGAACGTCATCGTTTCTTGCTGGGGCTGAACTGGCTCACACCTCTCCTTGATGCTCTGATGAGGAAGGGAAACACAGGGAACAAAAATCAGTCTGGTTTCAGGACGTTTCCCTGTAAAGACAACACAATACTAGTCCAGGCTGTACACTTTGTCCTCATCTCAATCTGCCATTGTGAAGGAGTCATACCAGTATTAACACTACAGCGATACCTACACTACAGTGCTGTAGAATAGGAGGTACAGAACACTGCACATTCAAAACTCTTGCATTCACTCCATGGTACATGTACAGTAGACCTACATGTAATACAACTGCCTTTCAGAAAGCAAAGTCAAGATCTTCAAAGACTCCGCTAGCCACTTCAACAAGTTTCAATGATGGAACCAAAGGATCTTCACCTCCTACAGGGGGTTAATGCAATTTGTAAACATATTAACCGAAACAGTACATCATTACCAAGTCAAACATGTCAAGTGGCAACATCCAATACTGACTTAATATTGTAAAGCGCTTTGAGATTGTTGATACGATGGAAAGCGCTATATAAGCACCACAATTATATTATATTACTTAGTG
Source organism: Leptasterias polaris (assembly GCA_037783415.1). Classification (NCBI taxonomy): domain Eukaryota; kingdom Metazoa; phylum Echinodermata; class Asteroidea; order Forcipulatida; family Asteriidae; genus Leptasterias; species Leptasterias polaris. Next base: position 1,139,874 of record JAZGTN010000164.1, read on the forward strand.
ACACTATAGATAGTTCCCAGTAGACGCCATCTTTACGGGCAAATCGCATTTTGGCTTGCAGGCACGTCAAGCGCTCAAATTATTAACGCAGCCGCGTCATTCACTAACCAATCATGCAATGAGTTTTGTGAAATGTGCGCGTGCTGCACGCCGTTCTCACGCGAAACGCATGACTGTGTGTTCCAAACTGCCCATAAAGATGGCCGATTTACGTCATACTGCAACCTATCTATTGTCATAGCCTTGCATTTGTATACTAATAGGCCTATTACTTATCTTTATTTCCCAAGACAGTCGTCCTAAGTTTGAATCGTTGAAAACAAACGGTTTTTAAACATCTTAAAGATAGACTCCAGAACCCATTAACATTATGAGTGAAGGGTTGTAAGCAAAGTGGCACCCTCCTGTTTTGTCTTCATTCTGTTCTGAGAATCTAAGGAATTCTTTATTGGTTTTTTTGTTTGTTTATTTGTTTTGGGGTGGGTTTTTGGGGACCAGAAGAACATTTAGGGAATTCTCTATGCCATAATTTAGAGGGCTTGGTATAGCAATAAACGGCAAGGTTAAAATGCTGTATACAACAAGATCCAACCATGGAGGTAGAAATCTAATTTCTACCTCCATGATCCAACCTACTTTTTTCACAAACATAATCTTCACCATCTTGCTCGTTTTACTGAATGGCCAAGAATGTTATATAAAAGTGGAGACCCGGACTAAGAGCACTATTTTGCCCTACATTTTGAAGCCGTGTAGGTGCACCCATCTTTGTGTACAAATACAAACCTACATGTACAAGTAGGTATCAGCTTGAAATTTCGTACGACTGCTGTACAGCTATGTGTATAAACACGTCAAAAAGAAAAAACGCACTTTGCATTTTTTTCTTTTTCTATGCATCATTGATTTGAATATATGCCGGGAATGTGAATCCCCAATCTGTTAATGATCCCCAGACTGCCAGCGCAATCCACTTATCTTTGTGAAACAAGCATCAATTACAGGCTACATTCACTCGTATGTCTGTGCCATGACATGGCGACTTTTTAATTAAATTCATTCATTGTCATCTTTTGATATGGATTTTGTTCTCAACTTGACACCTACTAGGCATTGAATTCTACATATGATGTGCTCTAAAGCAATACATTCAATCATAATAATTCACTATTACAAACATGGAATCTGAATCAGAAACAAAACATCGCAGATAAGATTTATCTTGGGTGAAGTTGCAAGTGAGAAGTCCCGTACAAGGCGCACAATATGCCTAAAATGCAAAATTCTCGCTATCGAATCAAGCTCTTCACATCAAAATGATTTCCGAGTCACTAACATGTTTACGAGAAACATTTCTGTGCCCAAGAGGTTTAAACAAATTAGTGAATGTCGTGGATGGAGAGGAGGACAAACTGCTGGTTATTGGATACAATCTAGGGAGAGAGTTGCTGCTGAGCAGAGAGAGTGCTGTGCAGACGATGCGTTTCTTTAGCAACTTTATGCACCGCGGAGGATTGGACAAGAAAATAATCCAGGGGTCAGTTGAGGGAAAGAGAAGGAGCGGTCATCCAGCATCATGGATGAACAACATTTATAAAGCAGTGGACCAGCCTAGACCAAGTAACTGGGGTGCTGTACTCCTTTTTAAATAAAATTGACGGCCGCAGAATTTCTTTAAAAAGAGTACAGTGCCCCTAGGACCGGCGAGGGAATGGCAGCTGCAGCAAGATCAGGAGCTGATCAAGATTGTTGGCATTGGCTGGTGATGACTACCGCAGCGCATTTTGCACCATCAGACTATTAAGAGAGAGAAAGTGAATGTAACGGAATATTAGCGCTCTAGTTAAAACATACAGCTCTATGGATTCAACATCTTTCTTCAGAGCAAGGCCCCATGGCCTTGAGTAGGAACAGCTAAACAGTGTAAATTGATTTTATTTGACAATTAAAACATGTTTCTTTTTTTGTCGTTTAATTATACGCCAATCTCAATAACTTAACAATTGAAATTATTTGGCCTGCCACACACCTTAGCCCATTTTGGGCTGTTTATTTTAAAGTGTTTAATACTGTAGTGTTGACTTTGATAGTGATATGGTTACTGTCTTTACAATTATTAACATTTGGGATTCATCGTAGGCACCATAATACACAGCCCAACAAGGTGGATATGTCCCACATTCTGCCGGTCACCCGAAAGTGAGAGTTCACATTACATTCCAGCTCATCCATGATTCCATTTCAGTTTCAACAAAAACAATAAATATCATAAATATATCCTCCCCTGTCCGGTTTTCGATGTAGTATGCCTTTTTCTTTGAATTGAAAACAAATTAAAATATTCCATAATCAACTGATGCCCTAATTACCTTCTTTTGTTTATAAGAAATATGCAAACATATATTAAAACGTGATGGACATTGAAACTTTCACACCACGCACCGATCTTCGATGACTTCAATAGCGTCCCATTTGATTTGAGTTTGACCTGTTTTCGATGCAAACAAGAAAGTATGGTGTCCGGGTGAAGCCATACGTGGAAGAAACATCTGCAGTGACTACAAGTGTTCTGTGAGACTTTAGTGTATGACTCTATAGCCAGCAGTTTTCTTCATTTTATTCAACATTTTTTTTATTTAGTTTTAAAAATAACATGGTATTTTTCCAAAACTTAAAAAAATAAAAAATAAAAAAATGTAAATAATTCTTGGCTTTCAAATCTTATTTTTATTTAGTTTTGTGTCTTTTTATGTTTCTTAACATTTATAATAAAGCATATAAATAAACAGTGATAATCGAATCACAAAGCTGATGTTTAAATTTTAATATTAATAACAAAAATGATAGAGTGTTACTAAAAATAAATTATCCAGACTATTAGAAAATGATATAAGGCACGTGGCTTCTTTAAGCCTCTGTATTTTTTTCCCCAGAATGCTCAGCAGAATGTTCAGTCACATGATTTGATCATCGTGAATTGTGAATTGAAAAAGTGTTTGATGAAACTTTTTCGGGTGATACTATATACCGGAAAACACCGGAAAACACCGAAAAATACCGGAAAACTACCGGAAAACACCGGAAAACTACCGGAAAACTACCGGAAAACTACCGGAAAACTACCGGAAAACACCCTATATACCGGAAAACACCCTATATACCGGAAAACACCGGAAAACACAAGAAATATTTTTTTCACGCCCTCCTTTGGCGCTGCACGTCGCACGATCTCTGCACTGAGGATCTACAACGCTCCTGGTGATCCAACCAATAGACTGCTTTCATTGTACCACAGCTATTAGCGCTACGTGAGTTGTTTACAAACGCAGGCTAACTGACCGGCCATACACAGGCCGCGATTGAGTGCCCCGCAATTATGATACATTCCTTTCTAGTTTACCGCCACTAAAGGCAGCTTAGGCGCGAGATCAATAATAAAGTTGCAGGAACTCGCAAGCCCCTGCTCGAGAACGCTCCTTTTGTTTACCCGATTTGCGGCCTGTTTGCGAGCACCCGATCTCCCTCCTTTGTGTCTGATAATGGTTGGCTTTATAAGCGCCGTTGTGCGTGAATTGTCCACGATCTTCTTGCGGCTTATATAATAACAAAGAATCTCAAAATACAAAAAAGACGACGCTGCGGCTTATCAAACGCGCGGCTTGTGGTCCGGAATTGTTAGTGGGCGGGGCTTAATGGATCGGTCTATTAATCTCAAAGGTTTAAATTACAATTTAGGATGTAGTGTCGGTCAACTTCGCATTGTTCACGTAATAAAATTCCAGCGACAGGCAACATGGACACGCCATGTGTACCCCGCCCAGTACTCACCGGAAAACACCCACAAGGATATGAAGCCAACGATATTTATGAAAAACAATTAAACCTATTTAAAAAAAAAATGTCAACACCCAAAAAGTGCCGAATAGTGAGGGTTGGGGTTGGGGGAATCAACACCTTTTAAAAAGTGTGGGGATGGGGGGGGGGGGGAGGGGGGTGGGTTGGGGGGTGAGGGCCCCCCCTCCCGTTTAATGTCCCGTGAATAGAACTGTGCTATGTATACAGCATCCAAAACCCTGCACATCGATCTCTTCGAGCAGTGCGCGTGCGGGGTGGCGACTCATCATACAATTTGTGGACGAGATTTTGCAGTACTGTAGACGTTGACAAAAAATAAGAACTATATCCAGTGGGGGAAAAAAAAATACATTACAAATACAATCTTATCTAATTTTGATCTCTTGCACAGCGTTTAGAGATTTTTAATGTAAAACGCTATATTAAGAATTATTATTATTATTAGTAGTAAGTCAAGTAAAGCATTATTCACACTGAAAGAAATGTTTGTTCTTTTAATTCAAAATAATTATTGTTGCTACCGTTGGCGAGTGGTACCTTCTTTATCCATGTGAAAAAAAGACAGGGAACCAGTGTAGAGATCGTGCGACGAGCGCCAAATGAGGGCGCGCTTCACTCAACAACGTGAACATTTGTTTTCATGTGTTTTCCGGTAGTTTTCATGTGTTTTCCGGTGTTTTCCGGTAGTTTTCCGGTGTTTTCCGGTGTTTTCCGGTGTTTTCCGGTGTTTTCCGGTATATAGTGCTACCGACTTTTTCGATGGGAATTTTTTTTTTTATGGCCCCGACAGTATGACATATTTTTGTACCTTGCAGAAATATCTAAAATACCACAACTTTTTGCATTTACAAGTGCAACTAACCAGTGGAGCCTTACATGTTTCTAAGTTTTGGTCAAATGAGAGGAGACTCTTTGCTTGGCAAGTCAAACCACAAAAATTGTATCTAGGGACTGTTTACATCGCGCGCAGAGAGGTAAAAGATTTGCCTCGATTTCAGGGACGCCCTGAATACAGGGCGTCCTACGATATAATCGTTGCAGTCCTTGCCAAGTTATTCATACGCATGTTCCATATGGTAACTTAAATATGTGGTGTGGTGTGGTGGTGGTGGTGGTGGTGGTGGGGGGGGGGGGGGGGAGGGTGTGGCTTGGCTCCAGACTAAGAATCTCACTGAATGAGTCTCTGTCTGAGACTCAGTGAGAGACTGAGGGGAGACGTCATAAAAAGTACAGTCTATGGTCACGGCACACCACCAGTCACTGTGCTCATATGCACGCCTTGAGCTGTGCACAGTCTCGTTATCCTTACAAAATTGAAAGCTACTGTACCGACAATCCTTCGTGTAAAAGTAAACTGTGGGCCTACACTATACTAATATTAATATAGCCTTACCGTTGACGCCATATCTTATTATATGTTGAGGCAGGTAGAATAATGAGATCAAAGGAAAACACCAAACCAACCCCAATTCTCGACCTCAAGCAAACTAAAACTTACAAAGAAAACAAAGAGAGCGTCAACAACAGCGGGCGCTCTTCACGAACGAATGTTATGGGCGGAAATGAGCACCAATTTGAGCACGTTTTCGTCGTCTAACTTTAACCGTACACGACCGTCACCATCACTACGTCGGCAAAGATACTTTTAATCAGCCTGTACATTTGAAAAAACATACATACCAGATAATATCTTTAAACTGTAATGGGCAATGGTGAGAATATTTTCATGAGTTGAAAGTAGTGTACAAATACTGGATACTTTCTCTATTCTTAGACTGGCAAGGTCACTAGAGTGCACCCACCCCTTGCCAGCGAAGACGGGGTAGGGCCTAGGGAAATATAAACAGGACCTCTTCTGGTCACTCAGTCCCGAGGTTGGCGTGTGGGGCGGGGGTAGATGTGCGCCAGCGACCGAATTTTGCCAGTCCATGTGTTTTATAACACACCTCGGTCAAAAATACGAAATAAGAAGACTCTTTTTAGAGTATTATAACTGAACTGTTTTAATTCAACTAAGTACTCATAAGTAATTCAACAATAAGCATTCCAACAAGTAAACGTAACTATTTTCAAGTTCCCTAGACTTCACTGAGTGTTACGATTAGCAATTTTGCTTGTGGGGGAGCTCAAACCACTGAGTCAAAAATGAACTAGCTTCCCGCAAAGTTATTCGCGACTGTCAAGCTTGGCGCTCGTCAGTTCACGGTGGTGCAAGTAACCCCACAGTGACCGTGTCTCTTAGCCAATCCGCGAACCAGCAAGAGATGTGTTTTAATATGCACATAATTGATTGGCAATGGGGTCACTAGAACACGCCTATCCCGCCTACCCCGGCCGACTAGTGACCAAAAGAAGGGACCCCCGCCCCCCCCCCCCCCCCCCCCCCCCCGGCCCCGAGGCCGAATACCGAGGGAAATATAGGTCCTATCATAAGCAATTCAACGTAGGAACGCTTTTGTTTTAGTTCCCCTGGATTCAGTTTTTATTTGCTAAAATGCACGTGTAGTAGTAGGGGGCATACGGATTTGAATGAATATCACGTGGCCAACAATCATCCAATCAAAATGAGAAGGACGTACTTCGGTGTTTTATACACGAGGACTGCAATTATGACACATGGACGTAGTCAGTCAACCCAAGGGGGACTGTCAGTAACTAGAAGGGGGTCATATTTTCTGAGGCCGGCCTCGGGAGGACACTCTTCTGGTCACTAGTTCAGGCCTAAGGAAATATTGTATTTTCGCACTAAGGCCGGCTGGTGTGGCGGAAGATTTTGTCCCCATACGGCTAACTGAGTGTACTAACTTCTTCTGATAGCGCCCTCTTTTTAATCAACCCCTTCAGCCCATGTTCCACCAATGGGAGACAGAATCTGCGGGGGGACAGATTTTCATTGGACGGACACCGGGAACATGTTGCGTGGTTGTACTGTAAGCCAAGCCCACCTCGCACAAACTTGGTCCAACGAGACTCTTTGTATGCTAAAATAAAATATACAAAAGTTTTTTGGACTTGCCTCTAGTATTTCTTTTGTAGAATATCAGGGTCAATTAACAGAATTATCAATTTTTGTCGTAAAAAAACACATTTGAAACGATGAAATTAGTGATTTTGGGGTAAAATTCTATCGCAAGCTTTGGAGACGGAATTAGAGCCAACCACCCAAATTTATAGAGCTACTTAGGCTCAGCAATTTTCTGCAAGCAATGTCAAAGATTATGCATAATATCATGGCAATTTGGCTGCTAAGCTTGTTCTGGAAAGCATTATTTTATGTGCTTTATAGCTTCCTCTTGTGCTTAAGCAGCTCTATGATACTAAGGATAGTCCGAGACGGGAAAGGTGTTGAAATAGGAGGGGATGATAAACGAGAAGGAGAACTCTACCTGTCCCTATAGCTATAATAACATGAACAAAAGGCCCCGACCCTTGGCACTTGCAAGCATTTCAAAACAGTTTTCTGCGCAACCCCCTTCAAATATTAATAGTTATGTGAAACATTCCATTGTCGTTGTGTTCTTCTTCTTCTTGTTGCAAACTTTCAGTAGATCTGCATGCTGGTAAGTAGGGGGGTGACCTTTGGGCTCGACGGCCAATGGCTCGGGAAAACTCTTTCTCTTGCTTGAGCTGTGCCAAAGAAAAATCATGGTGCACCACAAACCCAGGGAAATTTCTATCTGATTGGATAGTTTTTATAATCTCTTCTCACCATCAATGCTCAATAATGTCTGCCAAAACATTTACATTGGTGTTATTTTAACACCCTGCGATGTTAATTTTGATGACAACAGCCATGGCGTCAATTTTAACACCCAGTTTTTGCAGTGTAGGTCTACAGACAAAACTAGGGAGGTCTGTTCCCCCACCCCTACCTCCCCTAAAAGGAAAGGAAAAACTTGTTATTCTTTCTTCGGCAAACTTTGTAAGTATACCTAACTGTTTATACCATCTTGCGCTAGAGACCCATCATCCTCATTTTTGTGAGATAGTCGAGAAACCAGGGCTGCCAGCATTACGAAGATGCGACTGCTTCAAGAAGTGACAGACTATACTGGCTCATAAAGGGCCTATTTTCAGTATGAATTTTTAAAAGAGAAAAATTAAAATAATACCAAACTATGAATAATACATTCATCCAAATCATGATCTTTTTGCTGATGAAGAAGTGATTTTAATAGAGCCAGTCAACTTATAACAAAAATAGTTGTGTAACTATTATTTTTCCTAAAAATAGTTTCTCTATATTGCGCGCGTAATGTGCTATTTATCAGGTATGGTTGCACATAACATGTCTATGTCATATGAAACTTGTTCATTCGAAATTTTATTTCATACGGATTTTGCGCAATAGGCCCTATAACAAAAACTATTATTTGTATTAATACTATCATCATTATTTATTGTATGATTAATCTATGAAATTATGACGCACTCGATCATAACGTTCTATCCATGGCTATTTATTTTGACTGTGGTTGCTTTATCCTAAACTTATAGCTTCCTGGGTCATTAAGTGGCCCAAAATCCTAGGTAGGGCCAAATACTTCATGCAGGTTGACTTCTTTCCATCAGAGTACTACATAAAAATTGATCTAAAATCATTCAAACCATACATTTAAAATCATTTTCGATTTAACATTTTGCATGAATGTGTTCCGCATTATGATAATTTGGGTTTTGTCTTTTGGATAAACCGCTTGTTACTGTTTAGACACCTGTATGTTGAATAGAACTTTCAATGATCAGATCTGATTGGTGTGACAGTTCATTAAACAAAAAAATCAAAATCTCAAGATAAAAAAAAAAAAATTAGAAAAAGTGAACACTTTTCTGTACCTAATGTCCGGCGCCACGTTTGATCGTGGTGTAACACTCAGTTCTTGATGACAAAACCTCAGATGTAAAACTGCATCCTGAAAACTCTTCTTTAAAAAAAAGTTAATTATGTCTGAAAAGCTGACATCCATCATTGTTATGACTAGGGCCTAATTATCAGTGTAGTCCACGAAAATCAAGTGTTCATCAAAGACAAAAGGATGCACAATACGCCTGACTGTTCTTGTCACTGATTATCTATCCATCTCGCAGAAGAATGGACGTCTGAGGGACGTACAGGGATGGTCATTCCAGCGTCGGGTGGTACGATAGACCTCAACGCAGTCCTCCGCTCCGTTGTTGTTCGGCTCGCGGGTATTCCAGAAACTGTATGCAGATACACTGCCGTCGTCCCACTCGAAAACACGCTGGTTGGTGTTGAAGTCATGCAGACCAATCCAGTACGAGGTGTGCTTTTCAGCTCCGTTCTCCTCGAAGATTTTGTGGATGTGGTTGGACTCGATGTCCGAGTTAAGAGTCACTAGGTGAGACTTGCCCGGGCTGAGGTGGTAGCAATACTCCCGGGCTTCGAACCAGGTAGACGGTTTACCGACATAGCGGTAACATCTTGCACCCCTGAATTGGGACCAGAAGGGCGGGCAGCAGGCTTGGCTGATCCCGACGAAGCACAGCAGAAAAGCTGCAACTATTAGTGTGGTTTTCATTTTTTTAAAACTTCACCCGCGATCAATTTTGAGCAGTTTAGATCAGAGTCAAGTTTCTGTATCTGTTGAAATTCTCAGACTGATGAAGGATTTAGCCTCGATCAACTTGTTGATTTGCACTGGTTGTATAAAGGTGTGTTCAGGTGGCCTATTGCATATAGCCAGCACTCCTTGTATTTACACATTCTTGACATTTAATGTATACTCAAAAGTAACCGAAGAGATGACAATTTCTAGGTGAATCGATGGGCACTACACATTCTTCTAGAACCCAGCCTTTCTTTTGCAAACACTCGACAAATCCACTGTTCTCTATAGAGTCATAAAGGCCTTTGAAATGTTTAAAGGCGTGCTATGTTTGCACACATCAAATTCTTGTTTATTTGTTGGTACCTTTTTGGGTAGTTTCTACAACTTTATAAGTTCAATGTGGGCGCATATTTGCGTTTGAAGCCCGCGCGATTTGAAAAGGTGGTAACAGTCAAGTGCAATTGCACTCGATCAAAACATGTCTGATAATGCAGGTTACTTTTTAAACACGCACCCTTAGATAATACGACGTCTATTTATTTAAGTTTTGTCATGAAAAGAACCTGTAAGTATAATACGTCACTAATTTGCTTTTGCCTCAAGTGGAGCAGCCTGGTTTCATAAACTATATGACACATCTCTTGCGAGCCATAGGCACATAAGCGAAATATGTTTTAACTTGGGATCTTGCTTCGGTCAAGAGTTCCTCCACTCTACAAGTTAGTTTCCCCGAATCAAGGTGTGAAAAGAGGGGTCTCCATCATGAAAGACATACTACAAATCGTTTTCATCACCTACTTGGCCGTGGGTCTTTCGCCAGTCCAAGCGGGTACTGCAGTCGCTAAACCATGCTGTCCAATGTTCTGGACCCTTCGCGGTAGTCGTTGCTACCGCTATATCGGAAAGTCCTTGAATTGGCACGACGCCCAGAACTACTGCAACGGCCTGGACCACAGGGCAAACCTGGTGTCTCTCGGTACCAAAGGGGAGGCTGAATTCATTCATCATTTATTCGCCGAGAAAAGTGGAGGGTTGTATAAGCACTACTGGATAGGTCTACACGATGTCGCGAAGGAGGGCGAATTCACTTGGGTTGGTATCAACCGACCCATGACTTACAACAACTGGAACCCATCCCAACCCGATAACTCGGGAGATGAAGATTGCGTTGAAGTAGTCACGTTGTCCGGTTTCTGGAATGACATCAGATGCCTGTACGATCGTCAGCCATTCATCTGTGAGAGGCCAAGACCTACTTAGTCATAATTTGTTCAGATTGAGTTTGGTGCATGTCCACTTCCTCCGAAGTAAGGGCCAGCATGATCAGAACTTTCTTAAAAGTAGTTAGTACCTTACCTGAGACTGAATTGACTCAGTGCAAATTAACATTAGAAACATTGTCTCCGAACACTCATGATTCTAAACGGATGATTATTTTCCTAAAGAGGACGGCCGGATCATCAGCGAAACGTAGAGTTGTTACATCATCGTTTGATGGGAATCCAACTTATAACTTATCCGAGCGGGTGTTATTGTTTAAAAGTGCTTGTGTACAACTATTTATTGAATTTCAAATAGTTACCTCCAACTTTGACTCGAACCTCATCTTTTTGAAATTCAATACACGCAAGACAAACACAGCTTTGTCACCGTTTCAGGGTTTATCCAAAGCATTTGGATTGAAACAAATAAACTGCGGAAGGAGCCAGAAAGAAACTCTCTTCAGACGTTTTATTTCAAAAACACTTTACTTTTTCATTCGAAAAAAATATATATATATAAAAATAGGATCACAGGTATTTACAAATATTTGACAATTATGAGGGTAGGCCTATATATAATAATAACAACTCTGAAATTTAATTTGATAGTAAAAATTTAATTTTCATTTTAATCATAAACAATTTTTTTTTGTAGATATCCAAAATGTTTAGATTTTCTATCAAAGAACTGGTAATATACCGCGTGCAAGTCTTGCGAATTCAAAACACCATGTTGGTCCGTCCTAGCCATAATTGCGTTTTACGTGATACGTGAGACTGTTTTTTTTCAAATACTATAACAAGTGTTAGTTTATTGTAGTTTATGGCTATCAAAAATTATTTTATATTGTTTGGAAAGTACAATCTATTTGTAAATTAAGAATTTTGCCGATCAACTGACGCTCATGTTATCATTAAACTAATAGTCGCACAAATTCAGGCATGATTTGAAAATGGGGTTATCGACTTTTCGCGTTGTCGATACGCGCGAGACTTGCGCAGCCTAAAATTATCATCCTTTTTCGTTTTCAGTAAATGTAGTGAACCACATTCTACAAAATGTTAACAGCTCTCGAGAAAGTAAAACATTAGCATATATAAAAGCATATATTAACGTTTCTTAATCAGTTTTATTTTTAAAAGACCGATAAGGGATCGGAGTGTGAATCGAGAAGGTGCCGAGAAGAGGATAGGGAACGTGAAGGGGAGGGCCCACGAGAGGAGGGGCTGCAAAGAGGGGGAGGGCCTCAAAGAGGAGAGGGACCGAGAAGGGGGAGGGGGACCATGGAGAGGGGGACAAAGAAGGGAAGGGAACACGAGGGGAGGGAAAGCAAAGAGGAGGGGAACCTAGATGGGGAGGGGGCCTAGAAGGGGAGGGGCCACAGGGGGAGCTGCAACGAGGGGAGGGGCCGCAAAGAAGAGGAGGACCAAGAAGGAAGGGACCGAGAAGGGAACACGCTACTAAATACCATCAACCCCCCCCCCCCCCCCCTGCCAGGCAAGCCATACCATTGCCAGCCTCCATCAGACAAGCCATACCAGCCTCCATGCAACTTACCCTCAAGGCAAGCCATACCCTGCCCCGAGCCAAGACATTCTGGCCTCCAGGAGAGACATACCAGCCTCCAGGCAACTTACCCTCAAGGCAAGCCATACCCTGCCCCGGGCCAAGCCATTCTGGCCTTCAGGAAAGCCATACCAGCCTCCAGGCAAGCCGTACCCGCTGCCAGATAAGCCTCCAGGCTCTAGAGATACTCGAACGGACTTGGGTCAGAATTGAGTCGAACCGGGGAAGCTATATAATCGAACGCACCCACTAATAAGTGAAGTAATTATTTTCATAAAACACGCATTAAACTATATCGGCACGGTGTTTTCGATTCCACCAGGTCTTCTCGTCAAACACTTGACCAGGAACGGGTTAAGGGCAATGTGATGGGGTGGTGTGAGTTTTCATGACTTGATCGAGCACCCATATCCATGGTTTATAACTGTGCAACACAGACATGTTGTAAATAAAATAAAAGGTCTAAATATTATAATGTTTTGATGAGGCACAAAGAATCCAAAAGAATCAATATTTTGTTCGAATCTTTCCAAAACTATTTAACCAGACGTGCTGTAAATACAAATAATTTTTTTTTTTAAAGGCAAACTGAATCTAAAAGAATAATTATTTTGAGAGTTTGGAAAAGAGTATCTAAAACAAAGATGGCGTCCTTTTAGTACCGGTAGAGCCAATGTTACATATTCCTGGACCTATCCTGGAAAAAAAAAACACAGTTTGTTATGAACTATTTCATTTGATTGTATAAAGCATTTTGAGAAACATTTCACTTCGAAGAAATGTGGTTACGTATAAAAGATATAAGTTTTTATGACATTTTTTTCTCAGATTGTGTATTTGTATTGGGGATTATTCTTCCTGCGTGGACATATTCGCTCAGGATTTTCGGCAATATCTCAAAAACGAGACCACTATTAGAAATGAAATTTTCACAGGTTAGTTTAATTGTTTATATCTACATTTAATTTTTTTTTTTTTCAATTCAACGATAATGCAATGGACAACTCATTTATGTATAAACTCCAAATTAACAATATGGCAACTTTCTAAAGTCGTTTTACAAAACATTTATTACAAAAACATCTTAAAATATGTTACTGGTAATTAAAATATGTTACAATACTGAATCAAGCATACCTTTATACATTAAAAAAACCCAATACAGTTTGTATTGGAATGTTTATCTATAACAAAATTTGTTCGTGAATTATTTACGATTTGACTTGACCTTAAACATGTTAAAACTTTTGTTTACAAAGATATGCATAAAATTCACCGCTGACTGTTAAATAAACTCAAAAGATGCTGACTGTTAAATAAACTCAAAACACACAGTATTTGTTTGATGTGAGAAAAATACAAGAAAATTTCTTGTAAAACAAAGTTTAAAAAAAACAAAAAACAAAACAAACTTAAAGGTGTAAGCATTGCTTTCTTATTTTCTTATTTAGATTTTTGTTTGGTCTATTCAATACCATTGATCAGCCTAGAGCTTATGGCAAAATACTGACATAATTAGTGAATGTCTTGAATAATTTGACCCCAAAGTAGGTCAAAGGTGAGAATCTGTTGCCACAAGTTGTTGATTAATAAGACTCATCAAGGTAGTACCAGGATGTGCACAGCATTGGTAAGAACAAATAAATAAATATTCACAGATTTGTACAGATGGTATAAAGATGAGAAAACTTACCTTAATATGTTTTTGCCTGAAATGCTATAGTTTTTGAGAAATGAGTGCAACAGTTAGTTTTGATCGTGTGACTCCAAAACCTGCTGTTTGAAAACAGTGAAAACATTATACGTTTTTTCCACAATTTTTGTGTGACTCTGATGACCGATTCTGCTTAAACTTTCAGAGGTTTATTGCATGTAGGGCCTACGGGTTGGATCACCATTTACCATTCTTGGCAATTACCATTCTTGTTTGCATACTTTTAGCCTATGTATTTCATCAAACTCATACACTCCATGTACAACTATGGAATTATCTTCAATTTTGTTTTGGCATGACATCATGGCTGTATATATGTACAAACTCATTAAGCATAAAAACACTGTTACAGAAAGAAAACAAATATATTATTAGTCTACCAGTCAAAATATCAATGAATATTGTTTCTGATAGAAGCCCTGCATATTCCTGCCTAGTGAGTCTGGGCGACAGACTTTTATCCCATTTCCTTCCCTACAAACGGATGTGTGCTTAAACCAAACCTACAAAGGATTGATTAGACTGGCCCCATTTAAGTTTTGATTCTAAGCACAACGATCCCCCTGGTATACTGGAAACCCAACAAAGATGGCTGCATTCATCTTTTGTCTATTGGACCACTTTTATTGTGTGGATGTTGGGAGTTGAAGACAGTGCCACACGCCCACTCTGCCCTGCAATCTTTCTCTGGGTCACGCCTGATGGTTGCTGTCTAGGAACATGCTGGTGGGATTGGGTGTGGCCTTGGAGTGTCTGACGGGCGGAGTCCCTGCTCATAGATGACACTCCTGTTGTTATAGGGTATTGGGAGGCCATTGCATGGCCAATGGTTTGCTGAGGGATGAATAGATATGGTTCAAATTAAGCAGGTTTAACTTACAAGTGAACTTTCAAACAATATTTCAACAACAAAAACGATTGGGAGCTTACTCTGTATCAACATAGTACAAGCAACAATCATTATCAGACAAAAAAGAAAGTATACATGCTGGAAGACATCAAGCTATACAGCAATGTGTGACTTGCCAACAAAATTATCAAAACATACATAACTCATCCCTCCCCCCAACAAACAATAACAAAAGAACATCAAAGTATCTTTCTCTAATTTGGAAGGAAAGGCAAACTGCAAAGCAGTTGGGTGTACTTATTTGTTCAAGCCATACAGACCTGTGTAACAGGATGGTGCCTCTCAACCATGACAGAACTCATAGGGGGAGCTAAGCTTGCTCCACTCGACTGCCCTGCCCTCCCAGTCTCTGGCCTTGTAGAGACTCTAGCTGTGATAGTTTTGGTTGGTTTGTAGCTGTGAGCTGATCTAGAAGCTGACGTCTACAATGAAAAAAGAAAATCATTTCAGAAAAGGTGTCATGGCCGAGTGGTTTAGATCATCGGATTCAAGTTCTGGTGGTTTAGTCATCGGGGTGTGGGTTCGACACTTGTGTCCTTGAGCAAGACACTTTGCTATAATTGCTTCTCTTCACCCAGGGGTATAAATGGGTACCTGTGAGGGTAAAGGTTGATATTGTGTTTGAAAAAAGCCTTCTGAGCGCCACGACAGTTCTGGGCTGTATACTCCCCAGGGAGCTGAGAAAGATTAAATGAATGTTATTGGCCCAATGACCAGGGCACTAATGTAAAGCGCATTGAGACCGTTATTGTAAAATGCGCTAAAACTAGCTATTATTATTATTATTAAAAGACATCTTAAGCTCATGTATTATTATCCCTCACACAAATTAATTCTGAATATCAACTAATAAACCACGAGGGAAACTTCCCAGGTTGTATCATAAACTTGGATGAGATTCCTGACTATACGGCAGTTAAAGAGGGCACAAAATGGTCAAAAAAAACATTCACCATTTTGAGCATTACACATTTATTAGTACAAAAAACCCAAACATAGTGGTTTCATAATTTTTATTTACCCCGAAAAAAATTATTAAAAAGTGCTTCGCATGTGCCTGCGCGCAGCAGAAAATGAAGCAAAAGCCGTCGGGGACACTTTCCGAGAGTCTTTCAGGATGACGTAGCTGGACGTGTGAAACAACTAAACGACTGTTTACTGCGCCGCGTCGTGTTGGTTGGGATACAAGAAAATAGCATGGGTGTAATGGGAGTGAAAGTCGTCACACAACCGACTTTTAGCAGCACAAAACAACAATAACTTTCCTAATTTTCATGTGAAATTTACTATACAAAAACTTACATTCAGTGAATGAAATCCTTGAGTGAATTTAACACAAGTTTCATGGTGTTCTAAAAAAGTGTGTCGTTAAAATTTAATACATTTCTGTGATATGGGGGAGAGTAAGGATTCGGAAATACGCTCTGATCCTCCTCATCATCGCACCGCGGAAATTCACAAGATTCCCGGCCGTACCTATAAATTCTCAGATAACTTTAGTTGTGATTATTTTCTTGCGTTACTTGTAGGGCTTATTTGGGGTTTTTTCCCCCAAATTGATGCCTTGAGGTTGAAAACAAAACAGATCAACACAAATTAAAAACATTGTTGTTTGGAACATAGAGCAAGGACAGACCTTGCTCTATGTTTGAAAGGACATGAAGGAAATGTTACGTTGCAAAAGTGATTTAAAATAATCACTACATACCTTTGGAATTGAAAAAAATGCCTCTGTTAACAACAGATGAAGTCTGTACCTAAAACTCTTGGTAAAATCCCTTCAAATTCTTATATTCCATATGTAAAAACACACACACGTTGATCGCGAAAAGCGGAACGTTGCCATTTTTACTGTGTGTACATTTCACGTGTGAGAGAATGGTGGTGGTCGTCAGGTGTATACAACTCACATGCGCGCACACACAGAACGTTGATGCGTTGGTGATATAACTGCTGACCTTTCAACCTTTTGAGGTGCACAGCCATTGTGGGAACCATGTGTTATTTTAAGACTAATGTCGTCTTTAGATTGCGCTCTATCTACGACTGTTTGCTGTGTTTTAATCGCATGTGTAAAACTTAAAATATAACTTGTCAAACTTCCAGCGCGGTTGCAGGCAAGTAATAGTCGTGTTACTGGCTCACACGTCCAGCTACGTCACTATTTTGATCAATATGTTTGCTGCCACCATCGGTTACAGGCGTTTATGTTTCTGGACGGCTTTTCTGTGGAGTGTTTTTTCGCCGCGAATTTCGTGTTTTTTTTACAATACAAGAAAAGTTTTAAAATCCGGCATAAAGGTAATGTACTAATAAATACACGATGTTTAAAATGGAGAGGGGTGGTGGGGGGAATTTTGTTTGGTCTTTAAAGGTTGAAGGACTTCTAACATGCACTCCCAAAGAAAGATACTAACAAACTATAGGAAGACCGCCAACATAGGGCTAGATAGCTCAGTTGGTAGAGTGCTGGTGCGTCGCAGGTACAAGTCCCGCTATACTCAATTTTTCTTTGTTTAGCCCCAAAACAAATTAGTTCTTCAAGTAGTTTTCTTGTGCCTTGGCAATACTAAGATTTTTTTGCAAATCTAGAAAAAGATGTTGTTAAATTGACTAACATTTTTTAAAATTCTTACAAGTAATACTTTGAAATTGAAAAAAATATATAAATACAGATACTCAAAGTGAAATTATTGATGTAACAATAGTTTTCATCAGTGATATACTCACCCCAATTTTGCTGACTGCTCCTGAACCACTCTGGGTGACAGTGCCTTTGGTGGTTGCACCCTGGCTTGTTACGGTACGAGACTGAGGTGCTGTAACGGTGTTGATAATTCCAGCCACTGGGTGGGAGGTGTGGGGTGCCCCTGTGGGAGTTGGCACCTGATGTTGGTGGGCATCACCAGATTGAGGTTGACTGTTCCCACCATTATCTTAAAGTTACAGAAAAACAAATATTACTCTGAGAGAAGTTTGAATGAGAAATGACAATACAGTTCATGCTTCTGAATTGTTACTTCGCCCGTCTTGTATTCAGCCATTAATGATACTGTGGTTCGTTTCTTAAAGGGACATGTTGCCTTTGGGTTGGGCACTTTAGGCTCCTAGTAAGTATAATTTTGTTATGCTTTACTACCCTTGCGCTTAAGCAACTTTATGTAATTGGACTATGGTGAGCTGCAGAAATGTGTCTTTATAAGAAGTCAACATTGTTGAAATCTGATCGTAACCAAGTATGAATATTCATGAAGGGGCTCTGTCTCACCTTCGTTCTCATGGAACATTGTCATGGCTTCCAGATTGAGGGCGCACACACCTCGCATGAACGCTTTCTTCATTGTTTCTTCATACATTTCTCTCTCAGCGTGGAGCCGTGTCACCTCAGTACGTGATGACTCAAGGGCTTCGTTCAACTATTCACAAATGCAACCAACAATTAAAGGGATGAGGCGATGTTGTTTTAAAGCAAACTTCAATCCGATGCTCAGCTCTCTTCAAGATTGATATTTAAAAAATAAGGTGAACAAGCTTTTCTAGAAAATATCAAGAACATGTGTCTTTTGTTTCAAAAACTTCTGCTATTTGGTTTAATACTTGTTACTTTCCTAAACATGAAAAAAAACTTTGCAAGACAACAATTCTCAGGATCGCGCAAACTACACTTTGGTTTTCTGAACAACAACTGAATAATTTGTATAGACAATGTAACTTTATGAAATATGTTTACAATAATGCAACACAGGTTCGACTAATTGCAGGCACAAAGTGTACACAGCTCTGTGGAAGACATTAAATCATTCCATAATTATGGAAGTGCACAATTTTTATATGAATATCTTAAAATGTATACAATAATGTCACACAGGTTGGACTAACTGCAGGCACAAAGTGTACACAGTGGAACACAGCATGGCAGTGTACAATTTCTATGTGAACGTTTCAACAATACTTCTTTTCATAATATGAAGACAATGATACAAATTGATGAGTTTCACAAATAAACAGCATATTATCTTGCCTGCCAGGAAACTTCCTGGACAAAGAGACATGGTCTAAAATATTAAAATAAAGTACTGGTTGGATAGGTTTATCAAGATTCAATAAAGTGATTTCCAGTGCCAAGTCAAAGCTATGTACTCACTGAAGCAAGTCGTGTCTCGTAGTCATTGGTGAGTGACATACACACTTCTTGGGCCTTGGATTGGCAAGCGTTCTCAACACGCTGTTTCCACTTTGCCTCAATCAGACTGTGCCAAGCACCCCATACTTTAGTCATCTGGCGCCGTTCTCGTTGCCTGACAGCGAGCTTGCTAGTGAAAGCCTGGCAGAGTCGAGATATAAGAGATAAAATGAATGAAACATTATCTTCATTGATGACATTCTTGCATTTGGAAGGAAGGCAAGTTAAGACACCGTATTTGTTATCAAGTAACAAAACACAAGGGAAACAGAATGGGTGGTGGTTATATTTTAAATATTTCTCGGTTGAATTTTAAATAATATTGGCATTTTCCCTATTTTGTCAATATCTTTGTTAATGGTGCCAATCAGAAGCATTTAAACCTGTAGCAATTAAACCTGTTTATGTTTCTAATCAACAGGGGGCATTTCAGACAAAACAATTTCGCAGGATGCGTACTATCAATACTGTTTTTAAAACAATGAAGCTTTTGCATAGAAATTACACAAGTTTTTATCTGGATCATTACCAAAGTATGACCGTATCTCTAAGTAGCAAATGTTTACTACGATGTGAACATTTGTTGTTTGTCACACTCTTCATTTTCAAATAACAAACCACAAGGGAAACTGACTGGGTAAATTTTAAATGATTTTGGGTTGAACAAGGAAAAATTGACTAGAGCGGGATTTGAACCAACGACCTCCGGATTGACGTGCCGGCGCTCTACCAACTGAGCTATCTAGCCCTATGATGGCGGTCTCCCTATTTTGTCAATATCCTTGTTCGGTGGGTGCCAGTCAGAAGCCATTCAACCGTAAACTGCCGTGTAGCCAGGGATCACACCCAAGTATACGATACAACATGGGAAGCGGCAGCCAGGGGATCACCATAAGGGGATGCGACTCTTCATTTTCATAAGAGCATAGGTGTGACAACTTCAAAAAAGGTAAAAGTGTGGAAAAAGTCAATTCATGTTCTTATCTGCACTGCCATTAAATAGTTTTAGCAATGTCCTCAATAATTTTTGTTACACTTGAGGATTGTAGAGATTATTTTAGCAAGCAGATTACTCCATTACTGACCTCCCTGCGATCCTCACTGTGCCTCAGTTTCCAAGCCTGAAACGTCCTTAGCATTTCAAATCGTTCTTTTTGTCTCTGCAGCGCCCTCGTAAGATTGGACACTACGCCATCCTTTCGCTCGATGGACACCTCGTACGTGTGCAGAAGCTCCTTTAGATTCCCTATTTCGTTCTGGAGATGGTCGATATCTCGACTGTGTCTGTACATTCATTACAAATAATCAATAATAAAAACAAATTAATTGTTACAGGGAAGGTAAGTAATACTACACAAACAAACTTCAGGGAATTAATATCTAAAGGCTAACAAATTTGTTTATTGCCTTTTTGTAAAATAATCCTAACAAAACACAATGAAATACTCAAATTGTCAATACAAAACCAAACACAGAAACATGAAAATGGGCAATTCACAATACAGTGCACCCTCTATATTTTGCCCTAGAGGGGCTATTTTTGCAATGCGTTATGGGAATAGCTTGAGAAGTTTTAGTCATCTCGCGCCCCTGCAGCATGCTCCTTATTGTTTAATTGCAAAACAGCAAGGTTGTGTTTGTTTGTGTTTTGGGCACAAGATGGTATTTTCTGTCAGGCTGGATGGTGAATACTTATCACATTCATGTCAGCCATTTGCTTGTGCCGACTGCTATTTGAAGAAATGATTTCTTCGGGTAGACTGTAGAGGGCGCACTATAATATTGTGAATGAACTCATTGTTTAGTGTTCTCTGAAAAAGCTGATCCCTCATCCAATGTGTAGTTTTGTTTCATGAATATTCTAGTATAATTGTAGATATTATAAAAATATACATTATAAAAAATGTCACCATAATATTATGGTAAAAAAAACCGAAGCTTCCACGTTTGAATTATTTACCAATCACTATGATTGCGCCTTTGATCATTTTGTATGTAAGGGGCGCAATATAAATTTTAAATATTATTATTATGAGAAGATTACAATGTCCAATTCACATTTGAAGAAAACATTGTTATTTGAAGTGCTAAGATTATCAGTTGTGATAAATAATATAGTAGTGACTCCTTAACAATATATTTTTCATGTTGTCATTGTATCTGTACCTGTCTTTGATGACTCGTATCTCTTGTCGATGACGCTCAATCAGTGAGATCTTTGACTGGCTCATCTCAGCCTGAAACATGTCAAATACAAACATCTTATAAGTCGATAAGTACTCAAAGAAATTGCTAACATAAATTAATCCGAGGCAAGGCTTGAATTGGGGGAGGGAATTCACAAGTCCGCAGGGCTTGTAGCTAAAAATGTTTACTGATCCAAAACATTTTATACAATACCAAAATCAAAAAGAGAAAACATTCTACATAGTTTAACATAAAAAACGTTTTTATTTAAACGAGCACTAAACAAGATTAATCTGATTTGTCTTTCTCCCCTTGGGTAAGTATACTTTGGTACTCAACAGAATTGAAAGATATTTATCAGACTCAACGTCAACACTTGGGCATAATGAGGTATTATTATTCAATGGAAATACACAAGACTGCCAGACTTGTCCGATTGTGAGTTTACTAGCCCAGCGATAAAATCAGTGGCCTCAAGCCTGCAGTCTAGGGTAAACTCCAAGCCCTGGGAGGTACATGTAATCTGTTACCCAGTTTATTTAGGAACCTCTGTTCATGTTTACTACAAATATTCTGTGAAAAAAGTATGCTTTGAAATGATGTACTTTTTAAGAATTGTTTAATTTAAAGGTATTATACAGTAGAGCTGACAAATAGTCGCAGACAGTGTTCATGTTTGTGTGATATACATGAAAAAACAAACATCTGTGAATGTTTGGGCTTAATCCGTTGTGCAAGTCAGGAGAAAATGGTGAAAAACCAATTTTCAGCATGTAAACACACTGTCCTTAACTTTGGTTGTAACAACCAAAATCAGCTGTTATTGTTAACTTTTCTGCTGTTAAGTTTTCAGATACAGTTTTCTCGAATATGATGAATTCACTTTAGAGGGAAATATTTCACGGAAAACAGGGTTCTAGTATGAACTTCATAATCGGTAACCTTTCTGACCAAAATTGAACAATGTTTTTATCCTTACCAATCCTGTAATACCTTTGAAAGGAAATGCCCCGTTAATATCACTACAGAGTGCACCAAACACTGATGTAACTTGCATGGTTTAAATGCACTCCATCTTTATGTGAGATGTTCTCTCTACTTACCAGAACATTGCGCTTCAAGTCCAGAGACCAGTTATCAAGATTTGCCTCCATCCTGGCCAAGTCCTGGTCAACAGAGGGTGACATTCCACTGCCTCTTGACAGGTCCGACTCTGATAATGTGGACGCATCAGAGTCTGGTGTCTCTGGGGTTGCTGTGGCAACCAGACCGCTTATGAAGGGTCGTACTGGGGTCATTTGATCTTTATAAAACAATAGTAAAGTCCCATTAGTAAGATTATTTGTCTTGAGTCAACTGATTTTCTAAAAAGTAACTTCTTTGGTTTTTCCTGATTCTGATTAATTCTGAACTTTGTTGCCAAAGCAACTTTACTCAGGGTAAGCCCACAGGAATTCTTTTTTAAAGTTACCAATTCTTAATGATCCTGATAGAGAAAATACCTAATAACTAAAATGTCATGAAAGTTACAGGACAGTTAAGGAGAGAATACATTATTGGTAATTGGTGTATTTTTCGAGAAAATGTGGATTTGTGGAGTAAGATTTATTGTGAAAAAATATTGATCCAACCACCAGTTTACATTTGTAAGTCTGTGACTGCCAAGAGAAATGAGAGCAAATTGTGCCGATTTTAAGCTGTCAGACAGTTCTTGCATTTATGACCTCACTTGCTCAAACTATGGTCAGCCGACCATATCTTCCAAATGATACACATTTGCACTTTTCTTTAATTAAAAAAACAAAAACCTGATACGATTTCACTAGATGCTTGGGAATCATTATATACTTCAGTCAAGTAAGTTATTTTGTTGTAACTTGGTAGTACATTTGTTTCATGTCTACAAATGATGTCATCTATCTTTAATCAATACCAACATAGAAAGTACAGACTTTCATGCCATGAAGGATTAAGGAGGATTGGGGAGGGATGGCATCAAGTAACAGTGGAGGACCCTCTTGAGGTCAAAGGATACCTGGAATATTCCTCCTGGGGTCCCTCTCTCCTGTAGCCTGTGACATCCCATTGTCTGAGATGTCCTCATCAGTGGTGGAGCCTTGTACAGCCTGGATGCTTTCTTTACCTCTTAGAGCCTCCTCACTAGAGGTTGCCTCTGTTGTTGCCTCTGAACCTGACAATATACACGTACAAAGATTGACTTTGTACTTGTTCATCATTTTTGACTTTGTACTTGTTCATATTTTTGACTCTGTACTTGTTCATCTTTTTGACATGGATAACCTTTCAGTGCTACAGGTCCCAATGCATTTATTTATCCCTGCTCACCTGGACCCTTAAACTTATCTTCAAACTTTCTTGGCTCCCCTGGGACTACACAAACTGAAGTTACTGATGAGCACCAAGGGGTGGCAAACAATACAATATCTACACTCAAAGCACCCAGTTTATACATCTGGGTGACGAGAATCAAATTAAGGTACTGGGACCTTGTCAAAAATAGTCCAGGACTAACCAGCGGATAAGTAGCGTCCATTAAAAGGTTTGTTACCCTCTGTTAATTCACCTTGTTTAAAATTGGGTGTAGGAGAAATCATGGGGGAAGTTCACAATGCCTGGGGTTAAATTCTTTTACAAACCGCTGAGACTTACATGTAGATTGACACTGCAAAACAAGCAGGGGGTCTCTATACACGTTTCAGTATAAAATCACACTACACATCTTAGTTGATACAATGACCTCCAAACCTTCCAGATCTCTCCAAATTCAACGAGTCAAACCACAGAGCGCTCAGCCAGGAAGCATTGGCACAGGGCCTATCTTTAGTGTATCAGAGAAACATGTCTTTCATAGAAATACAGTCCAACGGAAACCCAACAAAAACTTGTCATATGAGACTTGTTATCCGACTACCTGTCCTAGATTAATTTTGGCAAGACCCCTAAGTCTCAAGGAAACCTTGCATGATTGGCATGCCTGGGTTTCAAACTGATGACTAAGTCATAAGCTACTTGAAGATTACTCAAGTTTTCTAGACCACTCAACAATGACAAAAAAACCAACCAGTGGAATCTTCAAAGATGAGTTCGTCTTGTTGTTGTTGCCGTCCAGAAAAGGCATGTGCTGCTTGCGCGAGAGACTGAGGCAAGCTGGCAGGATCATAGTGAGGGGTTATCACAGCATACTTCAGTAGCTCCTGGTACTCATCCTAAACAAAGAAGAAAACAAGTGTGACTAAGTTTTTTTGTATTTTATTTCTCTTGTAATTATTTTGTTTATCTCATTCTGACAGCGCAGGAGAACATTATTGATTATTTGACATGCATGTGCATTTTTAACAGTGTAAACTGCAAACCACTGGTGTATTTTAACAAAATTGCAACATACAATACATGTAGTACTTTATCATAAAAAGAGATTAAAAAATGGCTGCAATGTGTGTGTGTAGACCATGTTACCCACTCACAGTTTTTCATGTTACTACATACCTCATAAATCAAGTACATACCTGTCAAAACAAAAATGTTTTGTTCTATACCATTTAAGATGCTCGAAACATGGATAACAAAGCAGAAAAGTAAATTCTATAAATATTGATTTACCTGATCAAGAAGGCCTAATAAACCAAAAGGGAAACTGACTGGGTAAATTTGACATACTTTTGGGTTGAACAGACCTCAACTTCCAGGGTCTTCTTTGTTCCACCCCAAATGATTGATTTACCTGTAATGTGGTTGAGACAGAGCTTCCTGGCGAGTCAGAGGGTAGGATTGGGATGCTGCTATCATCTTCAGTTGAAGACATGATGCTGACCTCTGCTTTGTATGAATGGGAAGTTGACAAACAAAGAGTTTACACTTATCAAATAAGTATTCTAAAATGCACTTAATAAACAATAGGCCTACATAAATTAAAACAGAATCCTTTCTGGCTTTAGTATATGTATCAGATTGAGAACAACAGTCAACAAAGAGTTTAAAAAAAGAACTAAAGTCGGTCCCGAGCCAAAATGGCTCATCAGGCCGGTGTTTATATCCGCTTTCATTGGCATTAAACGTCTGAGAATATTTCTATTCCCCCTGGACAGGATGCCAGTCCATCGCAGGTTACTCCCCAGCTTTCGCCGGTACCCATTTGCACTTCTGGATGGAGAGAAGCATATTATGATATTAAAGTGCCTTGCTCAAGGACACAAGTATTGTGACTGACCAGGTCAGGATTTGAGCCCACAATTTGTAAATTGCAGAACTTGAGTCCACTGCCCTAGACCGCGCAGCCACGAGATCCCTCCTAACTATAAAGTTTAGGTTATTAAACTTCTATCACATTTTGGAGCATTTGCAGTTGCAATGATCATAACCCTTCTACCCAACGAGGGTAATGAGGAAGTGTAGGCGACAAGGTCTTAAACGGCTGTTTAAAACCGGTACCTGGTAGGGACGAAGCCGAAGGCGAGGTCCTTTTATTTATTGCAATGCCATGACCCTGCAAGTGCAAGGTTTAAACAACCGGTTAAGACGAAGTCACTACTTACTCTTTTATTCCTATTCATAAATGCAATATTTTGTTAAAAAGTGTAGTATAAGTGTTGGAAAACTGGTAAAACTTTTCTGTAAATCTTAAATTCTGTCTCGTTCTCAGGCTCAGCAGGCTTCGTTTCGCGAAGGGTCAAAATTGTATTGACGCAACAATGACGCTCAATAATTAAAGGGACACGTTGCCTGAAATGTTTGTTATGAAATGATGGTTAGAATGATGTTTTAAAAGTAGCAATGATCCACACAAATATGCCTCGAAATTGCGTGGTTTTTCTTTTACATTGTGAACTAACACAGCCCGCCATTTTGTAGAGCAAAATTTTTGACTCCACAAAATGGCGTACCGTGTTAGTTCGCAACGTAAAAGGAAAACCACACAATTTCAAGGCATAGATATTTGTGTGGATTATTGTACTCTAGATCTACTTTTAAAACATCTTTCTTTACCATGCATTTTATAACAAACGGTTTCAAACGCTTTTCATAGCCCAACTCGGCCAATCCAAGGCAACGTGTCCCTTTAATGCCAACGGTTGTGCATACGTTACGTGCCTGTCCTAAAAACAACAGATTTTAAATTGATTAAGAATGGACTCTATATAAACTGTCCAGTGTATTTAAAAACAAAAAATCCTATAGTGTAAATATGACGAACTGACAAAACAAGAAAGTAAAAATTACTAATAATAATATAATATTAAATATTAAATATTTGTCTCGACTTGACTCGGACTTCTTCGAGGACATGGAGGAAGGAAGGTAGCCCCACTTCTGTGGCTATTAAGGCTTGCTGAATCCTTTTTGGCCACAGAACTTCTGTGCTAGGACTAGGTAGGAGTAGTAGTTGCGATAATCGTAACCACACAAAAAAACAAACTTTGAAACAAGTTGGTATAATAAAATAACACTCTAGTCTAGGCCATTATTTAATATACTAAACACTATTTTAAAACTCAAAAGTCGCAAATACGCTCAGAACATGCATGGAGGTATGTCCGGAAACTAGGCAACAACAAAAATAAACCAAAACAACATGGGCAAGTTACATATTGATGCTTTTCGTTAATACACATTTAAATCAAATTAACGCATACAAGATTTAGCATGAAACACAAACTGAAACAAATAATAAAAATTTACCGTTTTTAGATGTTTCTCGCGTGACCATAAAGTTATTGTCAACTAAAAATTAAATGCCCGCTGTAATATTCAAACGAAAGCGTTAATTGGTTTATAATTTCATAAGCTTGTTCTCAATTGGTCAATTCTGTAGGTTAACTCACGACTGTTTTATCCTCCTTACTCTTTGTAAGATGTACGATCACTTATTTGTAGTTATACACACAACAGTCGCAGAGGCGTTGTAAGTATAGCTACCTGTCGTCGTTTGATCCGTGCTTGTGTCCTTTATTGGTACCTGGCTGCTTGTGAATTGTCTGTTTTTATACTTCCGTGTAAAGGAGGTAGCGGAAAACCCGTGATAAATGTTGGAATTTAATACAGATCCGTAAGTTGTGGTAACCAAAACAAGATTTATAGTCTGACTGGCTTAATGACGAAGTGTGAACTTTTTCTAACCTGAAAGTGAAACATAAAAAGTAAAAGGAAGTTTTGTTTACATGCTCATCTTTTTACAACCGGTTGTGAACGAAACCACATGTTGAATTGAATGTTTTACATGCAGTGCGCAGAAGGATGTGTGATTGAACCGATACCAGTGACTGACCTGCATCGAGATTCAAAGCGGAGATATCTGGCTACATAAATACGAATAGTACATGTACACGTACATGTATGTTTGTAGTTTGTGCAAGACAAGATTACCACATTGAGCAAAAGGAGACAAAATGACACGCTTTGTGGAACACTTTTGGGTAGGTTTGGTTTAATTAACAAATTTGTTCTGTTTCTTTTCACTTGACTTTGTTTGTAATATTAGCCTTTCTTTGATGTGTTGTTGGTAAAGAAAAGACTAGTGTAAAAACTATAGGGCCACTTCTGGTTGGAGCTCATGGATGATGGAGCTAGCCAGTGGGTACTCCTAGAATTATGAGGTTCGATCGCTATCGTCTGGAGACGATAGCGGAACGAACCTCATAGTTCTAGGAGTAGCCAGTGGGTTGATGGAGGTTACGTTTAAAAAGTAACTCTACCGTTTAATAACACCGTCAGTGAGTCACTGTATTGGTAGAAAATAACTTATAATTAACATAATAATAACAGGATTTCTATAGCGCCATTCCATCAAGATCATGGCGCTTAATAGCAACAACAAGAGTAGTTGCGATAATCGTAACCCTCCTCCCGACGGGTTCAAGCCCGTCGGGAGGAGGGTTACGATTATCGCAACTACAACAAGAGGTAATGAAAAACAAATACATTTTAAAGGGCTACTGAGTACTGGAAACAGGTGAGTTTTTAAGTTGTTTTTGAATGACGAAACAGTGTCCAGTGATCTGATGTGAGAGGGTATATTGTTCCAAAGCTTAGGGCCAGCAGTTGTGAAGGCTTTGTCCGTGCAAGTGTTTTTTGACCTAGGTTCTGACAGCAGCGTACCATCACTGCATGATCGAAGACCGGATCAACCAGATACGTGGAGCTGGATACAGCGATCAAGGTATTGTGGAGCTGTGTGATGGAGACATTTGAAGATGAGGAGTGCGACCTTAAAGCGAATTCTTTGCCGGACAGGAAGCCAATGAAGTTTAGCAAGTAGCGAAGCCGTCGATTCACGCCTGTCAACTGCAAATAAAAGGCGTGCAGCACGGTTTTGTAGTCGCTGGAGTTTAACCAGATTGAATTCCGTAATACCAAAGAGTAGGGAGTTGCCATAATCCAGACGGGATAGAACTAGCGCACGAATTACTTGGTGACATGAATCAAAATCAAGGTATCTGCGAATTCGCAAAATGTTGCGAAGTTGAAAGTGGATGCTGCGGTTGAGGTTGAGAACATGTTTTGACATTGACATACTTGCATCAAAATAGATTCCCAGGTTGTGAACGGACAGCGATGGTGTTATGACAGTGTCCCCTATTGTCAGAGTGACAGGAGGCAAGTTGCGAAGCGTGTGTGTTGAAGCGGCTATAAGAAATTCAGTTTTAGTGTCGTTCAGTTTGAGCATATTGTGGGTCATCCATAGCTTCACATCTTGTGGGTCATCCATAGCTTCACATCTTGGATGCATGAAGACAAATTGTTCAGTGCAGATTGCATCGATTCCGGATCCTTGGGGTTAAATGTGGAATAAATTTGAGTGTCATCATGGAAACGAAGACCGTGTTTGCGAATTATTTCACCGATTGGCTTTATATAGATGGTGAATAGCAATGGACCTAAAACAGAACCTTGTGGTACCCTGCAGTCAAGTGTTTTTGTGTGTGAAAACTCGCCATCAATACACACACTACATGTCCTATTGTAGAGGTAGCTATGAAACCAGCACAGTCCTTTCCTTGTCAGGCCAATAGACTCACTGAGCATCCGTAGAAGGATTTGGTGGTCCACAGTGTCGAAGACGGCACTTAAATCTAGAAGAACTAGAAACACACCTTTGTTGTCACCAATCGCGAGCATTATATCATTTTTGATTGAAAGCAGTGCAGTTTCCGTGCTGTGTCCGGATCTGTAAGCGGATTCGTGAGATTCCCAAAGATCATGATCATCCATATGTGCTGTAATGCGGGAAGCTATTACCTTTTCAATGACTTTTGAAATGAAAGGTAGGTTTGACACTGGACGGTAGTTGGCAAGTTCATTGATGTCGGACGACGACTTTTTAAGAATCGGGGTGACAGTTGCGTGTTTAAGTGAGTCCGGAAAAATGCCTGTAGAAATCGATGCATTGACAATGTGGGTGATAATCGGGAGAAATGAGTTGGCAGCAGACTTTAATAACCATATTGGAATGAGGTCAAGACTGCACGTTTTGTTGGTTGAAGAGCTGATGATTTGACGAATCTCATCTTGGGGTGCAATCTCAAAGTCTAGAGCTGGTATCACCTCAGGATCGGCACTGCGTAAGATTGGGTCAATCCCACGCTCAAGGTTGTTGCGAATATTGGATATCTTGTCGATGAAGAAATTGACGAAGTCATTTGCTAGTGATTGACATGAATCGGACAAAGGGCGGGGTTTGGTATTCGTGTTGAATAGTGTCCCAACTGTTTCAAAAATGCTTTTTGTGTCAGCATTTTTCAGTTGATTAGCGAAAATAGGCTCGTTTTGCAGTTTCAATGAGGCTGTTGACGTACTTTCGCTGATTCACAAAAAGTGCGAAGTGTGATTCTAGGCGACTTTTTTGCCACATCCTTTCATATCAACGTCGCATTTTCCTGGCAGCATGAATATCAGTGTTGTACCACGGCTGACGCAATCTGACTTTACGGCGACGAGTCTGAAGGGGGGGCATGCCGATCGAGCACTTCTGCGATAACCCTGTTGAATTCGGAGACTAAATCACTCGGGTTGGATACGTCGAAGCATGGTTGTATGGCAATGGCAAAATTTGTGGTTAACAAGGGCAGATCGATAGACCGGAAGTTCCGCAAAGTGTGAACAATATCAGGATACGTGGGCTTTGAAATTCGGAGTTTGCAACTTACAACGTGATGGTCTGATAAAAAGTTATCATAAACAACACAGGACTGAACGAGATTGTCGTCCTCACGACTACGGACCAGGTCTAAAATGTGACCACTCTTGTGCGTTGGACTCGTCACAAGTTGCTTGAAGCCGAACGCCGACACGGACGACATGAATTGAGAGACATCGGACCGCGACGGCACATCAATGTGTAGGTTAAAGTCACCGACGATCAGAATCTTGTGTGAATTCAGGGCTATTATGCCGATAAATGTGTCGAAATTCCCTGAGGAACTGCAATGTAGTGAATCTGTTTGTCGGCGAGGGGGGTGGTCTGTAGATGACTACAACATTTATACATGTATCTCGCTTTCTATCGGTGAAATAGGCATGTTCAAAGGTGTTAGTTATGTAATCAAAATTATGGATGAACATGTCAAGTGGGGATTTATAAAGCAATCCACCCGCCATAGCTATGGGTTCGGTTGGAATCGGTAATGACCGGTCGAGGAACATTAAAAAACGAATAGCCTGGTGCGGTAATCTCACAAATGACAATAGAGCTTTCATTGTTGAGCCAAGTTTCAGTTACAGCCATTATGTCAATCTCATGTTCGAGGACATATTCCGAGAATGAAAGAATTTTGTTACGGAACGATCGGACATTCCAGAGGCAAACTTCAAGCTGACTAGGAGGAGGTGACGGGAGTACATTGATCGTACGAATTGATCGTACGATTTGATCGACGCTTGGTCTTGCGGGATCCAGCACGGGTCCCTCTATGGGTTGGGGGCTTGGCTTGAATCCCAAGATTTCTGATGGTGGACCAAAAATGACAAGGGATGGGTCGTCCAGAACAGGCAGTTCCGATGGTCAACAGTTGTGTTGTGGTGTATGTAAGATTCAATTGCCGAGAGCGATAGTCAGTTTGATCAGGATGTTGGTTGTCTGTGCCTGGGTTTGGATCGACATCACCACAAGGTAATAATGTCACATTGAAGGTGGCCATGGAGTTATAATAATAAGAATTGCGGGCCTTGCAAAAGCCCTTAGGCCTGTTGTGACGAGATTTTGAAGCTCCATTTTATTTTGACGTGGTTGCTATCAACAGCAACCCATTGTTGGTTGAGCAGGTTGAATGAACACAACAGTGTTACTAGGAGTAGGGTCTTAAACTCCGTTGCTCTGCTTCACTGTTTTCATTCACTGAAGTGATTGTTATGACTACGCACCGGTGATCGGGGCTAGGGTAAGATGGCTGTCACGTCTTACTCAAGCACTATCCGTCACTATGGGCCTTGCGTGTGGATTTCTGTCAATCTAGCTTTAAAAACAAAACCCTCTTTGGGCTACTTTAAGCGTGCTTATACAATGTAAGCTTGAACTTGTGCCAGTATTTCTTGTTTGCCATTTCGCCGTTTTTCTAAGTTTTCCTTGCTATGTCTTTTCACTTAGTTCTATTAGACACCGGTCTTCCTAATTTCCCATTAATAATTAATATGTACATTATTTCGTTTATTCTCACTTAAATATTTTCCTTCTTGGTCTTTTTTCTCTCTTTTTACCAACCCCTACTCTACACAATCATTTATTTATTTTTTGCTCATTTTTGTATTTTTGTTGTCCACTTGTTTGTCTGTCTTTCTGTCCTGTAAGGCATCCCTCCTCAAGCTCTGTTTTAGGGATTTGCCCCCATATCACCTCCTCTTTAAGTTCTTGTTTATTATATGGCCATTTTGTATGCCTCTTTTGTTAGTTTACTATATAACCCTCTTGCTGTCTGACCATTCAATACCATTCACTGTGGTTTTGAATGATAGATAAGCTATGCCAGCCTTGCAATATGATACCATGAGGGAATGCATACACAGTACACTGTGCACAGTTGTGCCACCATACACAACTTTGGCAGTTTAAAATGGTTGGTCAACTCACTTGAAAATGTTGCGAACAGTAGGAGGGATAATTGTCTATTTCATGCATGCACTTCTGTATTTTCGTCTTTCTGTGATATGGAAATAAATGTTATATGAATGAATGAATGAATGAATGAGATCGTTCATATCGAATCAGTACATGTAGATCAAGTGTGCAGAACTAACAAGTTTAGAATGGTGCATGAGACCAATCTGAAGATCCCAGTATGCTCTCTGACGTTTTCACTACCATCTGTCAACGATCAAGGATGTAAGTCGATCGCAGCCTCAGTAAAAGATGAAATTTAGTGAGAGGTGTTGCATGACGTGGCAGCCTGCTAGGCGCACAACAACATGATTAATAATGAGAAGTTTTGCCCCAAAAATATGTGTTAGCTTAAGAAAATTAGAATTCTTGTACCACTTAGAAAATAAAAGTATGAGCTGTGGTTTTGGCACATAATTTTACGAAATTTAACAGTAAAACAATAGAGAGTCACACCGACATTAAAAAAACACAAATTTCAAACTATACGCCAAAAGTAATAATTAGTTTCAATTGACACTAATTATTAATATGGGCGTATCGGTCACAATTTGCGCATAATATCCACACGCAATTTGCACATATCGGCCCTATATGTTAGCTTAGTGCATGGGGAGAACCTACTCCTAGAACTATGAGGTTAGATCCGCACGATAGCGGATCTAACCTCATACATGTAGTTCTAGGAGTAGGGAGAACCCTGATAATAATGATAATACTAGTACTAATAATCTGCCTGCCACTTTTGGACTAATTGTATTGGTTGAGCGCAAACTTTGATTTATTTTTTAATTTTTTTATTCACGCGGTGTGCCATTTTTGTTACGGCGCAAACTTTGTTTCCTCGGTTCTAAAATCTGCGCAGAATAGCTCGGGCGCAAACTTTAAACACCGTGTGATCTTTGTCACTCAACCACCACTTGTCGTAAAATACACGCTGTATGAAGGAACTTTACGTCCAAAGGTGAAAGGGGATAAGTTCGAAGCAGCATTCTGCCGGATCTTAACTTCTGTCTGAAGTGATACTTTTGTTCAAAAACTTGGGAAAAATGTTGAGAAACGGGTCTGCTCACGAACTCTAACTAAGTTCAGAATTTCTCGTGACATAACACAGGACATCGACAATCACGCTGGCAGATTCCCGTCTGATAAATAAACCCTGCTGCAACTTGTTGATACTGATAAATTTTCTGTTACAATAGAAAAACATATTTGACAATTCGTTTGAAAGACAAATGCATCCCGTTTTTGTTTCTAGTCTGACGATGACAACAACCGCCGCTGTTTCCCAAAGGGAATTATTCATTCAAAACGCAAAGTTTGTGTCAATTTCATGCCTCAGTCGTGGAATTTTTATTTGTGTTGGCAGACCTTAATTCAAAAATTGCGAGCGCACACATTTTTTAATTGGCTTGCGCCAATTTCTAAAAAGGACAACTTCATAGATTGCGCCCAACATATTTGCAACAAAAAACACGTACCTATAATCTATTCGTAATGTAATTGTATCTCAGTTTTTGAGATACTATTTTTTGTCATATAATAATAAGTGAAAAATCTACGGTAGTCAGATTCATCATCATTTCCAAAAATATTTCTTGTATTAAATTGCACAATGGGATGTCTTGATCAATAATTGATTTAGAAAAATGATTGCATAGTACATTTTTTTGTAGGGTAAACATTTTGTGTTAGAATCACGTGGGTAAATTACTAAAGTGACTTAAATCCCTTATTTCACCTACATGTACTAGGCAAGAGATTCATGGGAAAACCCTTCGCAACAGTCGCCATTTCTCTTTACTGCCTACCAGAACTAAAAGTTTTTATAACAGCCCCATCCCATTTTTTACTAGAGTAGAATTTTAAACAAATGATTCTGGTGTTTTGGGTTCTGGTACTTTTTAATGTTTTTATTGCCTTTGCTTCAAATTTCATGTTTTGTTTTTTATAATAATTATATTTTTTAATAATAATTGTTATCATAATTATAATGTTTTTTGCAACTATGCATGTTTTTCTATTACTTGTTGTACCTTTTAAACATGTTTGGAAGAACGCATCCAATTTGGCCTGTGGGCTATGATTTGTGTTTGTTTTAAATAAAATATCAAATATCAAATGATGGTCAAGTTACAATTTAAAAGAAAAACTACATGTACCCTCGTATGTGTAATTAAAATGAGTCTGAACATGCAGTGTAAACATGAACCAGCCATTTAAATTGTCAGGATTTGTTCATCCGTCTCTACCTTCATGTAGAAAATCACTTCATTTAAGGACGTGAACTGTACATGAAGAAATACTTTGTACATACATGTACATTTTTTGCCAAACCTTTAGGTTATATTTGTTGTAGTGAAGAGAGTCTGTAAATCCTCAGAAATGTAACATGCACGGAAGTTCAGTAGGTTTTCAGGAGGAGTTCAACCCTGTTTTTCAGGATTTTTAGTCAGTGAACATCACACCCTTGGGATGCTGCCAGTGGGTGCGTTCGATTAGCTTCCCCGGGTCGACCCCGGTCTGCTCATCCGGGTGAGCCCCTAACCATGAGCTAATCGAACGCCAACTTCCCCCAGCATTCACACCGATGCATCTTGGGACAGCCGACCGGAACTACTTCCATTTTGTGCCGTAATGTCCGATACTTTCCGTGGATTCACGAAAACATCGTAAAATAATTATTCTCAAGGTAAAACTGCAACATTAAACAATTTGTACAACCCCACAGTGATACAAAGGTACCCAGCTTCGAATAAAAAATACTTCTTGCTCACAAAAACGCTGTTGTAATGGCGAAAATGTGTGTCAAACTTCCTAAAATGTCCCGCTGAATTACAAACAAAATGGTGGCCATTGAGAAAGTTTTTCGCCGTGACGTCATGAACCAGGGGCAGCCCCAAGTGACCCGCTCCACAAGCAGGGCACTTGGGGCTGACCCGGGTGAGCCCCGCGAATGACGTCAAAGCTATTCGAACGCACCGGGGGAAGACCTGGGTCGACCCGGGGAAGCTAATCGAACGCACCCTATATTTGTTTTTGTTTTCTCACTTTCTGCCATAAGAAGTCATTAAGTTCAATCTTTATGATGTTGAGAATGTAGACTTTTCAACTAAGAATTTAAACAGTAGTTTTTGTAATTTCCTGTGCCCTGTAATTTAAGCCCTCCTTTACCCACAGAGGAAGGAAAAGTGTAATGTCTTTTGTCCATGTGTACATGTACATGTGTAAGTTTCAATTTAAAGGGTATTGTACAGACTTGTTCCAGATTTCATTGTTACAAAGGTTAAAAGTTCTTATTAGATATTATTAGTCACATTTTAGATAAGAGTAATATTCTCAACTGTAAATAATTGTAATAACATGAACACACACAAAAATGTGCATTCTTTTAATGTTTTTGATATGAACTGAAATGGGAGACTCATCATTTAAGGGATAAAAACTGTAAAACCGTCATTTTAGTTTCCTTGCTTTTAAAGGCACTGAACACGTTTGGTAAATACTCAAAATATATATTAGCATAAAAACTTACTTGGTAACCAGCAACGGAGAGCTGTTGATAGTATAAAACATTGTGAGAAACCACTCCCTCTGAAGTAACGTAGTTTTTGAGAAAGAGGCAACTTCTCACTAAAATAATAAAAGACTTCATGCATGAAGCCTTTTATTAGCATCTGAAAGCACACAAAATTGTGCAACAAGGTTGTTTTTTCTTTCTTTATTTTCTTGCAACTTCGATGACCGATTCAGCCCAAATTTTCACAGGTTTGCTATTTTATGCATATGTTGGGATACACCGAGTGACAATACTGGTCTTTGATAATTACCAAACATGTTCAGTGCCTTTAAGCTGATAAACAACACTTAAAACCCTAGCATCCTGGTCAGAGATCCTCCTGATTCATCCAATATCCTGCACTCTGTGGTAACCTAAGGGAAAAGAATACCTTTGGTCTTTGGAACTGTTCAATTGTTTTAATTCTTTAAATTGTATAGGGATATACAATAAATCTAACCTGTGAAAATTTTATTGTAAAAGGTGGTAGTAAGTCTTTTTGAGATATTGCCGACAATCTGGAGAAACCCGTCATGCAGATCATTTCTGAAATTAAAATGTGTTTGAATCCCCCTCTCTCTAAAATCACATTCCTTTGAAGTGAATTGTTTCTCAAAATGTTAATCAACAGCTGCCTTGCGCTAATACCAAGTAAGTTTTTGTGATCATTAATTTTTGGAGTAAACTACCAAAGGTATAACCCTGCCTTTAACACTGTCTTGTATAGACTTACAGTAAGATTGGTATGCCTGGCCCAGTGTGATAAGTTTGGGCATGTACATGTAGTCCCAAATCCCCCAATAAATTAAACAACTTCCCGAATAGGATTTTTGGAGGTTTAACAGAAAGATTTCTCCTTGAAGGACAATACTCTTTGTGAAAATAATGACTGAAGAAACTAATACACAAGTTGCCTGATCTTGAAGGTAACATCCATAGCTTTTAACGTTCACTTTACCCACCTGTACATTTATTTGTTTCAGTAGGCCTACAGGTTGTTGTTCTCTTAAAATCTGAACATCTCTAAAATCTAAGCACTTTGCTTCATGAGAGCTAGGCAATAAGAAGGAATAGATAGGTTGCAGTATGACGTAAGTCGGCCATCTTTACGGGCAATTTGGAACACACAGTCATGCGTTACGCGTGAGAACGGCGTGCAGCACGCGCACATTTCACAAAACTCATTGCGTGATTGGTTAGTGAATGACGCGGCTGCGTTAATAATTTGAGCGCTTGACGCGCCTGCAAGCCAAAATGCGATTTGCCCGTAAAGATGGCGTCTACTGGGAACTATCTATTGTGCTCTTCCCAAATGCTGCATTCTCCCTTTAAATACAGAATTGAACAGGATACATTGTTTTTAATAAAATTCACGTACATTTTCTCAACCTCAAACATCCACATTGTGACGTGATCGTTTTCATTATCTGTATCGATTCATGGCATAATGAATCCTTAGTTCTCTAAGTTGTTGGAGGGCAAGTGTGACAAGGATATTGTTGATTTCAAATAATTGCATCTTGGAGTTTTGTTTTTGTTCAATCTTTTCATTGAGATGTGAAAGTGCTATTGTATTAGACAATGGTATAAGGATAAACCAAATGAAAAAGAAATACGGATTGTTGTTTTTGTTGGAAGTGAGCAGTTTTCATAACCATTAATAAAATCACAAACCATATCTTTTTTGCCCATGTTCATAACAAAGTTCTTCTGTTTTTCTTTTTACACATTACACGTATAAAAAATAGCAGATGAAGAAAGGCAGCACTTTTTTTAAGCATTTTTTAAAACTAGCAGGCATAGAATTTCATATTTGAAAGGGCAAGGCCATTTTTCTTTTTACAAAAGGCACTATAATTGGAAAATCTTAAAGATGGGACACTATTGAAGGGGCGTCAAGGCCAGCTACATTGTACCAAGACGAGGGCAACAGAGGCCATGGCCGTTATGTAGTTAGCCTGTCAAGAAAGCTTTCCATGAATATAATCAAGAAATTCAACAAGATTGCATCAAACTTAAATTTTTGTTCTGGTTGTTTGTTCTCTTCACAGGACACTGAGTTTAACAGCACAAACGGTTATGATGTGCTGCTCAAACGGATGAAAGAAGGGCGGGAAATGTGTAAAGATTATGAAGAATTCCTGAAACAGAGGTTAGTCAGGCTGTTCAATCCAAACATTCTAATCTTCCCAGCTATGATGGGAAAGGCCAAACTGAAGTGAACTGAGGTTGTGACAGACAAGGTTGTAATTTCAGACAATTTTCAGATAACTTCTGCTATGGATTCCGCTATGGCTTCTGCTAAGGTTGTTGCTATGGCTTCTTTCTTTGGATTCCACTTTGGCTTCTGCTATGGCATTCTGCTATGGCATTCTGCTATGGCTTCTACAGTGGCTTTTTCTGTGGCTTCTACTCTGGCTTCTGCTATGGCTTCTGCTAAGGTTGTTGCTATGGCTTCTTTCTTTGGATTCCACTTTGGCTTCTGCTATGGCATTCTGCTATGGCATTCTGCTATGGCTTCTACAGTGGCTTTTTCTGTGGCTTCTGCTTTGGCTCCGCCATAGGCTCCGTCCAACAGTTCGAAGCCCTGTATTAAAAGTGCACTATTGCAATGTTTTTGACAGAGCCTATTATAATACGGAGCCAATGCTGAAGCTGTGTTTTTTTCGAAAATCACAACTTTGTCGATTGATAGAAGTGAGAGATACATGTAGCACAATACAAAATGGGAGTAAATTGTTTGAATGGTCAAAATTTGTGAACTTTTGTGAGTTTGCATGCCTTCCAAGTGAAACATGCTGTACATATACAATGGACTTTTCTGTGTGTATTTGTATCTTGTAGAGCAAAGGCAGAGGAAGTCTTTGGAAAAACACTTGTTAAAATTGCGAAGAGCTCAGACGGAAAAGATGAGATAGGGTAAGTTTGGTTTTTACAATCTCACTAGGAGCATTCCAACCAACATCTAATTTAATTGTATACTATTTACTCTCTGGGACAATAATGGGTGAGGGTGGAGTTTAGGAGAATGTAGAAACAAAGTATTTGTATTTTTTTTTTTTTTCAAATTTTGTATTCCATATTTAACATAATACAGAATATTTACATCATTAGATCATCCTGATACTGTGATTCTATTAAATAAAGAACGGCTCTTGCATTAATTGTAGCTTAACCACTTCATGTTGGTATTCCACACACAAATTTCGTAGCCATTTGCAGAATTATTTTTTTGAATTTTTTTGAGCTTTTGGAGTACTCGTTTTCCTTTGAAAATGCTGTTGCCAAAATGAAACCTGACTTGAACCTGCGACCTTCGGATTAACGTGCTGGCGGTCTACCAAATGAGCTATCTATCCCCCAGTGTTGTCAATTTCTCTGTTTAGGGTGCCAAACAAGGATAGGCAAATTAAGTAGACCGCCAGAAACAGGGCTAGATAGCACAGTTGGTAGAGGGCCGGCACATTAACCTGGAGGTTGCTGAGTCAAATCCTGTTTTAGTCAGTTGCTCTTTGTTCACCCCAAATGTTCTTCATTTATTTGTGATCATCAGTGATGTGAGACTTCCACACAGACTCGAGGTGGCAGCAGACTTACCGAGTATTTTTCCTTGCGCACATATTACAAAATCAATTGAGAGAAAAACAGTTGTTCTATTCCGTCAAACTGTTTTCATTACTAAACTGTAAAAAACTTTATTTTGGGGGGTGGGGTTGCAGAACCTTAAAAACATCCTGGGATGAAGTCGTCTCACAGACGGAGAATTGCGGCCAGTCCCACGTCAACATCTCAATAAGGCTGACAGAGGAGGCCAAAAAGGTGGAAGAATTCCGCGAAGCCCAGAAAGAGAAACGGAGGAAAGAAGAAGATGGCATCAAGAGATCAATTACCGCTAAGAGGGATCAGTACAACAAAGTCATGCATGTAAGTTAATCCAATCAGGACTTTCAAATCTTCTATTAAAACAGATATCTGCTTTTTCATTGAATGTTGCAAATATTTGTTTCTGCCTTTTTTCTCAAAGACAATAAAACAAAAGGTGTAATTAAAAAAAAAAAAAATGTGTGTAGTGCAAACTGTGGATGCATATGGTAGTCTTTGTTTTATCTCGTAAGAACCATCAAAAGATGATAGTGCATTATGTGATGACATAAGAGAATGCGATAAAATGGCTTGAGAATTAAGACTATCAAGAGTTTCAGGGCTCAGAGCTCCATTACCCCCAAAATATCAGTTTCTTTTTTATGTTTTATAAATGGTCGACTCACAGGCCTGTCCAATAATCCTACCCAGTGGTTGTCAGTTTTTTCCCCCTAGGTGGTTGTTTTCTTTCAGAATCTCCCTCTCACTATAGATTTTCCAGAAAGATATGCTCATGCCTTTAAATCTAGAAAGACAAATAACCCATGTTATGCCCAGGGCCCAATTGCATAGAGCTCTTTAAGCAGAAAAAACTGCTTAAAAATGTTCCCCTTAGGAGAAACGAGCAGGATACCAGTCACAAATTGTACATGCGACATGGTAGTTTGGCTGGTAACCTTATTCTGTAAGCATAATTTTGTTGTGCACTGTGGAATTGGGCTCAGACCTTTTAGCTTTCCATTTTTGGCATTGTAGTGAAACGTAACGCTATGTTCAGGTGTTTCAACTTTGGGATCAAGAGTAAGACAAGTAACTATTAACCATCAAGAGTAAGACAAGTAACTATTAACCATCAAGAGAAGACAAGTAACTATTAACCAGTGATGTCTTATTTCTTATGCAATCACAGGCACAATTTCATTGCTTTACAAGTTTATTCACTAAGCAAAAAGTAGGCTAGTGGGAAGTCAGTGTCAAACAGGCTTGTTATGTTATTTGGAGTTTGGCTGGCAACCTGTACTTGTTCAAAACAAACTTTACTTTGCTTAGCAAGTTTATGACACTGTTCTCCTAGTATTACTAATTGACCTACACCATAGACTTTAGTTTGTTTGATGATCAAACATCAAAAAGGTTATAAAACACATTATTGAATGCAGGCAAATGCAAGTTAGGACAAGCTGGTAATGCACATTACTGCTCAAATATAACGGCAATGTGTGCACATCAGTTTACCATAATCCGTTTGCCTGGCAACTGGGGATAATCTTGTTATATACATAGTACATCAATGTGTGTGGTTTTATTCCAGCAGAGTGCAGTGTTCATGTGCATGTACATGTACGTGTTAAAGCAAAAATATATGAAAATAAGGAAGTAATTATATCTCATCTCAAATTTTAGGATGTTGTGATTTGGCAAAGAAAATAATGTTAAGGAAATGACATGAACTGTTAAATATATCGTGCCGGCATTTCCCACAAATTCTCTTATTTTAATAGAAATTACATTCTTTATGCATTTTAAAAAAAGGAAAGTATAAATTGCAAGACAACTGGGCTTTTTTGGTGTACAAGAACACAATTTAAATTGAAAGCTTGTTTTATTTGTATACATGTACTTTAAAGCATGTGTGCTATTAGTTAGAGATCAACTGAAGGGGTTCAGTAGGTAGATGCTTGAGTCTGGTTGTCTTCAGACACCCTTTGTTGTATCTGGACACCCATCTATTGACCCATTGCACTGATGTCCCAAGCTGCTCTAGTCTGCCCATTGTCTGCCATTTTGGGAGTCAAATTGCATATTATACGAATAATGAATGTTTATGAGTGCAATGGTGAGAATATGTTAATGAGTTGAAAATGGAATGTTCCATTTAATGAGGCGAAGCTGAGTTGAATGGAACATTCCATTTCAATGAATGAAAATATTGTCTCCATTGCATGAATGCAAAACATTTATTAATGGTTTTATATAACACCCAGGGAGGGAGATCTGTGTCATTTGGAGGAAAAACCAATCTCCAAAAGTGTTTACAAGATTTTTTTCTGGTAGCGACTATGGGGCCGTTTTGTACAACTGTAACAGGGCCCAATTTCATAAAGCTGTTAAGCAGGAAATACTGCTTAGCAAATTTCTATGCTAAGCAAAAAATGAGTGGGGGACCAGTTACAACAATGTAAAACTTTAAGGAATTTGGCTGGTAACCAGTTTCTGCTAAGCAATATTTTTCTTTGCTTAGCAAGTTTTTGTGAAATTGGGCCCAGGTCAGTTTGTAGTCGGTTGCGCAACGTAATCATCAAGGAAGAGACCATGATGTCTTGGAGATTATTATAAACTGTGTTTATAGTGATTGTGCGTCCAGTTTCCAACCTCTCAACCATCATGCGTGCATGCCCGTGGTGGTCGAGCGTGCAATAGTGCAAAAGGATAGAACGAAAATGCATACTGAAAAGTACCAGAATGCGCGCTCAGTGATGCAGGCCATGAAACGCTGTGAATTATAAATTCCGCGAATCATGACTCCCAAAATGCTGCAACTAAGATTTATACCCCAAATGCCCCAAGTTTTAAAGTCAACAACCTCAGGGCACAATTTATGTACCGTCAACAATCCTTAAAAATAATGATCTCTTAGATCTCTGATTTTGCAAAATATTAATGAGGATTGGTGGAGGATTAGACAGTCACTATTTAGTGTGGTGCATCCTGTAGGAACAGATTGCATTTGTAAAGATTTATTAATGCTCCCACAAATCCTTTCATCGAAGGAGTCAGACAGCTGCTAGATCTTCAAGTAGATTTTTTTTTTCCCAGTGAGTTATGACCCATTGCACTATTTCAGCTCTTCCCAAGTCCTTCTAAAAAAGAAAGCCTTACATGCATCTAAGATGGTAGCCATGACCTTTTTATTCCGCGGCCCAATTTCATGGCTCTGCTTACTGCTGAATTCTGCACAAGTTTACGATCACCATTACTGTGCAAGCGCCAAATTTCTGTGCTTGCTGTGTAAGCAAAGAATGCCTAGTAACCCAAATTAATATTGTTGATTCTTTAATTTTAATTTTTGTTTGTTAACAGAGTAAGAGAGCATATGAGAGTAAATGCAAGGAAGCAGATATTGCAGACGATGCTTATATGAAAGGACGTTTAGTAGGTCCAACCAAAGACCAAGATAAGGTGAGGCACTTTTCTTCTTTTCTTACTTTCTTTTTTAGTTCACATTTCACAAGCCTTCAAGTGCCACAGCAGCTCAGGGCTGTATACTCCATAGGAAACCCCCTGGGAAAGATTACTGGAATTTTATTGGCCCAATGACCAAGGCAGTGCATTTATTATTATTTCCTTGTATTTTAAATGTACCTACATGTACACATGTCCTCAACTGTAGTGTAGATGCCCCACATTTGTGTCACTCCCATTTGACCTTGTGATTACAAAACAGGTAGTCTGCGGAGTCTGTAACAGGAAATCTTTTGTGAATGATTGTCTATGGGAAGTGGTGTGATCCGCTTTCAAAATTGTTGATGAAGTGTTTTGTGGTATTGACCTTCCTGTTTCTCTAATGGGAGACTTTTGGGGCACAAGTTGGAAGTAGACTTACTGGCTGAGTGAATCTAAAGTTAACCCAGTAAATACGCCCGCACTCAGAAGTATGTTAAGCAAAATGGAAATTATCCAGTTCATGTGCACAATGTATGTCTGCTGCTATTTGACTTAGCGTTCTAAAATCCCAAACTCATTTTTTTATTTTTTTTTTTTTTTGGATTTAGGGTTAGGCTTAGAATCCATGTGTCTGTCATGCATTGCGTGCATGACATCAAAAATGAAAATACATGCCGAGCAACAAGCAGTCATGCATGTATCCTTATTGCATATTGCGTGATGCATTTTGCATAATCCGTACAAAAGTTACGTTCCTGTGATTGATTGAAACCTATGACATTTGATATTGGTATTTTTGAGTAGCCTGCAAATGTAGCGCATTTTACAATGGTAGTACAAAGCCCTGGGCTGCCGTGGCGCTCAGAAGGCTTTCTCAAACACAATATCAACCTCTACTCTCGCAGGTACCCATTTATACCCCTGGGTGAAGAGAAGCATCTTGCTCAAGGACTCAAGTGTCATGTCCGTGATTAGAACCCACGTCCCAATTACTTAACCATCGGAACTTAAATTTGATGCGCCGAACCACTCGGCCATGACACGCTATCCTTACACATGGATTTTCAGAATATGCAATACGAGCACCCAATTGGCTATGCGCAAACACACACATTTATTTTTGCCCTTATAATGTTTCTGAATGCTGCAGGAAAAAAGAGGCTTCAAATGTTATCCACACGCAAAACCCCCCAGTACAAGTACCACCAGAGTTGACACTACGAAACAAAATTACAACTCATTTGTGAAATGTTGACTTCGGAGAGTCATCTCTGCTGAAAACATTGTACATCCTACACTATTTATTTGTAGTGAATGGTTTTAATACAAGAAAATGGCTGACTGTTCACAGTATCTTACATGCATTGTCGATTTACAGTGTATACTCCTTTTCCTTTAAGATAATCTTGATGAAAAAAAACATGCAAAAATACCTTCAGATTTGAAACAAGTGGGCATTCTTGGTTCTTTGTGATTAAGAAAATTTAACCAGCACTGATACAAAAAGTGTTGCCTGAAAATCAGTTTCCTTAATAAAACTAGAACATCATTTGCATAAATGAGTTTCAGTTTGGTTATCCTTCAGTTTTGGTTTTGTTTTGATTAAGAATTTGGCCATTACTTAATAAGGGAAGAACTTTTCGCATTAACTTCCTGATTATTAATTGTAAAAAACAATGTGGAAATAAGGAACGCATGATTATTTTTCTAGCAGTAATGTGGTTTTTTTGCGAATAATATCCACGGTTTATTTGATTGAAGATTAAAAGATTTTTAAAGTTCTCTAAATTCAAAGATTTAGTTGCTATCATATTAAATGTGAATGTGTTTTTTTTTTACACTGACAGTTGTTAATAAAGAAAGATAAGTTGAGGCAGGCATCAACTCAAGCGGGTAAGTCTGCAAAACATTTCTTGATATCTTTT
Organism: Leptasterias polaris; assembly: GCA_037783415.1. NCBI lineage: Eukaryota > Metazoa > Echinodermata > Asteroidea > Forcipulatida > Asteriidae > Leptasterias > Leptasterias polaris. Next base: position 1,184,736 of record JAZGTN010000164.1, read on the forward strand.
AATATTTTTTCAATCGGTGTATTTTATCAAAAGAACATGTGAAAAGGTTTTGGACATAAAATTGTCTCCAAGTTCTTTGGTTGTTGTGTTTATATTGATCAGGAGGAAGCAAAAGTTAACTGTATTTTATCTTGAGAAACCCAGGGGCCAATTTCACAAAGAGCTAAGATTGATCTTAACTGTCAATCTAAGTTGCTAAGCAAAGTGTGATGTCACAATACAAATCAATATGATGATATTAACAACTAATCTTAAGATTAATCTTAGCACTTTTTGAAATCAAGCCCAGGTCTTGTAAAATTATCAACTGAATGTAGAATCACTAACTTGTCTCACATTTAACCCCCGAACTTTTCCTTGGGCCTTTTTTACTACTTTACGTTGGTATTGTCCGTGCCCACCCGCAGTATTATTTTTTTGAACTTTTTTGAGCATCTGGAGTTATCATATGTACACCCCAAGAAAGAGAGTTTACATGGCATGATTTCCAGAACCTGTTGCTCCACTTTGTATGAGTGAAATGAATCATATCAAGTATGTGCCTGCAACGCTCTGAGAAGTCTAAGTGGATATATATACATCAGCCATCCGGCTGTCAGCAGAAAATCCTAAGGTGTTGCGGAATTTCGGTCAAGAAAAAAAATTGCAACAAAAATCTTTAGGTCTTTTTCACTTCATCCGATGTGAAGTGTTAAAGCCACAGCTTTGGCTCTTGTTTAGGCTACATCAGTGATTTGGGAATCATACTCTAACCATGAGTTGTATTTAGCCTATGCCAGAGTGGATTCCAAAGCCTTGGACTGAAAAGGTTCATCAACACGTACATGTAACTCCTTGACATTTCCATTTTGTAGATGCACTTTACCAGAAAGAAGTAACAACTTTAGAGCAGACAAGTCAAGAATGGGAAGAAAGAATGACACAACTTTGTGTGGTAAGTTTCTGATAAAAGTATGAACAAATCTTTAAGGTAGGGTCATAGATTGGTTTTTGTCAACTTAATGCTGATTTATAGGCAAAGTTATCAAGAAAGACACAATAAAAGTCACTTGTGAAAGTTTCAGCTGAAAACAGTGTCTACTTGTTGAGACAAAAACAAAAACCCGTCGCAGTAATTTCATCAAGAATGTTGAATCCATTTACGTTTAGCGAGGTGACAGCGGGTACCAACCGCATCTCTGTCCACAGCATTCGCAAATGGACACCATGGAAGTTTGAATCTCCAAAACTCGCCTTAAAGTTTTTATTGATTTTAAATCAACGGGGGCATTTTAGACAAAATAATATCGCAGGATGCTCACTACCATTACCATCTTAATGACAATGAGGCTTTCAGATAGAAAATTACACAAATTTTTTTCCGGGTCTTTACCAATTATTATTCTTTCTTTAATGAACGCATAACAAATCTTCCCGAGAACAATTTTCAAAACTTCACTTCCTCTTTTCAAGAGCTTATTAAACGGCGCTATGAGCAACGAGCGTTGGATTGATTGATTGATTTCTTTGAAAATGAGTGTGAAAGCAGCATTTCCATTTCCATTTGTTTTTTTAAGTAGAAAGGTGACAAAATCACTGTAATATGTGGAAGTTTTAGAAAGACCCACTTCCTAATTTGATAAAGTGTTGCAAGGACATAATATTTGCAGTATCTTAAAGGGAACGTATATGTTTGGTAATTACTCTTAAAATCAAAGGCAATAAAAACTTACTTGTTAAGATGTACAGCAGCTTGATAGCATAATGCATTTTGAGAAACATTTCACTTCGAAGTGATGTGGTTATTGGAAAAATATATCAGTTTGTATCCCCCAAGATTTGAATCTGAAAAAAGGTTTCTGTCAGAAACGTTTCTCAGATTGTGTATTCCGGTGACGGATTATTCTTCCTGCGTGGACAAAACAACTTCAGATATTCGGTGGTATCTGAAAAATGCGACCACCTTTTGAAATGAAATTTTCACAGGTTAGTTTTATTGTATCTACGTTTATAAGGATTAAAACTATCGAAAGGTTCCAAAAACCAAAGGTATACTTTGCCTTTAAGATCTAAAACTTGGTTTCCCAGCTTCTCTGTCCATTCTTGGCCTTGCCAAAGGTTGAGTAGATAGAGCATGATTTGGATATGTTTCTTAACCAGTTCGGTGCGCAGGACGAGTTAACTCGCGAGATAAAACCATTACCGACACTAGGAGGACGAGTTAACTCGCCAAATTTACATATGAATCGCCGTTACCCTCAGCGTGCGTATTGTGTATGGGATTCAGTTGTATTTGCATACCCGGGTACCAGGCTATCTCTAGTGTAATTTACTAGCGGTTGGTGGCGCTATTGAACTTTTGTGGACACAAACCAGCCGAGATAAACACAACGATCGCGATGACATGTTGACAAAATCAAGATGGCGGCCTCCAGGAAAAAACGCGTATTCAATGACACAGAGATTATCGGCTTTTGTGTGTCGTCAGGCTCTTCAAATTCATCAGATTCATCCAGTTCCAAGGCAAGTTCAAGTAACACTTTGGATTCCAACTATGAAAATAATAGTGAAAACAGCAAGGACTCGGAAGTAAGCATGGTTAGCGCAGTTAGTTCTGACTTTCATACGAAGAAAAATGACTAACTTTGACCCTAACTGATAACAGTCTTTTGATGAATATTTCTGTGGGATGCATCTCTGGAGATGGTGAGATGTTTCGAGATGGTGAGAGTATTACAAAAAGAGAGTTGTAATTAAAGGTGTTTTCCCCTATTGTGACATTTTTGTCAAATCACAGAGCTTTTTATTTCAGAAAATTGTCAAAAGATTTTCAACAAAATTCACAAATTAATACCGCGTGGGGGGCTAATTCGGTGAAAATTAATCCCGCACCGAACTGGTTAAAGCATTTAGTCTAAATCAACAACGAGTGAATGTAGTTGAACAGTTAGTGTACTTGTACTGTATGCAATCACCATCAAATAAACGTTGCACATTTTTTTATGTGGTTTGTACTCTAGATCTTCCAGCAACTTGAAATGGAGAGAGTTCGTTTCTTGAGGAACACAATGTGGGTGTTGTCCAATATTATATCACTACAGTGCTGTAGCGATGATGAGGTATGCATGCTGGGTCTTTCTCTCCCCACTCCTTTCTTATCCTCCATGTTTACAGGTTGTCATTCAACATTCAGCATACACTAATCCAATTGGATAGAAGCATCGTTTTCCGTCATTATTCGAACGCATTTCCACACACACAGCTGACCGCAACTGTAAGTCCCAGTAATGGCGGGAAAACCGTGGTATGACATTTAAAATTGAATGAAACAAATTGTTCTACAGACGTAACTCCCTTGGAGGGTACAGTTATTTTCGGCCACACTCATGCATTGAAAATAATAGCTTAAGCCAAGTTTAATTTGAAATCCTTTATTACATTGGGTGTTTTTTTTTGTTGTTTTTTTTAATGTTGACCCATTTTTGTTGTCCTTTTTTCATCCTGGTCTGTTGCCCCCCCCCCTTTTTTTGGGGGGGGGGGCATCTTTATCTGCAGACAATGTTACTATAACGTGAAAGAGCCTGAACATCCATCCTGGACACTATTAACTTGTGCTATAAAGGAAGGGGGCATATATATAAAAACTTGTTCAGCTGTTAATTTTTACTGTACTAGAATTTGTGTTGAAATTCTTAAGTCAATATGCCACCTCCAATATTAACAGCAGTACCTTGCCTGCTGGGAAACACTCTGGAATGTATAAGGTTGCTCTTTTAATAAGGTGACATGGCCTATAGCAGTGTGATTCTGAATCGGTATCAACCGCAGTGTAAATGCCAATTTCAACACCATTCCTACCCCTACAGATCTATGCTAGTGGTTATTAGACCCTTGCTCTGTAATTAAACAGTTGCAGCAAGAAAACTCTATGTGGGTCATGCGAATCTACCTGATGCATTTCCCCTCCATCCCAAAGTAACTTGTTAGCTTGAGGGGCCCAACTTGGTACCTTCAGGGGCTCAACTTGGTAGCCTTGAGGGGCCCAATAGAAATCTTTAACTTATTCTGGTTGTGAAACCAATGGCTTTCAGGAGAGTGAAGTTAATCACTATAGGCTGTGCAAGTCTCGCGCGCATTCGAACTTCCGGGACCATAGTGGTCCCAACCATATGGAGTTTTACGTGGGCGAGATTTTGTTTCGTCAATTATTTTAGTTTAACGTAGGTTATGACCTAGAAAAGTATACATGTTGTTGGGAATGTAATACTAAGTGATAACAAAATATGAAAGTAAAACCAATTCAACAATATAACGAAGAAAACCCAAGAATTAAACTTGACCTCAGCTTCCGGTTATTGCAAAAAATTAAGAATTTTGTGCTCGCCTCCGATCATAAAACTTACGTAAACGCTTGTTTTGGATGCGCAATATTATAATCGCCAGATGCTGTAATTGCAAAGCAAACCCTTTTCATTGCAGTCTATGGTTGTTGAGGCGTCAGCATCCTCTTTAAACTGCGATACGGGTCCATTTAAGACCCGTTTGACCTTCACGAATCCGCGTAAGGGGTTTCTAAAAAGTTAACATCAAATAGAGTTTAAATTTTTGTTCAATAATAATATACACACTATTGTGATTTTATTTTCAAAAGCTAAACTTTTTCATAAAATTGTAATGATTAATTTTTGTTGTTCAGATTTTGTCATGACATATAATTTAAAACAAAGATTTAATTTCAGAAATAAAAATGTTCTTCGTTTGACGTGTTTTCTCGTTCGGATACGCGCGAGACTTGCACAGTCTATACTAGCCAAGAACCCCATGGATGGAGAGAAGACAAGGAAGGAAGTTTTAGTTTTAGATGTGGGAGGAAAACCCTAGAGAATTATTCCAGGGAAAATCCATGCAGTCAGGTAGGGACTGAAAATACACTCCAAATAGTGCCCCGGCGGAATTTGAATCGGGGTCCTAAGGGTGGAAGGCGAGTAAAGATGCCACTACACCAACCCAACTGCCCAATCATGTACATCATGTGCCCTCATTTCTCCCCTTCATTTGAAATCAGTTATGATATTGAACTATATTTACAATTCACGATATGATGTTAATTTAATTAAGTCAACGCAAAATATCTCTTGAATTGTTTGACAGAATTCTGATGATATGAGGAAGGCGTTATCTGAATGCAACGAAGACAAAGACATCCAGTTGTTCATTTCACAAAAAGCCACAGGAAGTTTAAAACCAGGTACTAAAGCCAGCCAATAGACCTTACTATTGTTGATAAACAAACTGCTTTGGTTGGCATGGACTGCTGAATGTTAGTAAAACATTCAATCGTGTTAACAGATGTTGTGACAAAATTTAACATTTCTGCAAACTTTCATTTACAAAAAATGCATCCCATGATTGGTTGTTTTGTTTCCAACAAATTCAATACTATTTTTGAATTTTTGTGTAACATTACTACAAACTGTGGCTACCTGTTTTTGCTTTGCGTTTCTGGCTTCCCATAGTTTTCCAACCTTGGTTGGCAAAAATTCAGGCTGTGATGTTGCAATAGAAAGGTCTGTAGCTAGCCTCTGTTTATAGTTACAGATGTTTAAATGATACAGTGCGCCCTCTACAGTTCAGTCAGGAGAAAAAAAAATTTCCCCAAAAGCGGTTGGCAAAATATTAATAATAATACACATTTCTTATATAGCGCATTATCACACCAGAGGGCATTTTCAAAGAAACCTTGAAATGCTGTACTTCAATGATGAAAAAAAAAAAAAAAAAAAAAGTACAACACAAATAGACAATTATTTACACAATTAACTCATAATCAATTCAACAATTAAGGGAGCGCTTTTAGTTTCCCTTAGACTCAGTTTTTTTGCTTGCTGCTCACTGTTCACATCTCGAGAGGGCGCTGTAACCAGTCAAACCTTTTGAGTATATTGGCCGGTTCAGGACCTATTTCCTGTAAATTACACATGCGTGATGTCTTAATGAGTGTCTAATCCACTCTTGCACAAGTTTCATGCACTAGCCCATATGATTGCATTTCAGCCGACTGGAATACAGAACCAGCAAGAGTCGTGTTATAAATACATCTATAGTAAAAATAAATTCTATACAAAATTGCTGTGAAAATTGCTGTGAAAATTGTTTGTTAAAATTGTTAAAATTCTGTTGAACATTTTTGTATAGGAATTGAGCATAATTTTTATACTCAGCACGCCTTAAAAGTAACAGTCTAGTTGTGGCCCAGTGCTATGAAGTTGTTCAGCACAAACCTTTGCTGAGAAAAAAACAGTTCTTTGCAGAACTCGGGTACCAACCAAAATACAGTGTAATTTACACAGGTGCCCTGCTGATTTTTGTTCAGCCAATCCACATCAAGTAAAATCTTCTGCTTAACCCTTTCAATACCATTGGCGACTTTCGTCGACAGCGCACCTACCTATGCTTCGTTACCATCGTCGACTTTCGTCGACAGCGCACCTACCTATGCTTTGTTACCATCGTCGACTTTCGTCGACGAGCGCAGGGCCTGTTTTCACACACACGCAAAACAATTCAGTTCTGGACTGTACACTCCACACAAACAATGTGGTCCTCAGTGGGGCTGAGTGGTCAAAACAATTCGGTATTGAAAGGGTTAATGGTTATATAGAACCAGGCTAAGATGGAACGGCAAAATGCCAAAATCTGTGGTTACATACATGGTGTCCATCATTAAACTTATATTTTCCATCTTTGTTATTTGTACAGCACAAGTCATGTATGAGTGCTACTATAAAGATAACAACGTGGCGGTCAAGGCAGGCGGAGGCGGAGGTGGTGGTGGGGGTATATCAAATGGGCGGAGTCGACAAACCTTACCGCCTATACCAGCTGTGCTAAAGACAGACCAACATCGAGCACTACCACCACCACCTACTAAGTCACCCCCATCCAGAGAAGGTAAGCCATTTGCTTCTTCATGTTGGAAGTCGAGGATTCTTTTAACCACTTTAGGTTGGTATTCCATCATGCCCAGTATCATATTTGGAGTAATCGTTTTCCTTTGAAAATATTGTTGCCACAATGAAAGCCTGACTTGACAAAGGAAAGACAACAAAGGTTGTCATAATTAGCACTGGGATTTGATGTTATCTTGTGAGAAAATATGAGCAGGCACTCATCATGAATTGCAGAACCTCGACCATAAACCACGTTAGATAATCTTCCATGGTATGCAGGAATCTTAGAACACTCGGAACTAATCCCATTGGGTTGAATGCAATGATAATCAATGGTGGCAGACTGTCCATTCTTGTATGCCACATTTGTATAATAAAAGGACAAAGGTCTGGAATCTGGAATTAAAGGGATATTATGAGCATGATTTCCAGGACATTTTGTCCCTCTTTGTATGGGTGAAAGGACCAAAGCATAGCATGGAAGGTGCATGCCTGTGCACACTACATAATGGAATGCTGGGTGGATATTCACGTCAACCGTCAACCGACGTAAAGTGGTTAAATGGCCTGGCATCTTGTTTTCTGTTGTGTTACAGAATAACTTAAAATTTATATATTTATATTTATTTACTTTTCCCAAAAATCTGTCCCAGAGATTTTTGGCTGTACATTTGTGTTATTTGAATATTTGATTGGTTACAAATTGTTCTTTTTTATCACAGATGGGATTTACTCGTCAATGGCTGAATATTCCACTGGTGTATTTGGAAAAACCAAAGAGAACGACTCCAATAAGTTCATGGCCAAATATGACTATGAAGCTCAGGTAAGTTGAACCATATCCAATTATTTTATGCTCCCAGACATGATTTTTGTCAGGTGTTTGAACCAAGGGTGCCTTAATTTGCTGTAACTTTAAAAAGAGGGCTTCCGAAATGAGACATGCATCCTTCAGCTGATCAGCTGATTTCCTGGACTCTCAGCTATGCAGCTGTGAAAAGGCTTGCTGTGCTTGACACTTTCCATATTTTGATACACTGCAGTTGCATACTGGCAAAATGCTGACTTTTCAACACTTGACGTGTGAAGTTAAGATAAAATAGGGGATCTAAAAGACATCTACCTAATCATCTGGTTAACACAGTGTTGCCAGGATGAGTTAGTAACCCCCTAGCTACTGATAGTTCTCTTTCTATACCAGAGCCATGCCTGCAAGACAGAATGTTTGTTACAAGACCTACTCCCCCAGCAGAGTACACAAGTGTTCAAAAACCCATTGTGTTGAAGACAAATGTTCATTCCCAGGATAGGTTTGTGACCAAACCACTATCCAAATTTCTCTTTCCTTGAGACACCCCAGCCAACCCCTCTACCCCCTACCTCCCCCCCTCCCCCGCCATGCATGCAAGACAGAATGTTTGTTACAAGACCTACTCCCCCAGCAGAGTACACAAGTGTTCAAAAACCAAGTGTGTTGATGACAAATTTTTGTTCAGAGAAACAGAAAAGTCGCATCCCCTGGTGATCCCTCTCCTGCCACTTCCCTGGTTGTATTGTAAACTTGGGTGCGATCCCTGGCTACATGGCAGTTTCAGGTTGAATGGCTTCTGACTGGCACCCCCGAACAAAGATATTGACAAAATAGGGAGATCACTAACATTAGGGCTAGATAGCACAGTTGGTAGAGCATTGGTATGTTAATACAGAGGTCGTAGGTTCACGTCCCGCTCTAGTCAAGTTTTCTGTGTTCAACCCCAAATTATTCAAAGAAAAAGAAAAAGCTTCAATCCTCTACGCTTTCTCTCTTTCTTCTTCAGGGAGAAGAGGAGCTTAATATTAAAACCGGTGATATCTTGACCGTCATTGATACGGAGGACAGTACATGGTGGTACGCAGAATTCAACGGGAAGAAAGGTCATGTTCCAGCAGAGTATCTTGGCCCTTGTACCAACACCGGTGAGGAAGCTCACACAACTTACCTTTAATACTGTGTTCAGAGTTACAAGAGTGTGTGATAGTCAAGTGAGTCATGCGTTATAAAAACTAGATTCTGAAGATGACGTTTTGTTGTGTAAAAGATACTGTGTCCTGTTACAAGATAGAAGTTTTGCGTTTTAGCAATGAATTTGGATCTTTCCTGAACATTCCCAGACACATAACCAAACGTAATGGGAGGCGTTTCATCTTCATTGACTGGGTCTTTGACAGTGTCCTTCAAAGATAAAGAGAGGGTTTGTTATGACCGTGATTTCATTTGGAGTATTTATGCTTCAGGTTTGCATAGAGCTGCTTAGGCACATGGAGTAGCTAAGCACAACAACATTATGCTTACCAGAATATGGCTACACCAGTCAAAATACCACATCGCATGTACAATTTGTGACTGGTATCCTGCTCATTTCTGCTGAGCTGAAAATTGTTAAGCAATATTTTTCTGCTTAAGTAGCTTTATGAAAACTGGGGCCTAAGCAGCAGTATTTTTTATGTTTGTGCTTGAAACTACTGCTGATTGGAATCAAACATGGATATATGATCACCTTGGGTGCACATTGTCGACCCCCCCCTCCTCCCAAACCAGAAACATGTTTGAGCTTCAGTTATTGGTTAAGAGTTTTCAAAAGTTTGGTTGTGCTATGGTGACTTAGGTGTTCTGACCAAATTGTAACCAAGTTATTGACTGGTGAGCAGATTTTATTTGGTGGCAGATTTTACAAACAAAAAGTGTCTTCTGAGTTTAGAAAAAATCACTGCTAGTGCTGAAGAATACCACTCAAATAATATTTAAAAAATTCTATTTAATGCAAAAAAAATAAATAAAGACTCAATTTTGAGCATAATAATTGTCAAGAGGTGTACCTATATAGCACCAACCTTATTTTTGTTTAGGTGTGAGAAATTGTTTGATAGGTGAATTTATATCAGCAACTTGTTTCAGGGTCCAATTTCATGGAGCTGCTTAAGCAGAAAATATTGCTTAACAATTGTCTGCTAAGCAGAAATGAGCAGGATACCAGTCACAAATTGTACATGTGACATGGTAGTTTGGTTGGTAACCTTATTCTGGTAAGCGAAATGTTGTTGTGCTTAGCTACTTTTTGTGCTTAAGCAGCTCTATGAAATTGGGCCCTTGATAGTATCACCCGAAACACTCTTGATATTGTGGCTACCTTTTCACTTTATTACCAGACGGACCATTTCCATTTGAATATTTTGTAAAAGTGTAGCAGATGTACAAACAAATAATTCCTGAGCTATTCCAATTCAACCTGTATAAAGTGATGTTTTTTATAGACCCAAATTTAATAAGGTAGGGTCCTTTGTAATTATAAATTTTCTCAGAATTATTTTGATAATTGACATTTGAACACAAAGACTCAGTGTGTACTTGATCTAAATATTTAAAAAACCTGATTCTTAGTGTTGAATAAGAAACAAAGGTGGAGGCTTATCTAATATTTCAAATTCTTTTAGAAGTAAATATATTGCCTAATTAAAAAAATAAAATTGATCATTTTTAGTGTGATTAACAAGAAGTGACCATAAATTGTAAGCTCGCAGGTACAACCATGTGTAAATCTGTTTTTGGAAGTGTGTTGGCTCGCTGTTATATTCTCGACTATATTTTGATGGTCTTCACATGGTTGCACCACAAGTTTAATAGTTTGAGTTACTTCCTATGTTGCCTAATTGATTGGGATAATGATTTGTCCAAGTCTTCCACAATGTTAAAGCTGTAGACTATCTGCATTCCATTTTGAATAATTTTAGTATAAAACCATAATATGTACAAAGCTGTTTAGACAAAATACCACATCACACACACACACCCAAGTGTGTCTTTCTATTGTCTTTCTTTTGTATGTATACCTAAACCTTTTGTCATTGTTTTTGTACCCAATTTCCAATTGGGGACCTTTACCAAACTGGGGACCCTAACCAAACTGGGGACCCTAACCAAACTGGGGACCCTAGTGTCCTCTTTTGTTATAGGTACCCGGTTTGAATGTGAATACCTACCCATGTTTAAGGACCAGGTTTGTTGGGTTATCTGCCATTGTTCTGTTATTGCTTTCTGAAGAATTTCCCTGGTGGGTCCAAGTTGTACATGAAGGCAAAAGGAGGACGTCCTCGCTCCATCAAAACACCCGGCCAGATCCCTTTTGTTAAGAGCCATTGGTTTCAACTTTTGTTAAAGCCCTCGGTAGACACCTCCACATACACCCACCAAGGCCACTATTGTCTCCCATGAATGTCATATTGTTAAAGATCTAAACAGGTCAAATCAGCAAGAACTTCTAAAGTCAATGTGTGTCACAAAGAAATTCCCTACAAAAGTTGATTCATTATATGAATCTGTAATTTCCAAGAACTGCAACAGTCCATATCAATATTTTTGCAAATGTTGTTCTTAAACTCTCTAGATTTTGCTATTCATTTCCGTTCTATACTAAGATAAGTTGAAAATCATTTCCCAAAACAAATTTCTCCACTTTTCTTGAGGCTGGGTGTTGGTTGGTCCCAGCTTCACATTCCATTCCAATAAATCCAATAATATTGTAATGATTTTGTGAACAAATATATTATTAAGGTTCTCTTTGATAAACAATGCGCTGTGTTGTAATATTGATTAGTTCACAGGGAAAATGAGAGCAATATTTTATACCTTTTTGTAGTATGATTTTCTCTTGTGTGTATATATATAAGTCACTTTTATAAGCTTGATAATTTTGAAAAGCAAAATTTTGTACTATGTTGAATTGGGAGAACATAATGTTAGTTTAATGTCAGTACTCAGATAATGTTGGTGCGAATCACAGGGTGTGAATCAAAACGATATAAATAATAATATTTTTGTTATGATCTTGATTGGACATTGAGCATTGTTTGTTTTTCTTAATGTTTGAGACACATGACCGGTTCATTGTCTTCAGTGCATTCTTATTACAACCTTATTAAAGGTGCTGTATACGTTTGGTAATTGGAGCCTACTGATTGTGTTAATCCTATGAAAATGTAGGTACATACAATAAAACTAACCTGTGAAAATATCACTTCAAAAGGTGGTCGCGTTTTTTAGATATCAAACCGGAGCGAGTATTTCCACGCAGGAAGAATATTCCCCATAGGAATACACAGTCTGAGAAGCGTTTCTGACAGAAACGCTTCTCAGATTCACATTTTGGGGAATAAAAAGTGATATATTTTTCCATAACCGTAGTACTTTGAAGTTAAAAGTTTCTCAAAATTCATTATACTACCCAAAGCTGCTGTACTTCTTACCAAGTAAGTTTTTATTGCCATTAATTTGCAGAGTCATTACCAAACGTGTACTGTGCCTTTAAATAATGTATAGAACCTTCTTTGCCTACATGAGCCCATGTTTGTTTCAATTTCTTTGGCTGTCGGCTAATGTCTGCTAGCCATATCCGTAGCCACAATTATTGACGGAGACACTGGCTCCCGTTGAAATGGTAATTACCCCCACAAATGTTGACCATACAAACTTACTTGGTAAAGAGCACTGGGGCGAGCTGTAAAGAGGTAACTTTTCACATTTGAATCTGAGAATGACTTCAAGCATGAAGCCCTTCTCATGCATCTGAAAACACACAATTCTATGCACCGGGTGGTGTTTTTTTCTTAAATTATTTTCTTGCAACTTCGATGACCAATTGAGCCCAAATTTTTACAGGTTTGTTATTTTATGCATATGTTGGGATACACGATTTCCGTCCTCCATGGATACACCAAGTGAGGATACATGGTCTTTGACAAATATCAAAAGTAGGCCTATACCCCGCCTTTAAAATAGCACCGAGTGGTTTGCGAATGGAGGGTATCAAATGGAACGATTTACAACTCTATACCATTCTAGTACAGTCATTGTCGCTATTTTTATGCCGATGGCAAACGGTACGCTCCCTCCTCTCTTTTTCCCTCCATCGATATTTAAATAGAACATACAGGGAAATGGCAAACCATCTCGCAATGTGTACCGTCTAGCGCGAGCTGTATGTTACGCATTATGTCAGACAAAGCATGCGCTCCATTCTACATACTTATTATGCGTTTACTTTAATATCAACAACTTCCAGAGTTAAACATTTTAGGTTTATTTCCTCGATAGACCTACTTGTTTACAAAAAGAGTCATCCTGTACATGTACATTCCAGGGCCTTTCTGATAGGCGAGATACCGCACTGGTCATAATTATTGGGAATTTTAAATTTTGTGTCAAAATTTCCACATTCAACTCAAGAGTTCAGCTGGACATATTTTGAAATGTGCATGTCGTCATATCAATAGTTGATCAAAATGAGACAGTGCAATCTCCACACAATGTAAGATTTTAAGTTTTTCCCTTTGAGCTGTGTACAAATCGTGCTGCAGGAAGTCCAGACTCTGTGGCTCTTTTGTAAACATGTGATGACACGTGTGGTATATAAAATGGTTTATACAGGATGGGGTTTTAGATGGGGCTGTCTTCCTTGCTGCGTTCTATCAAAGAATAGTGTTAGATTAGGGTGACTTACTGGCAGCTGTGGTGTTCTTCTCTCCACAAAGCATAGCTTCTCACCGCTATTATTTTACCCCTTTATCTAGACATTCAGAATAATCAATGTTTAAAAATTGTGATTTTTGTCGAATTTGTTTTGACCCACTAGCTCCAAATATCTTTTTATGCTTAAGTATTGGTTGGCCTATACCCTATATAAAATGAAGAATAAAGTAATGCTTTATATTATGAAGCCGATATTTTAAATCTATATATGTTATCCCAGCTCAGGGGTTTTCAATGACCTTTCCTGACTTCCAGAATGAAACTTTGTAGTTGTGAAACAGAAGAGGAACGCTTTGTCATAATAGGTCGGCTGACCAATAACAATGGTCAGCCCATACATGGCAGATGACGTGACTGCTGCGCATTTTCACCCTAAACAATTGGGTTGTTTTTTATATTATTTTAATTGTAAACTTAACTTTGATTTTCAGTTTGACACACCCACATTTCTTTTGACACACCCACCCACAATTTCAAACAAAGATAGACTTTAAAACATTGATTATAGACCTTATGCATTGACGTCACCAAGCCGCCATCTTAGAGGTAAACTGATGATGAAACAATGGAAACGCGCTGATTTGTACGCGCGGTGCACAAGACTGGCCAATGAGCATCTTCCGTTTGACCTCTAGGTGAGGGCGCCCTACTCAAATGACGTCATATGCATAAGGTCTATTCAAAATGCCCCCTCACATTAAGTATATGTATGCTTCGTCTTTTAACTAGTGAACTATTATCAAAACTTTATTAAACACAATTCTGGGTTTTTTTTATTTGTAGAAAAACAAACATGTAGGCCTACTGCATCTCAAAAGTAAGGCAATAACAAAAGACATTTCAAAATATTAAAAGTCAAGGCTAATGGAAATGAGAATCTTTAAAAAGTCATGATTTATTTTATTATGTTAAAATGTTCTTCGGTAGAGAAATATATTAAAGGGACACGTTGCCAAAATGTTGACCCCACAAATTGGCGTGCCGTAGTTCGCGATGTAAAAGGAAAACCACGCAATTTCGAGGCATATTTGTGTGGATCATTATATTCTACTTTTAAAACATCATTCTAACCATATGCATTTTATAACAAACGGTTTCAAACGCTTTTCATAGACCAATTCGCCCGATCCAAGGCAACGTGTCCCCTTAATGTAATGTAAAATTGTGTTTATATTTGGAAACAGCTTTCTTGATGAAATAAAATGGTTTGGGGCGCCAGCACATTCAATTGGTCTTGAAGAATATCTTCCACCTGTGTTCAGTTTGTCATTTCATGTTTTTTTCTTAATCAATCCTTGAACTCCTTGCATTTTGTAATAAAACATGATGAATGTATCATTTAAATCACAATTACCGTGACGACATACACTTGTCATCAATATCGGCATGTTGTATTTCATGATAAAGAAGACGGGTCCATATGCTCTGACAGAAAGAGGTTATCTATTGTTTTAACTTTAAAATCTTTTTAAGTTTTAAAAAGAAATCCCCAAAGAATAGTTTCTATCTGGTGAGAATTGAAGAGAACACGACGAAGAAAACAATTGTGTTTAAGTTTTTGATGAAGTGGGAATCTCCAAATTGGGTGGAAACCGTGATATACTAGTCCCTCTGGTGAAAATTGAAGAGAACACGACGAAGAAAACAATACGCATAATATATAGAGAAACTCCAAATGGGGTGGAAACAGTGAAATAATTGGGACTGTAAACACGGTCCACATGGGAGACTCTGGTCAACAGAGGCGGTTTCAAATTATTTAGACTAGCCTAAC